>CM053769.1:496151370-496252037 GCA_028658325.1 Potorous gilbertii
GAGGCTGGGGAGCAGCATTTGAATCCCAGACCCCAAGCACTAGCTCAGGATCTAAACCAGGGGGGTGGAGAGGACTCTCAAAAGAAAGACATATAAGCCACTTAAGACTTGCCTAAAAGATGTTCCTTAGCCAAAGTGAAACTATAATCATATTCTAAACCTGGTTATAGGAACTTGCCATTTTTAGATGCTATGGGACTACTAAGTGACTGTTCTTCTGAGTTTAACTCCAGGTATGGAAATCAAGAAAGGTGATCCAAGCCTCCATTACATGATGCCAGTATGCTCATGAGATGCTGGTATGAATTGCATAGGTGATCTCAAGGGAGGAGTGGGAGAGCAGCTGTTCAGCATGGGCTGAGGTGGGATTCTCCTGACTCAATTTCCCCACTGACACCTGGAAGACTTTAAGCCTGACTGAATGCAAGTGGACAATCTACTTCTGCATGAAGTTGGGGAGATATTGTTTCCCTGCAATGTCCCTATCTTGGTGGAAATTTCCTATAGTCAAAAGTTTGTAAGCTTAATACCAGATCTATTCAATTATAGATTATGGGTAGAGGAACATCTGTAGCTGTCTAAAATTAAGCTATTAGGCATAGGACTTTAGACCAACAACATTAAGTTAGGGTCCTTTTATTCTTGGTAATACTGTGGAGACAATTAGGTCAAGAGCTTGTGAAGTTAGCAACATAAATATTATCTGTGTCTAAGTTGGCTTATGTTTAAAAAAAATTCTTTTGTAGTTCATACTGTAAATGTTTAAAAAGATGTATCACCTGACCAAAAATTTGAATTGCTTTATCTGTTATAAACTGTGTTAAAAATAAATTAAAATAAAGATATCACATGTCTAAGGCAGGGGTATGCATATGGTTAGACTGTTGTGATTTTAAAAAAGAGGGCAAATGATCTTGAGCCATATTGAAAAAGATATAGTTTCCAAGATTAGTTAATAGTTCCATGTATTCTGCTCTGGTCAGAGCACAAATGGGGTACTATGTTCAATTCTGGGTACCTTTTAGGAAGAACATGGATGAACAGGAGAACATCTAAAGTTCCACCAGAATGGCCAAGCACCTTTGGCTCATGTCATATGAAGACTGAAGGAAATAGGAGTAAAATTTTGAGACAACCTAATAGGGTTGTGATATATATCTTCAAAATCTTGAATAACTGTAATGTGGAAAAGAGATGAGACATGTCACAGCTAGGAGGGATGTATACATGGGAAATACTCTGTCATTTACTATCCATATGATCTCAGTCAAAGCATATATAAAATTCCATTTGAAACTCTGTAGCATGAATATGTAGAATATTAGAGCTGGAAGTAACCTTAGAGATCATTGACTTCTGCTGGGGAGATAAATCTTCCTAATCATAACTGAAAAGCTGACTGATAGTCCTGTTTGAGAGTTTCTTGAGAGGCTGACTGTCATTAAGGTTTTCTTTTTAGGGTAGAAACCCTTGAATCACTCCAGAAAAGCCAGGATCATTGCTGTTACACTAATTCCCATCACCCACCTAGTACAGAGTGGATTTAAATACTAAATAGTAATTGTTTCTCTTTTATCCAGGAACCCTGAGGGTCTTCTCCCATTTTGATTTTTTTTTTATTAAAGGGGCCATCCCTTGAGCAACTACTTAAAGAAGCCTGTCCATTGAATGGGTATATCTCACTCAAAGTGAGAAAGTTATAAGACCTTAGTCTGAAAGGGCCAGGGTCTCCCATTGCATCCTGGGCCTTCTCAAGTAGAACTGATGAATATCAGGCCACTGGGCCCAGATGACTCAGGAGAAGAAAGTTAGGTTGGTGACCTTGCACAGCCTCCCTCACTCAAAATCAAAGTCAACTGCAAGTCATGTCATCCTCTTGATGTCTTGGTCCTCTTCGAGAATGAAGGACAAACACAACAACAACAACAGCAAATTCCCATCAGCCTATCCTGGAGCTAGGTGACACAAAAGAATGAAACAGTGTTAGCACAAAAAATAATATTAAGGAAAGGCAACAGTTCTCTTGGAAGATCTATTCCATGATTTGATATCTCTCTATCTGAATGATACGATCTTATTAAAAGGGAGGAAATCTTGCCCATACTTTTGCAAACGGTTGGAGAATGCCTTTCTGGCTGCTCTCAGACCCTAGATGACAGATGAGTAAGTGACTCTGGATGTTAAAGGGACTAAGTAAGCTCAAATCACTATTCTTGGGGTGAGGGGGTGAGATAGACATTACAGCTACTATACACACACCCACACACATATACATATGTATATATGTATGTGTATATATACATATATATATATTTCATTAAATATTTCCCAAATGCATATAAATAATTTTAACATTTTTTAAAATTCCAAATTCTCTAAGTAGTTTATTCTTGGTTGTAATCCCAGTTCTTTTTCCTTGTAGGATATCATATTTGGAGTCTTTCACTCTTTAATGTTGTAGCTGCTAAATCTTTTGTGATTCTGACTGTGGCTCCACAGTATTTGAATAGCTTCTTCCTGGCTGCTTGAAGTATTTTCTCTTTAATCTGGGAGTTCTGAAATTTGGTAAAAATACTCCTGAGAGTTGTCATTTGGGGATCTCTTTCAAGTGATGATCAGTGGATTCTTTCAATTTCTATTTTCCCCTCTGGTTCTAGGATGTTAGGGCTGTTTCCCTTGATAATTTCTCTAAATGTGATGTCTAGGCTCTTTCTTTGATGAGGGCTTTCAGGTAATTCAGTAATTCTCAAAATATCTCTCCTGGACCTACTTTACCTTGTGACCAAAAGCAATACAGCTGCTCAGGGCTCCCACTCCCTCTTGACCAACAGTGGTCCTTTTGGCCCTTGAATTATGTCCCAGAGTAGGTATATTCAAAGGACTGCACAAACAGCGTCCTTTTCTGCATCCAGTGATAGCACAGGGATCCTTCGCACTCTGTTTCTGACCAGTTGTCAAGTTCCCTTGTCTTTTGCTGGAGAGCTCTTAAAGCTGCTGCTTCTGCTATGGCTAACATCTGCTGTTCCATCTGTATGAGCTGCAGACCAGCATCCACCCCCATGTCGCAGATCTCTCTTTCCAACTTCCAGTCTTACTCTGACCTTTTACTGGTCCTACCATTCCAGACTTTGATTTGGGGCATAATTTTAAAGTTGTTTGAAGGGGAATGTTGTGAGGGCTCAGCAGAGTGCTTTCTCTACTCTGACCTCTTGTCTCCACCCCAAGAAGTCCCATTACATCTACATTTGAAATAACTTCCTTCCATCCTCAAGCCTTTGTTTCCACCCTCATTTCTAAGGTCTTCTTTTCAAATTAATGATCTCATATCTGATGTTACTGAGAAGACTCGGGCCATCTACCCGAGTTCAGTTCTCTTCCCACTCCCACAACTCAAAAGTTGTATCATCTCCCATCCATTTTGCTTTTGCTTTCAGATGTGAAATGGTGCTTTTCCTTGCCAAAACTAACCCCTCCAAATGCCACTGATCCTATCCCATCTTTTAGGGAGCTTTGTTCTATCGATCACTGCCATGCTCACTTTCACCCTCAACATATCCCATTCTTCTGGCCCCTTTTGCTTTGCCCACAAGTATATTCAAGTCCATCTTATTTTTTTTTCTTTTTAAATATTTCATAAGTGTGGGAAACCCCATGTGGAATCTCTCTCCATCCATGCATCTCAATAACTCACCTGCACTTTACAATCTTAGAAGGTAGACCTAAGAGGCAATGGCAATTAAGTGACCTGCCCAAAGGTAACACAGAAGTAGTAGAAACTAAGTGGAGAATTAGAATCAGGGTTTTCAAGATTCCGAGACCAGCCCTCTTTCCAAAGCATGGTTCTGTCCACCAGGCACTTGTGATCCAGGAGTATGTATGTGTGTGTGGATCAGAAGAACCTGATCATACAGAAAGTTCATAATACATGCATAGTATACATAATATGCATGGATTTCTACAAAACATATATATATTCCTATAATATACACATATAATTTTTATATAGTATAAATTATATATTATATAAATATGAATATATATGTATGTATACATTTGGTATATGCATAATATATAAACATGCTATATATGAGTATATAAAATATATACATATACATATGACATACAGATATGTATATAGTTCTTTTCTACTTGTATTAGTTATTATGTACATTATTTTATGCATGAATTATAATATTGTTGTTTATTATGTATACACAGTGATATAATACTTTTTACTTAATTATTTATATACAATATTATTTATTCTATATCTATATATGTATAATCTCTTGCTGCTCCCTCAAACTATCAGCCTTCTCATCATGGATTGGCCAGGGATTGGATCTGTGACCCCACTGGTATAGGGAATACCTGGAGCAGGAAACTATCTCTTCTGATGCAGGTGGGCACACTCTCTGCAACCTCTAGTCTCAGAGAGCTGCCTTGAGTTTTGAGAGTCAAGTGCTTTACCCAGGATCAAACAACCAGCATAGACTAGAAGTGAAACTTGAAGTCAGGTCATCCTGGTTTCAAGGTTGGGTTTCTGTCTACTACTCAACTAATAGCTGATGTTTCTAAAGCACTTTGAAATTTACACACTGCTTTTCTATACTGTATATTATACATTATATATGGACATGCATTATGTATTGTTTGATCCCTGCAACAACCCTGGAAATTAGGTACCACTAAAATGAGCATTTCTGTTATGGAGATGAAGAATAGGGGACTTAGAGAAAGTAAACTGGGAGTCATACAACTAATAGGTGTTTGAGGCCAGATTTACCTCAAGGTCTTTCTTTTTCCAAGTCCAGATCTCTTTCCAGTGGTAGAGGCTTCATCTTCTTAGACTTCTGCAACATTCGATGTTGCTATCCTCCTATTCAGTATTGATAGTCCCTTTTTCTTTGATTGCTTAAGCTATGTGACTTTTTTTTAAGAGGGGGAAAGGCAAGGCAGTTGGGGTTAAGTGACTTGCCCCAGGTCACATAGCTAGTGTCAAGTGTCTGTGGCCAGATTTGAATTCAGGTCCTCCTCACTCCAGGGTTGGTGCTCTATTCACTGTGCCACCTAAATGCCCCAAAGCTATACTACTTTTAAAAACTTTTCTTTCTGGGTTTAAAGAAAATACATCTTTTTTAATAATAGAGGTAGATAGGAGAGAATATTGGACTTGTAATCAGGAAGACCTGAGTTCAAATTCTACCTCAGAAACTTTCTGAGTGACCCAGGGCAAGTCCAGTTACCTCATCAGTAAAAATGGGCATATTAATAACACTTACTTCAGGGTCATTGTAAGGATTATCCTTAAAACACTATACCAAGCCAGATATTGATATTTTTAAAAAATCATCTCCTTTCCTCGATAGATCCCGCCTGTTTCCTTCTTCCAGAGAACCACCCTTTATAACAAGAATTAAAGATGAGGAAACATTTTCAATGAAATTAGTGAACACATCAGAAAATTCTGGCATCATATGCAGGGTTTCATGACTATAGGACCCTCCCTCATCTCTCTCCTCTCCTGCAACCACTGACCTCCCCAAAGAAGAAGGAGCAAGAAGAAGTTTCTCTACTTTCGATTCAACCTCCACTATCATGTCTTCACAGCAGTCAGTGTGGATTTCATAGTCATTATAACAATTTAAAAATTTACGTAAGCCTGAAAGCATTTCAAATTTTTTTCCTCTTTTCTTCCTGAAATTCTTTCATTCTCATTAGCAGCTATTCTCAAGACCTGACTTTCCTAACTTTGTCTTCTAGAGTGTAAATCACCTTTATCATAAGCTTCTGAGCTTGCCAGGAAAATGTGGGAGTTGTTGGGATGTTTCAGAGTTTGGGGAATAAGATGACATTTCCTCATGTTTATTAATCAAAGGGATTCTCATTTTGATTTCTCAGGGAGGCCATTCAGAAAATTTGGCACAAAACATTTTTGACTCATAAACTTCAGATCTGAGAGAGCAGGGAGTCTACTGGTTTTTCACCTGCTGCAATAAATCAACTTAGGAGAGACTTTCCCCTGCTCATCACTTAGAATTCCCCCTCAATTTAAATGAGTATGTGTCTTTTCTTGATACAGGGAGTTTAATTAAATAAACGCTGCTTTAAAGTGACCCAAGAAAATGTCCACTTTGAAAGCAAAAACACCAGAACATTTTTCTCCCCCTTAAAAATAATTGCTTGCATTAATTTTATTATTTTACCATCTAAATTTTACCTCCTTATTTCTATTGCTTGGATGCTCCAGAATAAAAGAGAGCCAAATGAAAATTATAGAAGACAGATAGACAGATAGATAGATAGATGGATAGATGGATGGATGGATATTTTCCATTGTCCTAGGAGGATCATTGTAATATGAGTACTTACTTAATACTTTATACTTTAAAAAGACTTTCACATACACGATTTTATTTTATATTCACAGCAATCCTTTTTGCTGTGCATTGCTTTGCACTAATTAGGTGATATTCACATCCTTACTTAAAAGTTTAACAAACTGAAGCCATGAGAAGTTGAGATTATTTTTCAGGTCACACAGCTAGTCAACGACTATGATGGAACTAGAGTTCGGGTCTCCAGACCCCACTCCACCTCTTGAAATCCCTGGTTCCCTTTATGACTTGGCTTAAGTATCACCTTTTACCAAGGCTTTTGCTGGTCCCTCCACCCCCAGCTGTTACTAGTTCCATTCCCTAAAGACCTTACTCATAAACCTCCCTTCACTTATTAAGGCTAACTTTTCCACCTGTGATCTTGATGCGATCTCCCACTTCCTCTTACAAGTTCCTCATCCATCAATGTATCCCTCCCGTTTTGTATCTTCAATCTTTTCTTCTCCACTGGTATCTTCTTTTCTCTCTACAAAGATAATCAGGTTACTCTTATCCAGAGATGTGCTGGTAAATATTAATTAATTAATTAATATTAATAACCAACTCTCTGAAAACAGTTTTATGATCTATCTTCATCTCCTCCTTCACTTTTTAAAATCTAGAGTCAACTATCAATAACAACAAAATTAAATCAAGCTTTGATTTGCAGTGTTTGCCAGTTCCTGAGGTTTAAACGCTCATGGTGAAAATTTAATGATTGACTCTGGTACTAGTTAGTTCCAGCACACTGCTACCCAATGCTAAAAAAAAAATTCTCCCTCATCCTCAAAAATGCTCAAGATTTCTCCCCTTTTCCTTCCATTCTATAAATTCCAAATGTCTCAAAATGGTGGTCTACACTTTCTATTACCAATTCCTCATCACCTAATCTCTTCTTATTCTTGCAACTTGACTTTTGCCCCCACCATATTACTGTAATGGTTCCCCAATGACCTCTTAATAACATGGAGTCACAGGAGAATTTGAGTACTTTGTCATGTTTGTCTCCCCAATCCCTACCACCGTAGTCATATTTCTTAAGAAATAACCACCCAGAATCCAAGCTGTCATGCAAATGTTTTATTTAATTTAGAAGATGTAGTTTATTTTTCCTTGACAGAATTTCTTCTTTCTCCAGTATTAAAGATCCTCTTACCCAGCGCTCTATGAAGCAACTTTAAGATTTTTGCTGCTAATAGGAAAAAATATTGTTTTAAGAGGATTTTTTGTTGGAACATAAAATTTTCAGTAACATAACATGCTTCTATTAGGGTTTTCAACAAGAAATTCAAAATCTTTTGTTTGACTTAATAACTTGACTCATGCCCTCTCATATAAAAGACATAGATAACTCCATTTCATTGGGTAGATTGAGGTCTGGAGTAAAGTGTGGTAACATGGGACTTGAATTGACTACAGACCTGAGTTCAAATTTTGACCCTGGTACTTACTGTGTAATCCTTGACAAGTCACTTAATAATTACTGAGTTCAATATCATCACCTATAATTAAAGATATTAATACCTATTTCTTTCATTGTATAGTAGTAACCACAAAGAGGTAGGTTCTTCCCAGTATAGTGGAGATAATTGGGATATTCCCTGCTTCTGAGATAAGGGTTTCAGTTGATTGCATGATGACCCATATCTAATCTGTTTACCAACTCTTAGTCTCATCTGTTGAGATTTTGATTGTCACAGCATTCTGAGAAGGAACAAAGATCATGCTCAGTCATGACCATGGTTAGCACTGTGTCATTGAATGACAGATTAAGAACTGGAAGCAGACATAGAGGCCATCTAATCCAATTCCTCGTTTTACAAATGAGGTCACTGAGGCATTCAATGAGTTGTTCAGCTTCATACGGACAGAGGAGAGATATGAATCCAGGTCCTCCCATGCATTTCCAATATATCACAATGCCTCTCAGCACAACATGTTATACCCAGTAGATGCTTTGAGGATGTTCACTGCTGCTGATGATAAGGCTGATCTGATTGGGATTTATGTCTGGAAGGTAAAGACTTGGAAGCAACCAGCAACTTGACTATTCAACAGAGAAGTTCTCATTGAGGATGGTCACAAGGAAGTAGCAGGAAAAAACAAGGGTCTATGTTTGTTTGCTACCTTGTTCTTTTTAAGGCTAATCTCTCAGCTCCACTAACCTTTCTTCAAAGACTGAGATCGGTCATGGAAACTTTTTTTTTCTGGAAGAGAAATAGTTTGCTACACCCAGGTTTTCAGTCCCTTTATCTTAAAGGAAAAAGCAGATCTGCTGGCTAGATTCCATTCCATTCCATTTAATAAATATTTATGTATGACTATGTGTTAACACTGTACCTGACACATAATAGGTGTTTAATACAAGTTTGTTAATTAATTACTAGATGCTGGGCTGGGGGCTTGTGCTTGTACCGTGTTAGGATATGGAAGACTTAACTCCCTAGGCTGCTTCCTAGCAGAAAATTGAACAATCTGTTTTCTCTTGTCCTTGTACAGGAGAAAAATTAGTGGATGTAGAACTTGGACACCTGGATTTTAATCTCAGTTTGATGACTAACTAGCTATTTGGCCATGGATAAGTTATTTTCCTTCACTGGGCCTCAGTTTCTCCATTTGTTAGACTTGATTTCCACTAGTGTTCTTTCCAGCTCTGTGACTCCATGGCTTCTAATTTAAAACTAGATAAAGAGATTCTGAGTTCATTATGAGCTTTTAGCTATAGCTAGAATTACACAATTTACTTATTGGCATCAGCTGTTATAAAACATTCAGCCCATCAGTCAGTCAGCGGGTGTTTATTAAACTTTTATGTGTGCCAAGCATTGTGCTAAGGGAAGAGGGTACAAAGAAAGGCAAAAACACTCCCTACTCTCAAGAAGTTTGCATCCTAGGGGTATGCAGGGAAAGGGGTGGGGAAGTTATCCTTCTATTTCCTATAATGCACATCTAATTCAGGAGTGACTTCCTCTTCCTTGGCCACAACTTCTAATTTGAAGGCCATTTTTTCATTATTCTCTTCAAACTGAGCATTAAAACAATAAACCACCAGCATTCTCATAGAAAATTTCCATTCACATCTAGATTGCAGATAATTCTCTTAAAGAGTCTGTTCCACCATCGATCTATATAGTCTAATTATATTTATCCTCTAGGTCTTTGAAAGGGAATTGACCCAGCAGATGAAGAGCACTGTAAAGATGCCTTTATAGGGTCTGAGTTCAAATGTGACCTCAGACACTTACTGTGTGATCCTGGACAAATCATTTAACTTCTGTCTACCTCAGTTTCTTCATCTGTAAAATGGTTTTGTGAGGATAAAATAAAGTAATATTTGTAAAACACTTTGCAAATCATGCTTTATAAATGCTTTTCTTAATATCAATATTAATATGTATTTATATATTAAGCATCCATTACCTTAGTTTCTAGTGAAACTTGGGTAAAATATAACTTTTTGCTTTAAAAAAAATGCTTCTAGATAGCCAATTCTCAACTTCTAAAGTGAATGAAAAAACTTTGTTGAATATCTGTAAAAGTTCCATGCCTGTGAAAGGGGAAGAGGCGAGTAAGGCATATGAAGTACAGGAAGAGAGAGCAGAGAGGACTGAGGAAGCAAATTAAAGATGACCCGTCCTTCCAGTGGATAGTGGCCCCATATTCCTGTAGTACCAGCTATCTGGTTGTAGTAGTCTTTGGTTTATAGCAACTTTCCCTGCTCTCTCAAACAGGCTTACTCCCAAGGTCTAAAGAGATTACTACCAAGCTTTCCTTATCTTGGGAATCCAAAAGTCCAAGAATTATATGATCATAGCTCTAAAGCTGGAAGATCATCTAGTTAGTTCAATTCCTTCATTTTACATGGAACTTAGTTACAAGGAAGTTGAATAATTATGCCTAAGGTCACACAGGTAGCCAGTGACCCACGTAGGATTTGAACCTGGATACTCTGACTCAAACCATTACTTTTTCCTATGTGCTGCCTTGAGTCATAGAAGGTCAATGCTGGAAACTGAGCAGGGTGGGGAAGATAGAGGCTACATTCCCTGAGCAATGGCCAACCCTCCCTCAGTGTGATTGCATCCAACCAAGAAAGTCACCAGGAAAGCTATGCAATCATGGGAAAGGTTAACATGTCCCTGTTGGCATGGGGATTCTGATGTCTTTCCAGAAGCTGCTCTCTCACAAATGGTGTCATCAACTGTTCCTAGGTCCCACCGTTACCATTCTCTCAGATTTTTCTCTTGCCCATGTGCCAGAATTCCAAGTTGAGGATCTGCTAGAACCCAAAATCACATGAAGGTTACAGGCAGATTCTTTATGCTCCTGATCTGCAAAGGACCCAAGATCACTGGACATAGAGAGTTAGCAGAATGAGTTTCAAAACCACAGCTAAATGTCACAGGAGAGCTTTGCACAAACTCTGACCAACCTCATTCAGGCATCTGGAAAGAATTGTGGTTAGGAGTGGAAAGCATGTTAAGAGGCAGCACTTTCTTATAATGTCTCCTTTTCCCAAACTAGGCATAACATGGGAATTCTGAGCTTGATTTCTAAGCATGAGATTTGTTCAGACTTAAAGTGATCTGGGAGGGAGGCAATCCTTGTGGATTATAGCAAACCAGGTTTGAGAGAAGAAACAAAAAGACAATAATGTGTAACGCTCTCCCCCCATCAGTGACAACTTTGGAGCTGGGCAACCCTGCCTGTGCCAGGCAACTGAGGCTACCATTTGTTTCCTTTTCCTGAATCAATAAGAGAATAAAACCATCTGGATGATCCTGACCCCTACCCAATTTCTAGGCCTTAAAGAACAAACTCAATGGTCTTCTGTAGATCATTTCTCACCCTGACTGAGGGAGCATGTCTTATCTTTCATCACCTTCCTCTTCCCCATACACATCTCTCACATCAACTCACTGCATCTTCAAAATTCAGAATTATTCAAATACTTTCTTCATATTCTTCTGGAATCTTTTCTACACTGGACAGGTTCAAAAAGCATCAGAAACAAGATACAAGCACAATGTTCAACTGAATTTAAACTCTACATTCTTTCCATTAAATACCACACTGCCCTCCAGACTTCAACGTCCCAACACATAAAATGGGCATAGTGATATTAATGTTTTCATGTGAAAAATACCAGGAAAGATGGAAAATGATTTTTAAAGATACATATATTTTTATCTCCTAGTTTGAAACCTGTTAAGCTGCATTGTTATTATTGGAAATCATAGTTTTCAATTAAAGAACTTTCCCTTCCCTGATTAGTAACAAAAATCCTAAGACAAATACTCATATGATAAGAGATGCAGAGGTTGTAAGGCTGACTGATCTCAAACACTAGATAGAGAAGGAAGCCAACTGGGAGAGAAATAGACTATCACTTCCACAGGGAAATGAAATATCTATATAATTCTCTTGGATTCAATGAGGTAAGAATGGCCTACGTGGTAGGTATTTCCCTCAAATAGGAAAACAATGGGATACGCAATTGTGATCTTTTAAAAATAATTATTTTGTACTTTTGCCATTTGACCAATTTGGATTTTTAAAGAGTGTTTGCTTCAATAAAGTTTTGTGCCTCTTTTACAAGCTGTTACTTGTGGGTTTTTTTCATAATTTTCTTCCATTACTCTTACTTTTCCCAGTTTTTCCTCTACCACTCTAATTTTTAAAATCCTTTTTTTGCTCTTTTAATAATATCTTTTATTTTCTTTTATCTCTCCTAGGAATTCTATGTTCATGTCCAATCTGCATTCTTCTTCGAAGCTTTTCTTGTAGTCGTATTCAAATCATTGTCTTCTTTTGAATTTGTTTTGACCTGTCTTGCTGCCATAGAGCATTTGAATGGTCAAGTTCTTTGTTGTTTTTGTTGTTGGCTTGTTTTTCCAGGCTATTTCTTGATTTTGGATTTTATGTTAGAGTTGAGATCTAATGAACCCTGGAGTGGATGACTGACCTGAGCTTCTGTAGCTCAGTCTGGGAAAATGACTCACTGTGATTTTTATTTGTGGCTTTCCTGCCTAGAATTTGGTTTGAAATATTGTTAGTTTGTTTTGAAGTGGATATACTAGGAGAGCTCTGAAATATTCTGGTTTCACTCAGCTATTTTGACTTCTCTCAAAAATGGGAGAGAGAGAGTAGGAAGGGAAAGGGAATGTGAGCTGAAAATCTCACAAAAATTCAGAAAGGGAAAATGAGTGAGACAGACAGGGATAAAGAGAGAGACTGATTCAGATAAAGAAAAACAGAAGAAACAGATATGAGGAGACAAGAAGGGAGAAGAAGAGAGGAGGGGAGAGGAGAGGAGACTAGACGAGGACAAGACGAGAGGAGACAGAGATAGGGTGATAGAGACAGAGTGACAGAGAGAGACAGAGACACAGAATCAGAGACAGAGAAGCTGAGCCTAACATATTCTGTCTCTTAGTCTTCTCTTTGCCCTCTCACACAGGGGGATCTTCAGCATCACATCTAGGAATCTGAGCTTATAGATTGCATGGGTACTATGAGGCTTTGAACCTGAAAACTGCAGGCCTTTTCCAGGCAAATGAACCATGGGCTGTATTGCGCCATAACTCCCCCAAAATTGTATCCTCCCACCATAGCTCTTTTTTGAATCAGAGATAAAACTGAATCCTCAAAAGGTCTATTTCAACATACCATTGGATTGTTTAATGGCAAGGATGGAAACTGGTAACATGTCAAATCCTCTTTCTCCATCATTTGTCCTACAATGTTCCCTCCTACATCCTCCTCACTCTTAAAATATTCGTAACATTTTTGTGAAATTTATTATTTGTTTTTAGTATTCTTTTCTTTTAAAATTTTGAATTCCAAATTCTCTCCCTCTCTTCGACACCTCCACCCACTCACTGTGAAGGCAAGCAAAATGGTGTCAATTATACATGTGAAATCATGCAAAAATATATTTTGACATTAGCTATACAAAAAAACAAAAAAATAATAATTTTTAATTTTATTTATTTATTAAATAAGAAATTATATACTGTTTATTTATTCAATTAGAAAATAATACTTCAATTTGCACTTCAAGTTCATTAGTTCTCCTCTGGAGGTGGACAGCATTTTTTCATTTGGAGTTGTCTAGGATCATCATATTGATCAGAGTAGTCAAATCTTTCATGGTTGATCATCATTACAATATTTTTGTACATTGTTGTGCACAATGATCTCTAGATTCCTCTCATATCTCTTTGTATCAGTTCGTATAGGTCTTAACATTTTTTTTCTGAAACCAACCTCCTGTAGCACCAATGCAATACTCACAGTACCATGAATATCCTGCTGCAGTTCTAATTCGTAAAATATGACAGACTCTCCCCAAAGAAGACAGAACCAAAATAATTATTCAGACACCATAAAGCCAAATCCATCATAGTAATGTGAGAGATGATCTCTCAGGAATGAAGCCTCCTCAAAGAGTTAATTGCCTCTTGTGCTGTTGAAACATTTGCAGTAGGTTGACCTTGTAAAGAATTATCTTCAACACATTCTGTACTTTCCCAGATTTCCCCTCCTCCTTGTTTTCAGGCAAGTAGCAGGGAGAAATAACACTTCCTCCCCATTTTTTTTCTTTTTTTTCCCCTAAAACTGTTTACTCTTACAAAAACTTCCTGCCTGTCTTTGTCTCCAGGCAAATATGTGAAACTGTCTTTGTTCTCTGTTGCTGGGGTAAATTGCCAGGAATAGATTGTACCCTCAGGGCTTGCACCAGGAGGACCTATATAATCTGCTGAGCTGAACACACCTCTGCTCTCTTCAGCTGGTGCCATCTTTTGGGTGCTCTGAGGGAGCTCTTTCTGGAGAAAGTAAACGAACTATTCTTTTTGCTAGTATGTCTTAGTCTGATTCATTGATAAGGGTTCTGTACCCCACAAAGTTTTGGAGGCTGATCCAGGATTGCACCCCCTTTTTGGGGACTCCCCCAACCCAAATTCAAGGGCAGACACGGTGCCAGACTTTTCTGGAGGCCTCTGGGTTCTGGCTGGTTTGGAACTCTCCCCTGAGGAGGGAAAAACCCAAAGGGAGATCTCAGAGTAGCAAAATGAAAGTTCTACAGCACTGGTAACAGAAGACCACCACTGGCCACCCACATGAAATGAAAGAAATTTTCAGTCACATAAGTTTGTACACACAGACCCAGGTAAGTGGACTGGGAGGACTTGGCACCTAAGCAGGACAAGCCTGTAAGGTGTCACCAGCCTGGAACAGCAACTGTCTGGGTGACTGGGTTCTCCAGAGTCTGAGCAGAGAGATTTGTGAGACATTTGAGGGAACTGAAGTCTCCTAAGGGGAAGCCCTACCAGCCCCCTAGACTCTTTGAGTTGGTAAAGCAGCCATCTGAGAGGATGGGGAAATCAAATTCAAAGTTGGGTGGAGACAAGGAAAAGCTACTGGATGTGCCCATTGAGAGTCCCTTGGGATCTAAACTTAGTAATTGGGATGAACTTCCAAAATATAAGGGTAAGAATAAGAAGAAAATGATTAAGTATTGTTGTTTTATTTGGGCAGGCACTCAACTGGGATGAAATGTCTTCTGGCCAAACTACGGATCCTCCAAAGACTGGGTTTGCCAAAAATTGAACCTCTATGTTAATTCTAAGGAGCATTTTAATGAGGAAGAAAGTTCCTGTGCAGCTATTTGGCTGCCTTTGTTGGGTCAGTTTGTTGTGCAGGAGAAACCTAAGGACGAGGATGAAGATAAACAGAAATCCCACTAGTGGGACCCGCTTCTTGCTCTTCCTCCTACTTACCTTCCTTCACCGGCCTCACCCCAGTACAGGCCCCAATATCCTCTCCCTCACCCCTTCCAACTCCACACACAACGCCCCCCCCCCTGCCCCCATGGGAGGAAGTGACAGAGAGGACCTGATTGTTGGTGGGGCCCAAGGACATTCCTTACACGCCTCTTAGGAGAGAATTAAAGCAACTGCTCAAAGACCAAGAGAACTTTCCTCTCCCTGAGAGTACTAAGGCATTCCAGTTGAGGGAAGTCCGTTACCCCAGGCAGGTATTGGTGAAAGTTGAATGTGAATGTTCCCCTAAATTGTACAGAAATTATGGGTTTCAAAAAGGATATGAAGAATTTGAGGACTACTCCAGGGTCACTGATCAGGTTAATCAGTGTTTAGGACCAAATGTGTGTACTCGAGGAGAGATGTTGGCAATATTAGATATCTTGTTAACAGGGGAAGAGCAAGGGCAGATTAGGAGGGCTGCAGTGAAAGCTTGGGATGATGCACACCTGATAGCTCAAGGGGGTCCCCAAGGTGAGGAGAAGTTTCCTCTCCAGGATCCCAACTGGGATCATAATGATGCAGCTGACAGGGAAAATATGAGAGAACTCAGGAGATTATTGTTCAAGGAATTAGAAACACAGCACCAAAGAGTCAGAACTTAAGGTACAGGAAGGAAGTGCATCAGGAGAGAAAGGAGGCCCCTTTGGTGTTAGACAGACTAAAAGAGAGTATGAGAAAATTCTCAGACCTTAATCCACAGGACCCTACAAGTCAAACCTCCTCCAGGTTTGTTTTGTGAGTAATTCATGGTCTGATATTAACAAAAAGCTACAAAAGATGGAAGGATGGTAGAATAAGCTCAAGGAAGAACTTTTGGGAATGGCCTAGAAAGTGTATATAGCAAGAGGAGAAGAAGGGGCAGGACAGGCACAGGAGGAACAAACTAAACTTCCACTGCAGACAGTTCAGGCTGTGGCGGGAACAGTAAAAAAGAACCCAGGAAAGTAAGGTTAAAGGTTTCATGGCAGAGGAAGGGGGCAGGGACAATCTTCCAAATGGCACCCCAGGCCCCACGTAGGAGTGGGCCAAGGGAGAGGGGCTGATCTGCAGACCCCACTTAGCTGTTGGGAATGTGGCCAGGAGGGTCATTTAAAATGAGACCACCCCCAACTGAGAAAGGATCAGAAAGTTTTCTCCCTCACGGAAATGGAAGATTAGGGGTATCAGGGGTTCATTATCAAACCCTTGATAAATATGAGGGTGGGGCTGTTAGGAGAAGAGGCTGTGTTTTTAATTGATATGGGGGCTATAAGAGCTTCAATAACAGCAATGCCAGCAGGGACAAAACTGGGGGCAGACGTTACTGATCTGGGCAGTAAAGGGAGAAAATTTTCCTGTACCTGTTAGTGAAGTCTTACAACTTGAGTATGATAAAACAAAGGTACTGGGAAAGCTTCTGCTGATTCCTGAGGCAGGAGTTAATTTCCTAGGGAGACACCTTATAACTAAGCTATCTATCCAGCTGGTCCCTCAAGGGACAAAAACTATTCCCAAGAGAATATTGGTATTAAAAGAAGAGGAGGAGAATAAGATTGAATCCCAAGTCTGGGCTCAACCCTGGAATCAGGAGTGGGTTAATATTATTCCCATAAAGATTAGACTCAAAGACTCGAATATGGTAGTCCGAGTCAAATTCCATATTCCTGGAGGGGAGGAAGGGACTTAGCTAATACAGGGACTGATAGAGTATGGGTTGCGGAGCCTTGTTGTTCACCTTATAATACTCTGATATTACGCATGGGGAGAGGAGATGGCTCTTATAGGTTGGTTCGGGACTTGAGAGAAATCAATAAGATTATCCTTCCTTCATATATCTGTGGTACCAGAACCCTATACCCTCCTAGGAAAAATGCTGTATGATAGTAAGTGGTTCAGTGTAGTGGATCTGAAAGATGCCTTTGGAGCCTCTACCCTTAATCGAGAAAGCAGAGACCTGTTTGCTTTTGAGTGGGAGGATCCAGACACAGGGAGAAAACAACAACTCTGGTGGAGCATCTTCCCTAAAGGGTACACTGAGTCACCAAACCTGTTTGGTCAAGTTTTGGAGAGTATCCTGGAAAAATTTGGAATCTCACCCATTGCCACTGTTCTCCAATATTTAGATGATTTGTTAATTGCAGGGGAAAGGAGATGTACAGTCAGTAATGCTACTATTGAGCTTTTGAATTATCCTGGAAGCATGGGCTTGCGAGTATCTAAGAGTAAATTTCAGTTTGTTGAAAAGGAAGTCAAATAATTGGGGTATCTAATCAGTAAGGGAAGTAAGAAATTAGATCCCAAAAGGATCTCGGGAATCCTATAAACTCCTTTGCCCTGAACAAAAAAGGAGCTTAGAAAATTTTTAGGTTGTTTGGGTATTATAGAAATTTTATTGATTCATATACAGTATTGACTCAGGTATTAATTACAAGCAGAACTGTGAATATCTGCTAGTAGGGGGGTGACCTGAAGTAAAGTTGTAAAGGAGACCAGGGGTATAGTTGATTGCATGAAAAGCAACTCAACTGGGATATTGACCCTCCCAATATGTAACTAAGCTTGGTGCAACCTGACCTGGTCTGGTTACTTCATCACATTCTGGAGTGCTGACAATAGGAGTGAACCCTATATCAAAGGGTACTCGTGGAAAAAGGAGCAACAACTATGGAGGTGCCAGTATAAAAGTAATGACCAGTTGCAGTATAGGGGCGGGGTCCCTTGGGAGATAGGGACTAGAACACTACCCTGTAGTTCCTAACAAGACACTTACATCTACTCAAATGAAGCCTGCTCTAAGAGGTCATTATTGAATCTGTGGAAAAACAGCATATACACACTTACCTTCAGATCTGTTACATAGGCTTAATTAGACCAAAATTCTTTTTCCTACCAGGTCAAGAAAGAGATCACTTAGGGATAAAGTTGTATGATGATCTAGGGAGATCAAGGAGGACTATAGACACATCTATTGTTAGCACAAGGAATGCTAACGGATGGGGTGATACTTGGTCACATGAAAGTATCAGAAAAGAGTATGAACCAGCAGTGTGGGCACAGAATGGAAGTTGGGGATATAGAACCACTATCTATATGCTAAATGGAATTATCTGCCTCCAGGCTGTGGTTGAAATAATAACTAACCAGACTTCCAAAGCTCTCCTTTTGTTGGTGGATCAATTAATTTAAAGTAGGGAGGCTCTTATGCAACATAGGCTAGTATTACATTACTTGCTGGCTGAAGAAGGTGGAGTTTGTGGGAAGTTGAACCTCTCTACCTGTTGCATGAAGATAGATGATAATGGCCACATTGTGAAAAATATAGCAGACATTATCAGGAAAATTGCCCATGTTCCCATCCAGACTTGGTCTTCCCCTCTTAATATGTCATGGTGGTCCTGGTTTGGAGGAAATTGGTGGAAACAAATTCTATGGTTTCTATTAATTGCAATTTGTGGCATAATATTACTCCCTGTGTGTCTCCCCTGCCTGATGCAGTGAATTGCCTGGACTGTTCAAGATGCCCTATCTAAAATGATTAAATTAGAAGGAAAGGCAGAGGGATCTACAAATGATGATTTTAAAAGGTCAGGGGTGGATCCCGATCGACCCTGGAGGTCAAAATGTACCTGAGGGCATAGAAGACAATTTGATGGAAGAAGCTTATCAATAATGGTGTGAAGAGTCTTCAAAGGGTAAAAGATAAGAAGAGAGATTATGAGAGATGATTTCTGAGGATCTCTCAAGAGTAAAACCTCCTCAAAGAATTGATTGTTTCTTGTCCTGTTGAAACATTTGCAACAGGTTGACCTTGTGAAGAAATATTTTCAATACATTCTTTCCCAGTTTTTAGGCAAGTAGCAGGGAGGAATAACACCCCCCCCCCTTTTTCCCCCTAAAACTGTTTACTCTTGCAAAAATTTCCTGCCTGTCCTTGTCTCCAGGCAAATTTGTAGAACTGTCTTTGTTCTATGTTGGTGGAGCAGATTGCCAGGAATAGATTGTACCCTCAGGGCTTCCACCAATGAGCCCTGAGGAAGGGGGCTAGGGAGGAGGGGATTGTGGTTAGGACCTATATAATCTGCTGAGCTGAATACACCTCTTCAGTTGGCACCATCTTTTGGGTGTTCTGAGGGAGCCCTTTCTCAAGAAAGTCAGTAAATGAACTATCCTTTTTGCTATTATTTCTGAGTTTCTGATTCATTGATAAGGGTCTCTGTACCCCACACAGTAACAAAAATCTATACTCAATTACAATGTAGAGAACAACACCATCCCCAAGTCTTTCTTCTACCAGGCTTTCCACAAACCAACTCCATTAAACAAATCACAAACAAGCTTTTCACTCATGCTAGCCAGCAGCCTGCATCCTTTCTAGCTCTGAATGCTCTTGGATCAATTTCCTCTTAGCTCTGTTCTAGCTTCACCTCTTCCTGTTCCACCCATTCAGCAAACTCCTCCTACCACAGACTCCATGTGACTCCAACTCATGTGACTCAGGCTTCCATGTGATGCTAGCAGTTCACATGGGCTTATTAATGAATGAGAAAGATATTCTCATTTTAAATTACCATTACATCTCCTCATCATTTCTTATAGCAGGACATTATTTCACTTTGTTCAACCATTCCCAACTGATAAGCATCCTCTCCATTTCCAATTCTTTGCCAGAACAAAAAGAATTGCTACAAATATTATTGTAATATAGACCCCCTTTCTTTTCTCTTTGGGATACAGACCTAGTGTGTTATTTCTGGATTTAAAGGGGTACACAGTTTTGCCTTTGGTCTTAGTTCCAAATTGCTCACCAGAATAACTGGGCCAGTTCATGACTCCACCAACAATCTGTTAGTGTACCTATTTTCCCTCATTCCCTTCGGCATTTAACATTTCTAATAGGTGTGAGTTGGTACCTCACAGATGTTTTATTTACATTTCTCTAATCAATATTGATTTAGAACATTTTATACAACTATAAACAACTTTGATTTCTTCTTCTGAAAACTTCCAGTTCATTTATCAACTGGGGAATGGTTCTGATTTTTATGAATTTTTCCTTGCTCCCCTAATATACTTATATCACTCTTTATGTCTAAGTCATTTAGCTGAAGTGATGCTGCTCCTCAGGGCTTCCACTCCCTCTTTGCTGAAGATACTCCTCTCTGCCTTTCAACTATGACCCAATAGTAGGTCTAAGCAATGAAGTTACCAAATAGTTTCCCTTCAGGACTCCTCCTCCCTCTTGACAGAAAATGCTTCTCTCAGCTGTTGAAACATGAACTAGAAGTGGGTAAGGCACCGAAGTTTCCAAACAGGATCTGGTCCTGTGTCTAGTGCTAGCACATGAGTATTCTATAATTTCTTTCTGAGTAGTTGCCAGTTTCTCACTGTTTCTGGCTTGGGAACTTCTGAAGCTGCCATTGCTTCTGTCTCCACCATTTATTCCCACCACTTGGGTTTCATTCATGTGGACTGTGGGCCAGCCTTCTCCTCCATGTCACAGATCTCTCTTTCTGACCTTTTATGTCATCTTTGCCTTGAAGATTGTCTCGCTTTGATGTTTCTTGGCTCTGCCAATCCAGAATTTGAGACATTTTAAAGTTCCTTGAATGGAACTGAGGGGAGAGCTTGGCCATGTGCTTCTTTATTCTGCCATCTTGGATCTCCCTCTAAAAGTAGACTATTTCATATATTCTTCTTTGTTTTTTTTTTCATTCTGTTGACTTTGTATTTTATTGTTTCTTGATGTCTCATGGAGTTATTAGCTTCTACTTGGTCAATTCTAGTTCTTAATGAATTGTTTTTCCTTCAATGAACTTTGGTACCTCTTTTTTCATTGGGCCTATCCTGCTGTTTAAGCTCTCTTCTTTAGTGAATTTGTGTAACACACCATTTGACCAATTCTTTTTTTTTAATGTATTATTTTCTTTCATGTTTTTTGTGCCTCTTTTACTAAACTGTTAGTTTTCTTTTCAATATTTTTTTGCATCATTTCTATTTCCCAGTTTTTTTCTACTACCACTCATCTCTTTCATTAAATTTCCCAAGAATTCTTGTTGGACTTGTGTCCAAATTAGCATTTTTCTTTAAGACTTTAGCTGTTTAGATGTTTCCACATTGTTGTCTTCTTTGAATTTATGTCTTGGTCCACCCTGCCACCACAAAAGATTTTTAGGGTCAAGTTGTCTTTTTGCTCGTCTTTCCAGCCTGCTTTCTGACTTTGTTAAAGTTGGACTCTGCTTACCAGTGGGTGAGGATGCACTGTCCCAAACTTCAGACTTTTTTTGTGCTACAGTTTTTAGAGATAATTCTTGGAGTTTACAAGTTTTCAGTGCTTCCAGGGTGGTGTGATCAGAAGAGAGGTGTGGTCATTGTTCTCCTGGTCTGTGCTCTGGTCTTTACCCAGGAAGGGCCCTGCTCTCCTGCAGCCACAAGGATTGGTGCTCCCTTTGGACCCACAGCTATGACCAAGGTCTCTGCTCTCTTGCAGCTGCAAATTGCTAGTTCTCCTCTCTGTAATGGACCTACGATCAAGGCCTGTGCTCCCTTGTGACCATCCACGAGTGCTCTTCTCCACCCTTTAACTATGATTCAGAACTGTGTATGGGCAATAGAGTTATCAATAAGCATTAACTGTACCAAAACCAGCAAAGTCTCCCTTGTAATCTTTCTGTCTGATTGTCCCATCCCCTTCCCAATGTTTCTGAGCCAATTATTCCCCAAACTGCTCCTTCTATCGTCCCAGTCACCTCCAAGGTCCACAGCTTCTGCTGGTGTCCACCACACTTGCATTCCAGGCTGGCTTCAACCTTGATATTTCAAACCTCTCCTATTGACCTCCTAAATTGTCTTAGACTGTAAAAATGTCTTACTCTGACCTTTTATTGGCTCTGCTACTCCCCCATCTGATTTGAAGTATTATTTTTAAATTGTTTGGAGGGAAATGTTTGAAAGGTTCAGTTGGGCTGCTGCCTATCCTCTACTGTCTTGGCTTTGCTCTCTCTTCATAACATCTTAAAAGTATGTTCAATACCAAAAGCAATGGATTCCTGTGACCACTCACAGTGAGCTATTTTGGAGATTCTGAGTGAGCATCCAGAGCCATCCAAATCATACCAGATGCAGAGTTCTCCTTCTGCAGAGTAGTTTCTCTCCATCCCACTGTCCTTTAGATTGCTGCAGAATCTCCTGAGGTGTTATGTAAACCACTGATTTGCAAATATATTTGGAACTTGAAATGCTTGCCTTTTTATTGAGTGACATGTGGACTGCCTTTCTGCTCCCCCGCCTTCTTTGTTCTCTTTCTCTACCTGCTTTTCTTCCTCTTAATATGTCTTCCTATTCCTTTTGCTTTTCTTACCCCTAGTATCTTAGAATTGGAAGATACTCATGTATTCAAACCCAACCGCAAATGATGAATCTTGTTTTCAAAATTTGGACAAGTAGCTATCTAGTGCCTAAACTCTAAGGCATCAAGTAACCTGGAACTCACCACTGAGTGAGGTGGCATGGTACAATGTAGAGTACTGTTAGCTTTGCTTGTTTGTTTGTTTGTTATTCCCCGCCACAATAACGTGCTAGGTGACACAGTGGAGAGAAAACCTGGCCTGGAGTCAGGAAGGTCTCAGTTCAAATATGGCTTCATACCCTTCCTAGCTGTGTGACCCTATTGTGTCTGCCTCAGTTTCCTCATCTATAAAATGGGGATAATGGTAGTACCTCTCTTTCAGGGTTATTGTGAGGATCAAATGAGATTTAAAAGAAACTGATTCATCATGACTTTATTAATAGCAAAAGATTATTTTTTGTAGTAACTGTAATATTTGGCTTATGACCTCTGTAATAATATAAATGAATACAAATACAACACAATATGAATGCAAATGTGAAAAGCACAAAATAAAATCTGGTCAATTGAATTTATGTAGACATTCAGTTTGGCTAAGAGAGGACATTTTGTGGGATAGGATGATCAAGTTATACAGATAATTTACAGTTCTTCAGTTTACACACACACATACACACACACACACACACACACACACACACACACACCTTGTTTCTTTCCTTCATTGCCTTCCTGATCATTGTTCCCCACCCACCCCTTACCAAGGCTTGCTTTCTTCAAACTAAACATCTTGTCCCTTTAACCAGTTTGTCATACTTTGTATTTTAGTCTCCCTCTTCATCTGGGTATACTCTAGCTTGTCAATATTATATCCAAAACGTGGTGCCCACAAATGAATACAATAGTCTAGTTGTCTGACCAGAGCAGAGTTAGTGCTCCAGAACTGTTGTCTTACACACTATTCTTCTATTAATATAGCTTAAAACCACATTCTCTCTTTATGCAATTGTAGCATATAGATGTCTCATGTTAAACTTGAAAGTCCATCACACATACTAAAAGTAGGTTGTTTGGTTTTTTCTCCCACATAAAAGACCCTTTGACTCCATCTCTTCCATTCTACACTTCTTTAGGGTTTATTTTTTAGTCTAAGTACAACATTTTATATCTATTCCTATTAACTTTCCTCTTGTTAGCACCAACCTGTTGAGATCTATTTAAGGTACCAACTCTGTCATCTAATAAATTAGCAATTCTTCCAAATATTGTCTCATTTGTAATTATGGGTATTTGTGGTATTTATATATCCTTGGTACTGAGAAATATGCTTAATCTTTTTTTTTTTAATAGAACCAAAGCTTAGGTATTCGACTAGGTATCTCCCATCAGGATACTATTGGTTCATTAATCAATGCATATTTTCATCAGCCAATAAATTCTAAATTCATCTTACTGTACTGTCATACAGTTTACATTTCTCCATATTATCCAAAAAGATATCATGAGAGACTATATTAAATGCCTTGCTGAAATCTAAATATCCTATGTCAATGGAGTTGCTCTGAACTACTCAAGCAATAAAAAAAAAAGGAAGAAAGAAAGAAGAAAAGAGGGAGAAGGTGAGGGAGGAAGAAAAAAGAGAGAGAAGGAGGAAGAAAGAAAGAAAGAAAGAAAGAAAAATGAGGTTAGCTCACTCAGAAGTGGAAAGATCAAAGGTCTCTCCAAGGCATCTGAAATAACATATGAAATATATGATATAATATATGAAACACATAAATATAAAAGATGCTCATATTACAGAATTCAGCATTGTCACCATAAGTTCTCTTTTGGCCTGACTATACAACTGTTCAAAACTCCTTGGACCTACTACCATCATATTAGAATTTGGCTAGGTAAATCTGTCATCTTGGAAGAGAGGTGAGCCCAACATACATCTGCCTCCCAGCCTAGCCCACAAATCTTCCTTTGTCATCAACTAAGCAATTTCTCAGTCCTTCTATAGTTTTCTTGGTTAGAGCTCCCAGTATCTGTGACTCTATCCTATTTGTAAACCTCCATCTACTTTTTCAAGTGTAATGAATATGTCATACCAACTTCTTTCCATAATGGGTAAAATTCACTAAAATGTTATATAAAGACATGTACATATTCAACTTCTACTCAGGGTCAGGGAACAAATGAATATTTTTTATTTTGTTTCATTTTGTTTTGTGAAAGGATAAAGCCCTGACTAGTGGTCCTAGCTTCAAATAACTTTTGTAGGGTAGTTTTCTCCTCTGTAAAATGAAGGTGATAGACTAAATGGCCTCTGGGAAGTGTCTTCATATCTCTGTCTCATCTCTATCTTTCCCACCCTCCTTCCATCCCTCCCTCTCTCTCTCTTTCTTTTTCTCTCTCTCCCTCCCCCTCTCTCTGTGTATATGTGTATTTCTCTGTTTCTCTTTTTCTCTCCTCTTCACTTCCCTCCCTTTCTCCTCCCCTCTCTCTATCTACCTGCCTCTCTCCTTGCTTCTTTCTCTCTAATTAGACTTAATTATAGAGATACAGATATATAGACACTACTCTTCCATTAATATAGCTTAAATTTCATTTACAGTTGTACATATATGTATATATATATATATATATGCATGCATACATACAGTTTAATGATATACTCCCTGTGGCACCAATTAGCCAGCAGCAATGGTTCCCAAGGTGGTTCCCAAGGTAGGGCATGGTTACACCAGACCTATTCAATTTTTCTCCTCAATTCTACAGGATGACCAAAGTAGCTAGATGATAGCATAGGTTTGCTACTGAAAGGAGCCTCAGATATCAAGTTCAACCACCTTATCCTAAAAATGAGGAAACTGAGGCCCAAGAAGGTTAAATGATGTGCCTGTGGCCATCCAGGTAGCATTTGACAGAGTCATACATACTGTCTGTCTCCTCTCATAATGACAGCTAACATTGATATAGCACTTTGTATGTATTATGTATATGTAATCTTCATAAGAACCCTGTGAGGGAGATGCTATTAGAATTCCCATAATATAGATAAGGAAACAAGCTATGTGAAGCTCAATAGATTGCCCATAGTCACACAGGTATTTGAGAAAGAATTTAAATTCATCTTCTTGATTCTAAGCCCAGCACTCTATCCAGCATGCCACTGAGCTGCTTCTTCACCACTGCCCTCAGCTTCACCTTCCTTCAGGAAGGATGTAGCTCAGGTCTGCTAGGGTCTCTAAAGCTACAGGAAGCATGCTCACCAGAAATCCATCCAGAAATGGTTTCTTGATTGCAAAGTGGCTGCAGAAAAGGGATATTGTTCTCTAGTACTCCCCCACTTTTTTTTCTTGAGTTGAATTCAATGATCTACAATCCAAAGGGGTCAGAAGGGGAGAAGCTTACTCTATAGCTATCCATGTCTGTTGAAAGTAAAACAAATCACACAGAAGGTTGATTATCAAAGCCTTCTAAGGATTAAGTCCTAGTCATCTTGTGTAAACTAGGTTAAAATATTCCAGACTACTTTTTCCATCTGCCCATTTCAAACTTAGTTGTGGTCACTCTGTCAAGGAAAGGGGATTGAAGAATAAGGTTTTCCCCTGAAAGTGAATTTCTTCAACATTTTCCCATATTTTTCCATTGGGACTCTCTTTCTTGGACTCTCTGAGGTCCACACCTGCATAATCAGTTTTTGGTTGGGGTATGTGGAGGGGTGGGGGTAGATGAAAGACACTTCCCAGGACAGTTAAGATTTGGAAGGGGGTGAATAGAGGAGAAAAATTAATAAATTATAACTGTCTGACAAGCTGCCTCTGATGGTTGGGCCCCCTTGCCTTACCCAGGGAGCTTTTTTGGATTTTATTTTATGGAGTTTTGTGGTCTTAAATGTTCCATAAATCCACATGTGTCTTTCAGAGGGTGCCTTTGTGTGTTGCTTATATATCTTGCCATCTACTTTCTATATGAGAAACTCTGCCCCTCTGAGGCCACTGACCATGCCTGTCTTCTGAGCTCTTGGAAGATAAATCCATCAGTAGCTCATATCAGCTGTTCCCTTTCCCAGTGTTTCTAGATTAAAACACAGGGCTACATAGAGTGTTCTGATTAAGGGTCTGGAAATGTTTAATGACATGCCAATCAAAATTACAGTAAGAGAAGAATTTTTGAGATTTTTTTTCCCTTAAATCTCAAGCAAAATTTTGGTCACAAGGATGCTAAGGCAAATTTACATGTTCATGGATCAAATGTGAAATCTGGCACTAATATTAGCAAAGTTGGATGTTTTCCAATTTACAAGCAAAGATTTATTTTTAGTCTTAAGAGGAGAATGTGCTTCTGGGGCATCTTCAGGCAAGCTCAGTATCTCTGTTTCCTTCGAGGGTCTGCACACAAGGAAAAAGACTGCAGAATCAAGTCAGCCTTTTAAAGACTCCCATGTTCAGTTGGGAGAATAACTCAGTAGAGGACATTTGGTATAACTCAATTGCCTATTAAACATCTCCTGGAGATATTTAGTCTCACAGTCATCTCAAGCTCAACATGCCTGAATCTATCATTGTTTCCCCAAGCTCACACCCTTCTTTTTTTTATCATCCCCTCTCCACACCTCCATTCTCCTTATCTATCATGCATATACCATCAGAACCACCTTTGATTCTTCTATTTCCTTCATACAAACCCAAACTAGTTAGCAAATCCTGATTACTTGTGTTTAGTAGGTGCTTAATAAACATTCATTAGAATCAAACTGCATTGAATTAAGACTTCTAATTCAATATCTCTCAGATCTGTGCTCTCCTTTGTTCTGTCTTCCAGCCTCCTACATGCAATAATAACCTGTTAAACAGTCTCCCTCTAGTCTCTAGTACCTCTGATTTATCTAAAGCTATACCTTCCTTCTTAGAAGCAACATGTGCCAACTAGTGGCACTACTGTAGTGGCACCTGGTGTACAACTCTGATCATATCACTCCACTGATTAAAATTCTTCAATATTTTCCAAATGCCTACAAATTTAAAATCTAAATTCTTTGGTCTGGATTTCATAATCTTCTACAATTTTGGCATCAAGAAAAAATTCCAGCCTCTTAAAACATTACTCTCTTCCATATATTCTCTTCCATATCTTCTTAGCCAACCTGGACTATTTCCTGTTGTCTAAACACATCACAGGCTGTTCTATCTCTAAGTCTCTGCTTAGAACACTCCATGCCTGGGATGACTTTCCCTCCTGAAGCTTTTTATATCTGTTGACACTCTACCCATAGCTCAAGAGTTAGCTCAAGTGTTATATTCTCCTTCCTTCCATGAGTCTTCCTTAATTCTCCAACCTAGAAGGGATCTTTTCTTCCTTTGAACTCGAGTGTCACAGAACTGAGATCATGGTTAACATAAGTAAAGTACTTTGCAAACTTCAATATAAATGCTATAATCATCACCACCACCACCAACATCATCATCATGTGCTAGTTATACAAAAGATCACCACAAATAGTGAATAACAAGTAAATCCATTTATCTAAGCATAAAATAAACACTGTTTTTTGGAGATAGCACAGTATTGCATGTAAGCTCTGCCTGAACAGTATCCCCAGTCTGATATCCTTCCATAAATGGCATCTACATTAGCTGCTATATTAGTCTGAATGTTACCATCATATGTACCACTTTCCATCATCATGTCAGTTTCATGCATTGGATATTGTCCATGAATGGTTTCCAAATCTCCCCCGGTTAGTTCCATTCCTTTGCCTCGATGTAATCTTATTCTCATAGAAAGCCCATCGGGGACAGGTTTGCTATGCATTCTCTCTTAATTACCCCTCGCACCAGAGAGCTCACACTGTTCGGAGTAATATGAGCCCTTGTTCTAGTAACACTCATCGCATGGACACAATTTAAAGCAAAATACTGGTCAAGATCTGGTGTTCTTTGAATATTTCATCATTCGAATAAGCAGGCCCACTAGGATTTAGTGAGAAAAAGGCTATATTTAACATGTTTGAACAAAGTTAACCTCAGATTGTACTTCCTTGGGGATCTATTGCATTTATCACACACCAAAAACTATTAATGCCACAGCTTATTGCTATAATATAACACACACGTGCTGTCATCATATTGCAATAATGTAAAACCAAGATGTTAGCAGAGACTGGTTCAAGTCCTTTGTTATACCCTTATCCTTTCTCTTGCTTGCATTATAAATAGGATACTTTCCACATAAACCCAAATCCAATTGTTAGTGTTCAAATCCTATAGATAGTAACTAGTATCAGAACTTTTCTTTATGGATTAAAGACTCAAATGAAAATTCAATCACAAGTCAGGATTTTTTCAAAAATCTATTATATTTGATCTAATCTAGCCAAATAATTTATTGAATTCAATTGTAAAATATATCTGAGGGAAAAATTTAGTTTCATAAATACCAGGAGGAAAAGTTATGATTACATATCAGTTTGGTAATATGTCTAAAGCCATGGACCCCTTCTCAGAACAGTGCTTAAAAACACATAAAATAAAATACATGGTATTACAAAGGAAGTCAATTATACTGAAATATAGTTATCAAAATATTTTTTAATAGTTCATAGACCCCCAAATTAGGAATTCATGGTCTGTGCTGTATGAGGTTCAGTTGAGGAGACTGGGGGTGTTTGGGCAGTGGAGAAAGTGAGAAGGGAGAGGAATACTCTCTTCAGATACTTGAGGGGAACCATATGAAAGATGAAATAATTAGACTTGTTCTCCATAATCCTGGAGGGCAGGATCTATGAGTAGATATTGCAAATAAACAGATTTTGTATTGACACTAGGGAAAACAATCCTAACATTAAAGCTATGCCAAAGGAGAATTGGCTGGCTCAGGGGGATAATGGGTTCCCTTTTATTGGAAATATTCAAGCAGAGGCTAGATAAGCCTTTGTCAGGCATGTCATGAGGACATTGTGATTATGGCACTCCACAGATACGTCTGATCAGAGAGGTCAAGAAGACCTGATGGGATAATTAACATTTGAGTTGGGCCTTGAATGGTGGGTAGTATTTCAGATGGAGATAGAAAGAGATGAAAAGGTATTTTTAGCATAGGGAATAGTTGAATAAGAGCCATTAGGATTATTTTACTTTATTTTTCTTTTGTTTCCTTTACCAAGAAAAATAACCTCGGTGGGGAAGGAGGTTGAGCCAAGATGATGGAGTAACATTGGAGACTTTCTAGAGTGCTGCCCCCAAATCCAGCCAAATACCTGTAAAGAGTCACTCTATACATATTCTGGAGCTGCAGAACCCATAGCATGATGGAGTGAAGTAAATCTCCAGACTAGCCTGGATGGTTGCTGAGAAGTGTCGATCATGCTGAGGTGGGAGCAGAGCGCAGTCCAGTTTGGGCCACACCAGCACATAAGGGACCTGAGTAGGCCTCAGGCAGACTGAATCTTGGGCACCTGTAGCAATTTCCAGAATTCCCAACCCCAAAACACTGAGGACAAACTGGAAAGTCAGTGGTAAAAGTCTGTGGACCTGTGTGGGAGAGTGGAGTAGTCCAGCCCCAGTCTCAGGGCTGTGGAGGGGGAAGGGGGCAAAGGAAACCACAGCAGGCACAGCAGCAGCAGGAGCAGCAGCAGTGACTGTTTCTGGAGCTCTAGGCCCACAGATTTGGGGGAATTGAGCAACTGATGGTATACTCCCCACCCCCACTGGAAGCAGAGATCTACCTTGACAAAGAGCTCAAAAGTTAAGCAAATGTCTGAGGAAATGAACAAAAACCAGAAAAAGAATCAGACTATAGAATCTTACTTTGGTGACAAGGAAGACCAAATCATGCAAACAGAAGACAACAAAGCCAAGCTCCTTCATCCAAAACCTCCAAGAAAAATATGAATTGATCTCAGGCCATGGAAGAGCTCAAAAAAGAATTTTGAAAATCAAGTAAGAGAAGTAGAGCAAAAATTGGGAAGAGAAATGAGAGTGATGCAAAATAATTATGAAAAAAGAGTCAATTGCTAGCTAAAGGAGGCCCAAAAAATGCTGAAGAAAATAATACTGTAAAATATAGACTAATCCAAATGACAAAAGAGATACAAGAAGCCAAAGAAGAGAAGAATGCCCTAAAAAGCAGAATTGGCCAGAGGGAAAAGGAGGTCTAAAAGTTCATTGAAGAAAATAATTCTTTAAAGATTAGAATGGAGGAGATAGCAGCTAATGACTTTTGAAAAATCAAGAAATTATAAAACAAAACCAAAGGAATAAAAAATAAATGCAGACAATGTCAAATAACTCATTAGAAAAACAACTGACCTAGAAAATAGATCTAGGAGAGAGAATGTAAAAATTATGAGGCTACCTGAAAGCCATGATCCAAAATAAAAGTTTAGACATCATCTTTTAAGAAATTATCAAGGAAAACTGCCCTGATATTCTAGAACCACAGGGAAAAATATATATTGAAACAATCCACTGATCACCTCCTGAAAGAGACTCCAAAAGTAAAACTCCTAGCAATATTATACCCAAATTCCAGAGTTCCCAGGTCAAGGAGAAAATATTGCAAGTAGCCAGAAAGAAACAATTCAATTATTGTGGAAATACAATCAGAATAACACAAGATCTAGCAATTTTTTTTTTACATTAAGAGATTAGAGGGCTTGGAATATGATATTCCAGAAGTCAAAGGAACTAGGATTAAAACTGCAAATCACCTATCCAGCAAAACTGAGTGTAATACTTCAGGGAAAAAATGGTTATTCAATGAAATAGAGAATTTTCAAGCATTCTTGATAAAAAAATCAGCGCTGAATAGAAAATTTGAATTTCAAACACAAGAAGCAAGAGAAGCGTCAATAGGTAAATAAGAAAGAGGAACCATAAGGGACTTACTAAAGTTGAATTGTTTACATTCCTACATGGAAAGATAATATTTGTAACTCTTGAGACTTTTCTCAGTATTTGGGTTTCTGGAGGGATTATATCCATATAGACAGAGGACACAGGGTGAGTTGAATAGGAAGGGATGACATCTAAAAAAATAAAATTAAGGGGTCAGAGAGGAATATAGTGGAAGAAGAAAGGGAGAAACAGAATGGGGCAAATTCTCTCTCATATGAAAGAGGCAAGAAAAAGTTTTTTAATGGAAGGAAAGAGGGGGAAGGTAAGAGGGAAAAGATGAACCTTACTATCATCCCATTTGGCTTAAGGAGTGAAAACATGCACACTCAATTTGCTATGAAAATTTATCTTGCACTTCAGGAAAGTAGGGGAGAAGGGGAAGGAAATCATAGAAGGGAGGGCAAATGGGAGGAGGAGGAGGAAATTAGAAGTAAACAGCTATGAAGTGGGATAAGGTCAAAAGAGAGAATAGAATAAATGGGGGCCAGGATAGGGTGCAGCAAAATACAGGTAGTCTTTCATAACATGACTTTCATGAAAGTCTTTTGCATAACTACACATGTATAACATATATCGAATTGCTTGCCTTCTCAGTGAGGAAGGGTAGGGAGAAAGGAAAGGAGGAATTTTGGAACAAAAACAAATGTTAAAAACTGTTTTTACATGCAACTGGGAAATAAGATATACAGGTAATGTGGTATAGAAATCTATCTTGCCCTACAAGAAAATAAAGGGGATGGGGATAAAAGAAGGGAGGAGTGTGATAGAAGGAGGCCAAATTGAGAGAAGGGGTAATCAGAATGCATACTGTCTTGGGGTGGGGGCGGGGAGATATGGGGAGAAAATTTGGAACCCAAAATCTTGTGTAAATGAATGTTGAAAACTAAAAATAAACTTTAAAAAGGAAAATACTTGGACCTGAAAGTGACAGAACAAAAATTTAACAGGGAGTTTCAAAATACATAAGAAAGCTGTCCAGAACACTGACAGGTTATGTGACTTTCCCAGGATCTCTCACCCCGTATGTATTATAGTTGAGATAAACTCAGAGGTCCTTGACTCCAAGTCCAATTATCTCCAAGGACTACAACTAATTATGATTTCTCTCTTTTCTATTTTTGTGTTAGACTTGTCCAACTTGTTCCATGCAAGGGAAAAAATAGAATCTATGGGTGAAAATGAGAATAAGGCCATTTTTTCTTAATAGATGGGGAAAAGATGCCTAACAAATAGAGCTATACAAAAGTAGAAGGAATCACCTTGGGTTATAATGAGTTTTCCTTCACTGGAGGTCTTCAGGCAAAGGCTAGGTGATTGCTCATTGGGTGTATTGTATGAGAATTCTTTTGGGGGGGTATAGGTTGGACTTCAGGGTAGCTAAATGCTCTTCTGAGCCTGAAATTCTGGACTTCTAGGATTTATTATTTGCGCTCTGTAATTAGCCTCTCATTACATGGTGGAATACTTTCTAATTGTCCTGTATAATGGATACTTATAAACTGTTTTGTTTTCCAAGTGTTCACATGTGTTTTTTTGAAAAGGTTTATAAGATGTTTGTTGACAAAGACTGTATTTTATGCAGATATCACACAACTGCCAGACATATTTCTGATATAAAGTATGTGGTTGACCACATAAGTTATGTATATGGCCATGAATTTGAGCCTCATCAGGAAGGTTTGATAGATATTTCAAAATTCCTGTCTGTCCCTTTCCAATTAAGATCTCTGCCAGGGGGGAACCAAAAGAAGGAGCCATGAGACTGACTCTTCTACTCTTCTTAGAAAGGAAATGCTATAGAAATGCTATACTAGAATTATACCTGCATTTCCCTCTAAATTTGGTTATTCTAGATGGAGTGATTTTTTTCCCTAAGGTACAAGATCCTTTCCTGCTCTTTATCCTTAAAAGAAGAAAGGGGTGCTAATGCTAAGCAAAATGACAAATTCCCACAGATGTTAATTATATAAAAGAAGGTCACAAATAAGTGAATAACAAGAAAATCCATCCATCCAAGCATAGAGTAAACAGAAACAAGAAATGTTATACACAGAGTGAATGACCTATTTTTTTAAAGTAATAGAGAGAGAGCCAACTCAACCAAGAGAGAGCCCAACCTCACCCAAGAAGAAATTTCCTCAAAGTCTCAAAAGAGAGAAGCTGGGAATCAAGAACATGTCTGCCATCAAAGTCTGTTCTCTTTGTCTCAGAATTTCTCCTGAAAGAAGATCTAGAACAAGTATCCTTTCTTGCAACATGCAGGAAGAAGAAAGTCTGTGCCCCAAGTTCTTATGCTAACTTTGCCTCCTTCATGAGTGTGAAATATTGAGTCATCATTCTCTTCACCAGTTAGGGAGCCTTATGCAAATGTTCCAGGTTTTAAATCAGGGATCTTAGGAGTGGAGTCAAGATGGTGGAGAGAAGACAGGGACCCATCAGAGCTCTCACCCAAACCACTCCAAAGACCTTTAAATAATTCCCCAAAGCAAATTCTGCCTGGAGTGGCAGAATCCACAAAAGGATGGAGTGAAATAATTTTCCAGTCCAAGACAACTTAAAAGTTTGGCAGGAAATGTCTGTTGTACAGGGTGAGAGTGGAGCACAATCCAGTGCAAGTTGTGCCAGCACAGATCAGGCCCCAGTAAACCAGGAGCAGGTCTTGGGAGTGAATGACTTAGCAGTTTCAGTGGCTCTTTCTGGAGCTCTCAGTACATAGATAGTAAGGGGGTCAAGCAACTGATCAGAAGATTATAGGGGTCTCTTTTCTCACCCTGGGGGCAGGATTCTGTTACTTTGCCCATCCTAAGATCCAGGTCACAGTCCTGCATGAAAGTCCAGTGGTGAGGAGGAACACTAGAACATCAGAGCAGTAACAGTGGAACTGTGATTCTCACTACAGTTGAGTGCAGAAAAGAGTGCTTGTGGTCACTCATAGACTACAGCATAGGTCAGGAGAGTAGTAAACATACTTGTCCTTGGATCATACCACTTTGGAGAAAGTGAAAACTTATAGCTTCCTAGAAGTATCTCTGACAACAGCTGCACAAAGCCCATGAAGGTTGGGACAATGCACTCTTGACCCTGAAAGCAGAGCCTCACTTTACCTAAGAGTTAAAAGTCAAGAAATAGTCTGAGAAAATGAATAAGCAACAGAAAAAATTCTAACCATAGAAAATTACAGTGGTGACCCAGAAAATCAAAACATACACTCAGAAAACAACAAAATCAAAATTCTGACTTCCAGAGCCTCCAAGAAAAATATGAACTGGTCTTAGACAATGGAAGAGCTCAAAAAAGATTTTAAAAATCAAGTAAGAGAGGTAGAAGCAAAATTGTAAAGAAAAATGAGTGTGATGCAAGAACCTCATGAAAAAAAGTCAACAGTTTGGCAAAGAATGCACAAAAATACTATAGAAAATAATACCTTAAAAACCCAATAAGGAGAAGTATGCTTTGAGAATTGGTCAAATGGGAAAACATTCACAAAAATTCATCAAAGAGAACTCATTAAAAATTGGCCAAATGGAAAAAGAGGTACAAAATCTCATGAAGAAAATTCCTTAAAAATTATAATTGAACAAGTGAAAGTTTATGACTCTATGAGACATCAGGAATCAATAAAGTAAAACCAAAAGAATGAAAAAAATGGAAGATATTGTGAACTATTTTATTAGAAAAACAACTGACCTGGAAAATAGATCCAGGAGAGATAATTTTAAAATTATTAGACTTCTTGAAAGTCATGATCAAAAAATGAACCTATACATCATCTTTACAAGGAAAACTGCCCTGATATTTTAGAACAAGAGGATAAAACAGAAATTGAAAGAATCCACCAATTGACTCCTGAAAGAGACCTGAAAAAATCAAACACATGAAATCAGTTTTCAGATAAAGTAATCAAAGCTATCTGTCACCATGTGAAAAAAATTCTCTAAATCACTATAGATTGGAGAAATGCAAATTATAACAATACTAAGGTATTACCTCACACCTCTTAGATTGACTAATGGGACAAAAAAGGAGAATGATAAATGTTGGAGGAGATGCCAGAAAATTGATACCCTAATGCATTGTTGGTGGAGTTATAAACTGATTCAACCATTATGCAGAGCAATTTGGAAATATGTCCAAATATTTATAGCAGCTCTTTTCTGGTGACAAAGAATTGGAAATTGAGGGGATGCCTATCAATTGAGAGATAGCTGAACAATTTGTGGTATATGATTATGATGGAATACTATTGTGCTATAAGAAATGACAAACAGTAAGACTTCAGAGAGGCCTGGAAGAACTTATGTGAACTGATGCTGAGTGAAATGAGTAGAACCAGGAGAACATTGTACACAGCAAGAGAAATACTGTAAGATGATAAACTGTGAATGACAGCTATTCTCATCAATAAAATGACCCAAGATAACTCTTAAGGAATTATCATGAAAAATGCTATCCATTCATAGAGAAAGAACTGATGGAGTCAGAATACATACTGAAGCATACTTTTTTTCCTTCATTTTTCTTGGGTTTTATTTTGATCTATATTTCCTTTTACAGTGTGACTATTGTAGAAATATTTTTTACATGATTATACCTGTATAACCTATATCAATATCCTTATCTTTTCAATGAGGGAAGGAAGGAGAGAAATTTGAACTCATTAAAAAAATGTTAAAAATTGTTTTTACATGTAACTGGGTACTTTTGTGAACTACTAGGAGCCAAGATGGTGGAGTAAGCAGTAAATTACTGTAACTTTTCCATTTTCACCTTCAAAGAATGATAAAATAGTGCCCCCAAACAAATCTTGGAAAAACTGAACCAGCAAAAAGATGAGGTGAAATAATCTTTTAACCTGAGAAACCAATCTTTTAACTCAGCTCTGAGAACAACACACTTCAGTGTAGCCCCAGGGCAAACAGGCATCCTCCAGAGGACAGATCTCCATGTTCTTCAACACAGCCCTAGGCAAGCAGGTAGACACTGACCCAACCAGTGTCCTAAGAAAACAGGGAGCTGACAGCACCAGCCCATACACCAGCATAGCCCTGGGCAAATAGGCAGCTTCCAGAGACCAGACCACCACTTGTAGCCCTGGGAAAATGTAGTAACACCCCACCAGGCCTCAGCACATGCCATATACCATGACTAGGATTCCAACTCAGTACCAGGTAAGCTACCAGACACCAACAGCCTCCAACAGCACCAGCCACCCCCACTCACCCTCTCAGTGCAGCACCAAATAAGCAGTCAAGGTCTGAAGCCACTGGCACAAGAAGCCTAAGACAGTGTCCCTTCCACCCTAAGAACAGAGCTCAAATTTTTACAAAAAAGGAAAAGACAAAAAAAATTGCCAAAAGCAACAACAAAAAATTATCTGACCATAGAAAGTTATTATAGGGACAGGGAAGACTAAGACAAAAACTCCGAAAAGGACAAGAATGTCAAGAGACCTGTGGGCAGAACCTGAAAGAAAAATGGGAAGTGGTCTTAAGTCTAGAAAGAACTCATGGAAGAGCTCAAAAAGGAGCTTACAAATCATATAAGAGAGGTAGAAGAAAAAAATGGGAAAGGAAATAAGAGTGATGCAAGAGAATTCTGAAAAAAGTCAATAACTTGAAAAACTGATTAAAAATAGAATAGGCCAAATGGAAAAGGAGATACAAAAATCAACTAGGAGAAACAATTCCTTAAAGAGTACAATTGGCCAAATGGAAAAGAAAGCGTAAAAGCTAATTGAAGGAAATTACACCTTAAAAGCTAGAATTGGGCAAGTGGAAGCTAATGACTCTATGATCAAGAATCAATCAAACAAATTCAAAGGACTGAAAAATGGAAGCAGATATAAACTACCTTATGGGAAAAACAACTGACCTGGAAAACAGATTCATGAGAGATAAAATCGTAATCATTGAGCTACTTGAAAGCCATACTCAAAAGGGGAATCTGGACAGCATCTTTCAAGAAATTATCAAGGAAAACTGCCCTTATATCCTGGAACCAGAGAGCAAAATAGGCATTGAAAGAATCTACCAATTACCTCAAGAAAAATAAAAATTTCAAGGAGCACTATAGCCAAATTTCAGAGTGATCAGGTCAAGAAAAAAACACTATGAATAGTTAGCAAGAAACAATTCAAATATTGGAGATCCACAATCAGGATTACACAGGACTCAGCAACTGCAATAATAAAAGACTGGAAGTCATGGAACATGACATTCTGGAAGGCTAAGGAGCTAGGACTACAACCAATAATCACTTACTCAGCAAAATTAAGTATAATACATTAAGGGAGAAAATGGTTATCAATGAAATAGGAGGATTTCAAGTTTTCATAAGGAGAGGATCAGAATTAAATCAAAAATGTTATTCCAATATCAAGACCCAAGAGAAACATAAAAAGGGAAAAAAAATAAGGGATTCAGTAAGGCTAAATTTTTTACAGGAAAATGATACTCATAAGCATTAAATATTGTACCACTAATAGTACAACTAGAAGGATATATACATGCACACACCGAAGGTACAGGTGTAAGGTAAATTTGAGGGAATAACAAAAAATTAAGGGATGAGAAAGAGGAGTACAATGGGTAAAGAAGGAAGGGAGAGGTCGAATGGGGAAAATTACTTCACATGAAGGGGCATGAAAAATCTGTGACAGTGGAGGGAAAAGTGGGGTGCGAAGGGTAATAAGCATTGCTTGAATCTTACTCTCATCAGTACTGACTCAAAGAGGGAATAATATGCACAATTATTTTAATATATAAATCTATCTTACCTGACAGGGAAATAGAAGAGGAGGAGATTAAGTAAAGGGTGGGGGGTAGGAACGGAAAGAAGGAAGGGCAGATCAAGGGAAGTGGTTGACAGAAGCAAAACACTGAGGAGGGAAAGGGTGAAAGGAGAGAGAGGACAGCCAAGAGGAAGAAGAGGGTGAAGGGAAATTTACAGGGAATAATTGTAACTATGAATGTGAATGAGATGAACTCTCCCATAAAATGGAAGCAGCTAGCAAAGTGGATAACTTAGTATTTGACAAACTCAAAGACCCAAGCTTTGGGAATAAGAAATTACTATTTGACAAAAAGTGCTGGGAAAACTGGAAAAGTATAGGACACAAACTGCGCATAGACCAACATCCCATGAAGTATACAAAGATAAGTTCAAAATGGGTGCATGATTTATTCATAAAGGGAGATGTAATGAGCAAGTTAGAAGAACAAGGAATAGTCTCACTGTCAGATCTATGGGGAGGGGAAGAATTCATGACCAAGCAATATATAGAGAACATTGCAAAATGGAAAATAGTCCATTTTGATTATATTAAATTAAAAAGCTTTTGCACAAACAAAAACCAATGCAGCCAAGATTAGAAGGAAAGCAGAAAGCTGGGAAACAACCTTTACAGCAAGTACCTCTGACATCCCTCATTTCTCAAATATATAGAGAAATGAGTCAATTTTATAAGAATATGAGTCATTCCCCAATTGATAAATGGTCAAAGGATATGAATATATATATGTATATATATACACATATATATGCGTGTGTATATGTATGTATATATATATATATATATATATATATATATATATTGTCAAAGTTATCTATAGGCATGTGAAGAAGTGCTTTAAATAGCTTTTTGTTAGAGAAATGCAAATTAAAATTACTCAGATACCACCTCACACCTATCAGATTGGCTAGTATGACAGAAAAGGAAAATGATAAACATTGGAGAGGTGTGGGTAAATTGGGACATTAATGCACTGTTGGTATAGTTATGAACAGATCTGACCATCCTAGAGAACTATTTGGAACTATGCCCAAAGGGCACTTAAACTGTGCATTCATTCCCTTTGATCCAGCATTTCCACTACCAGGTCTGTATCCCAAAGAGATCATGAAAAAGGGAAAAGGACCTACATGTGCAAAAACATTTATAGAAGTTCTTTCTGCGGTGGCAAAATATTGGAAACTAATCAATTAGGAAATGGCTGAACAAGTTGTGGTATATGAATGTGTTGGAATATCATTATGCAATAGAAACTGATGAACAGGTATATTTCAGAAAAACCTGGAAAGATTTGTACAAACTGATGCAAAGTGAAAAGAACAGAACAAAGAAAACACTGTGCACATTATCAGCAAAGTCATGTGACGATCAACTATGAATAACTCAGCTCTTCTCAGCAATACAATGATTTAAGAGAAGTACAAAGGACTTATGGAGGAAAATGCTATCAATATCCAGAGAAAGAACTGATGGGCTCTGAATACAAAATCAAGCATATTTTTCTCACTTACTATATGCTTTTTCATGTGTTTTTTCCCTTTAGATGTTTCTTCTTTCACAGCTGTGATTAATTTTGAAAATATGTTTTACATGATAACACATGTATAAACTATATCAAACTATTTACCATTTTCAGAAGAGGGGAGGGGACAGAGGGAGGGAGAAAAATTTGAAATGCAAAATCTTGTAAAAATGAATGCTAAAAATTATTTTGACATGTAACTGGGGGAAAATAAAACATTAAAAAGAAATCTAGATTAAAAAAAAGAAATCAGGATTCCACTGAAGCACAGATCCAACCACACAAAACTCTCACTCAGAAAGTTTAGTGGCTCCTAGTTATCTCTAGGATAAGATATAAACCCATCTGGTTGTAATTTCACAGTGTAGTTCCAAACTATCTTTTCAGACTAATCATATGTTTCTCCCCTTTAGTTAACTCTGTTTCAGCTAAATTGGGCTGTCTGTAGCCCAATTGTGTCTATATACAACATTCTATCTCCTATCTCTATACCTTTTTCTGGCTCTCTTCTGCCTGGAATGTACTCTCTCTTCAATTATATCTTCTAGATTCTCTGGCCTTTTAAGGTTCAGCTCACATGATACTCTATCCTGATCCCCATAGTGATTATCATTCTCCACCCCCCAAAATTATTTTGACTCTTTTATGTATTTTGCATCTACCTATCCATGTACATTTCATTCTCCCAAAATAGACTATAAGCTGTCACTGTGTCTGGTACATAATAGCAAATATGTGTTGGATTGAATTGAATTACCAGATCCCCTCAGCTAGCAACACAAAAAGACCACAAAACATATGCGATTCATTCATTGACTGGTTAAGCCTTTTTTTTTAAAAAAAGAGATCATTTTTAAGTTCTACCATTTCCCTCCTTGCTACTCTTTCTTCCTGCGTAGAGGCAAAACTTGTTGTTGTGTTCATCCTTCATTTTAGAAGAAGACCATGACATCAGAGAAATGATGACATGACTTGCACTTGACTTTGTTTTGAATGAAGGAGTGCTATGCAAGGTCACCAGCCTCACTTTCTCCTCCTGATCCATCTGGATCCAGTGATCATATATTCATCAGGATGACTGGAGATGGCCCAGGATGTAATTGGAGACTTTGGCTTCTTTAGGTTAAGGCCTATTTAGGTACTCACTTAGAGTGAGGTAATACCCATTCAGTGAATAGATCTCTTTAAGAAGTATTCAAGGAATGGCCCCTTTAATGAGCAAAAGAAAAAGTAAGTAAATCAAGCTGGGAGTGAAAGAGCAACAATTATTATTGATAATCACTCTTAAGCCAGGAGGGTCCAGAAAACAGCCCTTGCTTGGAGCTTGGGTGGGGATCTGGGTCTGCCATCTGAGGACAGCTAAAATCTGAAAATTTCATCACCAGATAGTTACACACACACATATACACACACACGTGTATGTGTGTGTGTGTGTGTGTGTGTGTGTGTGTGTGTGTGTATATACATATTTTTTTACCCATAACAACTCACAAAACTGTCTACTAAGGCAGGATGCTTTGAAATGGGCTTTCCTGGACATCAACCTTATACCAAGGAAATCACCAATCTGAGGCAAAGCTAATGACCAATCAAAGGACATTCATTTTCAGTGACTTTTCTGGCTGCAATATTTTTGTGTTAACTCATCATAACTCCCACTCCCCCCCCCAAAGTTATTTTGATTTCCATTGGTGCACATTATCCTAAATAGGATTGAGATTTGAACTAAAAAGACTTTGTGAGATATGGCCAAAGTTGTCAGGAATCTATGGGAAACTAGTATCTGATCATGGTCCTATTAATAAAGGGGAGAGAATGCCTAGATAGCTGACACTGTAAATCGAGTCCTTACTATAGAAGAGAAAAATTTCTTCTTGAAACAAAGATGGCTGACATTACTGTTGCCATTTTGTATAAAAAAAACAGTATTATAAAGGATATGTGGGTCAATAGAGCAATACTTTGAGGATAATGTTGCTACTTTGGGAAAGCAGCATTTACTGTTAATTGGAACAAATATAAAGTCCTTCACTTCAACTAAAAAAAACAATTCCATGAGCACAAAAGGAGGAAAAAGTCAGTAGGTAGCAATTCATAGCCAGGGATTTTGGTTGAATTCAATTAAGGGGGTGATGAAGTAGCCACAATCAATCAATCAATCAATATCCATTAAGCACCTACTATGTCCCAGACAGCTAGTTGTGCCATGAATAGAGTGCCAGGTCTGGAGACAGGGCAACTCATCCTTCTGAGTTCAAATCTGGCCTCAGACACTTGCTAGCTGGTGACCCTGGGCAAGTCACTTGATCCCACTTGTCTTACGTTTTCTTATCTGCAAAACAATCTGGAGAAGGAAATGGTAAAAGAAGCCAGTATCTTTGACAGAACACACACACATACATACATACACACACAAACAAACAAAACACACACACACAAAACAAAACAAAAACCTAAATGGGGGTCACAAAAAGTTGGACACAACTGAGGTGACTAAACAACAACAAATGTTCCAGGTACTGTATTAATCCCTGGGGATCCAAAAAGAGGCAAAAGACAATCCCTGCCTTCAAGGAGCTTACAATTTAATCTTAATAAAGTAAAACTAATCCATAAATGCTCATGTAATCTTAGGCTGCAATAATCTGCTTTCCAGAAGAAGGCAGTCATATCCCTTCTGTAGTCCATGATCATCAGTCCACACTTAGAATATTGTTTTTGATTCTTGGCTCTACAGTTTAGGAGAAGCATCAACAAACTAGAGCACCCCCAGAAGAAAGTGAGCGGGACGATGAGGGAATGCATAATTATATACTAAGATGAACATTTGAAGAAAATGGTGGGGGTGGGAGGCTCAAGGGTGGTGAAGCACATTTTTCTTGGAGAAGACTTAAGAGGTATAAGATTTCAAATATTTGAACTCATTTCATATGGAAAAGACATAGGACTTATTTTACACGATTATCTAGGGGAGAGCTAAATTCAATTTGTGAAACCACCAGTAAGTACATGATAGCTCACTCTAAAGAGCAATTTTCTAGTGATTATGCCTGTCCCAAAAACTGGAATGGCCTGTCAGAATAAGTTTGTTTTCATTTCCAGAGGGAAGCCCTCCAGATATGTGGCAACTAAATGGCATAATGGAAAGTGCAGGTTTTGAAATCCAGAGGATGTAAGCTCAAATATTGACTCTGAAATTTACTAGCCATGCAAATTACTTAACTTTCCTCAGCCTCAGTTTCCTCTACTGTAAAATGGGGAAAATAATAGCACCAAACTTGAAGGGTTATTTTGAGGATCGAATGAAATAACATGTAAAGCTCTTGTTAAACTGAAAGCTTTACCATGGTTGTTCTCATTATATTTGACAGAGAACGCCAGGCACTATATTCCATAAATCAATCTATCAACAAGAATTTATTAAGTACCTACTATGCTTCACGAACATTGCTATGTGCTGAGGATAAAAAGATAAAAATAAAAAGTAGACCTTACCTTCAAGGAGCTCAAAAGGGAATCACCATATGAACATATAAAAATGTCTAAGCCAAACATGTGGCTCGGTGGATGTAGAGAATTCCCAGGGAGGAAACTCTCTCCAGTGCCTATCTGTCATTACTCTGCAAATTACGGTCTCAGAGAATTCCCTGGGCAACTTCAAAGGAAAAAATGCAAACTACCAACAGCCCTACAAAAAAATGCTCCAAATCACTAATCATTAGAGAAATAGAAATCAAAGGTATCCTGAGGTTCCACTTCACATCCATACAACTGGCAGAGCTAACAAAAATGGGAAATTATGTGTTGGAAGGGCTGCATAAAAAAGGCACATTCATGCACTATTGATGGAGCTGTGTGAGCTGATTCAGTCATTCTGGAAAACAATTTATAACCATGCCCAATAAGGGACTGAACTATGCATATCCTTTTTGCAGTCCTCTCCTGGGCCTTTATTCCAAAGAGAATAAAGAAAGTAGGAAAGGAGATATATATATATGTGTGTGTGTGTGTGTGTGTGTGTGTGTGTGTGTGTGTGTGTGTATGTGTATGTGTATGTATGTATGTATAAATAGATGAGAGATAGAGATAGAGACAAATACAGAAAGAGAGACAGAGAGAGAGAAAGGTGGACAGACAGATGATAGATTGATAAATAGATATGATATAAGGTATGATATGGTATGTTTCATATGATATGATAGATATGATACATGTGATAGAGATAGGTAGATAAATCAGCTTTTTTGTAGTGACAAAGAAATGGAAAGTAAAGCATGTCCATCAATTAGGAAATGGCTAAACAATATATAGTATATGAATGCAACAGAAGATTATTTAAGGAATGATGAAACGGAAGATTTCAGAGAAACCCAGGAAGATTTGTATGAATTGATACAGAATTTAATTAGCAAAATCAGGAGAATAATGTATTCATCAATGATATTGTGAAGACAACCAATTTTGAAAGACCTGAGAACTCTGAGTAATGCAAAGACCAACCGTGCTTCCAAAAGACCAATGAGGAAGCATTCTATCCACCTCCTGACAGAGAAGTAATGGACTCAAAAGGCAGAATGGGACATAACATTTTTGGACACAAACAATGTGGGAATGTGTTTTGTTTGACCTTGCATGTTTTTTACAAGGGTTTATTTGCTTCAATTAAAAAATGGGGATGGAAATAAATGCTTATGAATTGAAAATAAAAACTTAAACAGTGAGAGAGAAAGACAGGCAGAAAGAGAGCGAGACAGAGAGGGAGAGACAGAGAGAATTCCTTGAAAGCTCTGAGAAATTAAGGGTCATGCATTTACTCTGTATCAGATGCAAGATTTAAACTCAGTTCTTCCTGAATCTAAGACCAGTTCCTTACCCTCTACCACACTGCCTTTCCTATACAAAATACCTCCTAAGTTAATAAAAGGTAATTTTGATGTGAGGCTAGAGAGCGAGGAGCTAGCTGCCAGGAGAGGATAGAATCAGAGAAGACACAGCATAGTAAGCAATTAAAATGAATTTCAAAGAAAGCTAGAGATTCCAAGAGGCAGAGTTGAGCAGAGGGTACATTCCAGGCACCAGGGCCAGTCTGTGCAAAGTCAGGCAGAGGAGAGGCCACACAAAACAAAGCTGTAAAATTCCTTTATTAAACCATAAAATCATAAAAACCGGTAGTAGCAAGAGACATCCTGAGCTCATCTGGTTCAGTGTCTTGTCTCCAGTCCCTTATCTAAGCCATTTCAGAAAGATTAATGCTTATGTTGTACTAAAAGACCTCCAGGGGAGGATATTCCCCAGGCTCCCTCAGGATCCCATGGCTACACCGGCAGGTCTGACCAGCCTATCAGCCCTTGGACTAGTGGATTCTGGGCAGTAATCTACACAGTCTTTTCAGGAACAATGGTACTGATCACAAAGGTACTATTGGAGGAGATGCTCAATGAATTTTTAAAGATATTTCTAGGGGACGACTAGGCAGACTGCTCCAGATTTTCTTTGTGCCTAGTCTCAGTCCCAGACCCTGTTCCAAACTGACCTATTTCCTCAGAAAAGTATGAAGGGTTGTGTTCACTTCTTGCCTTAAACAGGCAAAAAGTACCTTATAACAGTACTTTCAGCACTTTCTGCCTAGAGAACAGTCTGCCCCAACTTCCCAGTGGGAGGTCTGGTCCTTCAAGGCCACTATTTCAATTAGACACCCAGCTTCCTGATGGGGTAACAGAAGAGCCCTCTCTAATCACCCTGTGCTTCTTCCTTAATTTCAGACCTGTTTTCTTAACCACCCTGGAAAATAAAAAAAGGGGGGCAGAAACTCAAGAAGACAGGGAAGCCCTTATCTCAGCATAGCCTCCAGCTTAGCTCTGCCACTGGGCAGGATACAAGGAAAAACAAACAGGGCTTGGCAAGAGGTCATTAGGAGACACTCCATCTTGCCCCTGTCACCCACCTGGGCATTAGGGCTACTTTCCCCTTAGCTGGATAATGCACACAATACTTAATTGCCTCTTGTGTTGGGCCCTGCAGGGATACAATACCAGGCACTTGGGAAGAATTCAAATATAGACGTCCCAGCTTAGGTCAGATCCCATGAGACATGTTAAGAAACAGTCAGGGTCTTTGGAATATAGCCATGTGTGAGTGTAGGCACGCACGCGTGCACACACACACATACACACACAAAGACAGAAAGACACCCACAAAGACAGGCAGAGACATACATAGCTCTAAAAAAGGAGATTTCCTTCAGAAGTCCTACATGTACTCTCCTGAATGCCAAAGGTCTTTCTGGCTATCAGAATCCTTCATGACACTCCACTCAGCCCTAGACACCAGAGAGTAGCTCCCTTCATTGGCTCTCCTTGTTGCTTCAAAACTGTTTCAACAATAAATTTTACCTTCAATTGACCCAACTTTTGTTGACCCAACCTGTGGACATTCTTTGGAGAGGGAATAACATTTAAAAGAAATTCTTGGGAAGGAAAGGGAAGGGAAATGAAGATAAAGGAACAGAAGAAAAGGGCAGGGAATAAAAGGGAAGGGGAAAAGATGAATCTACTGTATTAAGAAGGTTGTGGGAAGGTATTTAGCATAACTAAAATGAAGAATTTGTTTTGTTTTGCTTTTAAGGGACAGCATAGAGCATGGCATAGTATAAAAAAGACACAGTATATAAAACACAGAAAACTCTGTGTTCCTAATCTTACTTTTGGTGGTTTAATGGCACATGTGACCACGGCAAGTCACCTCTCTGAGGCTTTGTTTTGTCTTCTGCATCTATAACTGTCTCTCAGGACTGTTATGAAATGCAAATGAGATAATGTATACAAAGGGCTTTGTAAGTGTGAAGGTACTATGAGAATCAAATATTATATATTATTATAGGAAATGCAAATGAGATAATGTATAGAAACAGCTTTGCAAATGTGAAAGTACTGCATGAATCAAACATTATATATTAATTATTATAGGAAACTCAAATGAAATAGTGTATACAAAGACTTTACAAATGTGAAAGTACTATGTGAATCAAATACTATATGTTGATTATTATAAGAACATTGCTCCTAGAAATACAAATAGCCCAAAACCTGGGTGATCTTGAGAACTTAGTAAATTTTAAAAGGGGATCATTTTCAGAAAAGTATTTGTTCTGAAATATTCAGAAAATTCTTAAATTTTCAGAAAAGTATAACAGAACAACTACTGTAAACCTTCAGGGGTAGGGAACCTGTGGCCTTGAGGGCATATATGGCCCTCTAGGTCCTCAAGTGCCCTTTGACTGAATCCAAAGTTCATGAAACAAATCCCTTTAATAAAAGGATTTGTTGTGTAAAACTGGACTCAGTCAAAAAGCCACACTTGAGGATCTAGAGGGCCACATGTGATTTAGTTCTCTCACCACCCCCACATCCCCTTCTCCTCCCTCCCAGTATAGATGAGAAGGCCTAGGAAACTTTGGAATGTCAGAGTACACTGACTTCTAGAACAAAAGGTCACCTATCCTAGACAAGTTTCAGTGTACTCCTTTCTTCTCTTTGGACATTTTCTCTCCCTTTTCCTAAGAACTGCATTTAACTCCTCCTATAATTCAGTATATTTAGATGAGTTCTTAATGCTGATTTGTTACTCCAAACCCTTTATTCTTATCTAGCTTCTCTCACTTTGCTTCATAAAGTAATGACCACTTTGCCACTTTGTATCAAGTCTTGAATTGAAATCTAGATAACCAGCCCTAATCCATCTCCTGAACTCCAGTCCTGCATCACCAGCTACCTATAGGATATTTCCAGGAGTATACTAGTAAATGTTATGCAACTAACCCCCCTCACAATCCATCTCCACTGTCCCACTTACTTTTCCTTTTATCCAGCATCTCCATGCCTGCCTTGATAAAAGCACAGCAGAAAACAACACGATATATATCATATAAGACTCTATGAGTCTCTATTTTATAGGTACAATTTGCTTCTTTAAAAAAGAAAGTAGACAAGAAATCCACACATTACACAAAACACTTCTACTCATCTATGTTTCCTTCTGAACTTCCTTTGGTTCCTTTCTGTGCATCAAAAATTGATTCAGCTGCCTTGATGGCTTTGGTATCATTCTTAGCACCCTATCCCTCTCTGACGCCTACTGTAATAAAATCCAAGAGAAATGGAGGAAAATATTGTAACAGTCATAATCAGACCAAATGAATCCACACAGTGACCATGTCCAGAAATGTATGTCACTTTATGCACTTTGGGTTCATCATTTCTCTGTCAGGAGATGGGTTGCATGCTTTGTTCTGTGTCTCCGGAAAAATGGTAGCTATTATATTGACTAGAGTTCTGAAGGCTTTCAAAGTCATGTTCTCCCCTTTCCAGTGTTTCTGTCCTTGTTTAAATTGTTCTCATGCTTGCTTTCACTTCACTCTGCATCAGTTTTTATTACTCAAGATTTTCGAAAATTATCCTTTTCCCCTCGTAAAGTAATCATCTTCCAATATAATCATGTGCCACAATATTTTCAGACAGTCCTCTGATGATGGACCCCTGTTAGATTCTTTTTGGTTGTTATTTTTCTTTTTTTCCCTTTAAATCATCCCCCACCTTTCAGGATCAATAAGTTTGTTTTGCTTGTAGCTATTCTATCCTTGGTATTATCCTGTCTTTTAATCTCCTCCCTATCTCTTTTTATTTCCCTGTTGAAGTTGATGCATTCTTCTAAACTGAACATAGGTTTATCCCTCTTTTGTCCATTTCAGATAAGATTGGGGCTTATCTGATGTCCTTTCCTCCTTCCTTCTAATGTTTGTATATTCTTCTTGCATACTTCAATTGTGAGAAATAGCCATTTCCACCTCTTCTTTCTCTCTTCCACCCTCATATATTCCTGTTTGTGTCCTCTCTTTTCTTTCCCCTCTAAAGATCCCTCAAATTGGGCCAATAAACTCCCAATGGCTTTGATTTTCTTAATATCCTATGAAGACATGAAAGTTCTGAAAGGATACTTATCTCTTCTTCCTCTGTAACCATGCTAACACTATAGTATCATGCAATTCCTTCCAATTGCTTAAATAAATTTATCTTTCTACATGTGTCTTGATTCTTGCATTTATATTTAAAAATTAACATTTAGCTCTGATCTATTCCTTTAGAGATCTTTTCTTTGCTCTGTGGGATTATACTCACTTTAAAAAAGTTATATTTTTTTCTTGGTTATAAGTTGATCTCTTTTACCTTTTGGAATATTTGATTCCAAGATCTTCTTTAACTTTAATAAACTTCTAGGCCTTATAGGATCCTGATTGATTTTTTGATATTTAAACTACTTCTTTCTGGATGCCTGTAATTTCCCCCACTTTGATGTGGGAACTCTGGTATTTGATTATGAGATTTTTGAGACATTTTGGGGAGGGGCTTTCCTTTAGGAAGTGATTGGTAGACTCTTTCTAACTTAATTTTCCCCTCTGGTTTTAATATATCTGGAAAGATTTTTACTTGTGATTTCATAAAACATAGTGTCCAACCTCTTTCTTTTTAAATTATGGTTTTCAAGTTTTGACCACAATAGAATATTAGTTCCTTGGAGTTAAGGACTGTTTTGATTTTGTCTTTGTACCTCTAGTACTTGGTACAGTAACTGGCAGAGAGAAGATACTTTAAAGATAAGAATAAGTTGACTTACTGATTGTAAGAGATCAATTAGGCTAACTCCTTCATTTTACAGGTGAGGAATTTGCAGTATAGAGAGGGGGTGCTTGAATTTTCTGTCCATATGGGTACAAAAAAAGTTTGCTGATTGAATAATATGTGCAGGCATGAGGGAATGAATGAACATTTTAAAAACATTCTTCCATGTGTTATCTCATTTAGCTGCTTCAGTAGCAGAGTATGTCAAGGATTTTTTTTTTTGATAGAACAGTGGCAGTGGAAGGAAATGGAAATCCATGAAGTGGAGGTTTCAGATAGGAAAAAGAACAATATAAAGACATTCAACAACCCAATACAAAAGTCTAAAAGTGAAAAGCCAGTAGAAATGGAAGAGGGGGTAGAGCTGGAAGTTAGAAGTCAATAGGAAACAAAGACCAGTGATCCATGTAATTGGATCATGTGGAAAAATAATCTTAAATTTGATGAAAAACCCATGTTCTACTGTGAAATAACTGAAAAAAAATTGCAGTATAAGGATCCCTGATGAGAAAGCTGCCAAAAACATCTGAACGCAGTGCTGGTGTTTTGCACAGAGTAAGTGTTCATTCAATAGTGAATGAAAGAAGGAATTAAGGATCCTAGCCATAATTAGGGTGGAGCAACAGGGCTTTAATCCAAGGAACTAAAATTTAGAGGCAGCATTTGAAAATGGAAATTAACAATTAAATTTAGTAACAAGCCAGCAGAACCATTTTTTAACTGAAAGAAAAGAATTAATTTTGAGGTGGTAGAAAAAGAAAAAGATACAAAACATAGAGAGATGAGATGAGCTTGGTTATTGGTTTCTTTCTAAAATTCTTCTACAGGGTCTATGCCTCCTGCCTCATAATCCTTCTCCAGGACATTTTAACTGATAAAATAGGAAGGTGTCAAAAGTACCTTATAACTGTGCATATACTCCAGGTATTCTGTTTCCATGAATCTACCCTACTCTTCTCTTCTTTTGGACTGTAGACACTCTAGTAGTGGCCTACTTGAATTCCAGGATCCACATCTGCATCATGGGGTCTGTATGTCACCCCCCATGGGCCAATTCCCTTTGATCTCTCCCTCTACAAGACTTTGTATCCAAGAGTCTCTCCTTAAAAAGTGAGGGGACTGGACTAAATAATAAATGTGGAATGTACCACGCTTTTTGAGACATGGTCAGTATGATGATTTGACTTTCTTTAAAATACTTATTTACATCAAGGGAGGGTTCATAGGGTTGGTGGTAGCGAGAAGAGACAATGGAAAATAAGTAATATAAAAACTGAAAAGAATTTCATTTTTTTAAAAAAAAGAGAGAAAAGAGAAAAATCACTCTTCAGTTAAGAGGAAAGGCAAAAGTAAAAAGGGAGTGGGATTGAACAAGTCCTATATGGAGGATAATTAAAAAATACTGGTTTGACTGAACGGGGTTCATTTTAAGAAAGCAGAAAAGAGACTGTGCAGATAAGGTGGGGCCTGATGATATTAGGCTGAATTTGCCTGTTATCATTTAATCATTTTTTCTTATTTTTCAATTTTCCCCCTATTTATTTAATTCTGAACTTAAGAAATAAAACAAATGTTTCCATAGCATAGTAAAATAGGGGAATTGCACATGAAACTGAGTATCTATAATGTGCAACTTGCAATTTATTTTAAATGTATAATAAAGTTACAAGGTAACATCCTTTTTAACCTTTTTTCTTCCCTGTTAGAAATGGCTACAATTAGACACAAATGGGTAAAATCATCCTATACATGCTTCTAGTTATCAATTCTTTCTCTGAGTGCAGATAGTGTCTTCCTTCATAAGTCCTTTGTAGTTAATTAGGGCATTTGCAATAGTCAAAATGACTTAGTTCCTCAAAATTATTCCTCAAACAATATGGCTTTTACTGTTAACAACGTTTCTTGGCTTTGCTCATTTCACTCTTCATTGTTTCATGTGAGTATCAGTGGTTATTTTTTTCTAAAATCGTTGAGCCTATCATTTCTTATAGTACAGTACAGCATGATCATATATTACAACTTGTTCAATTATTCTCTGGATGGGTATCATTCCAGTTCTTTAAAATAAAAGTTTTTTCAATTCTTAAGGAGAAGATTAGTTACGACAAATATTAAACCAACACTAGTTATGCTGAATGGATTGGAAGGTCATTGAATCCTAGCCTTGGGAGGAGCTTTAAAGGTGATTCAGTCTTGTCCCTTACATAAATGAATGAATAATTGAAAAAATACATCATTTGTTGAGTACTTGCAAATTGTTAGGCACTGTGTTAAACCTAGAGGTCCAAATATCAAAAAAAAGAAATAGTCCTTGCCCTCAAGGAGCTTCCATTCTAGTAAAGAAAATTCCATCCAGAAAAGAGATTAAAGAAAAGGCGTTTTGAAGCATGAATTCCCTCTTCAATATTACTTACCCCTGCCTTGACCTCAGATACCTGTAGTATCAAGAAATTATTGCCTCATGAAGATGTTCATTCCATTTTCTTCTAGTTCTAATGATCTGCTATCTATTTCCCTATGACTTCCATTCATTGGTCTTCATTCTGCCTGCAATTTTGGGAACTATTGGCAGAGAGATTGATTTAACCACCTCTATATGGACTAAATTCTATATTCCTTGAGGGAGGGTATGTGGTTCAATGAAAAGATTGTTGGATTTGGAATGAGAGGATAGAGGTTCAAACCCCACCTCTGGAATTTACCACCTATGTAGATTTAGAAAAGATATTTAACCTTTCTGAACCTCCATTTCATCATCTAGAAAATGAGAGGGTGATGTCTAAGGACACTTCCATCTCAACGGCTATTATGATCCCCTAGACATAAATACCAGTAATAAGCCCATAGATCCTGTGGAGCAAGCCCTAACTCAACTTGTACCTTTCCCAAAAATTGAACCACAGACTAAATTTGGTAGCTGTGCAGCCAGCTAATTGATGCTGTCTCTTCTTCTGAGGAATCTGAAGTATCAAAGTCAGCCAGACCCATAGACATGAGATAGAAATCTGGAAAATGAGGTAGCAGCTTCCTTTTAGATTTGTAGATCTAATCATGCTAGCTTCTGTTGACAGTGTTCTACAGTTTAGAGAGCACCTTATGGTCATTATGGAATTTGATCCTCACAACTCTTTTAAGCGTTCAGGTGCAATGAAGTCAGAGAAACAAGTTCTACCATTTACAACCTGTGTGACCTTGGGCAAATCCCAGCCTTTCTCTGAGTCTGTACTCCCTCATCTCTAAAATAAGGCAATAGTACTGGATGGCTTCTAAAATAAGGGGACTGGATCAGATTATATGGTTTCCAAGGTTACTTTTAAGATCCAAATCTATGATCCTAATTTTTCCAAAGTCAAACAACTAGTCAGTGTCAGAGATGGGAGGTTTGGTTGCAAGTACTGTGCACTTTCAGCACTATAACTGCTTTATCCATCTTGGAATCTAATAATACCAAAACATCACACATACACACACACAAAAAAACAACCAAAAAAAACCCAAGCTTCAGTAAACTGAGTTGGCCCCAGAAAATGCTTTATGTAATATCTTTATGAACAAGCTAAAGGAACAACTGGCACTTTTTTGCACCTCAACTAAATTCATTGATTAAACCAAGTCAAAAATTTTTATCAGTGACCATGGAAAGATATATCATAGCATCTGAAGATATTCAGAATCTTCCATGCTATCTTATCCAACCCTATCTTATCCATGCCTGAATGAGATTCATTCAAAAACTTCCCTGAGTCAGTCATAATAATGGTGTACCTTCATGTAGCATGTTTAAGGGATTACAACCCCACAGTACTATAAGTTGAACAGGGGATATCATCTCAATTATGTAAGTAAGGAAGTATAAAATGACTAGTTCATTGTCACCTATCTAATAAATGTCAAATCTGGGACCCAAACCCATCCTCTGATTTCAAATCCATTTCTCTTTTAGGAATTTCCTTAAAAAGTTGGGAATAGGAGCAAATAAAATCCAAATTTTCTTGATTATTTAACCTGATGGTGCCATATAAATCTTCTTTGTTTGGATTTGACCTCTTCTGTGTGAGATAACAAATGAGTCTGTTAACCTTGCACCATTTTCTCAAGTTCTCTCTGTGTCTTATTTCCCCTACTCCTTGACCCCTCATGCCCTCACATGTCAATTCCAGGTTGGGTGGTCAACCCTTCTTCACTTCTCCCTGGCCACATTGAAAGAATTTTAAGTAGAACTCCAGGTTGAATGATGTGAAAGTGTTTTTGAACCTGAGATAAGACAGTCTCACTTAATTTTATCCCCAGTCTTCCCAAGTTAAGGTTTCTATTTAAATCATTCCCCAAGAGATTCAACTCATGGTCATGTTCATACTTGCTAACTATCAGACAAGGGTCATAGTTGTTTTGTTTTTTTTTATCAGGAAGAGACTTTCAAGATTTTTTTAGTCCTAACAAGATCTTGATTCTCCAAATTATAGGATCATCTATTTAGAACTGGAGAGGATCACCAAAGCCATCTTGGTCCCCTCCCCATAATTTTACAGATAAGGAAACTGAAACCAAGAGAGTTTAAGTGACTTGCCTAAAGTCACATAGGTCTGAAGATGCAGGGTAGAGATTCAAACTCAGGTTTCATGACTCCTAGTTGAGGACTCTGCCCTGCACCATATACATTCACATTTTGTGAAGATTCTATACTTATTTCTTCCAATTTGTTGCATAATAAGGTTAACAAATTTGCCCAAAAGTCACATAAGTAGATAGTGTCGGAATTGAGATTGAAACTCACTTTTCCTAACTCTAACTCCTACCACCCCTTCAAAGGCCCATGATTTAAAAAAAAGGATCTAGTTTCAGTCTCTATCAGGAAAGAACTGCTGTTGGATGCTAAAAATATGTCAGGGGATGGTTGATTGTTACAGTAGGTTAGAGGAACTTGAGAAATCAAGGTCATGGGGTAGAATTGGAGACACCAGCATTCTAGCAACTTAGAGATCTACTCCAACCTCTGCTACTAACTCTCTGTGAGACTCAGCAAAAACCACTTACCTTTTCTGTTCTCAACTTTTTCATCTGTGAAAAGAGACAAATAGACTAGATGACTTTTTAAAGTGCTTTCAGCTCTATCATTCATTAGTTGTATGACTTTAACTGTTGTATCATCCATTCACATTTTAGAGAACTAAATGATGGCATGTAACCCTTCTCCTCAGAAAGTTGGGTCACAAAGGGAACATGCCCATCCAGGGCACACAGGAATGCTGGGCAGGTGAACCTTGCTTGAACAACTGTATCCCATCATCCTAGTCTCAGTGGCTATCCTTGGGTTGAACCAGGACTTTCCCTTGTAAACATAATACAATTTATTAGACACCTACTTCATCCAGAACATTGTATGAGGCATTGGGCTAGATACAGACTTTAGACAACACACAGTCTCCTACCTCAAAAAACCTGCTTTCTAGTACAGATAAGTAGCATGTAGTTATAATACAGTACATAACAAAATAGGTACCTTCAATATAAAACAAATTAAGGTCTAAAGGGGAAAGTCATTACTAAGGGAATCAAGAAATGATTCGTGCAGGATTGGGCTTTGAACATAGAGTAAGAACTTTAGTGGACTAAGAGGAAAAGGAAAGTTGAGGAATAGAGGACTTTGTCAGCCAAAATTTGTCAGCTCATGAGAGCATGTGTTTTGGAGTCTAGTTTGGCTGGAGTAGAGAATGGAGGGCATAGGGGATAATAAGGCTGGAAATGTAAGAAAGCACCAAATTATCCAAAGCCTTGAATGCCAAGCAAATGAGTTTGGTCTATATTCAGCAGACAAGGAGCTCCTCAAGATTTATAAGTAATGGAGTTGTTTGATCACATGTATCACATGATCATGATCATGTGATCAAACATGATCACATCACTTCACTATTCGTGGAAAGATTATTGTCATACATTCATCTATATAATAGTTGTAAATGTTTAGTGTCTCAAACGGCAGATTTTTATCAAACATACGCTCTCCCACAAACCAGAGCTTTCCTGAGATTATGTAGACTTCTGGGGAAGTCTGAGTAGCTCAGTTTTCATGGTCCATGCAAACCTTAACCTTTCTGGAGAAACTTAAAAAAGAGGTCCCATTCAATAGTTCAGGTGAAGCAATATACTGTGGCATTAATTTAGAAACAACACAAAGCCAAGGAAAAGGGGTAGGGAGCTATTCTTCTATGGGAGCCAGCCCATTTCCCCAAGGACTAAAGCATAGTGTTCTTCCAATAAGCCTTCCGGTGTTTGACTGGTTGAAGTTTATGTTTCTCAATTGATGGAGCTTCCCCAATCTGATAGTTACTAGTCTCTGGTCTGGATGATTTCCTGAGAATTGGCTCAGCCCAACAGCTCCTTTTCTCTGTTTTCCCTATTTCTCCTCCTTTTCCCCTCTGTGTTAACTCAGCATAGCCAATGCCAGCTCTGTCACTCTGAGCTAGAGTTATTACTCAAAAATATTTAATGCTCAGTAACACATCACTTGGCATTTCCTTTGCAGATAAATTGCCAAAATCATTCTGCTTCACTCCCAGTTTCCACCCTCTATCATCCAACACAATCAAAAATCAAAAATCTGACACATGATAGAAGACATTGAATTTCCCCTTTCTTGCATCCCCATCTCCCCTTTCATCAGCCCCTTCTTTGGGTCTCCCTGACTCCCCCCCGGCACCAATCCCGGGTTCCATTCCCCTGAAGGTTTTGTTATGCATATACTGGCAGCCTTTCTAAAGGGTTGATAATGGCTTAAATTCTATTAGGAATTTAGTACGTTTAGTAGGAGATCTCAGACAGGAAAAATATTTTAGCAGGGATGAGAAAGAGTGGTAACTCTCAAATCACAATCTGACTGCTCACTCTTAAGGTCTATACTGTACATAATCTAATCTAAACCGTATGAAGTAAAACTATACCAATCTGGAGGAAGAAGGAAGGAAAGTTTGTAGCTATTGGGTGCATCTGGTCTCTATTACTGCACATAGAAAAATCTGCACAATCATAATTGGACTGCTTGGCCAAGGTCCATATTAGCACAAACTTCTAAGTTAAAGTAAGAAAGAAGATCAAACTGTGGTATAATGTTTGTAGCACTGAGACAAGAGGTCCTGAGTTTAAATCTCGATGTTGTTAGCTTGTCATTGTGGAGGGAGTGGGGCATATAGTGCAATGGAAAGGATACTATACTTGTAGTTAGAAGAGAATTAGGTTCAAATCTTGCCTCTGACACTTAATTATGATGGACCAATCATTTAACCTCTCAGTTTCAACTTCCTCATCTGTAAAATGACATTAGCACCTAGTTCAGTGGGTAGTTTTGAAGATTCAATGAGGTTATATAGAAAAAGTACCTTGCAAATTTTTAATTGCCATATAAATATTGGTGGCTGCTACTGCTACTGTTATATATGTGTTTGAGGGCCAATCATTCCACTCTATGAGCCCCAGTTTCCTCATATACAAAGTGAGGGCAAAACATAGGCATAGTAACTATCTCATGAGATCAGCTCTAAGGATCACCTGAGAAAACATGTATAAAACACTTTGCAAACTGGATGTTTTACACAAGCATCCAGCTTCTGTTGTGCTTGAGATCATCCCTACCACCTCCACCATGACCATTTCCTGTGTGTCTTTTAACTAGTAATTTCATTTCTCCAATTCCTAGTTTCCTGTTCTATAAATTAAGGTAGTTAGATGATGAATTAAGAGGTCTTTTCTCGTCCTAAATCCTATGATCCCTTGACCCTTCCTTATCTTAAGAGCAATCTGGTGTTGGCCCAATAATAAGGCTGTAAATACTCAGATGTGTTCATGTGGCTACAAGAACAGCCTAAAAAAGGGCTTTGGGGTGAGTGCGGGTGGTAAATAGTTAACTGGGATCATTAATCTTTATATTTTGTGCGATGTAAAAAGCCCTCTTCACGTCATATTGTGCAGAAGTGGTCAAATGGTTAATTTCTCAGAAGAGAAAGCCATACCTTCCCATACTCTGTTAACCAGCTTAAAACTGAGCATAGTTAGCATTAAGACTATCTGAATACCAGATATGAAGAGGACATATCAGAGTCTGAATTTATGGCAGTTTATCTGATACAAGTACAAGTAAACTCTGCCATACTTTTGAACTTGTTAAAGGTCCGTTCCAGTGCTATGATGACATCCTGATTCCATTAGTTCATTTTATTAGATGCTTATAGTCTATTAATATCCCCTCTATTTCTTTGCTTTACATACAGAAGTCAACACAGCTATTTTACTTTTCTTCTTAGCAGATTCCCATCATCCTACACTGGTTCCTACTCTGAATCCTATCCCCTCAATCTCTATTTTTCTGTCATGGATAACTCAAATGGTGTATGCTTTATTCCAGATGTTATTTCTCATAAATCAGGCTGGAGGGACAAAGCCTCTTCTTTGAGGTGGCCCTTCAGCAGCAGGCCCCATGCCCTCCCCACCACCCCAGGCTTTTCTTGTTTACTATAGTCTATGGAAAACTGCTTTACTCCCAGATCTCCTTGGACTTTCCAAATCCCCTACAGAATTCCTAGGTTTGACAACGTTTCTTTCTACATATAGAGTATGTATAATTTTCCAACTGGATTATATTTGGTTGTTTTCTTTGTATCTAATCCGAGTGTTAGTGTGATACAGTAGAGTCCTGAAACCAGAGTCTAGAAGACATGGGTTAAAATGATAATTCTGTCTTTAGTTGTGTGACCTTGAGTAAATCGGTTAATCTTTCTTAGTTTCAGAAATCTCTCTGCAGAGGCTTTTTGACCAGGAGTTCATAACCTTTTTTTGTGTGTTTCAGATATTGTGATAACTATGATTTTATTAGAATTGATTTACTTTACAATTTTATGTATAGGGTATCCCAAAAATCTTGGTATAGTTTTAAGTTTGAATAGCTTTAAAAGTATAAATACTATAAACTTAGAGAAAAGTATCATTTGAAAGTTGAATTGTAATTCTTTTACATTTATTTGGTTTTTTTAAACAAATTTTGGATAATGAATATATACATACATACATGCACACATGCATTCATGCATGCATACATACATATATACATAAAAAGATGCATTGTATGTGCAACACTCTCAGGAAGATACTTTCTCAGTCTAATAGATTTGTCACCGGGAACAGCTAGGTGCTCAACCTGGAGTCCTCTCAAGTTCAAATCTGACTTCAGACATTTACTAGCTGGGTGACCCTGGGCAAGTCATTTAACCCTTTTGCCTCAGTTTTCTCATCTGCCAAATGAATTGGAGAAGGAAATGGCAAACCACTCCATCTTTGCCAACAAAACCCCAAATGGGTTTCACAATTCAAAAATGACTGAACAACAACAATTTCTTGTTTCATCTGATCTATCTCCATCAAACTTTTTTATTGTGGGGTCAAGTGAAAACTTCACTGTAAGCATAAAAATCTCATCCAATCATCATTGGAGGAGCTTAATGCTAGTATTACAAATGTAGTCCTTTCCAGATACTGAACAGAAGTTGATGTGAATTTTTATAAAGTTCAAAAATCAACTAGTATGATAGAATATGGTAGTTATATTGAATTTTAATAAATTCAATATCTTAAAATTTTAAATAATTAACCTTTCAAATATTTTTGTAAATTTGTAGCATGTATACTTCAGAACTTATTAAAGCTTAAAACTGCTCTGAGTCTATATGCTCCATCAACTCTGTAAAGGTTAAGAATCCCACCATCGGACTATAAGTAATAGACAAGCGAAATTGACATTTGGACAAATTTCAGATCTTCTAAGGTTGACAGACAGGTCCAGTTTTCTTTCAAAATCCCACATTAGTCTTCACCATGTTCATTTCTAAGCTAGTTATTCAGGAATTGAAACATTTTTCTATAGAAACAACAATAGAAAACAGTAGTTAAGTTCTTAAGCCAACCCTCAAAGTTTATTTAATTTAGAATACAGTTGAGCCATATGCCAATGGCGGTACAGAAAGAAACCACTCTTCAGAATATCATTTCATTAGGGATTTTTTTCTCCAAGTTCTAACTGGAAATGCCAAATTCAACCATTTAGTTGACAAATATTTGTTAAACAGCACAGAGCAATGGATTGGCTAGTGGAAGCTTTTGGTAGGATACAGTCCCTACTCTCATAGAGTTAAATATAGCAGGGAGATGTAATACAAATAATACAAGTAACTAAGATATTGATGAGTTTCATGGGTCATGTTCTACAGGAATATACAGAAGGACATGGTCAAAAATTGTACAGGTTAAGAAAGCATGAATGAGTTGCCATCTGCCCTAGCAAAAGAAGTTTCAGTGAGATCACAATCCACAAAAACAATGAAGTATGTGTTGCTAAGTGACCACCCAAGTGATAAGAGTGTTATATGTGAAGTCTATGGTCAAAGAAAGAATCATTAGAGGCTGAGAAGAATAAAAAAAAGCTTCATGGACTTAGTGCTAGAGTGTAGCATGTATTGAGGGGAATAGATTGAGATAAGCCTAGAAAGATAAAATGACATCAAGTTGTAGGTAGCCTAGAATGGCAGACTAAGGAAACTGCCTTAACAGAGAGGCAGCTAGTGGCACAATGGAGATGCAGCTAATCCTGGAGTCTGTACTTAGTTCAAAACCAAGCTCAGAAACTTACTAGCTGTGTGATTTTGGGTGAGTCATTTAACCTCTGTCTGCCTCATCTGTAAAAATAAATAAACAAATAAATGAAATAGCACATAGCCCCCAGGATTGTTCTGAAAATTAAATGGGATAATATTTGCAAAGCACTTTGTTAACCTTAAAGAATATATAAAGGCTAGCTGTTATCATTAGTAAATACGGGCTGTCTCTTGGACGTCTCTTTCTTCTTCACAAACTTTCCATTTCATAATCCATCCTAAAATTTTGCTACAACTTAACATCAAGATTGCAGCCTATAATTTGACCTTCTTCCTCCTTTAACAAAAGGTAAAAATACTTGCAGATATCCCATTCTTCAAAAATCCTCAGATACTACTATAGCCATGCCTTGATCACCTCTGTGAAGCCCCTTGCCTTACTCTGTGGTGTGTGTTGTACAGACCAGATAACAAGAGCTCATTTAGGACAGCCAGGGCTCTCTTAATTCTCCCTCCTAAAGGTATGCATATCCCCAGGGTCTACCTCCTTCAGTTTGGGGGGAAAAGAAGTCAAACTTGAGAATCTTTTCTGGAAATGAGCCAAGCTTTATCTCCATTAAAGCACACTGTGTTACCCAGTAACACATGGCTGGTATTCTATGGCACTGATTTTAGGTCACACCATAGCTTGTGAAACTATAAACCCATTTGGAAATTCCAGGAGCTTAATGTGGTCCTGAATGATTGTCTAAAGGTCATGAAGAAACTAAGTTTGGAAAGGATCTCCCCCAGGGTAGGTCATCTGTAGATTATATGATGCAATAATTAAGGCAATATAAATAATCATCTTCATGTAAAATCGTGTAAGCTTATTGTTAACTGAAGAAAAGTCAATAACTGGAAACAACATGAGTTATAGTAAGGTTGAATAACTAATAGACCTTTGAACATTAATCAGCCATGCTATTCAAACTAAGCCTTCTGGGAATGTATGGAAAGTGAGATATGAGAACTTCATGGAAAGCCTGGTCATCAGTCTTCTATATTTAGAGGGATTTTGTGGTTTGATGTTAATATAAGGAGAGCTGTGACTTGACATCCTGAGAGCACTGGTCTACTGGACTTTAAATTCTTGGCACTTGGCTGCAGAGCCCCAGATTAATGTCACCAAAGTTTGTTTGAATGAGAAGTAGGGGGGTAAAATGGGCTCCCAGTTTCAGAAAGAGTTGAATGCTCAGAAGAGGCCAATATAACCAAACAATGCAAATTCACCAGTGTTATTGAAGAAGAGTGGGGAGGATGATGGGGTGACACACTTCATAGAATGTCAGATGCAATTGATTTTGGGTTGGTTTCATTGAAGGCTATTTGTATGTGCATATGTCTGTATGCATGTATGTGTGTTTTCTTTCATTCATTTTTATAAAAAATTACTCTCTGGGAGAGGGAAGGATATATCAAGAAATGTAGGTCATATAAAAGCAAACATTAATAAAATTTTGATGATGAAAATGATACTTTCTGGAGTATTTTAGATTTATATATAGTGTTTTTGTGTCATCCTTGTTTTCCATTATATACAGTTATGCCCTCCCATAGTCTTTTCCTAAAACAAAGAATAAAAAAAGAAAATGTTATTCAACTAGTTCAATAAATCTAATCAACATTAGATAATTAATCCTTTCCTATAACCTATGCTGTGTCCACATTCAGATGCACAGAGGTATATACAGAGAAGGAAGTACATTCTCATATGTCTTTTTTGGTGCCAACATTGGGTCACTTGAATTATACAGAATCCATTAAAATTTGCTGTCCATATTTCTTTCCATTTACATCATTGAAAATGTATTTACTTTTTGAGGAATGCTGTCTGGATTTGTGATTTCATCAATGTAGGAAAGCCCTAGTGTAGGAAATTATTCCACCAATGCAATAGAAAAATCATGTTAGTAGTCAAAAAGGATAGAATGGATACTAACAAAAATACTTAATACCAACTCTTTCAAAGGCTATTTATATTTATTTGTACTTTTCATTTTTATAGCACTTGGTGTCCAAAGCACTATTATTTTATTTGATCGTCACAATAATCTTATAACAGGTAGCACAAGAATTAATGTCTCTTATTTTACAGATGAGGAAACTGAGACTGAAAAAGATGAAATGATTGTTCAAGGTTTCTTGTCTGGAATTAGGATACCTTCAACTATAACCCAATTGCCTATCAGTAAAGTTGTTCTGGTCTAACCTAATCATGGCAAAATTCAGGAGACCCAAGTGCTATTCACATGTGAGTTTGAACTTGAGACAAAGGACAAGCTGCCCATTGGATCACTGTTTCTCCATGCAAATCAGAATGAATGGACAACAACTTACATTTATCTGACATACTAATGTTTCCAAAAGTGCATTCACAGGAATCCTACTGGGTAGATTATAGATTTGTTATCCCCATTTCACCAACTCATCCAATGTCATGCAACCATTAAATGCCAAAAACCAAGAGCCCAAACCTACCTCTTCTGATTCAAAGCTCAGAACCTTTGACCTCCACCATGCCCAGTCAGTCTGCTTTGGCTTGCATATACTGAGCCACTAGAAAGGAGAAAATGAAAGAAAACACAGAAGTCACACTAAATGACTCATTTTAGAAATGAATGAAAAAAATAAAACGAATGCCAAAACCAAACAGGAAACTCCACCTGCAGTCTTAATTGCCATGTTTGATGATATACTCATTTGTCATGAGCTTCTTTTTATGGAGGAAATAAATCAGGGAGATTCTATGTCACCAAATTTGACTTCAACCAAAGTCAAAGAAAATCCAAAATATGAGATCAAAAGATTATAGGAGAAATTGAGGGAAGTTCATAAAATCCATTTGTCCAATGAGATGCAGTTGTGTCTATTTATTTGGGTAATGTGCAAAGATAGGGGTGGGGGAACTAAACAAAATTCTTTTTCCCCAGTAATGCCAAACAGCTGCTCTAAAGTGCATTCCAGATGAAATTTTCCTTCTCTAAATTAAATTGTAATAAATAGGACTTTCCTTTTCATAAACTATGGTTAGGAAATGTGCCAGAGCATCAGTGTTGTTGCCTTGGCAGCTTCCAGGCATCTAGGACGAGACAGGATTAGGACAAATAGACCATTAGGGTCAGGTCAGCATTACTGCCTGTCAGTCATAAACCCCTCAGCCTGCAGAACAGTAAGGGCACTTTCTAAGGCTAGGACATATTTTAGTTCTCAGTGCTATAACCCTGTGAATCATAATGGACAGACCATGGCTATTTATATATGGTCCTGGATGAACACTGGCAATCATCAATCATCAAGCATTTACTAACTTCCTACAAGGGAGAAAGTGCTGGGATCCCAAAACAAAAACGAAAAAGAAAGAAATAGTGCCTGCCCTCAAAGAATTTGTGAATTTTTTGAAAAAAACAGTGTGAACATTTATAGCCCCAAAGCATCTATTGCTCCCAAATAGTTATTCCTTCATCGTAGTAGTGACCAAAACTGAGCTTTCTCAACTACTAAGATCAGGTCTATTAAGACTTGTGTGTTTCCTTTTACCCTTGAACGTCACTAAATAAATATTTAGTTAATGTTTCCTCTTCTCAAGTCCTGCTCTGATTCTTCATGGTAGTTTAGAAGTTATTCTGGGTTCTAGGTGGCTACGGTGATATGCAAAGGTTCTCTAAGACAAGGTTCCACTTCCTTGAAGAATTAAGAAAGGTATTAGAACTCTCTGTGTGTCTGTCTCTGTCTCTGTCTGTCTCTATCTCTTTCTCTCTCTCTCTCTCACCCTCTCTCCACCCTGCAACCTTTTGCTCAGCTCTTCTCACCCTTATCCATCCTCCTTTCTCTATGCATACAGCCATCAATGTTTTTTGGTCTTTTATCACCTCTCCTCCGCATTATCACAGTAGTCTCCAAATTATTACCCCAGCCTTCAGTCTCTCTTTATTCATGTCCAGGTAGCAAACATTTATTAAGTGCCAGCTATGTGCTAGATACTCTGTTAAGCTCTAGGAATACCTGGAAAAGCCTAAACCCAACCCCCCTTCACCCCTCCAAAAAAAAAAGAAAACAGTTCCTCCTCTCAAGGAGCTCATACTATAGCGGATCCATCCTCCACTCAGTTGCCAAAAGCATTCCTAAAATACAGTTCTGACCATTTCATTCCACTGTCTTCCTAGAGCCTCTAAGACCAAACACGGAGTTCTCTGTTTAGCATTTAAATCCTTTCACAGTCTGGATCCAGATCATCTTTTCAGACTTAGCATGTATTATACTCCAAGAGGCCTGTTGCTGTCCTTCTCATGTGGCATTACAAACCCCATCTTCATACCTTTCCACACTCTGTCCTGTTTGACTGGAATGCACTCTTTCCTCACTTTTGTCTCTTGAATTCCCTAGCCTTCAAAAGTCAGCTGAAAGGCCAACTCCTATGTGAAGCCTTTCCTGATCCCTGCAGGGATCAACTCCAGCCCCACCACTCTTTTATGGATATTTCACATCTATTTATTGTGTACATATTGTTTTCCCCCAGTAGAATGCAAATTCCTATAAAGCAAGGACTATTTTATTTTTGTCTTTGTATTTCTAACACTTAGAAAAATGCCTAGCACATAAAGACTTAATAGATATTTATTGACAGATTAATTGATTGCTTGATTGATTTCAACTCCCTCCCAACAACCAAGAAGGTAGATGTTTTTATACTTCCAAGGATGGGGGAGGGGAGAAAGGCAAATGGCTTCAGAGAAACTGACGAGCAGACTGATAGGAGTCATTCATACCATGAATAGCATTGTAAATACTTGTCCAGATTTAGCTACAGACACGTTGATTTCTTTCAGAAAGATCAGTGATTGCTGCTTTACTGATTGTTGGTTACACTCTAAATGCTGTGTTTCAATTTACCTTGTAAATATCTCTGTGAAAGTAACTCCATTCTAGCCCTGCCCCCATTGGCTTCCACAGGTTTCAAAAGGACCTTTATCTTCCAGTTGTAAATGTCAGAGATGATGGACTGTGGAAGAATCTCCTGAAAGAAATGGCAGAAATCCTATCTCTGGAGTCATGTAAAACAAGACTGGACAGAGCACTGGCAAATCCATTGTGAGCAGTGCTTTTGGACAGGTCCCATGGGCTGAGGGAAGAAAAGGAGCCAGAAAATGGAAGAGAATCTCAAAGAACATCCTTGATCATATTTAAAATTAAAATCACAACTTAAAAAAGAGTCAAGAGAAATGAAAGTAGCCATTGTAGAACAAGGAGTCATATCAGAAATTTGACATGTTGTAAAGGTTTTTTTTCTTTTTCTTTTTAAAGGAGAAAGTAAAATCCTTGGTGAGTTAGACACAAGTTAGGTCATTTGATTTGGGGCTAAATCCACAGTTAATTTTCTAATCCTGCCCTTGCTGCCCTCCAGGACATTTGGGGCTCAAATTACTTTGTGATCAATATGTGCTTGTTTCCCACAGATGAAAATTAGTTCAAGTAAAACATAAGAGCTGAAAAAAGAATATACATAGATGTGTATGTGTGCATATACACAGAAATGCATACACACATTATATTATATTATAGATTCCAAAGCAATACAATCAAACAACTTTATACACTGAAACTGAAAGAATTATTAAATCACAGGCTTAGGACAGAAAAGGGCTTCATAGGCCATCTAATCCAATTCCTGCAATTTACAGATGAGGAAACTGGGACCCAGAATGTAGTGGTGCCTTCCCTAAAGTGATACAGTTAATAGTTTTCAAGCCTTAGGGCACCAAAACTTTTGCTCTTTCCACAACAGTACAAGATTATCTTATTTTACATTAGCTACCCTTGTCCATTACTGTGTCCACAACAATAATTCAGTAGATTTCATACCTGAGAACCTCACTCTAAGGAGTGTTTCTAAAATGCAATGGACGGTTTCCACTTAGGTAATCTGGAACCCTCAAGCTGCAACAGAACGTGAAGGCCTTTTCCTTTTATCTTGCATAGCAGTCTTCAACTATTCACTGTGTCCTAAAGCTCCAATTAGTTTATTACTACATCTAATCAATATTTAATTAACTATTTTGCCATCCCACCACACATTGTAGATAATCCATTGTTAGAAAGTGCCAGAAATTGAAGGTCTGATAGCTGATCTGTAACTAGAAATTTTAGCACCAAGGACAGGTAGCAAGAAATTGTCCTCAAGTGGTCTTTCAGGGTGTGAAAATAACAAAGAAGAAATTTAGACAAATTTAGCAAAGTGAAAGTGAAGAACCCAGGACACTGCCCTGTGCAAATAAAGATCCCTGAACACCTCCCTATAATGGGGAAACAAAAATGCTAGGACTCAAGTCTTCCTTAAGACTCTGGAATTCCACGCTGGGGAGGATACAGCTTTGGAGAATCAGGGAAATGCAAGGAGAGAATATATGGCTGGATGGCCAATGGAGAGAGGAAACAGAGGAAAGAATTGTGATATCTGGAAACATTCTAGTTTAAGTAATCTCGATAGAAAAGTGTTAAATTCAATTGTTTCTATTCTTCTAAGGGAGCAAAAATGCTGTCAGATGAGTATAATAAATTTTAAAATCTTTCACCAACAAAGTCATCATTAAAAAATTTTCCTGTCTCTAAATTTTTATGCACTTTTTGGGTCAAAGTTCTAATCACTCTCACCTTTATTATAATTCTCTTATTGTTTTTTTTACCGAAGATAAGAAATTATAACCAAACATTAAACGTCAGTCTTCCTTTTAACCCACTCCACCCCAATTTTGCTTGAAATATACTTTAGGGGATATAATTGTACAAAACAATTGTACAAAAACAAATTGGTCTCTGTTAAGGATTCCTTAGATATGACATTTGCATGAGTATTTAAAGAAAAAGAAGCCTGATACATTAAGATAATATCTTTCAGAAAGATATTTAAAGATTGAATGAGATACTAGATTCCCAAGCTTTTAACTCCTCAGTCACCTATTAATTCACAAAAATAAACTTGGTTCCTTCTCGTTTGGTAATAGCAAAGTTTAAAAAAAAAAAACCAGAAAAAAAATCTACCGGTATTCATGTTTAGTGCCATGACTAAATGAGAAATCTAAGATTTGTTGGTCAACAAAGTGAAAAGAGTAATGAAAAATATGAATAAATTCTGTCATATCAACAGTATGACTCATCTGCCGTACTAAAAATATAATTAAGCTCTTTTAACAAAATTTTAGAATCTATTACTTAATGGAAAGTTTGGCCTTGGCTCCTGAGTTTGATTCTTACAGACATGAAAAAGATACAAAGTACTTTTTAATAAGACAGTCGGTTACCTCAGGTAGAGGCAACTTTTAAAACAATGATTAAGTAATAGTTGTGAAAGCAAAGGCAATCAGGGAGCAGTAATTTTCCTAATTAGCTTCAAAATTCCCTGCTAATCTAATAGGATATGATCTCATCTTGACCTTGTGTGTAAGCAGGGCAACTGCAGCTCATCCTAGGGATACATACACACAAACATCCATAGGCAGGTTCTAACAGTGACTTTTTGCACCATACAGTGTAGGGGAGGAGGAATGTGGTTTGTAGAAGGAAGATTTGGGCATTTTTCTTTCACAATCAATTTATTCCACTCTATGCTTCTCTTATAACCATTTTTAAGAAAGACATCTATGTCTCTCTTCCATATTTATCCCCTACACTTCCTATTTCTTTTTTTCTTTCCTCTTCTTCTTCTATTTTTCTCCTTCTCTTCTGTTCTTTTTACCATACTACCCTTCTTCTTTGCCCTCTTTATTTAGTAGAAAAAAGGCCCTGTCCTCTTCAAGGATTATACATATACATACGAACATTATGTGTACATGGATGTGAGCATGACTTGAGGAGGGGTGTTAAACTCAAACAGAAAAAGGGGCCACTAAACCATATATAAGGATCCCTGCAGGCCATATATTGACTTAATTTTAAAATGTAATATTTTAATTTTTTTATTTTGTTAATTGTTTTCTAACTATATTGTAATCTGTTGCTGACTACATTCAGGAGTGGCCATGTTTTTGACACCTCTGATTTAGACCAACCATCTCATCTTATGGACAAGGAAACTAAGACTGAGACCAACCAATGATAATAAACAGTAAGGTTTATTTATTATCAAACCCAGGTTACAGACTTATGAGATCATAGATCTAGAGTAAGAAGGGATATTAGAGACTACCTAATCCAACCAATTCATAGATGTGGAAGCTGTACAGACTAAGACTTTTCTAAAATCATCAGGTAGTTAGTGGTAGAACCAATATTTAAATCTAGAGGCTTTGAATCCAGATCCAATACTCTTTCTATGGCGCTATGAGATTTTCTTCCACTAAAGACTAACTTCCTGTGGTTTAAAGAAAACTCATTATGTATTGGCCACTATCTAGCAAAGGCCTTTTCCACACTAGAATAACCATTCTTCAAATGGCAGACACAAATTCCACTGCTGGGGTCCATGTCCTCTTCCAATGTTTGAGAACTCAGGGTTACCTTCTTATCACAATAAGCTGTTATAGTAGGACTTTAGTGGAGGTATACAAAGAATAGATATTACTAATAGCTAAACCATATTAAAAATTATAATTTTAATCTGCCTTTTTTAAAGCATTGTTTTGCCATGTTTGATTTACTTTCACATGTATCATTCAACCATTCATTACTTTTTAATATACTGAGTACCATATAAATGAGCTCTCAGAATATATTAAGCATTATAGTTAAATTTTCTCTAATATTTCAAATGTTAATTCACACAAAATTAGGAGCTCTTTTCTGGAAACGTTATGCCATTTGGTGCTCACAAAACCACCGTACAATCTCCGACATTAAAATAAAACACCTTACTAGGAATTGGGAGACATGGATTTCAGCCTTCTGAAATCCCTGAATAGCTGTGTGACCTCGTGTAAGTCACGTGATCCTTCTGAGCTTCAATTTCCTTCACTGGAAGATGGAACAACATGCTCTTCTTCCTTCCCTCATAAGTGCTGTGAGAATCTTATCAGAGCATATGGAATATATAGGTGTATGTGTATATGAGCCTCCTAATGCAGTTTCCTGCTTCTTATCTCTCCTTTCCCCAATCCATCCTCCATTTAGCTACTAACATAAACTTTCTAAGGCTAGGTTTCCCTATGTCACTTCTCTGTTCACAATTCATGGATGGCTGTTCCCCATTGTCTATATGACAAAATACAAGCTCCTTAGCTTCGAATTTAAGGTCCTTCAAAATTTGGCCCTTACCTACTTTTCCAGACTAATTTCATACTACTCATTTTGATAAACTCTGGATTCTGCCCAAAATGGAATGGATTACTAGTCACTCCCAAATTTGTTCTTCTCACATCTTTATTTACCCAAGACATTCCATATGCCTCATGAGCTATGTACATACCTACACCTCTCAGAAACCTTATTTTCCTTTAAGGTTCAACTCAACTTCCTTCAAGGCACCACCTCCTTAATAAAAACTCCCTTGATCCTTCCCATCCTCATTTGTTAGTACTTTCTCCCTCTTTTATTTACCTTATCCTAGCTTTAGTTGATATATGAGACAACTTAGTGGCATAGTAAATAGAATGTTGGATCTGAAGTCAGGAGGACCTGAGCTCAAGTACAGCCTCAGACATTTACTAGAAGTGTGACTCTGGGAAAGTCATTTAGCCTCTGTCTGCCTCAGTTTCCTCAACATTAAAATGGGTATAATAGCTACCTTCAAGGTGTTGTTATGAGGATCAGATAGTTTATTTGTAAAACACTCAATACAGTGCCAAACACAAAATAGACACTTAATGAATGCTGTTTCTTTCCTTACTTCATTACTTGTATATTTCATCCTAAATGTCAGGGACTGCTTCAATTTCACCTTTGTTTCTCCAGAGTCTAGAGCAATACTTAGGCCATGGCAGTCATGAGTGCCCATGGAATTGAATTACAAAACATATGAAAGCAGTCTACAAATAATATAATCTTCCTTGATAATTATAATGCTTGCTTTTAATTCATCTCAAGTATTTTGAAATACCCACTATGGACAAGGCACTTGTGCAAAATGTTGAAAATAAAAAGAGAGCGTCTGCATTTTCCTGCATGAAGCACCTTTGTGGGTTTTTTTTTTTCATTTCTCAATTCTTAAAGTTCCATTCATTTCAAAGATGAATGACTTTGACCTGATCTAGGAAACCTTTGATTGTTTCTAATCCTGATTGTCTTGAGTGGATTTTTTTCTCTTCTGCCAGGTAAAAAGATAAAAGGCCAAGAATTTGCATTTCCATATCAGTATCTTGGCCTGTATCTGTGAAGATAGGGGCCACTTTGAATAGTGGATAAAAGGCCAGTCCTTGAAGTCAGAAAGGAATGACTTTAAGTCCTGTCAATGACATATACTAGCCATATGACCATGAGTAAAGCATTTAACACTCAGAAAGCTCTTTAAATACTGTAAGTTACAAGCTAATTGTCAGCCTATCTCAGTAAAGGGACTTTGCACATGGGGACCTCCCTACACCGAACAAATCATAGATCTGGACCCTCCCTCCAAAAAAAAAAAAAAAAAAAAGAGAAAGAAAAGAAAACCTCAAAAAAATAACCCAAAGAAGCAGAAATCACTTCTAATTTTGGAAGACTAATATATCAGCGTGAGTCAACAGACAGTGTATTTTTCACTAGCCAAAACTGGGGACCTTGAAAATAGCCTTAATTAGATTCTGGAAGAGTGTGAAATGTTCCGTTGAGGACAGTGATTATTAAACCCAGTTCCCTACTCCATAAAGTATGGGGGCTGAGAGTTCAGGCAAGGAGCCTTCCCAGCAAAGGAAAGTACCCCTGATTTTCCCTGGAGAGTCCCTTCAGAAGCTGGCCTGATGCCCAAGTTTATACCCAGATGTGTCTTGGACCTTCAATGAATTCCTTCAGGAAAACCTCCTTTCCCACATTGCCTAAACTGGGCACCTCAGCTATTTCTAGAAATGGTTACAGATGTCAGTTGCAAAATAGAACACAGTGTGGATTCAGAAATAAAAGATGGGTTAAATTATTACTTGTTCTGTACTATACCAATCAAACTACCAAAGGAGTTCTTTATGAAGCTAGGAAAAAAATAATAAAATTCATATGGAAGAACAAAAAGTCAAGAATAACAAGGAAAATAAATAATTTTTTAAAATGGGAAGGAAGAAGGACTTCTGGGTCTCACATTATAGTTGGTACAGCTTAAAAACAAAAGGATTTGTTCAATACAATCTATATATTCAAAATATAGAAGTATATGAACCTAGCAACTTAGAGTTTGAAGAAATCAAAACCCAGCCACTGTAATAAGTCCTCAGTATTTGGCAAAAATTACTGGAAAACTGGAGGGCAGTGTGGCAGAAATTAGATTTAGATCAACACCTCCTACAGTATACCCAAATAATTTCCAAATGGATATATAATCTAAATATAAAAGGTCACTTCAGAAACAAATTAGAAGTACAAGGGGGAAAATATGTTTAGATTACCTTTATGGATCAGGGAAGTATTTGTTATCCAACAATGGATGAAGAGGATCACAAAAGATTAAATAAATAATTTTGATAATATAAAGCTAAACTGGTTTGGATTAGATTAGATTAGAAAGGAAACAGTTAAGTGGTGGGAGGAATCTTTGCCACAAGTTTTTCTGATACTCATTTTCAAGTTATAGAAGGAAATATGAGAATAAAAGTCATTTTCTAATTTTGAAATAGTCAAAGAATATAACCAGGTAGTACCAAAGACAAGAAAATCAATCTATCTATAGTCCATATAAAAAAAAATGTTCAGAACCAATAATAATTAAATAAAGCAAATTAAAGTAATTCCAAGATTCTACTTCATTCCTATCATATTGGAAAAAAATATGAACAAAAAGGAAAATAAAAAATTTTGGAGGGGAAAATAAGCATACTAGTGAATTTTTGGTAGAGCTGTGAATTGATCTTTTTGGAACTCTACCCAAAAAGTAACTAAACTCTGCATTCTTTTTAATCTTACAATGCCACTACTATGTATATACTCCAAAGAGATTAAAGAAATAGAAAAAGTGCCTACATGTAAAAACAATTTGTTATAGTTCCTTTAGTGGTGACAAAGAATTAGATACTAAGTAGTTGCCCATCTGTTGGGGAATGACTGAATAAATCATGATATATGAATATAATGGAACACTCTTATGCTGTAGGAAACACCAAGAAGACCATTTTGGTGAAACCTGGAAAGACTTGCATGTTAACAGAACCAAGAGAACAATGTATCCTATAATAATATTATAAAAATGATTAACTTTGGAAGACAAGAATTCTGATCAATAAATTTAAAAAAAAAATGTTAATTGCCTGCTCTGACACGAGCATTTTGCTAAGTGTTACAGATAGAAAAGGAAAAAAGACAGCCCATGAAAGGACCAACCAGGATGCCTGAGAACCACTGATGAGGAATACTGCTTTTCTCCTGAACAGAGAAAGGATAAACTAAATTTGCAGAATGAGACAGACATTTTTAAACTTGGCCCATATGGGAATTTGTTTTGCTTCACAATGCATATTTTTCACAAGGGTTTTGTTTCTCTTTGTTTCTAAGTTGGAGGAGGAGGTAAAAAAGAAGGAAAAAAAATAAATGCTTGAAAATTGTGGTGGAGAGGAGATTAAACTTGGAAATATTTTTTTAAATGACAGGCTTTCTGGAAACAGAGAACTCACCTCACACATAGGTAAATAGGATTAGAAAAGCTTAAGATTCCAAAAGACAGGGACAAAAATAGAGAATTAGAGGGAAGAATTACTTTCAGAATTTAGGTACAGAAAATCGAGGCAAGTCAGTGAATCATTGGAATGAGACTTGATGGTTCTTGGTATCACCTGTGAAAAAAAGGAGAATTCAAATCTGAACTTCTAAACTGCAGCAAACTGTAGAACAAAGATGATCTGAAGCCCTTGGGCAGGGTTGTTAGTTCATTTGGAGGATGAAGATGAGCTAGGCAGCTTTGACTCTAGTCTTTTCTCAAGATAAACAAAAGAAGAGACATATACATAAAACTCTGGCAAGACCAGGAAGTGCTTCGCTCTCGCATTCCTCTTTCCCCAGGGCACTTTTCCTGTAGGAAGTCATTGATCTTTGGCAGGCATGGAGAGCTAGTCCATCAATCCATCCCTGACAGCCTAACTCACAGCAATGGTAAACATCTTTTCAGCCTCTGGGGTGGGTTTTCCAGAAGGGGACTGCTAATTTGTTACGTATGTTCAAATTAATATTTAAAAGCAGCTCTTCTTTAATCAAAGGAGCCAAATGAAAAGATTAGTAAAATTCTAAAAGATGAAACAGTGTACAAGAGAAACCTTGAGGAATCCATCTGCTCCAAGTTGGCCTCCGCTGCAATGTTGCTCACCTCCCTAGTAGTAAGTAGTACGAATGCCAGAACCTGAGTTAAGATAGTAGGTCTATTCGTGGAAGTCCACTTTCCACTGCCTCATGAAAAGAATTGGAGTTTGACTGAATGGAAGTAAAAGAAATGAGAAGACAAGACTGATGTGATTGTTGAAGTCTTTGGATAATCAAGAGACAGAGAGAAGTCAATGGACTTATGGGAGTTGAGAAAGATGAATCAAGAGAATATAGAGGACAGAAAGGGAGGTCAAAGGACCTGAAAACAAACTTTGATTCAAAATGTTGCTAGGACTGGACTTACTCAAACCAGCTTCTCAAGGAATCATGCTAATTTTTATTTCTACTTATTTTGCAATTAATGATATTTATCAACAGTATAATGCAAGAAACAGGGATTTTTTTTTGTCTTTGTTTCACCGGAGCCCAGCATAGGAGATAAAGGCCTAGGATATGGCAGATGTTTAAGTAATGCTTCTTGAATTGGAAAAAGAAAAATAAAACAAAAGGAAGTAAGAAAGATTATGCATATGTCTCTATAGGCTGTTTCTACTACTATTGTTTTTTGTTTTGTCCTTCATTCCTCAGTATCTAGGATAGTGCCTCCCATAAATGCTTGTTGGTTTTCAGTAGATGACCTGGTGTGGCATCCTTGGTGTTGGTTTTCAGTAGATGACCTGGTGTGGCATCCTTGGTAATATCATATTTGCAAATGATACTGGATGCCTTCTAGCCCTTTGGAAATAGCAGAGCAAATGAGGCTGGAGAGAGGTAAGGGGATGCTAATGCTTCTTTTTCTCTTGTCTTCAGCAGAAGCAGTAAATGTCAAGAAAAAGGTCTCCAGTGAGTCATGTGCCTTGGATGGAGATGGTAACATTCTGTTTTTATTTTATTTTATTAATTTATTTGTTTTCAGTTTTCAACATTCATTTCCATAAGTTTTAAATTTTCTTCCCCCCCCTTCCTCCCTGAGACAGCATGCAATTTTATATGGGTTCTACACATACATTCTTACTAAATACATTTTCACATTGGTCATGTTGCATAGAAGAATTTAAATGAATGGGAGAAACCATGAGAAGAAAACAAAACAAAACACAAGAGAAAATAATCTGCTTCATTCTTCATTCCAATTCCATAGTTCTTTCTCTTGATGTGGATGGCATTTTGCCTCTAGTCCTTTGGGAATGTTTTAGGCCCTTACATTGCTGGAAAGGGACAAGTCTATCAGAAACAGTACTTGTACATTGTAGCTGTTACTGGGTGTAATGTTCTCCTGGTTCTGCTCATTTCACTCAGCATCAGTTCATATAAGTCTTTCCAGGCCTCTGTGGAGTACTCCTGTTCATCATTTCTTATAGAACAACAGTATTCCATTACATTCATATACCCCAACTTGTTCAGTCATTCCCCAATTGATGGACATTCTCTAGATTTCCAGCCCTTGGCCAACAAAGAAAAAAGCTGCTATAAATATATTTGTACTTGTGGGACCTTTTCCCATTTTTATGATCTTTTTGTTTTTAATAGGACATTTTTCATTAAAAACTGACTCATCCCTTTAAAAGGTGAAGATATCCCCTGTCCTTCAGATATATTATAGAGCTTAGAAAGCAGAAACAGTGTGACATTGTCTACAACTCTCAAGGGATTCCAAGGGGCAGATGCCAGTAAGAAGGAAGATAAATACACTGGCAATAAGGGCTTAAAGGCACAAGTTCCCTGAGGACTTCTACTCTGTGCTTTGCTAAGACCACATAGGTAAATGCATGGCAGAGCTGACATTCAAACCAGGACCTCTGACTTCACCACTCTTTCTACCAAACCATACTGCTTCTCTCAGAGAACATCCAATAGGAATCCAAGGTTGATTATGAAGTCATATTCTTGTTTGTTTGCTTTTTATTTGAATAAAATGAATAAATAAGTCTAGTACTCTAATAAGAATACTCTTATTAGAGTAGTAGACACAGTCAGAGGGACAATGTAAATCCCCTCTTCACCTCTTACCAACTTTGTGACTGGGGGCAAGTCATCTTTCTGGGTCCAAGTTTCTTTATCTGCCAAATAAGAGGCTGAATCATATAACCTCTAAGGATCAAAGAAGGAAGGAAGAGAAGAAAGTGAGATGACTGAAAACCCAAAATAAAGAATTTCTAATAATCAATTTATAAATTACGCTAGCCAGCAATCTAATAGATTGATCATCAATGGTTTCTCTTGATAACCAAAGACCTCAAGGGAGACCCTGAAACACCTTAAATAGCTTCTGAAATACAATTCCCCTGATAAGCAAAACTCAGCTCTGATTGGTGGACATTTAATGAGGAGGTGGGCTAAAAGTCTTCAGTTCCTCCTACGGTTTGAACATGAGACTTAGTAGCCTCCTTCAATCTAGGCAGTGAAGCCATTTCCATCAGAACCATCTCCATTAGAGACTGACTGCTTTTCTCCTTCATGAGTTGAGTCACCTTAAACTCTAATGGAGGGAATCAAGGACAGGGGTTCCCTCCCTTGGGGTAAGAGCTCACCTAGACTGAATTCTGTTTATACTCTAAATAGAAATTAAGTCTCTTAGTTGAGCGGGGTCTTGCCCAAAATTGATGAGTATTTTCCTTCAGAGCTAGGAGCAATCTCATCAATCAGCCATGCCCTTCAGAGAATGGCTGACCTTAATAGAAGTTTGGCTTTAGAGAAAATGAAGGAAAAAAGGTGGAACACAATTAATAATTAGTTATTAATATAATAGTAAAATATTAATTTTCCTCAGAAGGAAGAAATCAAAAAGAAAGACTCTCCAAGGCCTGGAGTCAGAAAGACCTGAGTTTGAATAACTCCTACAATTAGCTAGCTATATGATCCTGGGGAAGTCATTTAAACCTCTGTCTGCCTCTGTTTCCTCATATGTAAAATGGGGATAATGATACCTATCTCCCAGGGTTGTTGACAGGATCAAATAAGATAATATGGGTAAAATACTTACCATAGTGCCTAGCACACAGTTGTTGCTGTTCAGTCAGGTCTGACTCTTCATGACCTTGTGGAACCACACCATCTATGAGGTCTTCTTGGCAAAGATGCAGGAGTATTTTTACATTTCCAGCTACAGTTTTTAGGTACAAATTAAGTGCCCAAGATCACACAGCTTGTAAGTGTAGGAGGTGAGATTTGAGTTCCAATCTTTCTGGTCTTTCTGCCTCCAGACTTAGCTACTCCCTAGCTGGCATATAGTAGGCACTTAATAAATGCTTGTTGCTTTCCTTGAATCTAGAAAAAACAACATCTGAACTACTAGTCTGTAGCAAATATACTTGACAAGGGGCCATCTGGTCTTTGCTTGAGGATCTGTAGTACTGGAAAAACCATTGCCACCTTCAGTAGACCATTCCACTTTGGGATAGCTCTAATTATTAAGAATTTTTCTCCCTACAGAATGATAGATCTGCATCTTTGTAACTTTTACAAGTGACTCTGGGGCATCTCATTTGGGGTCAAACAAAACAAACCTTCTTCCTCTTCTGAAAGACATTTCATAATGACAGTTATCATATCTTTCCCATCTTCAAGCTAAATGCCCTCAGTTACTGCAACCAATTCTCATACAGTATGATATGGAAATACTTCTATCTGGGTGCAGTCTAGCTTATGAATGCCCATACTAAAATTTGTTGCCCAGAACTAAACAAAATATGCCAATTCGTCTGGCCAAGGTAGAAATTATTGGCCAAGGCAGCATTATTGAATTAATATGCTTTTTTCATGCAGTTTTTAATTTATGATTTCTTGAAATATAGCTCTGAAAAACCAGACTTTGATAAAGTCCATTATGATTCAAATGGAACTACATGACTATGCCTTTAAATCCAAATCACTCTGGCTCTCACTGATTGGCCAATAACAGGTCTCAGTCCAAGCTTCTTTGGCTAGTTGTTTGGGTTTTGATGGCTCAAAGTACAAATAGCAATGGTCTTTGTTCTGCCACAAAATTCCTGAGTGTCTTCCCCTCCCAGACTGGTTCTTTTTTGAAGCTAAACTAGACTATCCTTTGCCTCAATGTCTATCTGGGCTTTAATCCCTGAATGAGTATTGTTTCAGACAAACTGAGACCCAAGAGAGACTTTAACTTAAAAAGGCCAAGATCTCCCTTCTACTACCTCCTGGGTCATTCCAGTCATCTTGGTCAATGTCTTGCCACTGAATTCCCATGACTCTGGAGTAGAGAGTGAGGCTGATGACTTTTCTTGACAGCCCTGCCTCACTTAAATCCAATTCACTTGCAAGTCAAGACATCACCCTTTTAACAACAATTAAGCACCTACTAAGTGTCAGACCCAGTGCTAAGCCCTGGAAATTAAAAAAGAAAATCCTTCTTCTCAGTGAACTCATAGTCTAATGAGGGAGATAAAACATAAACATCTAAGTATAAATAAGTATGTATAGAGGGCAAACTGCAAATAATCAACAAAAGGGACTGATACAAAAGGGGATCGTGAAAGGGATTCTCTGAAGTAGATATTTTAACTTGGACTTGAAGGCAGTCAGGTAAGCCAGGAGGGAGAGAAGGGAAAGAACTCCAGCCATGGGGATCAGTCCTGGATATTATGTTCTTCTCTTATAGTAGCCTGCTAATGACATCATATTGTTCCTCAAAATGAACTTGCAATCCTCTTACACCACTGGATCTTTTTCAAAATAATTGTTATCTTTCCATCTCTTCCATCTCATACTTGTGTCACTGTTTTTTAACCCATGTATAACATTCTACATTCATCTGTAATAAATTTACTTTTATTAAATCCAGCCCAACTTTCTAGCCTGTCAAGATCTTTTTGTACCCAATCCTGTCATCCAATACATTAACCATCCCTCCAAGCTCTGTCATCTGTAAATTTGATAAACATGGCATCTATACCCAAATCCAAGTCATTGATAAAATAAATGAACACAAATCCTGGGAGGACTGCATCTGAGACCTTCTGCTAAGTTGAGATTATCTTCTCTTTGGGTTCAAACATTCAGCTAGTTCTGAATGTATTTAGCTCTGTTATTTACCTAATCAGTTTCTCTCTGTCTTCATGAGATTAACTAGACTTTATCAGTAAAGTAAAATCTATGAAAATAACTACAGAATTCTCCTGATCAGTCTAGTGTCACTATCAACAAAAGAAATAGTTAGTCCAGCTTGATAAAGGCATGCAGAATTTGTGATAACTGTTTCCTTTTCTAAACCTTAACAACTGTCTTGTGTTATGGCCTAGAATTTTGTGAGGAATCAAAGTAAAGTTCACTGGTCTGTCATTTTTCTTTCTTTTAAAAAATATTTTATTATTGTTTCAGCGCCAAATTTTCTCCCTTCCTCCAAATCTCCCTCATTCATTGCAAAAACAAGAAATAGGATGCCCTTTATACAAATGAAGTTATGCAAAACATAGCTCTGAATTAGCCATGTTCAGAAAAAAAAAGAGTAAAAAAAGAGTAAAGAAATCATGCTTAAGTCTGCACTCCAAACTAATTGAACTAATTCAACAAATTGTTAAGTGGTTAGAGAATATGAATAGTCGGTTTTCAAAAAGAGAAATAAAATCTATATACAGTCATACAAAAAATGCTCCAAATATCTATTATGGAAATGCAAATTAAAACAGCTCTAAGGTACCACCTCACACCTATCAGAAAAGATAAATGCTGGAGGAGATGAGGGAAAAAAGGTACATTAATAAACTATTGTTAAAGCTGTGAATCTGTCCAATAATTCTGAAGAATAATTTGGAACTATGACCAAAGGGCTATAAAACTGTACATACCCTCTGATCCAGCAATACCGCTGTTGTTTTCTTTAGTCTTTTTGGTTTGTTTTTAGTCACTTTCATTTATGCCCAATTCTTTGTCACTTCTTTTGGGGGGTTTCTTGGCAAAGATCCTAGAGTGGTTTGGCATTTCCTTCTCCAGCTCATTTTACAGATGAGGAAATTGAGACAAACAGGGTTATGTGACTTACTCAGGGTCGTACAACTGGTGAGTGTCTGTAAGTGGATTTGAATTCAGATCTGGTGCTCTTTTGACTATAGTATCTAGTTATACCTCAAAGGACCTATATGTACAAATATATAGCAACTCCTTGTCTTGGAAAAGAATTGGAAATTCATGGGATACTTATCAGTTGGGGAATGGCTGAACATGTTGTGGCATATGATTGTGATGGAATACTATTGTGCTATAGAAATGATGATGAGGTGAATGACTTCAGAAAAAAGGTAAGACATATGAACCGATGCAAAGTGAAATAAGAACTGGGAGATTATTGTGCACAATAATGTACAACAATGTTGTAATAATCAACTGTAAAAGACTTGGCTACTCTGATTAATACAATGATCCAAGATAATTCCACATGACTCATGATGAAAATTACCATTCCCCCTCCTACTCGAAGTGCAAATTGAAGTATATTTTTCCCACTTCCTTTCTTTTTTTCATTTTTTGTGGTATGGCTAATATGGAAATGTTTTGCATGATTTTAAGTAAATAAATAATATATCTAAGTTGTTTAATGACTTTCCTGTGCATCTATATGTCTCTATAAATTATTAGTCCTTCTCCTCTAGATTGAATTTGTTTCATTTTCTGTTTTCAGAATTATATGCCTGAGAATTGTTTCTGTAGAATTTTAACCCATGACATCCTACTTATCCTTTCTTTAGACCTTTTGAAGTCTAATTTTTTTTTAAAACCTAGGGTGAAAATCAGATTGTGCCTGAAAGGAGCAAACAGTATACATGACAAAAGTTCAATGCGCTTCATTTTATAGGGAAGGGAAATGAAATTCAACAGTCCCAGTCACAAGCAGTAAATAGTGGAGTCATGATTTGATCTCAGGTCTTTGTATAACAAATCCTCTGCTTTCCCCACTACCTCAGAAGAAAGGAGAGCCTCTAATTTCAACATTTTGGTCATCTCAACCTAAAATTTGACTGAGTTTTTCTTTTTTCCATCCAGATGTTTTGGCATTATATAGACACAACCAAAATGAAGAGATGAAAGATTTGGAAATTAAAGCCAGGACTTGAGAGTCTCGAGTGACTACAATAATTACTGTATTTTATTTCCTCTCTTGTATATAAAACAAATTGGGCTCCAGTCTGAAAGCAGCATGCCAATGTCCTGTGATGAATTACTCCAGCCTTGTTAAATGTGGCCCTCCAGATAGCTTTTGTTATGCTCTTATACAGTTAATTAGGGTTATTTACAACATAAAGCTAATTTTTGCTCAGATCCCATTGGAGAAAAAACAATGGATGATTTCTGTTTAGTATTTAATGAAAGTTTGGGAGTTAAGTCAAAGTAGAATATTTGAATCCCCAGGAGAATAGTGATTAAACCTGAGTCCCATCATGGGTCCCGTAGACTGAAGAACAACTGAATAACAAACTAGGCTTCCAGTGAGGATACATGGATATTGCACATGCTACTAAGTCTATTTTACAAGTCATGATGAAAAGTAATAGACTTCAATTCTCTGAAGTTATGATGAGGAAATAAAAAATTCACTCAAAGAGTGTATTCTCTATGAATGGGATAAAATTAAGAGGACTTGACCTGTTCCAGTGATATCCTAGAGAGTTTTTAAGCTTATTCAAGTGTTTATTTAAATTATTTTCAATTCTCACAGTAAGTACAGAATTATAAGGGAATTCATCAGATTAGGAAAGAAAGGCAAAACAAACAAACAAACTGATCTCCCATTAATTTAGAGATAAAGGATTTGGTGGAAGATCCAATGCAACGTTGTTTTTTTCATGTTACGCAAGTGATTCTGGCCCCTTTAAGGTTATTCACTAGAGTGCCAAATCACACAGGTCTTCTAAAGCCGGGAAGATTACATGATATTCTATATTTCACCTGAAACTCAGACTAATTAGGTTCAGAACAGAGCATCATCAATCTAACAATATTTTTGGGTATGATACGCCAAAATTTTAGTTCATTTGGGATACTATCTTTCTCATTATTCTTACCCCATCTTTTCTTTCTATGTCTTCAATTCAATTAATGCTTCTAGTTATGAAAAAAAAGCAGAACATCAGACTGCCTAGTGATAAAAGAAAGAGAAGGGAGAGGAGAAAAAGAAGAAAAAGAAGAAGGAGAAGGAGGAAGAAGAGAATATTAAATCAAACATGAAGATAAAAATAAATTACTACTAATAACTGATATTTTTATAGTGTTTTAAATATTGGAAAGCACCTTACATGAATTATTTTATTTGGTTCTTACAATAACCTTGTGAGATATTTTTACAGATGGAAAGATGTAGCTTCTCTGAAGTCTATGACATCTATGTGGATCACATTAAGAGATGAAGATTAAATTACTTCAAAATAGATTTTGGTCTCTTTCTCCCAAAGTTTAAATGAAAATGTAGTTGAATGCTGAATTCCTTATATAATTTAGAGGAGAATCATTAGAGTTGGAAGGAAAGGAGGAAGACAGGAAGGAAGGGAAGGAAGGGAGGAGGAGGAAGCAGTAATAATACTAAGCATTTTCTATGTGCCAAACACTAAGCTAAGTACAGGAAACACAAACACAAAGAAATAGAGATCGTCCCTGATCTCAAGGAGCTTACATTTTAAAAGGGGGAGCAACATGGGTACAATTAAGTCCAATGTAAGTGGGCAAGTGATGACTCAAAGTCAAGGTTAATAAAGTCAGAAAACATGGTTTCTAGTCTCAGCCCTGCTACCCACTTTCTACTCAGACAAATCATTTTAGATCCCGTAGTCTTGCTTCCCTCATCTGTGAAATGAGAGACTTGACCTTAGTAACCTCTGAAGTCTTTTTGAGCTCTATGTCCTCTAACTCTATGATCCTGGAGACCCAAAGACAGGCCCTAACTTTCTTCTCTCTAACACACGTAGGAGTTAGAGGGATTTTGAGCCTGCCTCTGCTGAGGTTCAGATATGTCACAGTGGTTGGAAGTTATAAGGGAAAAGGTTTCATGAGTAACTCTTATTGGTTGTTTAGGACAGGGGATGGGGTACTTCAGTCACTTGTGATGACTGAACTAAGCAGTCATTGCCAAAGCTCTTAACCCACATGCAAAAGTAGTCCAACCCTCATTTTTCATTCCTTCTGGTACTGTTAGGGGTTCATATAAACCATTACAATTGGGAGCCACAAAGGCCACCAGATGTGGCCTCTTTGGTGACTTTCATTGTCGTAGTGGTAACTTCTGCTGGAAGAAAAGTTGGTTCCACACATACACATCTTTACTGGCATTTTCTTCTGTCATACATACTCTAGTAGGGTGGGGCTTTATTTCTTCTTTTCTAACCACTACCTTTGCCCTTCCTTTGCTTCCAGTGGGATATATACTGGGCCAACCATGACCTCTTCTCTTTCTAACTTGCCCTTCCCTAGTCATTTTCCCTGCTTACCCTTGCAAAGTAAAAGGTCACCTTTATAAATATTCCATTCAATCCCAGCTTTGAACAGGTCAGCAGTGGCACCTTCAGTTAGTAAGGATGTTAGCCAGATGTTTCCAACTCAGAAACATGTGCATATTTTTGGATTTCTTTGGCTAATTGTGCTTAAACACACACACACACACACACACACACACGCTTCCATTCTCTGAAAGGGCAATGTGCCTGTAGAACATATTTTTTAAAAAACATTGTCTCTTAGTAGTTTTTAATTTCAGTCCCACTACAGATTCTACATCCAAATGTTCTAAATCAGCTCCTGGGACACTGCATGGCCACTCCTTGCTAACCATGCCAACAAGAGCATGAGTATGGCCTCTTCTCTTCAAGGAATAGATAAAGGATTTAATCTGGTTGGCTGGAGTTTGACACCCAGAAGTAGGGCGCCGTGTGTGGTTTTGAGTTTCTTAGAAGTTGAGAGTACTCTTATTGGCCAAACTTCTGGCATTCTGTCCCGTCAGCACTTTATCCATAGAGTTTCCATGTTTCTATCTTAAACCTCACTATGAACCGCACAATAGCATGATGTAAGTCTTATGAGGATAGGAGCAAAGAAGAAGTCATGCCATAAATCATAGTGAGGGAAGCAAGGGAACAATGTATGCTACCTGCCTCGTCTCTACCTGATCCCACAGGTCTGATGACGTGAAGACCTCAAGAGTATACTTCCATACTAAGCTTAGATTCACTATTGAGGAATAACAGGACCCATTTTGTAAGTTAATGAGGGCCAGAGGTCGGGAAAAATAGTTCTCATTAAAACATCACACGTGATGGGTGCAGTTGGCCTGAGAACCAGTCAGGAGGACAATTCATAGGCCCACCCAAGCAGGACAGGATGGGACCTAGGATGAAGATAAGTAAAGGCAGGAAGCTAGAAAATTTCAAACTTCATGCAACATGATCCCACCTTTGGTCAGCTGGTGAATTGGAGGCTCTTGATCCATTTTCACTTTGAAGAAGGCTAATGATCCCTCTGTTCAATTCTGCAGATGATGTGGAACCAGTAAAGATACCATGAAAGGTTCATAAGAGTATTTCTGTCCCACTCTCCCATTTCCACTAAACAGTTATGTGTCCAACTTGTAGATTTCCTGCCAATACACATCAGGAAAGAGACAGGAAAAGGGCTAAAAGTTTTCTTCATTGTAAACTGGGAAACTTTCCCCAGTTCTTGCAGCAGAATTACATGCTTTATACTTCTGTGGTGTCTGAGGCCCTAGTGAAGACACTAACAAGACTCCATTAACTTTGACTACTGTAGAGTCCACGTCCTTATTGGCCCCCTGAGAGACAGATTAATCAGATGAGTGTGTAGAACATCTCAAAGTCAGTCATTCTGCAGCAATGGGAGAGAGAGGAAAAAAATCCTACCCTTCACCTGAAGCATTTCCCTTTGCATGGAGTGGATATCACATGGGGAACAGAACTGCAAGTGATGGAACGGAAGTATGAGATACAAGGGTGCCAGATCCTGACTTGTGCGAGACTTGCTTCCAGTACCCCACCCCACCACACACCAACTCCATTGGTTAGCACTAGTCCAGGCATGGATGCAGTGAGTGGCCAAACCAAATGATGCCTCCAGCAGAACACTAAGACAATGACACAGAGGATTGTGTTCTACTAAATGTGTTTGAGGAATCTCATTAACAAAGATTGGTAGGACACTATGATTTCCCAAAAGCCCCTGATAGTTTCCAGATGTATTGTTCTGCACTTAGAGCCATCTTGCTTTGGTAACAGTTGAATGGCCCTATGTAGATCACCTTGCAAAAGTGCTTGATGATAGTCACTATATGATGAAAGCCAGTCGTGGATATGGCTTTGGTAGATTCTAATTTTTTTTTATCTAAATGTTATTCAAAACCAGTCACACAGTTACCCAATAAATGTATGAAATTCCATTTTTCTTTTCAGATAAATGCCACAATGCACAGGGCCAGGGAAACAAACAATGCAAGCTATAAATGCAGTGTATTATGTTCTGAGAGTACAGAGGAGGAGGTGCTCACTTCCTGAGTGAATCAGAGACACCTTCATGGAGGAGGAAGGATATGAGCTGGATCTTTGCATCAGTAAGCATTCGAACATACACAGGGTGCCTGCTATTACAAGTTCTTAGATCTGCATTCATAAAAGGAAAGCAACTTTTAAGGGTTAAAAATCACTTTAATCAAGCACATGTATCATTCCTTTAACCAAGCACATATATCTTTCACCTGCTTCAAGGGAGTCAATACCCTGAACTTCAAAGAAAATACAGAGAAATTAAAAGTCAACAGACATGGCTTCCTCTACCTGAATTCTCAGACAGTTCTAACAGTCTGACCATAGTTACCAGAGAGGGAAGCATAACATCTGGGATCTCAAATTCAGGGGACTCCTTTAGCAGCTTCTCAAGGTACTCATCTAGCCAAACAAACACTTACAGTCAGTAAGTCCCAAAGTAATCAACAGACATGGCTTCCTCTGCCTGACCATAATTCAACAGACAGGTATAGCTGTCTGACCGTACTTACCAGAGAGGGAAGCATGACATCTTGCTTTTCAAAGCTAGGGAAGGGGACATGGGCACTCTTTAGCAGCTTCCCAGAGTTCTCTTCTTGTTACAAAAACAAAGCCCTCAAATAAAATCTCACATTCAGAGTCTTTATAGACTTTTTAGAGACAGAGGGCATTATATCCCTTGAGAACCAGTGCCTCATTAACAAAAGTCATCCTAGGCCTGACAATGGGTAGGAAAGATTCTCCTTAATCATTTTCACGTAGAGGCATTATACTTCTTGATTATACTAAAATAGAAAACAGCAAAAGATCCTATTTTACTTGAAATTACAGTCTTTAAAGCGGGGAAGTCTGTTACCTGGAAGATTGGAGGAAGAACAGAGAATTTCAAGAGAAATGATTCAAAGTTACGGAGGGGCAAACCCTCAAGGCTTCATTGGGGAATAATCCAATTTATATGAATTTTAGACTACCTATGGGACAGTAGTAGGGGATACACCTCATACCTATCAGATTGACTAATATTACAGAAAAGGAAAATGATAAATGTTGGAGAAGATGTGGGAAAACTGGAACACCAATGCATTGTCGTAGAGTTGTGAGTGATCCAAGTATTCTGTAGAGCAATTTCAAGCTATGCTTCAAGGGCTATAAAACACCCCCTTTGACCCCACAATACCACCCTTAGGTCTGTATCCCAAAGAGATAGCAAAAAAAGGAAAAGGGATCACATCTACAAAAATATTTATGGCAGCTCTTTTTGTGGTGGCAAAGATTTGGAAATTGAGGGGATACTCATAAATTGGGCAATGGCTGAGCAAGGTGTGGTATATGACTATAATGGAATACTATAGATATAAGAAATAATGAGCAGGTGGATTCCTGAAAAACCTGGAAAGACTCACATGCTGAGTTAAGTGAGCAGAACAAGGAGAACATAGCAACATTGTGCAATGATCAACTTTGCTAGACTTGGCTTTTCTCAGCATACCATGATCTAAGACACTCCAAAAGACTCATAATGGAAAATGCTATCCACATCCAAAGAAAGAATTATGGAGTCTGAATGCAGATCAAAGCATACCATTTTCACTTTTCTGTTGTTTCTTTCTCATGGTTTTCCCCTTTTGTTCCGATTCTTCTCTCACAATATGATTAATATGAAAATATATTTAATGTGATTGTACATGTATAGCCTATATCAGATTGTTTGCCATCTTGGGGAGGGGGGAGAGAAGGGAGTGAGGGAGAAACAAAATCTGGAACTCAAAATCTCATAAAGGTGAATGTTGAAAACTAAAATAAAGAAAGAAATAAACAGTAGAGGATATGGAAATACAGGTATAGAGTAAGATTGGAATAATTTCAGTGAATACCTGGAATGCCATATCGAACCATTTCCACACTGGAAGTTTTGAGTGGAGGGGTGACATGATCAGAGGTATGTTCTAGATGGATTAATCTATTAACAAAGTGTAAGACAAAATAGAAAGAAGAAAGATAGAAAGTTGGGGGAGGGGAGTTAGATTATTGGAACAGTCCTGATGTGGTCAGATTAACATCAGAGCTATTAGGGATTTTAGGTCCAATAAATTAAATCTCTCATTTTATAGATAAGGAAACTGAGGTGAGAAAGCCCAGTTCATTGCCGAAGGTTATGCAACAGGGAAAAGTGGCAGAATTGGGATTAAAACACAGTCAAGTCTTCTGACTCTAGATCCAACATTTTGTCCACTGCTCCACTGTACTTCCTGAGCCTTAAATTGGGATGGCAGAAGGACTGATAAAATGAGACAAATTGAAGAAAATTAAGGATATAGAGTAAGAAGATCTTGGTTATGCAATCCATGTGGTGTGGGAGTGAGGGAGAGGGAGAAGCTAAGGATGTCTCAAATTTAGTATCATTGGAGAGTAGGTGGTACTGTTGAATAGTTGTTTAATTTTGCTTCCATTTACCAGAGAAGATGGAAAATTTGCCTTCTAGTCAAGCTTCTCACTGATGCCTGCTAATTTTCCCATCTTGTGGCTCAGAAAACTGAAGGGATTAGTGGGAGCTCATGAAATATCCATAGAACTTTACTTTCTCATGTGCCCTCACTTATCAAACACTGCAATATTCTAACTGATTGGTGATCTCACTGATAGGAGTACTCTCCCATAATGTAGATCACAATTGATCTCTGTCTGTGAGTCTGCTCTTATAATGTTTGCATAAGGGATCTATACAACATAGTAGTTTTCTAATAGAGCAGAGCACGATGAGGGCATGACCATTAGGAATCTTGATCTCACTAAATTACAAACCCTCCTTTTATATTATTCAAGCATATCACTGATTCCATCCTTCATACAATTTCTGTGTCATCCCCAAGTGATTGTGTTACAGCCTTCTCATTGCCCTTTGGGTGATTTTGTAGGATCTATCGATTGAGAGATCATTAAATCCAATCCTCTCTTTCACATATGAGGGGAAAGGGTCAATGACTTATCAAGGTCATAGTTGGTGAGTGTCAGAGGCAGAATTCAAACTGAGCTCTTCCTGACAAGTCCAGAGCTCTACCCATTGTGCAATATTGCCTTTCAATGATCCTATGTTCCCTCAGTATTCTTTCTACCTTTTTAACTCTGAATTTTTGCTTATACTCTAACAAATGGTTCCTTCCAGTTCTGATGTTCTCTAATATTATATAATTGTTTCTGGATTCTGACACTTCAACATCCCAGGCCTTCCACAATCTGGTTCTAATTTAGTTATCCCAACTTATCTTATACAACTTCCCTTCATACAGTCTATGTCTTAGTCAAAATAGATTATCCAAAGATTGATATTTCATGTCTAGTCACCACGCAGCATCACCAGAAATCTGCTTGCTTTTATAAAAATAATAATTCTCTTCAGACTGAGATTTACCAAGCACTTTTCTCATAACTCATGAGGAAGGTATAGTAAATATTATTGCCATTTTCCTTTAGGTGATTTTAAGGGAAGAAACATACATTTAGAGCAAGATGGTACCATAGAAGCTATCAAGTCTCTCACCAAAAAGAAAACTAAGGCATATAAAAGTTTTCAGAACCACTATCTTGAGTCCAGATCAACCCTGACCAGGTTCAGTGCAATTTCACACTTTTCTCATTGTACCCACTCCAGATTAAAACAAAAAAGGCTCAGAGAAGCTAATAAGTTTCCCAAAGTCACACATATAATGAGTTTCAAAGCCAGGATTTGGACTCAGGTCTCTTCTGACTTTAGGTCCAGTAAAAGTTCTCCACTCATTATCAGTTTCATGTCCTACTACATCAATTTCAGTAGTAGTAATAAGGCCAATGCCAAAGTTTGCTTAAGAGATAAAATACAGAGAACAGGGCAGGGGGGACACATGGGGCTAACCCAAATGAGACAGAGACAGACAGACAGAGATAGAGACAAAGACAGGCAGACAGAAAGAGAGGGAAAGAGAGAGAGAGAGAGAGAGAGAGAGAGAGAGAGAGAGAGAGGGAGAGAACTTGTTCTTTGAGAAGTCTGTTCTGATGGTTTGAAAGTTTGGGAAGTTATAACAGAAAACAATTAGAAAAAAAGATTCCAGCTAAAAAGAAGATTTAGACCTTGCAGAATGGACAGAGATTTGGAGGAACTGAACATTGCCACTGACTCTGGGCCTGAATTAAGAACTGATTTAGATTAGCAGCCCTGTTCCAGGGCCTTTCAAAGCCATCAGCCACAATAATTGTGGTAGGGATGAGAGGTCTCTTGGCCAAGGGAAGTGTACAGTGTTGGCTGGTGACAAAGTACATCAGAGGTCTGTCTTTAAGGTCACAGCCTACCTCATTTTCTCTGTTTCTTACTTCATCTTAACTGGTCCAAGCCAATAGGAACTAGCACACCAGTGAGAAAAATTAATGATCATGAAACACATTTTATTACCCAAAGTTCACTGCTTTGTCATTGATCAAGAGTTTGACCTCATGTGCCCCCTGATGAATATCCTGTTGGAGAATCCTGACTCAGGAAGATCTAGACACTCCTGACCTGATGAATTCAAGATGTCAAAATCCTAAATCTGATTCCCAAGGAAAGCCCTTCCTCCAGAATCTTCTCACAGGGAACCTTTGTTTCCTGCTCCAAGCTTCAAGTTCTTGGGCCTTTCTTCCAGAGGTTTTGTTTCCCTTATTCCTCAGTGTTGCCCTTTATGAAGTGGTGCATCTTTATTGAATAATGGGGTGCCCCATGTTATGCTATTCTGTGGGAAATAAAAAGAAGACATGGTACCTCAGCTAAACAAGCTTATCAATCAACCAGTCACCAAACATTTAATCAGTGTTTATATCTGCATATATGTGTGTATATGTATATACATATACACACATATGTATATATAGTATATGTGTGTAGACATATATATTATGCACACATGTACATACATATATATGTATGTACGTATATATACCAGATACCTGATTCTAAGACTAATGAGACACAGAGAGAAATAAAAAGAGAGACAGAGGCACAGTGGGTGGGGGAAGAGGGTAGAAAAAGAGAGACAGAGACACCAAGAGAGACAGAGACAGAAAAAGAGATAGAGAGAAACTGAGAGACAGAGAAAGGAAAAAAATGAGACAGAGACCTAGGGGAGGGAAAGAGAAAGGGGGCAAGACTGATTTTGTGTCTGTGCCTTTTTTATGTATACTGAGTTTCAAACAATAAGATGATTAAAAAATTATTGTTCATTAGCCAGGAAGATCTAAGTACAAATACTGGTTCAGATACTCCATAACTGTTGACAGTTAGTCACTTAAAACTTTCTGTGTCTCATTTTCCTAACTTATAAAATGAAGGGGCTGGACTTAAGAGCCGCCAGTGCCCCTTCCAGAGCTATGTGTATGATCGTGTGATGAATCTTTTCAAGTTGCTCTAAACGCTCCTCTTCATTTTTTTTTTCATTCCAATAGATTATAATCTCCTTGAAGATGGGAACTGTGGAATTATTTCCATTGGATGTCCAGCTCCTGGCACAGTGCCTGACCCATAGTAGACTCTTAATAAATGTTTGTTGAATTGACCTTTTCCTTGCAGTACAACAGTATTTCATTACATTCATCCACCTATAGAGAGTTGATCAGTTTTCCAAGAGGTACATCTGGCTGATTCCATCCTCCTGCAAAGGGTTTGGATGTATTCCTTTGCTTCTTGTTGAGAAGATTATAGATGTCTCCTGGTTCTGGGTTCTTAGGTCTCTATTCATAACTTAAGAGTAGTTGATCGTCCCAAATGATTGGAGATAAATTAGCTTGCTGAGGCCACTTAAGGACCATAGCACCCCTTTGTTTAGGACTTATAAAATGGACTCTTTATTCCAGTTAGTTCTTTCTTCCTTTTGTCAGAGAAAGATGATCTCAGATGAGAGTAGCCTTTGGTCCTGGGGAGGAGTGTGGGCTGCAGGACCTGTCCATACATACAGCCTACCAGCACTAGAAATGGCAGCCATGAAGAATCAGTGACATGGGCAAAGCTTCTGGCCCAAAAGATGCCCACAGGAGGGATCATTGAGAACCAAACGGAGCCTCAAAGGCCATCTAATTACAGGTATTACAGAAGAGGAAACCACGGCTGAGGGAGGTTCAGTGACTTACTCAAGGTCATACAGGTAATTAGCATCAAAGGTTCTTGTATATTGTGATATAAAGCTAGGAAAGCAGAATTAAAAGATCAATATACCTGAGGACTTTAGCAGTGTAAATAAAGACAAAACTTTGCTCCAATGCAAGTTAGTGTTAGGAATTCTGTCCAAGTTAAAGGGCATATCTCTCCTTTCTATCAACAATCAACAAATCATTTTTTCAGAGACTGTACTATATTAATATAAATCCAATATGAAAATTGTGCAAATCTGTTGGAACTAGAGAGCACAGGGAATAAAAACAAGGAATCCACTGGCCCCCTCCTGCAAGAAGCTATGTTTCCCCCACTTCTTTATAGTTCATTTTAGTGGTATCTCCATTTAGCTTCATCTCTCCAGAACCAAGGATTCTGGGGCTCAGATTCAAGACCTGCTTTGAGACTGCTTGAACTGTGACTTGTCAGTTGGAATGATGTCTGAAGCTTATGGACACATAGGATGTTACAGCAGCAAGGGGTTTCCAGGAATGTGTATTCCAATTCCCTCATTTTACAGATTAGGAAACTGAGGCCAGAGAAGGGACTGTAAAATGACTCAGTTTCACAGAGTATGTCAGTGGCAGAGCCAAGACTAGAACCCAGGGCTCCTAAGTCCTGCTATAGGGCTTATTCCATTATTGACTGTATACTGTCATCTTTCTCCATTACTTCTCCTGTACCCCTAAGCTTAAATGACATTTATTGAAACAAGAAACAAACAAAAAAATATAAATTGCTCTTTTTATTATAAATGTAATCAACACAAACATTTCAGTGTCCAAAGGACAGGAACTAAACCTGTGATTTCATTTATATTGGAAGGTCTCTGATAAGAAACATCTCTCTACCAACATCAGTTGGCATTGTCTCTATACCCTAGAGTCTTAGAACTGCCTTGTGCATTGTGAGGTTAAGTGATATACCACGAAGTCAGTATTTGGCAAAAGAAAGACTTGAACCTGTGTCTTCTTGTTTCTGAGGCCAGTTTTCTATGCTCTACATCACATTATATTTCAATATACAAAGAAAAGTAACAGAGAAGATTATAGCGGAAACCACACACTTTTTATATAAAGTTTGTTTTAAATGTATAAATTTATACAATATAAATGTAATAAATAAATTTAATATAAATAATAAATCTATTAATATTGAAAATATATTAATAAATAACAAATGAATATTTGTATATAAATTTCAAAAAGATAACAATAAAATTGCATGCTTGTTTAAGTCCACTTCTGAATATTTTTTTTAATCCGAACTTTTCTAGTCTATTAATATTAACTTGGAAATTCTGAGCTAACTAGGAGCAGAAATGACGAAGGCAATGAGTGGGGTAAATGATGGAAGAAGAGTTGGAGATTGATGTCAGTTGTAAGTGTTCCTTCATAGTGTAGCACTTTTCATGGAGTGTTGACATCCAGAACTCATGGGTGACAGAAGACATTTCAATACCAAGAGGTCAGAAGTCATCAATAATACTGGACTTTTGTGACTTGAGTCTGCAAGGGCCTGACTTTCTCATGGGACCCACTTCCTTTTCATATCTGAAGCCAAATGGCATTAATATATCAGTACTGGTCCCACCATTACTATAAAGGCCCTATTATCTTCAGACTATACACGTCTAATTTGGGGCATCAGAACTTACAATGAAGGGATACTTTCCTTTTCTCAGATGTAATTCTTTCCCATGATTAAAAGAAACTGGTAGGAAAACTATTTCCTCACCCTCTAAGGCAATTCCACCTCCCTTTGCCCACATACTCCAACATGAAGACCAATTCAGTGACACTAAAGATAATAGAATTGGATATAGAACTTGAAATCCTAGGGGCCATCTCTAGGAGTTCTTAACTTGGATGTCTATGAACTTGTCATCTTTACAATTTGTGTGATGGTTAACATTTAACAACTGGCCCTCAGCAGGAGTTTGGGGAGAATGTTTGCAAAACACACTTTAATCTGCATTATTGTAATTTTCTCCATCAATCAAAACAATAAATCAAGCCCTGATCTACAGTGTTTATATTTTTCTGAAGTGTAAATGTTCACACTGAAAATTTAACTCTCCCCTATCTCTGGTATACCCTTGAACATTTGTATATTTTATATATAAATGTACTTACAACTATTTCAATATGATTAGGGTTTTTTTGTATTACTAAGTATTTTATTTCATGTTTTTGAAAGCAGTGACCTGAGAAGGGCTCCACAGGCTTCAATGGACTGCCAAAGGGGTCCTTGACACAGAAAGAGTAAAACACCCATTCTATCCCAACTACTTCACTTTACACTTTAGGAAACTATGACCAGAAAAGAAGGAGTAATTTACCCAAGGTCACACAGGGAGTAAGTAGTAAAAATGGATTCAAACCTACCTCTTATGATAGTAAATCTTAGGAGCTCTTCCATTATCCTTTGCTGCTTCTCCTTAGATCCTATATTATTGCTATGAAGTTAATAGCAGACACACCCTGAAACTAATAAATTTTTTTCTGAGCTCCTTTTCTCACCCACATCCCCATGTGCAGACTGTTGAATGCTTGACCCAAAAGACTCCTGAACCAATCCTCCTCTAGAACCAGGTCTACCAAAGATAAACTTACTTGGAATGCATAGAAAATACTGGCATACAATGTCCTCCAACCACAGGCACCACATAATACCTTCTTCACCCCCTCACACCTCCCATCTCTTATTCTGGGTATATTGATTCTCAAATCAATACTACCATAGTTTCTAAAATGAGCATATCAGTTGGTCCAATTTACCATCCATCTACCTTAACTTCCCAGATAAAATGCCCAAAGATGGTAAATACGCTACCACATGTTGTCTCTTCCTTGTAAAGGAAGGGACACCTTCTTATTTTATCCTTGGAACCTTAAGTAGTTGAGAATATATCTCAGTTAATCAATCATAGACTTCAGACTGTGTGAAAAATTCTTAGAAGTCATTAGGTCAAGTGAAATGATGCCCAATAAGAAGTCTGTTCTAATTGGCTGAAAGGTTTCACCATGCCCTCCTATATTAAAAAATTGCACTGACTAGAATCCAGTCAACTGAAATTTCAGGGAGTGATGAAACAGGAGTTCTAGAAACTGGAGCAAGGGTGTCATTCTAACTAAATTTCCCAAAAAGAAAACATAAAGGTGGAAGAGGCCAAATATTCAACCTTGGGTCTTCTATCCCTATCCCCAGTCCCCCTGCTGGAGCTTCCAAGGACTGAGAGCATATTGGATTTCCCATTTTCCATTGATGTCCTAGAAGCATTCACAGATAGTAGTGTCTACATGGGGATGCAATAGCAAACTCCTCACAAATTCACCATATATAATAGGACATTCCTAAGCAACACCTAAAGGGGAGAAAAGGACTTCCTGCAACCAGGAGCTATGAGATCCCCTTGGCTATATGGTTTCTCTAGGTCTGAGCCCACTTTCCCATGTACATTACATATACCTGTGTGAGAGTGTTACAGACATTTTTGGGGGGGGGGCAAGAAATGTTGGTTTGTACTAACTTTTATTAGTTATACCACCTAAGTCAATACTCCTTTCTAAAAACAACTTAAGGTTGGCTGCCTCAATGATTCTAAACAGCTAATATTCAGAGAATGCTCACTAGTAGGGGTCCAAGACAATAATATGAGATAACTCCAGTTCCTCAAAGATAATAGGAAGAATAAAACAAGTCCCCCAAAAGCCCACAGCTTCTACAAGTATGCATATCTCCATGAGAAAGGGGACTCAAACTGGAAGAACAGTGTTAGTCAGCTATTTGTGTATAGAATTCATGTCATAAAGGGTAATTCACAGTTCTTAATTATTTGTTTATGCTTTATTTCATAACCTGCAAGAAGTCAGACTCCTCAGTTATTTCCTCCCTTGGATGGTGAACTTCTTCTATCTGTCTGAGTTGTGTTTGTTCCTATGTCTCTCCTTACTCTCAACTAGACATGTTGTCAGAGGTGACTATATGCTAAAAGTCAACATGGTTGGGTGGTGTAATGTTAAAGAGAGTTAAAGATCTTCCCTTTCCATTAATAGGCCTCAGCTGGAGTCCATTAAGGGAAGTTTCATTAAGGGATGCTTGTTTTATAGGAAGGCCTACACCTTTTGTTAGTTGTTAGTGAGTCTCTGGGTCATGAGGGTCATGATGCTCTCTGATTCTGAAAAGTGTAACTATACTCTGAGGTGAGGATTTACTTCAGGGCTTGCTCTTTGGAAGAAGGTTCATGTGCCAGATGAGACCCTGGGGAGCTGTGAAGGAGGCTGATGTTGTTGCTTTTCTCTCTAGTGGTTATATAACACTGGACTCAGATAGCTCAGGAGGAGAAAGTGAGGCTGGTGACCTGCACAGCCCTCCCTCACTCAAAGTCAAGTGCAAGTCATGTCATCATGTCTCTGATGTCATGATCCTCTTCCAAAACAAAGGATGAACACAAGAGCTATGTATGTATGTAATGGTCAGAGAGTTGGATCTATCTGTTGATCTGTGCTGTATATATTGCTTATGGTCAGACAGTTAGAAGCCCTGTGTGTTGGTCTTTATTTCCCTGCTTAAAGAAGATTGTTGACCCCTCAAAAGTTGCCTTTCTTTTAGAAAAGCAGCTGTAAGAACCTGTATTAGCAGGCCATCCTGGGTGTGTCAAGGTGCTTGCTGCTACAGGTGGGAAACTGAACAGCCACTGTTCCCCTTGAACTATCTGAGTACATTAGTTCTGAGACCTGACATCCCCTCTAGGGGAGGAGAAAAGAGAAATAATCTCTCCTTTCTCAGATGACTATCTATTTGCCCTTGGTGTATCTCTCAGCTACAGGCTGGAGACCTCATCTCCTATATTCTCTTCTCTCTGGTGACATGGTCAGTGGGGGTGGAGAGAATAAAAGAGAGAGTAACTGTCCCTCTAGGACCTGAATCTTTAGTAAGTCGCCACTGGGTAAGTTCAGTTCTTCATCAGTCTCAATAAATGGACTGGCTACTGTTTTATACATAATCCAAGAAGACTGACAATCTTCTGAACAAGTTAAAAGGTGTTTCCTACATGGAGTCATCTGTCTTTTAACCATTGGCCAAAACTTTTCAAATTAATAAAATCCTATTATAACTTGTCCACAAGTTTGATTGAATTGGTTATGATGTGTACTTTCAATAATTGGATTAATCAGGATGAGAATATAAATTCCTACCCTTACGTATGTAAAGTTCTTTGCACATTTTATGATTCTAAGTGAAAGTAAAATTCTCCTTATTATTTCCCTACTTCTATCTCTTAATCTCCTCATTGAACCTCCTAGCTTCAGATGATCCTCTAAAAGTCCTAATGCTCCATGATTGTCTTAAAAATCAAGAAACACAGAGTGAAACCTATTCACACAACCACACGGACCTAAGAATTAGAGCTCTGATTTCACTGTATGGGGAATTCCATATTTGCATACAAACCAATACTTTCTCTCTAATTTCTAGTCTTAGAGAGTTGGCATTGAGAGCTTACCTGAGCTACCATGATCATGCTTCCAGGATGTATCAGAGATGTATCTTGAATCCAAATTTTCCTGACTTCCAAAGTTAGCTCTGTTTCCATTTGTCTTCACTGCCACACTTTCTTGCATATGATGTTCAAGAAATAGCTCTGGTATTTTCCATCTTCAGGTTGATTGTATCCCTATTTTCCCAAACCTCACTCCAATAAGAGAATGGGTTTTCCATTTGCGACTATGTCCTTGATGCAATTATATGAACAGCACATTTGCTCCAATCAGTAGTATGGAAACAGGTCTTGATCTAGAGGACAAAAATTATATTTCCTCCCTTTTTTTTACAATCCTTAGTGCTTGGCACAGAGTACACTCTTAATAAATGTTAAGTGATGGTAAATTGATGAAATTATTCCAAAAGTAATTGTATAAACATGCCCCACTCCCCAAAGGGAATTAGAGTAAAATATAGCTATCCCATGAATACTCCAAAAATGACTTCCACATAAGCATTGTTTAGAAAAAGCTGAACTCAGCAAAGCCAGAGCCACTGTTTGCCCATGACATCTCCCTTTTTCCCCCTCTGGGAAAGATAGAAATAAGAGGATTTCCTTCATTTCCCTCTGCTAGGTCTGAGGCTATTTGAGGTGCTGCAATTAAGAGTCCCAGGTGTCCAACATGACCCAGACCTCCTCCGGATTTTGAGTTCAAGCCCCTGAGGTTATAGCTGCATTATTTCCTGCAATCTATTCCCGGACTTGGTCCAGACTGCCCTTTATCATTACCGATGATGGAACTGGCCCTCACTTCCCCACAGGCTCTGTCTAGTAGAGTTCAGCCTTCCAAAGAATAATAAAAGTTAATTATCATAGAATCACAGATAGTCTAATCCAAACCATATCCCCCAAAACATTGCCCACAGCAACACACCAACAAATGGTCACCCAACAGAAGACCACCAGTGAAGAGAGACCTACTGCCTCCCAAGACAGTCTATTATACTTTTAGAGAGTTCCAAATAATAGTTTTCTCCACCCTTTTACACCAAAATGAAAATTGCCTAACAACTTTTAAAATATTTTTAAAATTTGAATTCATGTCTTTTGATTTTACATCACCTTTATTTCCCAGTATAGCTCTCCCCCAACCCTTTGTAACTTCCATCCGTTTCTCATAGTACTACCCGTTAAGCCCAAGAAGGACAATCCCTTTTCTATTGCCCAGACCTTTAAATTCTTGGAAACAATTGTCATGACTCTCATTTCAGAGAAAAAAATAAAACATTTTCACATGAATTCTTTCTTTTATAAAATATGTTTTATTGATATAAAATTTGTCTTTTACCTTCTCCACTCCCAGAGAACCATTCTGTACAACAAATATATTTTTAATAAAAGAAAGAGGAAGCACAAAAAATTTACCAAAACAAACCAGCATACCCCTCCCCCAAATAATAACAGTAACATCTCACACCTGTGGACACCCCTTTCCACAACACACACTCACACACACACACACACACACACACACACACACACACACACACTTCTACAAAGGAGCTGAGGGAGATGTCTTTGCATAACTGTTTTATGGGGCATTGATCAATCTCGGTAATTTTCACAATTTGTTACTTAATTGTTTTGTGGTTGTTCTGTCCACTTACATTGTTGTGGTCATTGTCTACATTATTTTCTTAACTCTGCTCACTTTATATCTTCTTTTCATGCTTCTCTGTGTCCATCATAATCCTACTTTTTTTTTAGTACTCATACATTCTAAAGGGTCTTTTCTTTCATCTAATACATACATGTGTAGAAACAGGATGGGGGAAATTAACAGTTCAGCACTTCAAACAACAAAGATCTTTCCAGGTGATAAATTATTGTAGTAAATCATATACTGTGTAAAACTATGTAATGATACAGAACATACAAATGAATTTGCATATAATAGATAGTTCATAATTGCTGAATGGATGAATACAGCTAGAAAAACAGGCAACCTGAGATATAGAATATCCTCTGAAAGTACTGTTAAATATCTTCAGCTCAAATGAAATCAGAGAATAAGGAAAGGCATAGTGAAATACATGTAACTTAAGAGGACCTAGTGAAACCCAGAAATGGAATCATGCATGTCCATGGATGGCTACAATGAAATATAGAGGTTAGAGGATCAGAGATTTGCTAATGGAAGGGATCTGAGAGGTCATCTAGTTCAACTCTTATCAAGATTAAGTGATGGAAGAACTTGTGGGAGCCAAGATGATGGAGTAAGTAGTAAATCACTGTAATGCTCCCTTATTCACCTCCAAACAACCATAAAATAGTACCCCAAAACAAATTCTGGAATAGTAAACCAACAAAAAAAACAGATAAAACAGTCTTTGTGTTCAAGAAACCTAGAAAATCAATAGGAAAAGTCAGCCTCACTTGAGTAAAAGGGGAGTGCAGTCTAGGATAGAAAGCATCTCAGAAAGCCAGCAGCAAGTCTTACTTTAGCAAACCAGTGGAAGATCCTGAGCCCCAATGTAGTGGAGCAGGCAAACACCAACACCAGAACCCTCCACCTGCCTCAGTATAGCTAGGGAATTGGAAGACTCCAGTTCTAAGAATCACCACTTGCTTAAGCATAGCCCCAAACAGACAGCTGCCAGTGGCCAGATCCTCACGTGCTTCACTGTAGCCTCAAGGAAACTCAAAAACACTCTCTGTATACAATAGACATGGCAGTAGAATCCTAGCTCAGCATCAAGTAAGCTGCCAGACCCCTAGAATCTCTAGAAGTGCCAGACATCCACCCCTTCTCAACTCCCTCAACACAGCACCAGACACAAGGGTCCCTCACAGGCCTCAATACAACACCAGTGCATCACTAGGTAAACAGCCAGGATCTGAAGCCACTGGCACAACAAACCTGAGACAATGCCCCTTTTACCCCAGGAGTCAATTTAAAAGAAATGGAAAAGGCCAAACAAACAAAAAAGATTCTGACCATAGAAAGTTATTATGGTATCAGGGAGGATCAAGAGACAAACTCAAAAGAAGACAGCAAAGTCAAAACACCTATGGGAAAAATATCAAAGAAAAATGTTGTTTCAACAAATTTTGGAGCAGAAGTGGAGAATAACAGAGTGGAGGAGATTTCCAGACCAGGGTGACCTGAAAGGCCTATGGGAAATGTCCTTGGTACCAGACGTGGAGTGGAGCCCAGCCCAGCCTTGGCCGCCCAGTGGGCAACTCTCAAACTGCCCTTGGAGGCAGAATTTCCAGACCCAGCACCAGCATTTTACAGATCCCTCAACCCACAGGTGCGAAAGATCAGTGACAAGGTTTTTTCAGCTGACCAGGAAGGAAGAAGGGCTTTCCCATAGCTCTGGCCTCAGGCAGCAGCCACAGAGGCCATATTGGGCAGGCATCAGAAGTTCCCACAGCAGCCCATATATTAGCCCACATCCATTGGATTGTAAAAACCCTGGGGGCACTGAGCAGCCCATTCTTACCTCAGCCCTGTGTAGAGGCCCTGAGGGAGCTGATCTTTATCTCACACTGAATGTCAGCCCTGCTCATGCAGCTTCTCTGAATCTCAGCCCCCATGCTGGCTTAACAGAACTGGAGGCCAGGTGGTTATGGAGAGGAAACTCTGCTAAGATTCTGGGCATAAAAATCTCTCTCTGCTCCCAGACCAGTGTACACCCTTGATTGTGCTACCTTGGAGGAACTGAGATCATACAGATTCCCAGAGTATACCCTATTCCTGACAAAGGACCCAAAAGTCAAGTAACTTGTTAGGAAAATGCCCAAAAATGGGAAAAAAATAAAACTATAGAAGTTTATTTTCTTGGTGAAAAGATATCTTCTCCCACCCTTTCAGATGAGGAAGAACAATCCTTACCATCAGGGAAAGATAAAGTCAAGGCTTCTGTATCCCAAACATCCAAAATAAATATTCAATGGGTTCAGGCCATGGAAGAGCTCAAAAAGGATTTTGAAAATCAAGTACGAGAGGTGGAGGAAAAATTGGGAAGAGAAATGAAAGAGATGCAAGAAAAGCATGAAAAG
>CM053769.1:496252537-496324021 GCA_028658325.1 Potorous gilbertii
CAGCTTCTACATTAAGGGATTGAAGGGCGTGGAATAGGATATTCCAGAAGTCAAAGGAACTAGGACTAAAACCAAGAATCACCTACCCGGCAAAACTGAGTATAATACTTCAGGGGAAAATATGATCTTTCAATGACGTTGAAGACTTTCAAGCATTCTTGATGAAAAGACCAGAGCTGAAAAGAAAATTTGACTTTCAAACACAAGAATGAGAAGAAGCATGAAAAAGTAAACAACAAGCAGAAGTCACAAGGGACTTACCAAAGTTGAACTATTTACATTCTGACATGGAAAGACAATATTTGCAACTCCTGAAATTTTTCAGGATCTGGGTAGTTGGTGGTATTACACACACACACACATACACACACACATACGCACATGTACGCACACACAGAGACAGAGAGCACAGAGTGAATTGAATAGAATGGGATCATATCTTAAAAGAAATCAAGGTAAATGGTGAGAAAGAAATGTAGTGGGAGGAGAGAGGGTGAAATGGAATGGGATAATTTATCTCTCATAGAAGAGGCAGGCAGGAGTCTTCTTAGTGGAGGGAAAAAGACGAGAGCTGTGAAAAAGCTTCTCACAAAATATAGTACCCTATTAAAAACAATAGAGAGCATAGGAATAAATGGAGTAATACTTAAAATGATAAGCAATATCTACCATCAGCAAGCATTATCTGTAATGAGGATAAGTTAGAAGCCTTTCCAGTAAGATCAGGGGTGAAGCAAGGATGCCCATTATCACCACTATTATTCAATATAGTACTAGAAATGTTAGTTATAGGAAAAAGAGAAGAAAAAGAAATTGAAGGAATTAGAATAAGTAAGAAGGAAACAACCTATCACTCTTTGCAGATGGTATGATGGTATACTTATAGAATCCTAGAGAATCACTACTGAAATAATTAATTCAACTGCTTGAAATAATTAGCTACTTTAGCTAAGTTGCAGCATATAAGATAAACCCACATAAATCATCAGCATTTCTTTATCTGACAAACAAAGCCCAACAGAAAGAGGTAGAAAAAGAAATTTCATTTAAAATAACTGTAAACAATATAAAATCCCTGGGAGTTTACCTGCCAAGACAAACCAAGGAACAATATAAACAAATTACAAAACTCTTTTCATGCAAATAAAGTTTTATCTAAACAGTTGGAAAAATATCAGCTGCCCATTGGTGGGCTAAGCTAATACAATAAAAATGACAATTCTGCCTAAACTAATTTACTTATTCAGTGCCATACCAATAAAAATACCTAAAAATTATTTCATAGATCTAGAAAATAACCACAAAATTTATCTGGAAGAAGGAAAGTCAAGGGAATTAATGAAAATAAAAATACAAAGAAATTGGCATAGCAATAATACATCTCAAACTGTATTAGAAAGCAGTATTCTTTAAAACTATCTGGTACTGGCTAAGAAAGAGAGTGCTGGATCAGTGGAATAGATTAGATACACAAGACATGGTAGTCAATGACCATAGTAACCTAGTGTTCGATTAACCCAAAAAACTCAGCCTTTGGGATAAAAACTCACTATTTGACAAAAATTGCTAGAAAAACTGGAGAACATTGGACAAAAAACTAAGGAAAGGCCAACATCTCATGCCATATACCAAGATAATGTCAAAATTGGTAAATGTTAGACAATAAAGGGTGACACTATAAACAAATTAGAAGAACAAAAGATTACTTATCTGTAAGATCTATGGATGAGGGGAGAATTCATAACCAAATAAGATAGCATTACGAAATTTAAAACTGGTCATTTTGATTATATTAAAATAAAAAGCTTTTGTATAAACAAAACCAATTTAACCAAAATTAGGATGAAAGCAGAAAGCAGGGAAATGATCTTTATAACAAGTGTTCCTGATAAAGACTTCATTTCTAAAATATATGGAGAACTGAGACAGACTTATAAGAATGAGTCATTCCCCAAATGATAAATGGTCAGTTTTCAGATGAAGAAATCAAGGAGATCATAAAAAAAGGAAAAGGACCTACATGTGCAAAAATATTTATAGCAGTCCTTTTTGTGGCAGCAAAATATTGGAAATGGTGTGGATGCCCATCAGTTGGGGAATGGCTAAGCAAGCTGTGGTATATGAATGCAATGGAATACTATTGTGCAATAAGAAATGATGAACAGGCAGATTTCAGGAAAAAAAACTGGGAAGATGAGTACACATTGATACAAGGTGAAATGAGCAGAACTAGGAAAACACTGTACATAGTATCAGCAACATTGTGTGATGATCAACTATGAATGACCCAGCACTTCTCAGCAATACAATGAACCAAGACAAGTACAAAGGATTCATGGAGGAAAATGCTATCCATATCAGATAAAGACCATCTTGACTCTGAATGTAAAGCAAAGCATATATTTTTCCCTTACTTTATTCTTTTCCATGTTTTTTTTCCTTTTGGTCTTGCTAATGTGGAAATATTTTGCACAATAGCACATGTATAACCTACATCAAATTGCCTAACATTTTTAGAAGAGGGGAGGGCAGAGAGTAAGGGAGAAAAATTTGGAACTCAAAATCTTTTAAAAATTAATGCTAAAAACTGTCGTGACATGTAATTGAAAATAAAACACTATTTTAAAAAAGATTAAAGTGTATTTCCCAAGGTCATATGGGTGAACCTAATGGCCTAGAATTAGAATTTCCATTGCATCACATGGCTTCTTTTAGTTTTACCAACCCAAGAGTTAAAAGAAAATGAGGATAAGTGTTCTCATATACTCAGTATAGTTGACCAGGTTATTTGTGGGTGATAAAATTAATAATAACAGTACATACCTAACATTTGTGTATTACTATGTACTAGGAACCATGCTAAGCACTTTGCAATTATTATTTCATTTGACCCTTGTATCACCAAGACAATATTCACAACATCAATGGTGACTGTGGACATGCTGGCATAGTTCTGAGTCACAAAATATAACAGAATCTCCATAGAGAAGGAAGAAGAAAAAACATTTATTCAGACACAAGAAAACCAAATCCCAATACCAGAAAGTCAAATCCATCATAGTAACAAAGTAATCAACCAAAGTAACACTTTATCAGACTTTCCCCGCAATTGAACACCCTCAAGCAAAATGCCATTCTCTCACCCACAGCCAACTGCTTTCTTTCTCTCTCTCTCCAAGATCTAACTAGTCTGACTCACTTCCTGCTTCATCCCTTTCTGCTCCACCTTTTCAGCAAACTCCTCCCACCATGGGCTCCATGGGATTCAGACTTTCATGTGACCCAGGCAGGTCCATAGACCTATTAATTAATGGGAAAGATCTTCTCATTAAAATTACCACTATAACCCTCACAATAACTTTGGAGGGTAGACGCTGTTATTACCCTCATTAAACAAATTAGAAAGCTGAAGAAAAGAAATTAAATAATTTCCTAGGATCACACAGCTACCATGTATCTGATGCAGGATTCAAACTCAGGTCTTCCTGACTCCATATCATGCCCTTTATCCATTGTGCTACCTTTTACCTCACCCAGGTGGCCAAGTAGGTCATATAGAAACACCCATGTCAAGGGTTGCATGAAAGGGGAGCACTGATTGGAAAATGAATACTCTTTCCTTTTATATGATGTCAACATGATCATGGTCAATAGTTAGAGAACAATTCCTTTTTATCATGGTGCAGCATCTGGGCTGAAATCAAGAAAAAAAACTTATGCCTTGGGGTTGTTTTTGGAAGGAAGCCATGTCTTTGACTGGGCTCTTGGCCAAGGTAATAGTCATTTGTTAAATTGAGCCCAATATATATGGAAAGAACTGTCACAGGCCACCAAGACACTGCTTCATTTTAACTGATAATCTTGACTTGAGTTCTGTCCTTCAGCACCACATCTTTACAAAGCATTTCATTCCTTAACATAAATTGATATGAATTAGACAGAGTAGACATCAGGTCCTGTTTTCTTAATAAACAAATAAGCTCATAAATTATGATTCTAGGGTAAACATAAGGGTCAAATGTCTTGGATGTCTTTATTCTCATAATACAAATAGAAAACTGTCTGCGGAATGCAGACTCCATTGTCAGACAGAAAGATACTGCTCACTTTTCATTATTCATATTTCTTTCCCGATGAGGAGGATTAAGGCTATTAATTTTTCAAATCTCTAGGTTAATTATTGATTATATTTCTATAGTCTTGACAGTTAACAAAGCATTTTTCTAACAATAGTCCTGTGAGACAGGTAATACAAGTACTTTTATGTCCATTTTATAGGTAACAAAACCACTGCTCCTAAAAAATTAACTGATTTGAATCCATATAAGCTAATAAATGTCAAAGTAAAGATTTATGCCTCAGATCCAAAGTATACAACATTCTTCAGGTGATTTCACCAACCAGATCATTCAAAGGGGAGAAGATCATATGTTGATAACCTCTTTCCTAAGGCAGAGACTATTTGCTCCTCCCTCTCTCCCCTCCTTTCATACTCCCTATTCAAGTAGACAGTGACATCAAGACCTGACCATGCAGGTATCAGGATTACAGGCTGATACATTTAGAACTGGGAGGAACCTTTCCAAAGCATCATTTTCTAGGTGAGACCCAGAAAGATTAAATAGTTTGCCCGAGATCACACAAGTAATAAGTAGCTGAACTGAAATTCCAACCTACATCTTCTGACTGTCAATTCAGTTTTCTTTCTGGAGCTTCATACTAGCAATTGAAAAGTGGAAATGTTGTAATAATGGGGGATGGGTGTTGGGAGCAGCACCTTAAGGTCCTGACACTTTTGGGTGCTTCTCAAATTGAGTTCCTAGAAAAACTGTACTTTTGCAGGATATGAACAGCAATCATTTGAGAATATTTTAATGCTAGCAACATTTTCCCTCCAAAACATCACATATGATATTATACATGTATCGAAAATGCATATTATGTGCAACCATTTCTCCACAAAAAAACAGATTTCTATCCCTAAGAAATATAAAGAAAAATTCCTTTACTACATTTTCTAAGTTCTGCTGTAAAGCCTCAAACAGAATAATTATTAATTACAGAAACTTAAATGAAATCCTAGAGGAGGGAAAAACACAAACAGTAAAAAATATTTTTAGTACCATAATAAACTTATATCATAGTCTCTTACTTCTGGTTTACAAATGGTCAGATTTTGTTCATTAGGAAATGCCTCCCCCGGGTAGCTCTCTCTGAGTGAGTTATTTCTAAATGTAAATCCTCTTGAGGTTAAAAAACAAAAATTCCTTGGAGTGTAGGGTAGGAGTGAGGGTAGGGTCAAAGAAATTAGCATTCCTTCAGGGTGATGGTGATTCTTTCAGTAGAGGGTACAATGAGGTTGTGAAAAGATGTTGGAATTAGGGTAAAAAAGGATCACTGGAAAGCTCAAAAACAAGTGTTTGTCTATATAAAATCAAATGTCCTAAACCAGCAGATGTATCAATTAGTTCTTGAAAGAACATGTAAGAAAGACATCCATTCCAAGTGTCTGACTGCTGTGCCAAAAGCTCCTGATAAGACAGAAGGTATAGGTGGGCTGGGTAAAAGGGAATTCAGGTTGACACACATACCTCATCAACACTACCACCATTTATTAACTCCAATTCTGTCTATTAAAGCTTCATCTTCTTGCCAAGGATCCCAGGTAAGCTCTGACTTGGGTTCTTACTTATGTTCCTGCAGACTTTGCTTATGATTTTCTTTGGGGTCCAGACACAAATCAAGTTTACTTTCAAATCATACTGAAATGGCTGGAATGTGCACTTTTGCCTCCTTCATGTTGATCTATAGGGAGTTAGACTAGGTGTTAGGTGATACAGGGTGGGAAATGAATTTACTGAGACAGGCCGGTAGACTTGGGTCTGAAACAAGCATTTTGAAATAAACATTGAAACTTTGGTGAAGGAAGAGATGAAACCAAAATGCCTACATTAAGAAGCCAACAACCACAACTGTTTGCTCAATTTATTCCCCACCACAACGTTCATTGAATGTTTCAGAGCTCCATACTCAGCTCCTCAAAACTAAAGGGATAAAGGGAAATACATGTAAAGGATCTTCCTTTCCTTGAGACCCAGAAGTATCCTCACCTTATGTTGTAGACAATTTGTTTCAGAGGACATCCATATAATTAAGACAGGACAACTGAAGTTTTGTCCCACACAGTTGAATTAAAGGGAGACCTCAATACAATCCCAAAGCACGTTTGCTTCCTCTTCCTTCACCACCCTTCAGTGGCTGTGTCATTGATGTCCAACCCTACTTCTCCATAGTATCTGCCTAAAAACAGGGGTAGGGAATCCTTGGCCTCAAGGTCACATGTGACCTTCTAGGTCCTCAGGTATCACCTTTTGACTGAGTCCAAGTTTTACAGACAAACAAATCCTTTTATTAAGGGAATTTGTTCTGTGAAGTTTGGATTCTGTCAAAGGGGTGCATTTGAGGACCTACAGGGCCTCATGTGGCCTTGGGGCTTCAGCTTGCTCATCCCTGGTAAAAACTTTAAATGTCTCAGGGGATGCGTGTTCCTCCTATGCAATGGTTAGATTAAGTCCCCAACTATTCCCTCACTCCAGACTACAAAAAAATTCCTAGTTAGGTTTCTCCTACAAGGGCTTGTGGTTGTCATGCCAATTGTTACAGGAGGCAAGGAGTAATAACCAGCAGTTGTGGCTAAGGGACTAGGTAGCAGTTAGTGTGCATCCAAGCCATCAGTGGGAGGGGATTATTGAGAAGATACCTATGAAATGGACCTCTAACTTCTGAAAGGGTCAATAGTGAAGAGGTTATGGGCAAACACACAGACCCATAGAGTCTCTCCCAGGAGTCCAGTACTAGTCATGAGTTTATTTATATACTTCTTTGGCCTCCTAGATGGTGGTCTAGAGGTCAGCCTGAGTGACCTCCAATTTCCTTAGGTGGATCATTAACTCTATGTTGGACAAAAACTATCCCCTCTTGATTTTTCTGTTTTTTTTTTTTATCACAATGATAAATCTCCTTGTTCCCCTCCTTACTACTCCCAGCCTCGGTGAAGTCTTTTTTTTTGGAGGGGGTTTAGTCGGTTTGATTTTTTTCTTGTAGTTTTATGGTGATATTTTTTTTGTTTTGTTTTCATTTAACACCGTACACTAGGTTTATTGCCAAACAGCACAACAGATGTCCTGGGCAGTGGGGTTGGAGAAAGGATCTTTGAGGCCAAGAATCTATAGAGTATGGGCTGCTTGTAAACACCCATGCCAACAGCAGCTGCCAGGGTAATGGGTATATGATGTTCACCCCAGGATGGGCCACAGTGACTGGCAAGCATGATGGTTTGGGTATCCCCTATTGTTTGTCTCCAACAAGGTCACTCTCCCACCCTGGGGGGTGTTCCCTGATCAAGGCTCACATGCTACTGAGAACTGAGCTGGGGTATCCCAGCCCTGGAACTCAACTACAGGGATACGCTGCAAAATAACACTTTTAAAACATCATTCTGACAAATTCAAATCTTGGCTGTCATCCATTATGTTTTGTGGCTTATGTTCTTCCTCTTTTTTCTCCTTGTTTTTCTTTCTATTTTTTTTTCCAACAGAAAAAAAGGAAAAACCCAGAAAGACACATTTTGGGAGTGGGGGGGAAAGAAAGGTAGCTTCACTCCCCTTGAAAGAAGAGTGATAACTCCAGCTCTCACTGGACTTTCTCCATGAAGTTCTCAAGAAAAACATCTTGGCATTTCTCCAGTTCCTTATGCTGGTGCCAGTCACTCTTCTTTACACCAATCAGCCAGCCTTCATCCTGCTCCTCAGGGTTCTCAGATGGAATCACCAGAACCATGTCACCAGCTTTCGGTTCTAGTTCATCACTGTCAGTGGCTGTATAGTCATGCTGGACCTTGAACAGGAATCCTGGGGACAAGTCAGACCTCTTGGAGGGAGCACTGCCCTCCAGAGTTCCATTTACAGTGGTTGGGAAGGTCTCCACCACCACAGCAGGAAGGGAGCTAGAGGTCCCGTCACTTGCCGCCATCTCATTGGCTCCTTTAGTTATGGCCACTGGTTTCGTCTCACCAGCCTCTGTCACATCTCCTGGTTAAGGTGGTGACTTGGGAATGGAAGTTCCAGTAGTGTTCAGGCTGACTGGTTCAGGCTCATGGTTGACCTTGATCTCAGGGGTGCCAGCTGAGGAACCATCACATGGTGGTGAGGGACTCTTGTTCCCTTTCATGGGGGCATTGTCACTTGGCTAGGCCTTGATGGTGAATGTGTTGCCACCATGCTGCTTCTCCAGTCTCACTAGCACATCATTCAGGTTTTGATTCAGCTTGCTCATCTCTTCGTGAAAATTTTCTTCCAGGCCAGCAATGCTCTGGAATGTGTTGACATAGAAACCAACATGGCTATACTACAGAGCTAGCAACTCTTCCTGCAAGTCAACATTCATCTCCTCAAATACCTTCTAAACGTTGATGAGCTCCTCCTCAGGCAGTTTTGGCTTCATCCTTCTTTATGGCGGTCCGAGGAGACTCATAATAGTGGTGGGCACTGTCATAGTCAACCAACATCCTTCCACGCTTAGCAATTCGAGATTTGATGTCAGGAAACTGACCTAATTAAGTGTCCATGATCAGAAGCACCTGGTCTACTAGTTTCTGATGGTAATCCATCCAAAGTAGGTCATTGTTTTTCGCTATTTTGTTTGTCTCCTCTCTCCTGTGCCAGTCTGGTTCATACACCTCTTGCAGACACTCCGTTAGCTTCTTAGAGGCTTCATGCATTGCTTTGATGGATGCCAAGTAGGTGCGGAGATCCTTTTGCAACCTGGTCCCTTCCATCAGCTGTTTATTGAAGCTCTGCACGCACTGGTCAAATTGCTCATCCTTAGTCTCATCTGCCTTCCCTAACTTCTGTAGGATCTTTTCCTGCACTCAGGTGAGTTTCTTCTGCACGTTGCTGTCTATCTTCCCTGTTGCCTTACTCCCTTACTGCCTAGCTCAGCCATCTTGTCCTCCAGCCTTTCTTTTCTTTCCCCCACCACTAGTATAATTGCCAATCAAATCCAGGTAGGCGTGCATGTGCCCTGGAGGCGGGTGTGCTGATGCAGCAGTCTAGAGCGTACTTGAGCTCCGATCAGTCTCTCGAAGGCTCAGAGCCTGAGAGGGAGAAGTTTGAAGTGTTTTCCAATAGAGAAAAATAGTTAAATATCACTAGTCCACTAAGGAACCAATTCTGACAACATATGCTATATTCCACACTAATCTCTTCCACCTCTCTGCTAAAAGGAAAGATGTGTCTTATAAGCTTAGATTTCTATAGCCAAGATTATACATTGCAGTTCGTTTGCATTTGAGTGTTATTTTAATTTACATTATTATTACCAACATGTATATTTTTCTCTTAGTTCCGCTTACTCTGCCACAGGATATGCGTGTTTCCATTTTCCTCTAAAATTTTCATTTTCATTATTCCTACTGATGTAATAATATTTCATTGCATGAATATATCCCAATTGGTTCTATCATTTCCCAATGACTGGGCTCTATTTTATTTCTTGTCTTTAGCTCCCATGAAAAAGAGCTGTTAAGGATTTTGGGGGATCCGTGGGACCTTTCTTTCTGTATTGATGTCCTCAGTATGGATCCCTTGGATGGATCATTGGATCAAAGGGGATGAGTAGGTTAGCAATTTTTCTCCTGTAGTTGCAAATTGGCTTCCAGAAAAACAGTGGCTGTTTTCCCACAAACACACCTGCTGCTCTCTAACTGCTGTGTCATACATCATCTGTTCCTTTCTCCATGCTGAAACACTCCAACCAATGAAGTGGCCTCTTGTAGTGCATGAAGGGGAGAAGCATTTGCTTAAAAAAAAAAAAAAAGAATTGTAGGGTCTGCAAACTGATCAAATCACTACTTAGAGTACAGATGACATGGGAACTTCTTCTGAAGAGGATTGTGGGATTCAGATCAATTTCAAACTCACAGTCTGAACTCATGGTAGGAACTGTCTTAACCATGAGCAAATTTCTTCCAGGAATCATTTCTCTCTCTCTGTTTAGACTAACCACATTTTTTTCTACTGAAAGACTTCAACAGCAGGGCTTTCAGCTTTTCTAGGCACTTAGAGACAGACAAAAAAAGGGGGACAGAAACAGAGGCAGAAAAAGACTGAATTCAGTACAACAATTCAACAGGAGGAATCCTTAGAATTTGTTTCTTTTTAAACGGTCAGAATGTAGAAAAAGTCATCATGAATCTAGTTGAGATTCAATTTTATATTTACTCACAGAAAGATTGAATTCTGTCTCTGACAATTACTAGCTATGAGGTCCTGGAAGCCACAACCTTCATGCACTACAGTCAGTTCCCTAGGACAAACCACCTAAGGCAGGGGTAGTGATCTTATGGCCTTGATGCCACATGTGGCCTTCTAGGTGCCCAAGCATGGCCCTTTGACTGAATCCAAACTTCACGGAATAAATACCCTCAATAAAAGAATTTGTTCTGTAAAACTTGTACTCACCCAAGGACCTAGAGGGCCACGTGACCTGGAGGCTGTATATTCCCTACCTTTGACCTAAATCATAAATAGGTTGTAATTTGACTTGGTGGAGGGTGTTAGCACAACAGGAGTTCCCAACATCGACAAACTCACAAGAGAGGAGAATCAGGCAACAGCTAGCCCTGGTAAGGTTGGAGTGGTGTTGGTTGCTGAATGAGGGATCAGAAAAAGGAGAGAAGAATGTCCTTTATGCTAGGGACTGTTTGGGACAGGAGGACATAGATGAGAAGCCTTGGTCCTAGGGTATGCTTATAAATATTTGGCAATCAGCTGTGTGAAAAAAATGTACACACAACATATTTTTAAGTTTAAATTTAATTGTTTTATTGATTTTTTTATTATTACATCCTAGGGAAAAAGTTCAAAACAATAAATCAATTCCTGCTTTGTAATATTTGTGAATTTCTCACAAATGAGCATTTAACTGGAGCACACTCTTAGCCAGGCCTGAGCTCTATCTCCCTCCATACCTGGTGATTCATTATCTTTCATACAAGATACACTTGAACATTATTTTGGTGGGTCAGCATACAGCTCCCTTCATTTATTTTGGCTAAAAAGAGTCTGATCTGTGTACACAAAAAACCACATGACCCTGGTGCTGCCAGGCTCTGATCCAGGGCCTAAGAGGAAATGATTCCTCTCCTGATGGCCAGCTTTGAAAACACCACACTATGAAGCAATGACAAATATGTCAATAGAAGTCCTGAGTTAACTTTGATCATTCTTGTAGCAATTAGGACTTAGGAGTTAGGCAATAGGAGAGTGATTACTTACTCATTAGGAGGGCAACTGCCCCAAACAAAGGTTAATTAAAAGACCTTGCCCCCTGGATTTCACTCTCACAAACTGTGCCAGGTCCATCAGCTGTGGCCAAGTTTTCTTCATTGTGCCTCTGAAAGCTACTCTCCACTGACACAGTCTTTATTTCAGCCTTTATCATCTTTTTTCTTCACCAGAGTAATGGTCTATTATTTCTGCTTATTTCTAATCTTTCCATTCTCTTGTCCATCCTCCACTCAGTCATCGAAATAATCATCCTAAGGCACAGGTCTGACCACATCACTCCCTTGCTCAAACATCTTTAGTGATTCCCTATTGCCTCGAGGATAAAATACAAGTCAGCATAGAAAATTCTTAACAATATGGGGCTAGCCACCCTTCATGGATTTATTTCACATACTCGATATTCTGCGCACACTAGAACTTGTTGGTTCCACAGATATCATCACTTCATCTCCCTAGGACACAGGGGAGAGGAACCTGTAGCCTCAAGACCACATGTGGCCTTCTAGGTCCTCAAGTGCAGCCTTTTGAATGAGTCCAACTTTTACAGAACAAATTCTTTTACTGAGGGCATTTGTTCTGTGAAACTGACACACCCAGGAGGTGCTGGTGCACAGGTTCTTAGATCTACTTTTCTAGAAAGAAAACAACTTTTGAGGGGTCAGCAATCACTTTAATCAAACACATATACCAACAGAGAAAATACAAGCTGAACCATCAGACTGGTCTTCCATTTTTCGGACCATATATATCATTACCAGAAAAAGAAGCACCGATATCTGGGTTTTCAAAGTATGTGTGCGGAGGGGGGGGGCTTTTTAAAACAGCTGTCCAGAGTCTCATCTAACACAGGCACCTTCTTCCAAAAACTAAACCCCACCTCAGAGTATACATAGGCTCCTTTCAGAGTCAGAGTTCATGATGCCTCTTGACCCATTACCTCATTAGCAATCAGCAAAAGGTGTTTCATGAGAAACAAACCTCACCTAATCAAGCCTCCCTCAATAGTTCCACCTGATGGTTATCAATGGGTGAAGATTTTTTTACTCCCATTACAATGCGTCATCCAGTAGATTGTAAACTCCTTGAGGAAAGGCTCTGATTCCCTCCCCCTCCCTTTTTCTTAGTGTATTCCCAGTGCCTGCCATGTAGTCGACTCTCAATAAATGCTTTTTGAAAGTATGGCACAGAAGTGCAATGAAATACCCATTATGCTGTAAAAAATGACAAAAGCAACAGTTTTGGAGAAACCTGGGAAGCTATATGAAAGGATGAAAAGTGAAATCAGCAAAATCAGGAGAATAATTTATTCAATAAAACTTTCTAAAGATAGCTAAATTTAAGAGACTTAATAATAGTCATCATATATGTAGCATGCTACCAACCTCTGGAGAGAAAGGTAACGAGCTTGAGATATGTAGATTTACATACATTTGTATCTATATACCCAACATGGGAAACCGTTTGGCTTGGTTATACATATTTATTCCAAGTGTTCTTTTTTTATGAAGTGGGAGGAAGGGAAAGAAACTAAATGCTCATTAATTGAACATTTATTTATTAATTGAACATATTTATTATAAAATAATAAAATTATTTTATTTATTATTATTAATATTATATAGTATTATTAAAATACCTGTGGAATTGAATTGCACTGAACTGGATTTGCTCTTATCTCCCTTACTTAGCAGTAGCGTACTTGAGAGGAAAACTCCCAGAATATGAGCCAGGATGTCTAATCTAACTTAGAGTACCCTCTACAAAATTCTGCAGATGCAATCATCTCAGCGGGGAACCTGCAGCCTTGAGGTCACATGTGGCCTTGTAGATCCTTAAGTGCAACTTTTTGACTGAATCCAAATGTTGTGTTCTGTAAACCCCTAATCTTGCCTCTAGTGAGGAGCAACTCACTACTTCCTAAAACAGCTTAATAATCCTTTATGGTGGATTGTTTTTCCTCATGTCAAGCTTAAATTGTTCTCTCAGCAACTTTTAGCCATTAAGCTTAATTCTGCCCTGTGGGGCCAAGCAGAATTATCTGAATCCCTCATTTTACCTTGTTATATCCATACTAAGCTCTGAAATCTTCCTTGTCTTTCCCTCAGCCTTTAACCTAGGGTTTCATACAGAGTAGGTAATGATACAGAGTATTACATACAGAGGTACAGATTGGTAAATGAAATTACAGAAAATCAAGGTGGTAAGGAACCTCTGAGACCACCTAATTCTACTTGTGACTAAGAAGACTACTTAATCTTAATGCAAGTGGTCATCTGCCCATTGATTGAATACCTCAAGTTAAACTCACTCCTTCCTGAGGCAACACAGTACAATTCTGAACATTTCTAAATGCCAAGAAGTTTTTGTTCTTGTTTTTTTTTTTCCTGACTCTCTATAATTTCCACCCATCACTCTTAGGTCCTTCAGTCTATCATTTACCTATCCTCAGTTCCCTTAACACCTCACCTTACATAGTTTAAAGATGATCCTAGGTGATGTTAAACTCCCCAAACTGATTAAATTCATGCCATCATGTTCATAGAACCTATACCCAGGTAAGGGCTTCATGGGTGGCAGGTAGGGTTCAGACCTTTAAGTGTCTGATGTACATCAGACCATTGGGTCATAGATTTAGAGCTAAACAAGACCTTAAATATTAAGAATCCAGTCTCTTCATTTTACAGATGAAGAAGCGTGGCCCCAAACATTGTGACTTGCCTAAAATCATACAGCTAATGTGTCTTCGAGTGACATTTGAATTCAGGTCTTCCTGATTTCACATTCAGTGATCTATATATTATTACACCATACTGCCTCCGATAACCATCATCCAAGGGGACCCTCCATATTTAGCCATAAGACATCTTTGGACTTGGAAGTTTTGAGGAAGTCTCCATATGAGAGACAGATGAAGGTTATAGGACCACCAGAAGTATGTATCTCTAGTATTGTGATAAATTAGCTTGGATGTATTGTAGAAATGTACTAGTTAGGTTTGTGGTGGTTGGTTCAAATTGTTGTTTCACCATCCCAACCCATTTCACAAGGGAAAGCTCATCAGAATCCCCTTGATCTGCCCAAATTATACTGTACTATTAATATCCAGCAGTGTCATATCCCTGGATTTGTATCCTCATAGTACACATCCTGTGTGCAGGGACCAGAAATATGCTGAGCCTAGACACTTTGGTACTAGCATCCTCCATGAAAATTCACCTCCCTGAGGGTGACATTTCTAGTGGTCCCTTTCCCCTACCATTCTTGTGTTCAATCAACTGGATGCTTCCTTGTGGTGACCTTTTTTACTCTGAACTGGCCTGGTTCTTGGTTTAAGGACATTTCCATCAGTTAGCGTCTTCTCTTTGTTATCCATTAAGTTCAACCTCATCTCTGAGAAGTCCCTGAGAAATAGGGTAGCAGGTGAGTCCTCCCTGTTGGCTATAGCAATGAACCTCCCTGAGTGGTTGAGAACAGAACCTTCAGCACCTGGACTATCAAGGGGGCTCTTTTGTGGAAACAGAATTAGAGATGGAACTTTGCTGATGTGCATTGTGATGGACCATATCAACTCTAAGACGAGCTAGTTCCACAGCTTGATAAAATAATGTGGACTTTTTTTCCTTGAGACTATCTCTTTGCTATTTCCTCTCATTAAGGGATTTTTTTTACCTGTAGTGCCCTATAGGATTGTCCCTTTAATTTCATGTTTATTTCACACTAATTTCTTAACTTTATGTTCATTTCTTTCAATATATTTCAAGCAGTATATCTCTCTGAAAGTCAAGGATGGCTTAGCAGTGGAGGAAGACACAGTGTAGCCTGACCACATAGGCAAGAAGTGAGATGTGTTGCCCAATTAATCCTTCTACTAAGTCCATGGGTAAAAGTGATTGAGTGGCCAATAAAACACTCAGAGAAATTTGGGGACCACCATACTCTAGGCCAAAGGGTGTGGCTTCATATACCTAGGTACAGATATCCCCAAAAAGTAAAGGAGGTAGCCAGGCTGCCAAGGATGGAATGGATAGCAGACAGAGGAGAGAATAGTTACCATCTTAGACTAAAGAAAAAAGTACCCAACAAGATTTGACACCCTTAGCAAATGCTTTCACTCAGACCTGTAAGTAGACATCCTCACAGTAGCAAATGCTTTCATGTTTTATTTTTTTGCAGATGAATCAGAGCAGAGATACCTTTAGCATCCTGATGCCAATGACTAGTTTTCTCATCCTGATTACTGTGCCACTGCTATCTTCATTTCTATTGTAATCTGCCAACCACTATGATTTGACAACATAGCCATTCTTACTTTGCTACAAGGTGGTTATGGTTTTAAGATTGTGGCTGTTGTGCTAATGGTGATTGCTGTTTCTGTTGCTATTATCTGTGTTTTCCTTTGTTGGAAGTGTGTATTATTTCCCTTTGTGGTTTTATTTGTTAATACTTTGAGTCAAGGTCTTGAGTAATTACTCTTAGACATAAAATGCAGTGTCAGATCTGGTGTGTTCATGAGAGGACTGATACAAAGAATGGAATGTTTTGGTTTATTTATTTTTCCCTGGGCCCTAAGAGGTTAATCAGACTACATAGATTAAAGATTCAAAGTACAAGCATGTCTTGGGGAGGAGACAAACAAACATCTTTACTTTCAGAGATAGCCCTTAGTCATGAAGACCTAAAACAGAGATAGGGAACATAAACTAAAATCTGGGGAAGAGTCACATAAATTGAAATCAAGAAGGAAGGATAGTTCTTCAGAAACAGCAAACTTTATTTCTATACGGACTCTTGTTTTTATTGATCTGGGTCCCTCCTGTGCAGCAGGGACCTAGAGATTTGAACTTTTATATCTTTGCTCTTTGTTTATATTCGGGTAAAGTGTTTTTAAAAGTCTTTGCTTCATTGATTCAGTCTCTCCAGAATATGCATTTGAGGCCAGACTGCAGCTGACCCAAGATGTTTGCCTAATCTCCTAAATTTGTAAATATAATACTGAGAAGGGAAGTCATATCGTGGGGGAAATGAGAGGTTGAAATCAGTTTCAGAGATGGGGTTTTCACTTGGGGCAATTTGTTGAGTATATTCCAAAGCATATCTATCAGATCAGTTTAAATCCAGGAAAAAAATTACATGAAAACTAACCTCTGGTTTCTTTGGGGATAGAAGAGAAAGGAGGGGAAAAAGTAAGGAGAGGGGAATTTGTTGCCGAGTATCCCTGAGTGGCACTGTTTCTTACCTGGCATTAAACAATGCCCAGCATATAACCATATATCTTCCTCTATTTTTTGGACAATTATTTGTGTTATTCAGTTTTTAGTAAACATCATGGTTAAGTCACATAAGAAGAATATCTTCCAAGTGACAGTCCCCTCTCCAAATCTCCTGCGAACATTCCTTAAATCCCATGAGTGAGCTGAGTGAACTCATTCTCCACTTACAGAAAATTAGCAAGCCTCTACAAGGTTTCCCAAGATAATTCACACGGTGCTGGTAGGTTTCAGCCACAGTCCTGTCCAGTCAAGAATGACTTTTCCAGCCCGCTCTCCTTACGTCACAATGTATATGAGTGGGTGAAAATATAACTCAATTGTATTTCTTACTTTCCCAAAGATTTCTTCCAAGATGGAAAATCACAACTGGAGAGTTTAATAATTTCTGGCAAACATACACATGTACATGCACATATACAATTTGTCTAAATCAAACATGGGACACATTGAACACTTTTATTAAGACTTTTTCTTCACTAGGGAAAAGAAGCTTAGGGAATTTGCAAACTTTTGGAGAACGTAGGATTTTCTGTGCAGGGATAGTGGGAAATTTGCCACAATGCCAGCATATTTCATGAGATCCATGGTTCTCCAGAGTTTTCAAAACCAACACTTCTTTTCATTGGTTGTAAAAGCTACTGGAATCTGCCAGCTTCCCACAGGACTTTCTTCGAAATTTTGTCCCACCTTTCATTTTTGTGGATGGTCTACCATGTCAAGTATTGCCATTTATTTTGAGAGCTCCGTTTGGAACAGGACTCCTCCCCACTTTTAGCATACCTACCATCTGGAAGGGTTTCTGTTTGTACCTATCTCCACTTTATCACTTTCTCATCTCTTCTGAAGTCAGTTAGACAAGTCACTGGGGCTGAAGACAGTAATACCCTAGTTCAAATCCAGTCTCAGACATTTACTAGCTATGTGATCTTGGGCAAATCAAATAATTTCTGGCTGCCTCAGATTCCTCAATTATAAGATGGAAACAATAAAAGGACCTACCTCTAAGGTTTTTTAAGAGAAATTAATGATATAATATTTTTGAAAGCACTTAGCACAGTACCTGGTTATTATATAATAGGTACTTAATAAACTCTTGTTCCTTTCCCCTCTTCAACTGAAAACTTATCTCGCTTACCACCTTCTCTGCTTCTGTTATTGTGTCACATTTAACCCCCTGACTATCCTACTCTCTTGCAGGTATAGTAGAAGGAAATTTGTGTGAATGACACCGTAAGAATAAAATAAAGTTATATGGTCCAGTATTATTGAATCCCTTCGGGTTTATTGAAATAACTTTAATCCTGGAGAACTCATCTGGTATTAATTTGAACATCATAAAGCCTTTGGTTGAATTTCTCCATTAATGCACACAATTTTTGCTGTCTTTTGCATGGGTACGGGTTTTGCTATGTTTATGATTTGCCTGGGAGGGACCTTAAGAGGGTGTATGGAATGTGTGGTTTTCTTCAGTGTTGTTTTTCTTGGGGAGGAAACAAACAAACATCTCTTGCTTTCAGAACAACTGGTTAAAGCAGTGTGTACTATCCCTTGCCCTCTGTGGAAGAGGAGTATTAAAACACCCGCCTTGCCATTCCACTGGTGTTTGCAAGTCAAGACATGACCCAAGACTTTCTGTCACTTTTCTAAATGAATGACTCTCTAGTCCCTGTATCAAGAGCAGAAGGTCATGCACCTGGCTGAAGCATTCAGGCAAAGAGGTTGAGTTTCCTCCAGTGGGGTGATGGAAAAACCTTCATTTCCCAGATTCCATTTGAGTAACCGTATTTTTGTAATGGTTCCATTAATGTCTATTTTGTTCTAATGGGGAAGTAACATTGGGGAAAGTCTGTAAAATGTGAATAACGAAGAGGAAAGAATCAATTGTGGGAACTGAGAGGGCTTCTTTATGGGGCTTTGATGACAAGCTATGTGACTATGGTGGGTCATGTCACGGCCACTGATCTTAGTGTTTCTTAGCTACGGTTGGGGACCAGATGCTGATGTGAACCTGAAGTATTTTGAGTAACCTTTACCTAAAATCCACCTGCAGAACCTCTTGGCAGTTAGTATATAGAACAATTGCCCTATGAACTGAAGAAAACAACTTCAGACACTACATGGACCTTGCTCCTAGGCTGCTTGTCAACTTTGGGAACTACTCTCACCTGGAGAAGTCCCCCAAAGTAATCATTTATCTAAGCCCTCAGGCTCTGAGTGGTGCATTGCTGTGGATGCATAACCGCTCCCAGGCTAGTTGTAAAGTGGGAATGATGATGTTAGCCTATCTATCTCAGAGGGGATCAACTGAAGTAATATATGCAAGGTGCTTTGTAACCATAAACAACTACATTTATTGCCAGTAGTTGGGTGGGGGTGGGGGCAGCCCAGACCTGTGATTTCATTGATTTGGAGAAGTCCCAGTTTGAAACCTCTTGTTTGGTAATTTAGAGTCTTAGAAATTTCACTATTGGGAGGAGGGGAAGAAAGCTTGGAGATTAAGTGACTGATCCCCTAATCACACTTCCCTTTGAATGAATGGCATTTTTAAAGCATTATTAAGTGCTTATTATGTGCCAAGAATTGTGCGAAATTCTAGGGATACAAATACAAAAGTAAGGTAAGTCCCTATGTCTAAAATCAAGGTGTCTACGTTCTTATGAGGAGGCTAACACTTATCGGGAATGGTGGCCAAGTAAGATTGTCTTGGTCTAAGAAGTCACAGGAGACATAGTTAAGTGATATGCCTTTTACAAATGATGTTCTACAATTGATGTATTGATTTGATTATTGATCCCAAAGCAAGAGTTGGAAAGCAGGGGAGGGATGGTTCAGATCTGGGGCCAACTACACATAGTGGAATCTCACCAATCAGACAACAACATGGCCTCAGGGCAGGAATTCCAAAATTGAGTGCCTTAGTTTTCATTTCAGGGGGTACAGCAGTGTGGCAAGGAAGCAATGTCAGAGGGAGGTATTCCTTGTGTCCAGAAGACCTTCTATGTACCTGCCATGCTGCTTCTCAAAAAGCATCATAAAGATCAGCCATGGGTAGTTACTATCGTCTCTTAATGGAGTTCATCCATTGTTGGGTAGCTCTAAATTCCAGATATCACCATTTCAATGATTTCTGCCCATTGTACCTAGTTTTGCCCCGCTAAGTCCAGCTAAATCAGTGATTCAATCTCTCTTCCAAGTGACTTCACATTCAATTTTTACAGGCTGCCATCTTGTCCCTTTATCCCACCCATCAGACCCAGTCCACAAGCTATACACCCTCAAGTCTTTCCGTAATTCTTTGTATGACATAGTTTGCAGACTCCTTAAATATTCTGATTACCCTCTCCTCTGGCCACTTTTCTTTCTCAATTTCATTTTTTAAAATATGGTGCTCATATTTAATGGAAATACTCCAAATGTGGTATGAGAGAGAATGTAAACTCCTTGATTTTAGACCCAGGGATTATCTTAGTTTGTATTTATATAGGCCCTGTACTATGGTAGCTAGATGGCACAGTGGATGGTGTATCAGGCTTGGAATCAGGAAGACCTAAGTTCAAATCTGGTTTCAAACAATTACTACCTCTGTTATCATGGACAAGTCATTTAACTTTCATTTGCCTCAGTTTCCTCATCTGTCAAATGGGAATAATAATATCTCTCTCTCAGAATTATTGTGAGGATAAAATGAGATAATACTCGTAAAACATTTATTATAGTACCTGGAATAGTAAGCGTTTAATAAATGTGATTAATACTGTTATTACAGCCTCTCACTAAGTGGGGCAGTGTAATGAGCACTAATTCTAAGTACAAAGAACCTGAGTTCAAATGCCACCTCTGACAATACTAGCTGTGGGACTTTGGGTAAGCAACACAGGAAGTTTGAAATCTCCCATTAAGAAACGGCAAGAAGTTAGGCTAGGCAATGGACTTCCTTTGGAAGAAAAACACATCCCTAGGAGTTGAGGGCAAAAAACTGGTTTGCCACTATAGCTCTTACTTTCCCTTTCTACCTTTTTCATTCAATTTACTCATCTCTTTCGATGAATCTAGATAATTTCTGCCTTCTATAGAGAAAACAGCAGTAGTTTAAGAGTCCAAAACCCTAAGTTCAACACAGATGCATTGCTTTTCTACCGGCGTGCTTTGGGGCCAGTCATTCAAGCACTTTACCATTAAGTCACCTCATCTATAAAATGAGAGAGTTGGACTAGATCAAAAATTTGTAGCCTTGTTTTTGAAATGTTTTGGTAACTGTAGTTCAATAAAATGGTTTGGATCAAAGTCTTGCAAATTCAAATCCAATGCTGTTTCTAGTGAATTACACTATTATCATAAATTTCTTCTGGAACCCAGAATCCAACCAAGATTTTTTTTTTCATTTTTACAATTTATATGATGTCATTAAATGTCTTTAAAAATTGGTTAGGAACTCATCCAAAACTAGTCTAAACTCTCAACATAAAAGTATCCATCACTGAAGAGTCCATATGTATGTACTCTGGATGGCATCAATTACATGCTTGCTATCCCCATGTTGTGTGCATTCCCATATGTTTGAATTCTGTTGACATCTTTATATCGATCTGCATATCTCCTTAAGCCATCCAGGGTACCTCTGATTAAATGTACAAGAGATGAGATTTCTACAGTACATTGGAAGAAAAGTCAAGTAATTGCTACCCAGTCATGATGAATTGACTGATAAACTAAGAGAAATGACTTGTTACTCGAGATTACCCAGTTGTTGTTTTTTTCAGATAACAAAATAAGTCTATGATTCTATACCTTGTACTACATAGCTGTGTCATAAAGTGCTCTATCAAATTCCACATAAAATGTGAACTCTTATTAATGGGAAACATCACCCAAAGCCTTTGAATGTGGTTTGAAATGATATGTTTTCTTTTTCTCTGAGTTATTTCATAATCTTGTCTATTCTACTTGGTCACACCCCACTCCATCCCGAGCTTTGATGTCTTCCTAGTTAACCCAAGGAAAAGAGGAGAACATGAATCCAGTAAAACACCCCAGAACACGTACAACTATGTATACAGGATTGCTGTGAATGATTTGTGGTATTTCTGTCAAGTTTCTTTGTTTTTATTTATCAAAAACTAAACGTGTCTGCCATATGGCAAAATGAAGAGATGAATTTTGGATTTGCAGGGATTAAACATTACTGTCTGTATAAACAAGGTTTTCTACTTCTCCCACACTTGTCCCCAATATCTTTCCCAAGATGCACCCAGCTGTTCACTGACTCTTGGTCCCAAATGCCCCTTCTACAGCTTGAAGAAAAGAGTACCACCTGGGATGTTCATGAAATCCTAGAGGGGACTAACCCAGTCTGCCATCAAGACTTCACTTAATGGTCTCAAGGACACATTAGTGGTACTTTTCAAGGGGTGAAGAGACAGCCACAAGGACCAGCTACCCTAAGCAGTTCTGCTAAGTTGGCTAATACCATGGAAATTGTATAATCTGATCAGAGAGGTCCCATCTAGAGTCATCATTTCATGGGGTCTGTTGCACAAGCAAAAATCACTATCACACAAGGTAGAGTGGTACCATGGAAAAAGGCATTGACTTTAGAGTCAAAAGACCTGAGTTTAAATCTCACCTCTGACCATTACAACACATGTGAACTTGGGAAAGACATTTATCCTCCTTGGACCTCAGTTCCTTAACTATAAAATAAGGGATTTTGTACTAGATGACCTCTGAGGACTCCTCTGGCTCTAGAGCTTTGCTCACATGATCCTATGTCCCTCTGCTCCTACCCTTATTTATTCACATGAGATATTCATAGCATCCCATAGTTGACAGAAACTCAACTAGACCATGCCTTTGCCTGGAGATCTGCAATGAGGGCTTAATCACTGCCACCCAAGGCAGTCCTCAATCCCAATTCCTGTTAGCTTCAATTGTCACAAGGTCAGGTTTCTCCCTGTTAAAATCAAGCCTAGACTTTCTTCTTTGCAGTTCCTAATTCTGCACCAACCCAAATGCATCTCGCATCAGGATTTGGACATGGGATCCCTACAGTTCCATCTCAGTAGAAATCGTCCTTGTTTCAGCAGCTGAAGTATTCTGTAAATAAAGGCCTCTTTCTCCTAGATTGTATCTTGTCTGCATAGTTTTGGGAGCACCCATCATGAATCTCTGAGAATTTTTCTGTGGGTGAAATTTCTAAAGACTGATTTCCCCTACTGGGGTTGGGAGGATGGGAGTGGGGTCTTCTTTATTTAAAACTCTTATTAGCCCAGCTTTTCACCCTTAGGCTCAGGAAAGGACTGGAATGGTTAAGAGAAAATGGAATAAGGGGATGAAAAACCTATTTAACATTCTAACTGGTTCATCCTAAGGCAGAGAACTACAGAGAAGACCATTTCAACTGGGTTTTTAATGTTTGACACATATTAAACTAACCTGTATTGCAGAACTCTTAATAATATAATAACTGTCATATGATACATAATGAAAAGCAGCCTGGCAGAGTGGCTGCAGAGTTGGCCTCTAAGCCAGTAAGACTAGATTCAATCCTGACTGTGTGATCCTGAGAAAGGCAGTTAATACCTCAGAGTTTCTAAGATGAAATGTTGCATAGCAGGTATTAATCTTCATTTTTAAATAAAGTTTCTTCAGAGGTCTGGTACTGACATAAATGAGACAGAGAAAGAGAAACACAGAGACAGAAAGACACAGAGACAGAGAGAGATTATTCTCTTCTGGTCATTTCTCTACTGCCTACTAACATACCCATCCATGTCTCCCCTGTCTTCAAAAATTCCTGACTTGGTCCATTCATCCCTACTAACTATCTTCCCATATCTCTCTTCTCTTTAGGGGCTAAACTCCTTGAGAAGGGCATCCACAATAGATATCTCCACTATCTATCCTCCCATTCTTTTCTTAACTCTACAATCTGACTTCTAATTTCATGTTTCAACCTAAATCCTTCTCTCTCAAATTACTAATAATTTATTTCATTGACAAACTTAATGGCCTTTTCTCAATTCTTATACTTCTTGACTTCTCAAAAGTCTTTGACAACTAGGTGGAGCATTAGACCTGGAGTCAGGAAGACCTGAGTTTAAATATGACTTTGGACAATTACTAACTGTGTGACCCTGGGCAAGTCACCTAATCTCTGTTTGCCTCTGTTTTCTCAGCTGTATAATGGGGATTATATTAAAAACTTACTCACAGTGTGGTTGTGAGAATCAAATAAAGGAATAACTTTAAAGTGCTCAGCACAGTGCCTGGCATCTAGTAGGTACTGTGTAAATTCTTATTCCCTTCCCCTTTGACACTGCTGATGACCCTCTCCTTGATATTCTCTTCTCTCTAAATTTTCATGGCAGTAATCCCTCCCAGTTCTCTTACTACTAATCTGACCTTTCCTTCTCAGTCTTGTTTATACCACCTTTATCCAGGTCATGCCTGCTAACCTTGGCCATCCCACAGTGCTCTATTCTGCATCTACTTTTCTTTTCCCTCTATGTTGTTTCATTTGATGAACTCATCAACTTCCCTGAATCCAATCATTGTCTCTCTTCCAGCAATCCTCAGCTCTGTTTATCCAGCTTAAACTTTCTACTGATGTCCAGTCTCCTAGCTCTAGCTTCCTGTTGGACATCTGGAACCAGATGCCTGTCGGACATCTTAAATTCAACATATTCAAAACTAAATTCCTTGCCTTTATCCCCAAAGACTCTCCCCCTCCAAATTTCCCGATTACTGTTGAGGTTACCACTTTCCTTCCTGTCACTTAGGCTCTCAACCAAACTCTCATCTTCAACTCCTTAATTTAGCTCATGCCTCTACCTCTTCTGCCATCTTCTTCCTTATACCCCACTGCAATCCAGTGACCTTATCCTCCTTGACATTACTCAGATAGGACAATCCATCACCTGATGCTGGGCATTTTTCTATGAATGGAATTTTCTTCTTCTTCATTTCTGCCCCCAGGTTTCCCTGGCTTTCTTCAAGTCCCAGATAAAATTCCACCTTTGGGGTGGAGCCAAGATGGTGGAGTAATAGCAGTGACTTTCTAGAGTGCTCCCACCAAGCCCAAATACCTGTAAAAAATGGTTCTAAAAAAATTCTGGAACTTCAGAACCCACAGAATGACTAAGTGAAGTAAATCCCCAGCCCAAGACAGCCTGTAAGGTCACCAGGAAGTTTCTATTGCAACATGCTAGGAGCAGAGTGCAGTTCACTATGGGCTGTGAGTGCACAAAGGGGACCTGAGCAGGCCTTGGCAAAAGAGATCCAAAAAGTCAATGTGGAGAAGAATGCCCTAAAAAGCAGAATTGACCAGACAGAAAAGGAGATGCAAAAGTTCACTGAAGAAAAAAATTTCTTAAAAATTAGAATGGAGCAGATGGAAGCTAATGACTATGAAAAATCACAAAATTATAAAACAAAACCAAAGGAATAAAAAATAGCAGACAATGTGAACTATTGAAAACAATTAACTTGGAAAGTAGATCCAGGAGAGACAATGCAAAAATTATGGGACTACATGAAAGCCATGATCAAAAAAAGAGCCTAGACATCATCTTTCTTGACATTATCAAGGAAAACTATCCTGATATTCTAGAACCAGAGGGTAAAATAAATATTGAAAGAATCCACTGATCACCTCCTGAAAGAGAACCCAAAAGTAAAACTCCTAGGATTATTATAGCCAAATTCCAGAGTACCCAGGTCAAAGAGAAAATATTGCAAGCAGCCAGAAAGAAACAATTCAAGTATCATGGAAATATAATCAGTATAACTCAAGATTTAGCAATTTTTAACATTAAGGTATTAGAGGGCTTGGAATATGATATTCCAGAAGTCAAAGAAACTAGGATTGAAACTGCAAATCACCTACCCAGCAAAACTGAATATAATACTTCAGGGAAAATTGATCATTTGATGAAATAGAGGATTTTCAAGCATTCTTCATGAAAAGACCAGGGTTAAATAGAAAATTTTATTTTCAAACAGAAGAATCAAGAAAAGCATGAAAAGATAAATGGGAAAGAGAAATCATAAAATACTTTCTAAAGTTGAACTGTTTACACTCCTACATGGAAAAATAATATTTGTAACTCTTGAGACTTTTCTCAGTATTTGGGTAGTTGGAAGGATTATATACATACAGACAGAAGGCACAGGATGAGTTGAATAGGAAAGGGATGATATCTAAAAAAAATAAAATTAAAGGGTGAGAGAGGAATATATTGGGAGGAGAAAGGGAGAAATAGAATAGGGCAAATTGTCTCTCATAAAAGAGGCAAGAGAAAGCTTTTTCAATGGAGCGAAAATGGAGAGAAATGAGAGGGAAAATGTAAAGCTTAATCTCATCACATTTGGCTTAAGGAGGTAATAACATACACAATCAATTTGGTATGAAAATCTCGTACCATATACATATCTCAAATACATATACAATATAGTATGAAAATCTCTCACTATGGGAAATTATAGAAGAAAGGAATAACTAGAGTGTGTGGGGGATGACAGAAGGGAGGTCAAATGGGAAGAGGGGGTAATTAGAAATAAACACTTTTGAGGAGGGACAAGGTCAAAAGAGAAAATAGAATAGAGGGCAGGATAGGATGGGGGAAATACAGTTAGTCTTTCACAACATGACTTCTATGTAAGTCTTTTGCATAACTACACATGTATAACCTATATTGAATTCCTTTCCTTCTCAGTGGAGATGGGTGGGGAGGGGGTAGGGAGAGAAATTGGAACACAAAGTTTTAAAAACGAATGTTAAAAATTGTTTTTACATGCAACTGGGAAACAAGAAATACAGGTAGTGGGGTATAGAAATCTATCTTGTCCTAAAAGAAAATAGAGGAGATAGGGATAAAGTAAGGACGGGTGTGTGATAGAAGGGAAGGCAGATTGGGGGAAGGGGTAATCAGAATGCATGGTGCCTTGGGATGGGGGAACGGAAGAGATGGGGAGAAAATTTGCAACTCAAAATCTTGTGGAAATGAATGTTGAAAACTAAAAATAGATAGATAGATAGACAGACAGACAGACAGACAAATAGATAAGAAGAAAGAAAAAGAGAAAAAAGAAAATCCCACCTTCAACAGGAAGGCTTTCTTGTCCTCAATCCCTCTTCATTATAATGCTTTCCTCTACATACTTTTTCTGATTTATCTTGCATATAGCTTGTTTGTACATAGCTGTTAGTATTTTGTCTCCCCCATTAGATTGTGAGCTCCTTGAGAAAAGGAACCATCTTTTGCCTTTCTTTGTGCCTTCAGTGCTTAATACAGTGCTTAACACATAGTAGGCAGTTAATAAGTGTTTATTAACTGACTGATTTAGATGAGAGACAGATATATATATATATATATATATATATATATATATATATATAATATGAGTATAAATGCACTTGTATCAGACATCGTATTCTATTTTTCCATCATGCGCTGCCTTACTCCTCCCAATGAAATGCTATCCTGCCTTCCAGATGGTCCACAGAACACCCCTCTAGTATAGCTCCGTTCATCCTCAGAATCTTCAACCAGCTCCCACCCCAGTGCTTTAGTCCTATCTCACTTTGATTGGCCTGATATCTAGGCCCTCTAAATAGCCCAGCCCTGGTATTTAAAGTTCATTTTAAAGCCTCCATCTGCTGTGAACTGAATCCAATTTGGGAACTTGCAAACACTGGAAAAAAATGATGCCCTGTATCCAAGTCACATAACTAGTCCACTGAAATCGCATCCTTTCATGTTTGGCTCTCCAAAGACACTCTACAGACCTCCCAGCTCAGTTCATTGAACTCCAAACTATTCCAAACATAAAATCAGGTTTTTGGAGCTACTGGGAACCCTGGATTAACCGTCACAGGAACTTGGAGTCAGTACAATAGCTCAGCTGTGAGTCTTTCATGTTTATACACTACTTCTGTCTTTCTGCAGAAAAGCCTCAGAGTAGCAGCATATCTTTACTTCTGTCTCTCTATTATAGGAAGTCTTGAAATTGGACTGGATTGCTGCTAGGCAGGCTGCTATCTGGTGCTCCAGGAGGCAACTCCTGGCTAACTGGGTCAGGGTCTACCTGCCAAGAAAGGTAGGTGGAAAAAGTCATTTCTGCTATGGAGGATTCTTTAGTTACCTATTTATTTCCCCAACAGATTCAAGTCATTGGCATTCACTCTATGAAAGTCCATTAAAGTGGGGCCTGAAATTATAGGGCATGGGTTGGGGAGGGAAGGGCTCTTCTTTGACATGGTTGGCATTATTGCATTAGCATCCTAATTGGTGTCTTTGCAACTGCTCTTTTATATATACAATCATGCCTCCACAGGCTATCAAATGGTATCGCTAAGCATAAATATGACCATGTCACTCCCCAATCTTCAGTGAATGATTTAGAATCATTTAGAATTTAGAATGATTTTACATCGATAGATGTACATATTTGTATCTATTCATAGCCATCTCTAGGTTGATCGGGGAAAGATAGTGAAGGGAAAAATGGAAGAAAATTTACATGATAACTTTATTTTACATTTGAAAAGAATAACAAGTTGTACATAATAGATTTGCGCTTTCGTGTGCAATAATTTTTTATTTATACTATGTTATGGAAATGCTTGTTTTATTCCATAAATTAAAAATAAAATGTAAAAAAAGCATCTTCAGTGACTTTTTACATTCTCTGTGATAAAATGCAAACTCCCCTTATTGCCATTTAAAATCCTTCTTAATCCCAACTCCAACCAAACTTTCCAGGGTAACTACACATTACTCCACCTTATGCATTCTGCATTACAGACAAAATGGCCTACTTATTATTCCCTGTGTATGACATCTTAACTCCTTTCTCCATACCTTTACACAGGAATTACATGACTGAAATATTCTCTTTCCTCAATTCTACCTCTCCTGGTATGATACTAAATGATTAACAACTAGTTCTACCCTCCTCCCCTCTCCCAAGAAAGAAAGAAAAGAAAAGAAAAAAGTATCCAAGATATATTTAAGTTTAATCTGTATCAACATTTTCCCCAATACTTTATTCAATCTAGACAATTGACAAAATAATCAAGCAGACCCTGATTTGTAGCATTTGCTGAATTCCTAGATGTAAAACTTTACATTGAAAATTTAACAGTGGACTTTCCCAAGCTGACTCCAACATATGTCTGTTTGTAACTCCTAGGTTCATCTCAAGTGACAAAAAATAAAATTACTTTGTATTTATTTTGTACATATGTTACATGTGCTTTAACTATGTCTGTGTTCCTTTTACCCTATAAAGCATAAAATTCTTGAAGGTAGGGACTACGTGGTTTGGAATATATATCTCCAGTGCCTAATAAACAGTAAGCACTTAATAACTATTTACTGAATTGAATTGCAGGATTGGATTACAGGCTACACTACAATAGAACCTGGGACATATGACTTATTTATAGACTTTGTTACGTAGGTTTTCCCTTGGTTTGGTTTTGGTTACTGTCTTCGTTCTCAAAGAAGATCAAAATGACATCACCAGGATAAAGTGAAGTTTCAATGGATCCAACTGTGACTGATCAGACCAATGAGAGTTTGGAATGCTCTACCACAGATAGTATGCACAGATTTAATTGGGCACAGATAGTCTGCGTGAACATTTGGGCTGGTTACTCCAAATTTGTGCATCCTATGTTTCTTTTGTGTTGTTTCAATTTTGCTTTGCTCATAGAGCACAGCACCTTTTCTGATGTGTGCATGCCACACTGAGTGGTCCTGTGCCAGTCTCCCATGTCATATAATCAAATCTAAAGTTACTGAGAGAAACCTTGGGAGTGTACTGGTATCACTTATTCTTACAACCATGTGATCGCCTGCTGCATGTGAGTTCTCCATAAAAGTCTTTTTGGCAAGCATACATTTTGCATTCAAACAACATGGCCAACCCATTGGAGTTGTGCTCTCTGAAGCATAGTTTGAATGCTTGGCAGTTTAGTTCAAGCAAGGACCTCAGTGTCTGATACCTTATCCTGTCAGGTGATCTTTGGAATCTTCCCAAGACAGTTCAAACAGAAATGATTCAGTTTCCTAGCATGGTGCCCACAGACTGTCCATGTTTCACAGGCATACAACAATGAAGTCAGCACAATGGCTCTGTAGACCTTCAGTCTGGTAGTCAGTCTAATACCTCTTCTCTCTCAAACTTTTCTTTGGACCTTCCCAAACACTGAGCTAGATCTGGCAATGCATGTATCAACCTCATTGTCCATTTGTACATCCCTGGAAAGTATACTACCAAGGTAAGTGAACTTATCCACAGCATTCAAAACTTCTCCATTTGTTGTAACCAATGGTTCCATGTACAGATGGTGTGGTGGTGACTGGTGGAGTACCTATGTTTTCTTGGTTTTGATTATTAGGCCAAAATTAGAACAGGCAGCAGAGAATTGATCCATACTTTGTTGCATCTCAGCTTCAGAGGCTACGTTGAGTGCACAATCATCTGCAAACAGAAAATCGTGTACCAACACTCCCTTCACTTTGGTCTTGGCTTGTAGCCTTTTCAAATTGAAGAACTTACCATCAGTACAGTAAAAGCATTTGACAACATGACTGAAAATATCATGCTACAAAGCATGGGAGCAAACACACAGTCCTGTTTCACTCCATTGGTGACTGAGAAGACTCAAGAGTAAAGTACAAAGCAAAAGTAAAGTTCAAGCAAAGCTTAGAGAGATATAGGATTTCTGGAACAGTAAGAAGGGAGATAAAATTCAGTTTTATGCTGCTAGTTACAATCCAAAGAGATTTTATGATTCCCTGAAAGCTATTTATGAACCAAAAGCCTATGGTGCACCACAATTATTCAGTGCTGATGGAGCCACATTGATTAGTGATAAGGATATGACTAGAGAGATGGGCTGAACACTTCCATAATGTTCTCAACCGACCATCATCAATCAATGTTGAGGCCAATGAATGTTTATCTCAGGTTGAAGTCAATCCCTCCTTAGCTGAACTTCCAACTGAAGAAGAAGTTTTGAGGGCCATTAGGCTCCTTTCATGTGGCAAAAACACCTGTTGCTGATTCTATTCCAGCTGAGATTTACAAGGTGGGGGACCATTGCTCATACAAAAGCAGACTGAAATTTTCAAGGTTATATGGCAAGAGGAGGTTATTCCCCATGAGTTTGAGGATGCCTCCATTGTCCATCTCTATAAGGGTAAAGAGACTAGATTGTCCTGTGACAATCACGGGTGGTGGGGGGGTGTCTCTCTGTTAGTCATTACTGGCAAAATTCTTGGTAGAGTCCTCCTTAATAGGCTGATCTTTCACCTGGAAGATGGTCGTATACCTGAGAGCCAGTGTGGCTTCAGAAAAAGCTGAGGAACAGTCGATATGGTCTTCGCTGCCCAACAACTTCAGGAGAAATGCCAGGAGTAGAGCAGAGGTCTGTATAAAACATTTGTAGATCTGACCACGGCCTTTGACACTGTTAGTCGTGAAGGCTTATGGAAAATTATGACAAAATTCAGTTGCCCAGAGAAGTTCATCAGCATTGTATGTCAGTTTCATGATGGCCTGTTTGCCTGGGTTCTGGATAGGTTTTCATGTTCTATGTACTTAGTAAATGGAACCCTTCTTTAGTTGTGTGCTAATCTAAATGACTCAAATATATTAGAAAAGCCTTGATAAGCATTATACTTGGCATTACCACGCTGCTCTTTATAAAATGGTTGCTCTTTCCCTCTCAGCTTGATTTATTTATTTTTTTTTCTTTTGCTCATTAAAGGGGACATTCCTCAATTACTTCTTAAAGAGCCCTATTCACTGAATGGGTGTTACCTCACTCTACTTGAGTACCTGAATAGACCCAGGTCTCCCATTACATCCTGGGCCTTCTTCAGACATCCTGATGAATATCTGGTCCCTGGACCCAGATGACTCAGGAGGAAAAGTGAGGCTGGTGACCTTGCACAACCCTCCCTCACTCATAACGAAGTCAAGTGCAAGTCATGTCATCATTTCTCTGATATCATAGTCTTCTTCAAAAATGAAAAACAAACACAGACAGACCACACCACTACCATTGACAATGTCATCATCTTTATATCCATATATTGAACCTTGCAATTCATTTGATCCTCAAAACTACCCAATGAGAAAGGCAGGGCAAATAGTTATCTCATATTTTAGATAAGAAATCTGAAGAGGTTCCTAAAGTTTAAGTACTTCCCCATGTTCAATCATTCAGTTAGTTTGTTGACTGGTATTTAGACATGGGTGTTCTGTCTTCAAGTCAGGCTTTTCCCAGAACATGAATTCTGTATTCTCTCTGACCACTAATGGGATGGTGACCCCAGAAGACACGACAGAGGAAGACAATCTCCAGTTTCGGATTAATGGAGATGAAAGCAACTTATTTCTATGCTTCTATTTTTAATAGAGAAGACCCAAGCTGGGAGATCCTTGTGCTTCATGCAAGAGATAACATGATACAGTGGAAAGAGACTTAGAGTCTGACGTTCAAGCTCTGCAGGCATGACACTGAGTCTGCCAGTTACAAGCATTCCCATGTTTATTTCTCTGGAGCTCAATTTCCTCATTGTTAATATTCTATGATCTATTTATTTTGACTCTCTTTTGGGAGAGTGACTTTTGGGGGTAATGAATTTTTATTTCTGTATCCCAACCCTGATCATCTTCAAATGGCCACGGACACACTCCCAATCATTGGTACACAACCATCATACAACACTAGAGATTTCTTCTTTACTGACCATGAGACCTGAACCAAACCTTTTCCCTGTTCTGCCAGGATAAACAAGGTTTATATGTGTGCTATTCTTGGGCCACTGAGAGCTTTGCATACCTTCTCTTAGCCTGCAGCTTGTGAGTTATGAGATCTCAGGGGATTGAAGTTTCCTCCCAAGTCTCAATTTGAGTTAACTGGTTGACAGAATTGTACTAATATTGACTGACTCAGGAGGCAGGAGAAGGAAATATTGCCTGAAGAAGTAAATAGCTTCTGAAATCCCAAGACATTTTTGGGAGGTAAAAGTGAAGGTGCAATACATCACCAAAGAGTTCCTTTGTTTACAACAGAGTCCTTCCTTTTATTACCATGGCCCTGGAGAGTTAATATTTGTTTTACTATCCCCTCTAGGCTGGATTTTTTTTCTCATGGTGAAAATCATCAGACTCACATCACATGAACTATGTCTTGTTCATGGAGAGGACTGAAAAGCAAAAAGAATGGCATTCCTCATTCCTGGCTTCCCTATTTTTCTATCAAAAAATTCATGGAATAGGTACTTAATAGGGATGGGAGAGTGGGGTCAGGGCAGAGTTCAACTGTCACTCTACCCCCTATTGAATATTCACCATCATGAAGTGTCCTTGAATATCTGAGGAAGTCATCAAGGCTCTAAGGAAAGCCAAAGGAAGGCAGGAGAGCACACCCAGTCTGTTATAGGTCTTTGAATAGAGGCTAAATGATCTCTTCTCCTGTAGATGGGATTTCTAGGTGGGTGCATGTTGAATGCAATGGTCTCTTAGGTCCCTTAGTTCTCAGATTCTGTGATTCCACCCCATGTTCTCTCAATCCAAGAACAGATAAAGCATTTTCTATGCAATCTGTGGCATGAGGAATTGGCTACATTTCTTAGCATGAGTATCTTTAAAGAATCTAATCTGAGCAGCTCTGAGTTCTGGGATTAAGGGGAACTTTCACAGTGGTCAGTTGAAGGGATTCAAGGGGACATGACTGAACTCACTCTTCTGCTAGCTCTCTTGAACATTGTGACAGTATGTTACAAAATGGTACGATAGAAATGACTTGGGTTCAAATCCCATTTATGAGGAGAGGATGGAAAAGGAAGGACTCAGTGGACTCTGAAGTATTTTCCAACTGCTCCTAGGACAGATCAGCAGCCTTTCAGTCCATGTTCTATCATAGAAAAGCCTCTGGATGTACAGTCATAGCTTTTCAGTTCAAATCCCATACTCATCACTTGCTGATTGTCTGTCTTTGAGTAAGCCTTTCATCTCCTTGAGTCCTAGTTTCCCAATCTGTACAGTGAGTGGATTGGGTTCAAGGGTAAGCACCCTTCCAATTATAAATCTATGATGCCCCAATTCCCCAAACTGATTAAGTCAGGGAGAGCCTCAGTAAAAAATGCTCTCAGGTCCCAGGCTGATAGAAACTCATAGGGGACCAGCTCTGTTAGTCAGGCTTGATGACAATACTGGAGCTCTCCCAAGGAAACCATGCTCCCCTAAGGGCAAACATAAGACAAGCAGGTCCTGGATACTTAGCCATGCTCCAACTCCTGGAAGATGTAAGACAGAGTACCAGAAAACTGCAAACCAGACTCACAAATATTAAAGAAAATATCACATGCCACTAGAAGCAGCCCAAGTGGAGTTACTCCAATACAGAAGCATTCTGGTAAATTGAAGTAGAAAGGGGAGATTGCAATAGAGACAAACGTAAAAAATGCTAGACTCTCTTGGTTGGTATGTTTGGTGCCAATGATTTGAGCGACCAAAGGAGGCAACTGATCCACTGTGTTCTGCAGCTCAGAATGGTCCTAGTAGCTCAGATATCATTTCTGCCATGGCAATATTACAGAATTTTGTCACCTCCTGCAGACCCTTTCCTGCTTTCCTCTACTGGAGGTGAAGGCTGAAAACCGGGCAAATGCTTCTAATGAAATATGAAGTCATTTTATTCCTGGTACAGGATTCTATAGCTCCTAAAATCCACCAAGTTATGCTCACCCCTTCCCCTGCAGGAACCCAAATACCCCCATAGCACAAATTTTGCCTCATCCACTATGTGATTAGATGCCTGAGATTCATTACATTCTCAATAAGGTCTGGGAGGAAGAAGAAGAAGAAAGAGTATCTACAGGGAGGAGATGTGGATGGATGGACAGATGTAGCAGAACCTGGATGGCTATGCAGGATAGATTCCAGATTTAGGCATTTGACCTAGTAGAATCCACAAATATAGCCATGCAAGTCACTCGAACACTTAGAGTTAGTTTAGAAAATCAAAAGGCATAGGGTTGGGTTTTAGAGTCATAACATGTTACTGATCTGCCTAAGAAACCTGGTAAAGAGAGGCAGCATAGAACAGAGGACAAAATGTTAAAATTGGAGTCAAGAAGATCTGTGTTCAAATAATCTTTCAGATATTTACTAGCCATGTGATCTTTGGTAAGTCATTTAATGTCCCTTAGACATTAATTTCTTCTTCTGTAAAATAAAAGGGTTAGACTAGAGGCCTTCTGAGGCCCCTTCCAGCTTTAGATTCTATGATGCTAATCTCTTTGAGCCTCCATTTTCTCATCAGTAAAATGGAAATAACAATCATGATGCATATCTCATCGAAGTCTAGTATGAGACCCAAATGAAATATTGACTGAAAAATGCCTTGCAAACAGTTAAAACCCTATTTTTTCACCATTTTATTGGAATAGAAAAGGGAGGATGGGGTCAGGACAGAGTTCAGCTGTCACTCACTACTTTTAATTGGATTTTAGCTACCATGAACGGTGGTTGACTATCTGAGGAAGTCATCAAGGTTCCAAGAGGAACCAGAGGAAGGCAGTAGAGCACACACCACCAGTTGTAAGTGTTCAAATGAAGACTGGATGACCTCTTGTCAGATTGGTGGGATTCTTGGGTTGGCACATCAGACACAATGGCCTCTCAGGGCTGTTTAGTTCTGAGATTCTGTGATTCCACCATATTCTCTCATGCTTCTCTTGATCCATCAACAGATATAGCATTTTTTATGCAATCTGCAGCATGACAAACTAACTACATTCCTTAGCATTTGCTACAAGACCTAATCTAAACAACTCTGTGCCCTGGGATTGGAAAGCTTGCTCAATGTGCCAATCTAAGGGATTCGGGGGGATGCAGCTGAGGGCACTCTTCTGCTGGCTTTTCTGAACACTTAGAATACATGACAAAATGGTACAATAAAAAAGAGCCCTCTTTTTTGGAATCAAATAATCTATGGTTTGAATTTTGCCTCTGTTACTTATTCCTCCTGTGGTCATGGACAAGTCACTAGAATATCCCCCCCCCCCTTTTTTGGTATTCTTTGTTATAAGGAATGAATCTGAGGGATGAGATAGAGAGAGGGATACTTTGGGAAATGTAGGTAACGTACAAAAAAAAAACTATCAATGAAAGTGTAGTTTTTTAAAAAATGAAAATAAATCCTGAGCTGAGAGGAAAGGATAAAAGACAGCAGCAGTCAACATCAAGAGGCTATGTGAAGACATACATTCATGGTATAGCTATGAGCTGATCTAACCAATCTAGAAAAACTATGTGGAATTATGGGACAAAAGTCATTAAACTGTCTATTTCAGGAGTGGGGAATCTACAGCCTTAAGACCACATGTGACCTTCTAGATCCTTTAGTGTGATATTTTGACGGAACTGCTGTAAAACTTGGATTTAGTCAGAAAGCCTCACTTAAGGATCTCGAAGACCACATGTGGCCTTAAGGTTGTTGGTTTCCCACCCCTGGTTTATGACCCTCAGCTTAGGGACCCAACTATTTGGCATATCCCCAAAGTCAAGGACAGAACACAAGATATGCTGTATGCCAAAACATCCATAGTATCATGTTTTGTGGCTGGGGTTGAGGGGACTAGAAACAAAATATGACGTAAGAATACAATGTAATATTATTGAATCTTAGGAAATGAGGAATATGTAGAATTCAGAGAAGCTTGAGAAGACTTGTATGAATTGATGCAGAGTAAAGTAGAACTAGGACCAAACTATAGATGATGATTATGACAAGAGAAGAAAATTATATTAGAAGCACTTTGATATCAGGTTAAATACAATGAATAATCTTGGTCTACAAAGATAAGTAGTGAAATTTCCTTCCATTCTCTTCGTAAAAATGACAGGGACTATGACTATAGAATATTGAGTTAGGTGGTAGAAGTGCTCCTCCTTACCCCTGGACCTTATGTCTCTTTTAATGGGGTTTAAGGCTTTCATAACTTTTTTGACTCCCCACTAACACTGTTCCTGATATAATTTTATTGCTAATTTACACTTACCTTGCAGTGCATTAAAAACCTCACATCTTTTTCAGATAAATCACTCACTGGTTATTCCTCCTCTATATGGTTTCTTTGAAATTGATTTTTCTGAATCCAAGTAGAAAACTTCACTTTGAACCCTATCACTTTTTTGTTGTTCAGTTGTTTTCAGTCATCTCTGACTCTTTGTGACCCAGTTTGGGATGCTCTTGGCAAAGATACTGGAGTGAATTGCCCTTTCCTTCTCCAGCCACCATTACTTTATTCTACATGTCCAGCCCTGACCTCCATCCTGAGTTCCCAACCTGCCTGTATCTCTAGCCATCTTTAATACATAGCTACCCGTGAGCATTACCAGAACCTCAAACTCTACCTGTTGAAAGGTGAGCTCATTTTCATTCCCACTGAATCTACCCTTCCTTCTGATCTTACTATTTTTGCTTGTGATACCACTAATTCACCCTGTCTCCAACACTTGTAGCCTTGGCATTTTCATTGACTTTTTCCACTCCTCTCCTAGTCAACACAAATCCTATCCATTCTTCATCTATAACATCTCTTACATGCCCTCTATATTCCCTCTGACTCTGTCCTAGAGCAGGCCTTTCTTGTTACCTGCCTGAATTATTTCAATAACCTCTTAGCAAATCTCTTCGTCTGCATTCCTTTCCTCCTCACATCCATTCATGGGATAGGTTACAGATGATCATTCTCATACACATATCTATGTCATTTTTTTTTTGCTCACAAGTCTTCCAATTGCTTCCCCAACAAAGTTGCATCTAAAGTCCTTTAAAATTCTGTGTGACACTCTTTCTAGCCACACCTCTTATTAGTACCCTCTCTACTGTCTATTCTGCACCCAAAATGGTTTATTTCTTTTTTGTCTCTCCAGTTTAGTACAACACCTGACACACAGTAAATGCTTCACGAATGCCTGTTAACTCAGCTTCATCTCATACATTCCTTACATCCCATCATTTCTGTGCTTTTCCTCACACTGAGCACAGAATATCCTCTTTTTCTTTGGTCATTGACCCCTTACACCTCCTTTTTAGTACAATAAAATGCTTCTGCTTCCATGAAGCCCTTTCTGATTCCCCTGGCCAATAATGGTCTTTACCTTCATACATTGGGACTATATGGTATAATGAACAAAATATTGGATTCTGTGTTCGGAAGTCATGAATTCTAATCTAATTCACTTCTCATCTGGAATCTAGTATAGTTATTAGTGTTTGTATCTTACCCTCCTACCAGATTTCAAGCTCCATGACAGAAGGGGTCATGTCTTACTTAATATGTTCATCTTCCTGAATAATGTGAACCAGGGCTTTTTATACTATAGACATTCAATAAATGTTATTTGAATAAATAAATGGATAGATGAAAGATTTCCCTCAAATGATATGAGAATAGCTACAAATTCATGAAGACAGAGAGACCTATTCCCCTAATTATTAGTTTTCTCTACCTCCCACTCCCACCAGAGATTACTTTTATTTATTTCATTTTTTTTTATTTTTTATTGGTATACAAATTCAAATCCACCCTATTCCAAGGATTAGGGAGGGAGGGATAGGCAAGATGAAATAGTAAGGAAGATTCACACTTGAAATTTCAACATCCATGAGAAGACTCAGATTCCATATCTATCACCTACAGAGATCAAAACTATAGGGACTTTTAAGGAAAATTATCCCAAAATTGCCTAATTTTCACACAGATGACCATAATATAAAATCAAAATCACTTATTAAGAGCTAAAAGAGAGCTCAAAAATCATACATTACAACTAGTTCGCCTATTCTGTTGTTTTTTTTTTTATTGGACCTAGAGTTTCACTGATATCCAGCTTTCAACGTGACCCTGGATAAGTTACTCAGTCTCTTTGTGTCTTAGGCAAACATCTAAGACAGTAAGTTTCAGGACGAGCAGTTATTTGTATGGACAGAAGGACTTTCCTAAGACACGATTAAGTGATTTACCCAGGGTCACACAACCAGAATGCGTCAGAGGCTGGACATGAGCCTCGTGAGTCTTGCTAACTTCAAAGTCAGCTCTCAATCCATTACACGAGTCATGTCAAACTCAAATAAAAATGGATCTCTTCAGCTGTGGATTAACTTAGAAAACTACAAATTAACATTATCAATGTTACATTACATTTTTTTTTTTTTACTTATTTCATTAAACATTTCCCAATTACATTTTATTCTGGTTTGGGTTACATTCAGAAGCAAGTTTGACAACTCTGCTCTACAGTATACTCCCAATAGCTTCATTTTTGAGATGAAGAAATCGAGACCCAGACAAGCGAGATGATTTGCCCAAGGTCACACAGAGAGCAGGTGCAAAGACAGAGTTTTGCAATTAGGTCCTCTGATTGCAAATCCAGTGATCTTTGCATTGTTCCCTGCTCCCTGCCTTAACTGAATTCCATTAGTAACTCATTCCAGTATAAGTATTAAGAGCTTAATAAAGGTTGGTTAAGGGCAGCAAGGTGGTGCAGTGGGTAAAACGCTGGGCCTGCAATCAGGAAGACTCATTTTCATGAGTTTCAATTTGGCCTCAGATACTTACTAGCTATGTGACCCTGGGCAAGTCACTTAACCTTGTTTGCTATGATTCCTTATATGTAAATTGAGCTGGAGAAGGAAATGATAACCGTTCTAGTATCCTGCCAAGAAAATCTCAAGTAGGGTCATGAAGAATCAAACATAACTGAAACGACTCAACAAGTGGTTAGGGTTTGCTTACCCTAGAGTGGAGCATCCAGCTCACATTTTCTTCCTTGGTATAAAACCCCTAGAACCATAATATCTAAAGATCATCCAGAACCAGTTAGTTGCCTGAGCCAAACCAGGTGCCTGATATTCTGTTACCCACATATACAGCTTCCTTTGCCAGAATCAGGTCAAATGTGGCTCTAGGAATCTCTGCAAAAGGAAGTAAAAATGGCACATATGAGTGAGTATATTCACATGATTTGTTTAACCTCAAAGAGATGAGCCTGGGTCTTGTTTTCTTAAATCCTCAAACCCAGCTAACATAGTACTATTTCTCCCTGCTGTTATATCCTTGTTCTGATGGGGATACTTCAGTCCAGGCCAGGGGCAGGAAGCCTGCAGCCTGGAGGACACATATGGCCCTTTAGATCCTCAAGTGCAGTCCTTTGACTGAATGCAAACTTCACGGAACAAATACCCTTAATAACAGATTTGTTCTGTAAAACTTGGATTCAGTCAAAAGACCACACCCAAGGACCCAGAAGACCATATGTGGCCTTGAGGATACAGGTTTTCTACCCCTGGTCTGGGCTAATCAGTTACACAATATAAAGTTCACAGCCGGGGGAAGGGGGAGAGGGGCATGATGGTCAAATCTTATAATTACTAGCAGAATCCTAGTGAAATCAATTAACTCTAGACTTTTGCTCAGTCTACTCCAGCAACTCTCCTTAAAGACACACCCTCCTTGAGATATTCAACTCCACATATAGCATTTACTTACTCCCTAAGTCTGCAATCTAAAAAAAAAAAATCACATAGGGAACCAAAAAATCCACACAAAAGGAAAATGGGCATGGAACCTAACACTCACGCAAGCCACAGTTGAAAATCATAGTCTTGGGCCAGATTCCAAGTCACTGCTGCTGAACAGCCTTGAGATGATTCAGTCCATAGCCAAATTCCTGAGATGAATATACAATCACCAGCCTTAGCAGTTTTACAAGTCTGTTGCTGAGCCATCTTTGGCATAATTACTGATACCAAGTTACCTTCTATTTGGAGTTGATGTAAGCATTAGAATATCTTACCCTGTCACAGCCAAGGCAAGGGGTCTCATAAAGGAGTGGTCCCCAGGGGGTCACAGAGCAAGGGGCCAGTTTTCTCTTGTCAACTAGACAAGTACTTATTTAACAATAAAAATAACAACACCTAGCATTTATATAGTACTTAAAAGTTTGCAAAGACATATATATACTATCTCATTTAATCCTCTCAACAACCCTATGAGGTACGGGCTATTAATATCCCCATTTTACATATGAGGAAACTGAGACTAAGAGATATTGAGTGACTTGTCCAGGATCACATAGTTAGGAGGAGATTGAGGCCAAATTTGAGCTCAGGTCTTCTAGACGCTAAACCTCTAACCATTGTGTCACTTAATTGCCTCAGCTGATTAAAATCTGTGAACCATAATGAATCATGAGAACTGAATTTGTGAGAAAAGCTCCTACTTCTTAATGAGTCAGTCTTGCTCCTTTCCCTCCCCAACTAAATTCAAAGCTCCCACCTTCCTTAGAAAAGGGAAACTACCTCCTGGGACCTACAGAACTGATGAAGTTTGGCATGTGCACAATTAAGATGTTGCTTCACCTTCTAGGGGGAGGCTGAGGAACAAGGCTGGGAGCCTGGCAAGAAGAGACATGAGGAGGAACATATGAGCTGACTTGACTGGAAGCAACAGACAGAGAGCTTCAAGACAAAGTCTTCAGGGACTTTCCCTTGTCTTTGCTCTTTTTTCAAATCCAGGTGAGCAGGCTAAAAGGGTCTTGGCTTTACTCACACTGCCTTCCTCCTCTCTACCTGGTGGCCAAGGGAACAGAAGCTTTTGGCTGTGCTCTCTCTGCCCTGATTCCCTTCCTTTCAGCAGGCCAGGGAAAGGGTTCTCTCTGTGGCTTGTTCCTACCCTTTTTTCGGTGGGCCAAGGAACACAATTTGGTTCTCTCATCTTTCCCAGGTGACTCCAGAGCAGGACCTCTGGGCTAGGAGAGCTATTGAATCATTACATAGTTTGTGTTTTTCTGGTTATCATTGAGAATGATGTACTGATTAGGAAGTAGTCTCATTATTTTTTATCATTTATATATTTGTATATACTGATGGGGAGCATGGTATAGTTGATAGAAAACTGGTTTTGGAGTCAAAAAATCAGATCGTGCCTTCGACACGTACAAGCTGTGTGAGCCTCAGCAAGTCACTCACTCTCCATGCCTGCCCTCCAGAGAGATCTCTATGAATCTAAATTACAGAAGGCATCAATTTACATTAGAAAAGGAAATGTGGACTTCCCACATCAACGAAATCACTGGTCTAATAAATACATACACATGTGCACACACATATTCACATATGAACTTCCACATACATACATGTAAGCATATATACTATACACATACAAAGTACACACATATAATCCCTAATTCCACACATATACAACAGGTAGATAGATGATAGACATACACAGATTATAGACAAACTGATAGATTAATCACACATAGACTGAAGATTCACAAATAAATGATAGATTAGATTAGATTAGATATATAGATGATTGGATAGATAGAATAGATGGATGAATGGATGATAGATAGATAGGCAGATAGACAGACAGACAGATACATAGATAGAAAGGTAGATTGATAATGGATAGATATACATAGGTGAGAGACATGATACATAGATGATGAGTGGATGGATAGATTAGATAGACAGAGAGAGAGAGAGAAAGAGAATACAAAGCTTGGAATTTCACCTAAGAGCCCATGTACGTGGGTTTAATTTATACTGACAGCTCTCAACTTATATTGAATCTTCATGTTTGCATTTGAGCTAAGACCTTCCCCTATTATCTATGTCCCTGATAATCTGATACCTCTCCCTTCAGCACAACTGTACCTCTCTAATGGGACTCAGCTTCCAGGATTCTATTATCCAAAGCTTAGGAGGTTGCAATAGCACTTTCTGTCAACAGATTTGGGATGCAAGAGTAAGAGAAGGTAGAAGATTTGGATACAAAGTTTATTAAATATCTTTCTACTCCGCTCTTGGAGGAAGATGTGGTGAGTGTCTCCCCTGGGTTCTAGTCTCTATGAAAGCAGATCAGCTTCCCACTCTGGAGTTATAATCACTCCCAGGTGACCCCACAATGGTACAGGCTCTTTCTTATGCCTATGAATTGCTTCTTTATTCCAACAGTTCCTCCCTTACTTAAGGAGCTCATCTCACCTGACTCCACAGCCACTGTGTAATTACTTGCTCAAAGGCATCCAAAGCTCAGAACTCTATAAAGACAGCTGAGTCATAAGGGACACAGCAGATTTGGCCCAGGACTACGCCAACATAGCAAGCCAAGGTGGGGGTGGAAAGCACAAGCTACCACTGTAAAAGGCTGAAGCTTTGGGAGGCAAAGGTGAATCACACAAAAGTTGTCTTATGGATGCTTCTTCTGTTTGGCCTTCTAATCTGGCACTGACCTTCACTGGCTGAACTGTCCACTCCCATGCTTGACTTCTTGCCTCTATTTTAGCCACTTGAATTTCAGCACCACAAAGAAATATTGATTTTTAATGTGGTCTGCCCTTTGAGTTATGCCCACAAAAATACATATTGTAATTCACTTTCCCCAAAAGTATAAATTTAAATTGATTGAAGTTTTCTCTCTAAACCTTAAAGGACACTAAATCCAATTTTCTCATTTTACAGATGAGGAAAAAGAGGCACAGAGAGGTTAAAATAGGACTTGTCCGTGATCATACTGTTAGTAAGTGTCTGAGGCAGCATTTGAATCCAGATTTTTCTTATTCAAAGTCTAGTGCCCCCACCCAATAAACCATGTTTTAGTTTGTACTTCCTCAACTTAGCAAATCATTCATATCACTGACATGTTAAGTCTTGCCCTGTGGGGGATATGAAAGTGTCTGACTCCAAAAACAAACTGCTTTTGGTAGATAATTCCAATGCCAATGGGCATCAGGAGGTTCCAGAGGTCATGCAGTCACAGTCATCACTGGAACATGTAAATGCTTCAAGGTACATTGACCACTGCATGGTAAGCAGACTAAGAACTTGAATATCATCTGCAGAAAATTACCCAACACAGGCGCAACTCCTGGAGTCTCCCAACTTCTTGTTCTTCCACCAAGCAGGCCAGTGTCATGCCCCTTTTAATCAGCTCCCCATACCAGCATCTTCTCCACTCTTGAGCTTCATGGAGAGGTGAGACTTTAGTTATGGGTAGAAAGAGAGGGTATGGCAACTAGAAATCAAGAAAGAAACAATTCATTTTATTTTCTCCCTGCAGGAGAATGGGATACCTATGGTGAGACAGTGATATCGCACCTTGCTGGGCTAGTTAATGAATCCACTCACTCTGCTCATCTACTACCCTATTGGCTAGCAGAGGTCAGAAGCAGTCAGAGGTCCCTGATGGTAGCTGGACTGTAGAGAAAGAGAAAAGTTACAATTCCTTTAAGTCTCAGTTGGTACCAGATTATGAGTTTTATGCCCAAAGACTGATCAGAAATCCTGAATTCAGAAATTTCCGTGCCCTTATCCAAAGACTAGCCCTTATAGAAATGAGAGAGGAGATCCAGTGGTTACATTCACTAGCTTGGCCAATCACAGGGAATGTGGACACAGGCAACCAAGGAGATTCAAAACATGTATTTTCCTGAACTTCTGGGTTCCAATGGTTTTCTGTTCGTTTAGTAATATATACATTTTATTATGCATGGTTTTGCATTATTAAATGTTTTTCATTGCTTCTATTGGCCCTAAGTTGAGTAAATCCTGCACAAAAGAGCTAAGCATGTTTGTCTGTTTCTGTAGAGAAATGACTCTATTTTGTAAGGGCCATGTGATGAGAGCTCAATGAAATGGAGTTAATTCTGAAAGGAAGAAGGGTTTTTCAGTAGGATGAGAACTGGAAGTGGTTCTGATTGGTAAATCTACACCTCTGTCCAGGTCTTGATAATGATTCTAAAGCCTTGTCAATGACTTGATGAAAACATTAAAGAAAAGTTTCCCACAGTGGAATACATTAATTAACCAATTAATTAATGGAAAAGAGTTTATTATGTATTTAATAGGTGCCAAGTTTTACGTTAAGCATCAGGTATATAAATAGAAAAGTACAATCATCCCTGCTCTTGAACTCACATTCTAATTAGAGGAGATGACATCTATAAGGAAGTTCAGTTATTGAGCTGGTGGAGAGTGCCACAAGTCCTGAGGGTTCATGGGAAGGAGGGGGTCAGCCTGTGAGTGTGGAGGCATAGTGGTGATCCTCTGCTTTGACCAACGGGACTAACACTGGTTATTCCTCCCTCATTCAAACAGTATGAGTAGCCATATTGCTCTTTTCTGTTAGCCGTCCTGGATGAGTCTAGGCAGACTTGAGTTGGGAAATGAGTAAAGGGAAGGCAAGGGAGAGGAGTGAAACGCCTGGTGGTTCTTTCCAGCAGTCACCCAGATGGGGTTTGGGCATGGATATAACCAACAAATTGGGTGTGATACTCACCAAGACCAGATCATCTTTTCAGAACACACCATTCTCTCACCTGATTGAGGAGCATATTGGCTTTATTAAATGATATTTCATTATTTAATAATAAATATTTATTGTGTAATTTATTATTTAATAATAAATATTTAATATATAATTATGTTATATAATAATATATTATATGATAATATTATGTATATATTTTATAATATATATGATATATTTTAATATATACATAATATATTATATAATAATATAGTATTAATATAATAAAAATATTATTTAATAATGAAATTTCATATTTATTTAATAATAAAACTCTTTCACTCAGCATTAAGCTTTATATCTTGACATCCTTCCCCTTAATAACACTCAATAACTAACAATAGGAGTCTTATGTAACCAACATGGCAGTAATAGGTTGGTTTATTCCTTATTAAGAACTCCTTACTTCACCAGAACATCTGAAAGAGATTCTCTAATAGGTAACTACATTCACTCCTCTTGCATTTGCTCTATTATCTCTAGTTCTTGCAAAATGGAGTGCTGTTTTCATAGCCAAACTAGCCACGGCAGAACCTAGGACCAGGCACAATGTTAATAATCTCCAAAGTTTATCTTAGTGTCTTCCCATTTGATAACAGAGAGTATCACTTCATTACATACTCAGGATCATCCACTAACAGCGTTCCTCCAATTGTGACTAAGTGTTCTGAGATCTCCCTCTGTGACATCTAGGTTGTGCAGTGGGCAGTGTTAAAGCTGGAGTCAGGAAGGCCAGTTTGAATCTGGCATCAGAGTTAATCGTTATCTGACTTCTGACTTAATAGCTATGTGACCGTAGTCAAATTATCTAAGCCCTGTCTATCTCCATTCCCTCATCTGTAAAATGGAAATAGCAATAGCACCTACTTCACAGGGTTGTTGGGAAGACCCAATGTGACAACATCCTTAAAGCACTTTGTAAACCTTAAAACTCTAGAAATGAAGGAAATAAGCATTTAGATAGCACTTTATAGCGTAATTATTATAACTCATAGTGCTTGTAACTTTAGATTGCGCCCAAAGGTATATTTTAAATTTACAAATTTTATCTCATTTAATCCTTACAACAAAAAGGTAGGTACCGTCATTATTCTTATTTTACAGTTGAAGGATGGAGGCAGTGAGGGATTAAGTGACTTGCCCAGGGTTACGCAGCTAGTAAGTATGTGAGGCTGGATTTCACTTGGATGTCCCTAATGCCAGGCCCGCTGTTCTATCCCCTGTACCGTCCAGCTTCTACTAATATTAAGATATTAATAGCTATGATAAAGGGCAAAGAGATTTAGTTTCCCAAATCAAACACAGTGTTTGGTCCTTGGGTTCCCTGGCTCAGACCAGTAGGACTACACTATCCACAAGTATATCGTGGCCAAGACTTAAAAATGAATAAGGGAGAGTGCGTGTTAAGCTGACAAGAAAGCCCAGACTATTCCCATAATTCCTAATTGCCCTTTCTGTCTCAGCTCCAATCTTTTCCAGGCACCCTGTAGCATAGGACATCACTGTGAAAGTAGAGTTCATGCCACCACCTCACATACTCCATCACATCACCACTCTCTGATTCTCTCATTGGAGAGCAAGACAATGAACCCTGAACCTCTGTTTATGGAGAGAGCACCTGTCTCCATTGCCTCTCTAGTTTCTCCATCATGTCACTGCATCTCATCTTCTTTTTTAGTTTTCTTTTTGTTTTGTCTCCTTCCATCAGATTGTAAGTTCCTTGAGGGCAGGGAATGCTTCTTTTTTCATTTTTGTATCTTGAGCACTTAGCACAGTGCTTGGCACATAAAGGACACTAATTGTCTATGTTCATTGACACATTATTCCCCAACCGTGGGTGATATAAGCCTCTGAGTGGTCCCTATGTACAAAAGCTTCTGCTTGGGTAGCGCCAGGATCCTTGCAGATGAGGTGTTGCAATCCTTAGGTGGCATTTCATTAGCCTGCTCATGGAACTTTTGGAGCACCTAGCCTTTCCCCACCCCACCCCCCCCCCCACCATGAGCTGTTCATCTAGCTTAAGCAAGCATGCTTATAGGGTCCTACAAGGACATAGAGACACAATACCTGCTAATCAATCTTTTCATCCCCTTTTTAAAAAATGTCATACAGTTTCCATTTCTCTCGTCCGCAAACAGAACACAAGCACCAAAACTCCAGCCTGGCTGGCTGCCAAGAAACCCTACTACGTGTAGGTAGCCATCCATAACTAGAAATTCATTCTTGAGATTTCCAAAATATGCCAGCAGGGGACTCTGCTCCTCCATCAAGGAACGTGTCCTTTCCATGCTAGACTCTCTCCCTCACTGACCAGTTCGAAAGGACAATCTTACCTTCCATGTAACGGAATATTGTGAGGCTCTTGTGACAGAAGTCATCTTGCATCTCCTGGTAAAAGCATCGATTTTCTCCAGACTCCAACATTCCAACACTCCCCACTCCCCCACACACACATGGCTAACATCTGTATAGCACCTCCTATGTGCCAGACACTGTGCTAAATGCTTTACAAGTATCATCTCAATTGATCTTCACAACAGCTGTGGGAGATAGGTGCTATCATTACGCACCTTTTTCAGATGAGAAAACTGAGGCAAACAGGTTAAGTGATTTGCCCAGGGTCACACAGCTAGTAAAAGCCTGAGGCTAGATTTGAACTCAGGTCTTCCTGATTCCAAGCCCAGCACTGTATCTCCTGCACATCCTAGCTTCCCAGAATCATAAGATCTTTGAGTCAAAAGGAGACTCAAGAGTGACCTGGTTGTTTACATATCTCAAAAAGGAATCATCATTCCAGAGGCTCCAGATGTCAAAGGCCAGATCCAAGGACAATATTCCAAATGTTTTCTAACCAAGAACTATAGACTACTCTCTTCCCTGATCTAGGCCTGAGATTTCATTCATCTCTTCCCTAAATCTCAACTGTCCACCATGTTGCACTCTTCATTCACATCAAATAATTATAATATCTGATATTTCTATAGTGCTTTAATGTTTGCAAAGAGCTTTAGAGACATTAAGTGACACAGATGGTAAATATATAAGGCACCATGTGAATATGACTCCAAGACCATAGTCCTACTCACTATTCCTTATAGTTGCATTATCTCCTTTAAGGTTCACAACAACCTTATGAGATAAGTACTGATACATACATATATGCACACATACATATGTGTGTGCATACATATTATATTGCTACCATTTTATAGAGGAGAGGACGGAGGCTCAGAGAGGTTTAAGGACTTCCTTATGGTTATGTAGCCAAGTGTCATTTGAGCTCGGGTCTTCCTAACTTTAAGTCCAGCACACAATATTCTCCTCCAAGTATAGAACTTCTGTACCATTAAAACCCTCAGATCTTCTTCACATGAAAATTATTTAGTCACAACTCCAAGGGGGCGATAGTAAAAGTTTAACAACTTGATCTCCAATGAGATGCACATTTTGGTCTAATCCGTCTTAATACTTTCTCCGTCACTTTCTTAAGTCTAGACAATCAGCAAAATAATATATCAAGCCCTGATTTGTAATGTTTGGTGTTTCTGAGATGTAAGTACCCAAGCTGAAAATGTAACACTCATTGTGAGCTTGTATGAGCAGGCTCCAACCCACTTCTGCTACATAGCCAACACTTTTTGCTCATGAAGTTTTGTTTTCTTTTAAATCCTAGTTAAATATTTTGTATTTATCTCTAATATGATTCAACTTTCTAGATTTGATCCATTGTTCTAAGGTGGTGGAAAAATACAATCTGAGATTTAAAATGGAAGGGACCTATCTAGTCCAATCTCTTCATTTTGCCTATGAGAAAACTGAGTCCCAGAGTGATGAGGTATTTTTTTTTTGTCCTCAAGGTTATATAGGTAGTATGCAGCAAAGCCAGGATACGGTTCTCTAAACCCTGACTTTCAATATAGCGCTATTTTTACTGGACCTTTCCTGAGAAGATATTTTTTTCTTTTTTAATCCTGATACTGTTATTAACAGTGGCACCTGTCCCTGACAATTTTGTATCATCTGCTAATGTGATACAAATGTCAGCGAGGTAGGATGGTGGATAGAACACCGGGTCTGGAATCAAAGAGAATTAAGTTCAAATCTAGCTTCAGAGTTGACTAGCTGCGTGATACTGGGCAAGTCATTTAATATTTATCTACCTCAGTTTCCTCAACTGTAAAATGAGGATAATAGCATCACCTACCTTCCAGGGTTGTTGTGAGGTTTAAAAAAGATAACATTTGTAATTCACTTGAGAAAATACTTGTGTTTAATGCCTGTGTCCTTCCTTCCTTTTCTTCATCCAAATCATCGATATTATTAATTGACACATGGTCAAAAACAAATTCCTGAGACACTTCACTAGATGCATCCCTCTAAATTGACATCAGCTCTTTAACACATATTCTTTGGGTCTAGCACTTTGGCCAGCTTTTAACTCACCTAGCTGAATTATCATCTAATCAACTGTTTTTCATCTCATATCATAATTGTTGAGTCATTTTATTGGTCATGAATGACTCTTCATGACCCCATTGGAGATTTTCTTAGCAAAGATACTGGAATGGTTTTCATTTATTTCTGCAACCTATTTTACAGATAAGGAAACTGAGGTAAATAGGATTAAGTGACTTGCCCAGAGTCATATATCTGATAAGTGTCTGAGGCTGCATTTGAACTCAGAAAGATGAGTCTTCCTCACTCCAGGCCCAGCACTTTTTCCACTGCACCATCTAGCTGCCCCTAGTATCATAGATCTAAAGCTATAAGGAAAAAAGAAGCTTTCTATAGTGAACCCTCTCCTTTTATAGATAAGGAAACAGGCTCAAGGTTGGGAAGTCCAAGATCATACATGTGATAGGGATCAGAGGCAGATTTTGAATCTAGGTCCTCTGACCCAAGAGACAGTGGCATTTCCACTGTAACACTCCACAAAGATAATAGGATGGATCCCATCAAATGCTTTGCTGACATCTAGATATATACTATGTATGGCATTCTTCTGTTCTAGTAAGTGCTTCAGCCTTAAAAAAGGAAATTATCTAAGTCTGATTTAATCTGATTTCCATGAATATATTAAGTGCTTCAACTTACAAAAGGAAATTATCTAAGTCTGATTTAACCTGATTTCCATGAATATTTTTTTGATCACTGTCTCTTTTTCCAAATGCTTCCAAATCCTCCTTTTAAAAGATTGCCATCTAGAAGGTTTTGCAAAATCCAATTCCAGTTTACTGACACAAAGCTTGCAGATTTTCTTCCCTGGTGGGTTCCTGAGGAAATTCCCAAACTTCCACTTAACAGAAATGCCAAATGTAAAATAGAAACTTAGTGTCAGCAAATAGGACCCTAAAACCTACAACTTTTATAGCAGTCTTTTCAATGTGTCTGTAATACACACTAGCCCATCCACATTCATCTGGAGAAGGACTGGGATGATAAGGGGAGAGCAAGGAGGGGGAGAGTTCCAGCCACATTGGTTATATTGTCAGGGAATGACAGTCCACTTCTCTATTGCCCAGGGTATCTAGGCCATCAGGAGCTCCATAAGCATGATTCTCTGCACTAGCTAATGACAGAAGCTTCCTATGTAACTCCTGTGTTAGTTGGTTCTTCACTGAAATTAATCTGATGCCTAATTCAATTGCCTTAAATATTTGGAAAGAAAAGTTGCTTCTTTCACAATCTCTACAAGTAAACCATAATTCCCTGGAAATAGATGACAACTCCATCTCAGTTTATGGTAGAACCCTAGGTCCTGAAGGAACAGACAACCTACTCATGGAAGAAGATGCAGGGCTGGGTACCAGACAGATACAAGGACAACAGATGAACGGAGAGACCTCGCACAAAGCTGCTCAGACAATGGCTGCCCAATTCAAAGGTCATCTGCTCTAGAACAATCCAATCCACTCCTGGGAGGAGGGGAGAAGGATCAAGCTCAGAAGTAGGGGAGAAAGGGAGATTGCCATAGAGATGAGAAGCAATAACAAGCAGATGACCCCTCCTCTGTAGTATAGATATATAAATGATAGGGAGAGAAGTTGTTGTTCAGTCATTTTCAGTTGTATCTGATACTTTATAACACCATTTTGAGATTATCTGAGATTCCTCTCCATCCCCCACCTAGATCTGCCCAGCTAGTGCTTGGGGTCTGAGATTCAAATGCTGCTCTCCAGCCTCAAGGCTTTCAGCAGCGGGCATGGCTGCTATTCAATGTGGGCTTAAACTCAGGTTGGGGCAGGGCCGCCATCTAGGCTCAGTTCCCTCAGGGGGTTTATGCTGAGATGTTCACTAATGGATCTGAGCTCCTGCCTGCTTGGGGAGCCCGGGTCTGCTGCTGTCCCTGTCTCTGCCACTGCCTCCCAAGGGGGCCTGAGTTATGGAGACACCCCGCCAGCCCAGAAGTCTCTCTCACTGACCTGTGCGCCTTTGGGTTGAGGGACCTTCGCGGCCACCAGAAATTCTGTCCCTGAAGCCTGCTCTGATCTGCTCCTCTCGGTGCCCTGTGGCCAAGGCAGGGCTGGGCTCCTGTCTGGTGCATCAGACCTTTGGGGTCAGTTTTCCAGGGCTCTCTGGAACAGAAATCTCCTCCACTCCATTGCTGTGCGGCTTCCACTGCTCCAGAATTTGTTGGGAGCTCCTCCTTATAGGTAATTTATGGGCTGTGGATTCAGAGCTAGCATATGTGAATCTTTCTACTCCGCCATCTTGGCTCCTCCACCCCCCATTTTGAGATTATCTTGGCAAAGATATTGGAGTGGTTTACCATTTCCTTCTCCAACTCATTTTACGTATGAGGAAACTGAGGCAAATAGGGTTAAATGACTTGCCCAGGGTCACACAGCTAGTAAGTGTTTGAGGTCAGATCTGACCACAGAGATGAGTTTTCCTGACTCCATTGAGCCCCCACCTCACTCCAGCTGCCACATGACCACTTGAGTGTTTACTGTGCTAACGGGTACAGATATATCATCATCATGATGGTCATCATCATCAATCATCCAGAAAGTTCCTACCCTCAGGAAGATTACTTTCTGACAGAACAAAAGAATAATTAAAAGAGAGTTGAAAAGAGTAGAACAAGGGAAGAATGGATAGGGAGTGAAGCATTTGTTGAGAAGTTTGGAAAGGGAACAGTGGCTGGGGCCTTGCGTATGAGTATATGTGCATGTGCGTGTGTGTACACATATGTGTATGCATATGTGCATCATGCCCTTATCTCACTCCCAGCTCCTCAGTATATTCAGTCATCATTCCTGTCTCAATGTGAAAGTGGGCTTACCCCAAATTTTCATGCTGTGGCCAAGAATGAAAACTGAGCATACTGAGTGTGAGGGGAAGGTAAGAAAAGCACCTACTACCTAGAGAAAGTCAGAGATAGAAACATTGAGTGACCAAAATTTGTTCTAGCTTTGACGATATCTCCTAGTGCAGAATAGAAAAGCATCTTTTTATTACAACACTAAGAATGCCTAATTGACTCATGGTATTTAGGGATCCTTCATTGAGTCATATCACTGATGTAGATGTGAACCTTACATACCCTTCGACTCCACTCTGATGGGAACAAAGACAAGATTTGAAGGACGAGTGGGCCTGCACACAGAGGGGATCTATTATATAGGGAATGGTTATCTGAGTAGTCCATTCCAGGGGAACCTCTCAGTCTCAGAGACTGCAGCCATGGAGAGGCATTGGCGAAATGAGGAAGGAGTCCCGGACAGATGGCAACAGCTGGAGACGGAAGGTAGAATAACTGATTCCTATGCCGAGCCTCCTAGAAAGAGATTCCTGAGCATCTAGGCTAGTTCCATTGGTTCAAGTGGAAGATCTTGGGGTCAAGCTGGAGCTAGAACTGAGGAGTAGTAAGGGATATATCTATACTGAACAGGAAATAAGCCTAATTTTTGCCTGCTACTATCATCATTGAGTTATGTGGTGTGTACAGGTCCAAGAGAAGGGGCTGATTCCCTGGAAACCCCAGAGGAGTGCTAAAAGTCTGGGAAATTATTTAGGTTTAAGGAAGGCAGTGTGATTCACCCAAGAAAATGAGGTTAACTCCCAACCCCATGAGACCCCTAGTGCTTTCCCTTTATTCTATGGGATCCTGCACCACAGGGTGCTAGGGATCTGGAAGACTGACTAGGTCCCTGGAGGAGGTGGGGCTCACTGAAGAAGAAAGAGAATGGTCTTTTCTGTTTATGAATTTCAGTGTAAGTTCTTTAGACTTTGCATTTTCTGTCGAATGAAATAAAGACTGTCCATATTTAATGGATATCATTAACCTGACTACTTGCAATGGAAACCCAGGAAAACTTTTTACCTCTTTTGTAGAAACCTAGAAGAAATAAGCAATACTTTGATGTTCCCAGGAGACATCCTGGGTGGGAATGTGAGCGAAAGACTGAGACTTTAAGTGATGCCCGGAGACTGCACTTAGACTACATAAACCCCAAGCTACCATTCAGGACCACAGGCTCTATATGCAAGTGTATACATATCCCTATATAAGCTGCATGCACGGCACACACATCTGTGTGTTTTTACATAAACACAAAAATGTACACAAATGAGTATTTTTATGTGCATATTCATAATGTATCTTCTTCCTAATGGGGAATTTGCATCAGCCTAGGATTCTGATGTACTTGGTGCATGTCAGTTCCTTTTTACATATATATTCATATATGCAAAATGCATATGCACATACATACTATTTATGTATATATAGTTTGCAAGTCAGCCAGTCAGTTAACATTCATTAAGTTCCTACTATGAGCCAGAATTGAAATACAAAAAAAATAATATTAATAACAATAGTTTCTATGCTCAAAGAGTTCAGTCTAATGGGGAAACAAGATACAGACATGAAAATAAGACATAGACAGGAGATATTGGAGAGAGAGGCAGCTAGGTGGTGCAGTGCACTGGGCTTGGAAGCAGGAAGACTCATCTTCATGAGTTCAAATATGACCTCAGACACTTACTAGCTGTGTGATCCTGGGCTAGTCATTTAATACTCTTTGCCTCAACTTCTCATCTGTAAAATGAACTAGAGAAGGAAATGGCAAACCACTCCAGTATCTTTGCCAAGAAAACTCCAAATGGGGTCATTAAGAGTCTGATATGACTGAACAACAACACAGACACATTGGACATGATCTCAGGGCAAAGGTGCTAAGATTATGGAAGACTGGGGAAAAGTTGGCAGAAAGTGGGAATTTAGCTGAGTCTTGCAAGAAGCTAGGGAAACTAGGATGCAGAGATGAAGAGGGAGAGCATACCAGGCATGAGGGACAACCAATGAAAATGTTCAGAATTGGGAGATTGAGTGGTGAAGATGAAAGAAAACTTTTGTCTGTAGCACTTTGGAGGGTCTGCCACTATTGGTCTTGCCAAATCTGTTGGCTTCTAGTGAACCTGGGTCCTAGACCATATTAAAAGTACATTCTTAGGTCACTTTCCAGAGTCTGCCAGGCAGTCTATAGTTTAAAAAAAAATGTTTTATGGTTTGAAAAGAATTAGTAAGTCAAAAGTTGAGTATTCACTCACCATTTTTAATGAGCTGCCTTTTAGTGACTTTGCACCCAGAAAAACCAAAGAACTCCCTTTGTTTGGGTAAAAGCATATCCATAATCATTCTCAAATGATATCATTTCAATCAGTCTAATTAGATTCTGCTCTTTAGCCTTAAAGAAATTAAACAAGAACAAATTAAGTTAAACAGTATTTACTTCTCTCTGTCTCTTAATCCACTTTCAATTTGATTCAACAATTAACCTCCTACTATGTGCAAGGCACTAAGCTAGAATTTGGGGATATAATGATGAAAAATACAGTCTCTGCCCTAGAGAAATGTTAACTGGAGGCAAAGGGATATAGAAAAAGGGAAGGGAGGGATCTAAGGAGTAAAGAGAAAGAATTAAACGTGTGTGTGTGTGTGTGTGTGTGTGTGTGTGTGTGTGTCAATAACTATCAGTAGAGACAACTGAATGATGGGGAAAAGGACAGATCTAGACAAAGTGTTCCAGAGGTGGCAGCCTAAGTGTTCCCTAAGTGCATAGAAGGGTGTGCTTAGAAAGGTGGCCAAATGCAGCCCACTCTTCAGTGCCACTTATTTCTCTTGAGGGGTGGAGGAAGTGACTCCTTGGGGTGTGGACACACCCTTCTAAGCACTCTTAAGGGAGACAGAGAACACTTTCAGCTGGAAGGAAAGCAGGAAATCTTCAGGGCAGATGTGACCCCTAAATTGAGTCTTCCACAGACTTCTGAAAAGCAGAGGTAAAGGAGGGCAGGGCAGACCTGATGTGGAGATGAGGATGTTTTGGGTACACAGAGTCTGGAGACCACATGTTCAGCAGCAATGACTAGTCTGAGATTTTCATCATGGAGTCTGTTGATATCTAATATCTATAAAACATTTTGGTACACTCCTGGCCTCCCCAGATGGGGGATATACCTACACAGATAACCATGAAATACAAATTACATGGTAAGTGCATTAGAGAAAAGCAGAACAAAGAAGGGAATAGGATCTGATTATTGCTGATTGCTAATGAAAAAGGAAAGCCTTCATTCATTCATGCAAATGGTAACAAGAACCTGTGCTAGACAGAAGAGTAACAAATGTCTCCTGGTCCATCTGTCTCTCTGTCTCTGTCTCTCTCTCTTTGTATATGTGTGTGTGGTGTTTTTATCTGTCTGTCTGTCTGTCTCTTTTTCTCTCTCTCATTTATGGGAAAGGACAGAGGTGAAAGCTATGTGGGAGATAGCCTGGAGAGGAGAGAACAGAGACATTAAAATCAATTAGGAAGCTATTACAATAATTCAGGCAAGAGGTGAGGCAGACCTGGACCAGGGTGGTGCCCTATTCAATGGAGACAAGGGGGATGATGCAAAATATATTCTGGAGGTAGAATCAATAAAGTTTGACTGCTATTAGACATGAGTTCAAGGTTGTGGATTGGGCAAATAGAAGGATGAGTAGCAGCTGTGACGGAAATAAGGAAGTTAAGAAAAAGTAAGTTTTGAAGAGGGAAAGATAATCCATTCTGTTTCAGATAGAGTTATAGTCCCAAACTACAACAGCAGCTCTCTTCACCTTAAGCAACCAAAGTAATGATGGAACCTACTCTCCTCCTGTAAAGAAGAGGCAGAACCTCAGCTGCCTGGAATCACCAGAATCCTGATTTACCCTTTCACATGTGAGCCTTCGTCATATGGATTCACTATTTGTGTGCCCCAAAAGGCATGTTGCCTTTTGTTTTTCTTCTCTTCTTATTAATGACACATATATTTCAATCAATCAGTAAGCATTTATTAAGGGCTTATTTATGGACCCAGATATCTGTCAGGAAAATATGCATCAGATGGATAGGGGAAAATATATTAGTTCATATCTTCCTATATTTCTTTTGTCAAATGACTTTGTCTTGAATTTATTGTATCCTCTGGATAACTAGTGTTGGTAACCACATCGGTGGGGATCCATGAGCTATTGTTTTTGAGTGGATTCAGTCCTATAAGATACTTTGAACTTGCGGTAGTTTTGTTTGGGGACACACAGTCCAAGTTGAAGGATGTCCCAGGTTCTACCTGTAAAAAGAAGAGGTTGGATTGAAAAGCTAAGGTCTAAATTTCTAATCCTAACACTAGAGGAAGGGAAGGGAATGAGCATTTACTATGTTCCAAGAGATTTACAATATTATTTCATGTGATCCTCACAGCCACCCTCCAAGATAGTTGCTGTTACTATCTTTACATTATAGTTGAGGAGGACAGCTCAGTGGTTCTGTAGATAGAGTGTCAAGTCTGGATCAGGAAGAATCCTTTTTCTGAATTCACATCTGGGCCCTAGACAAGTCACTTAATCTGTTTGCCTCAATTTACTCATCTGTAAATTGAACTGGAGAAGGAACTGACAAACCACTCCAGGATTTTTGCCAAGAAAATCTTCAAAATGGGTCATGAAGAGCTGTATATGACTGAAACATGACTCAATAATAAATAATTGAGGAAACTGAGGCAAACACAGATTAAGTGATTTGCCCAGATCTTCCAGACTCTAGTTCTATATACTGCACCATGTAACTGCCCCTCTTTTTATTTCCTAGATTTGTTGGGAGGAAAATTCTTTGTAAACTTTAAAGCATTGCATAAATATGAAATATTATTCTTATTAAGAGTCTTATGGAAGCTCCATCTCAATCCCTGAAATAAGCCCCAAGTTGAAACTGGAGAAGTGGGTATTGGTCAAGGGAGAAAGCATGTGGGTGGTAGGCTAGGAGGGGAAGGACTCTTCATAAGCAAAGAGGTGCCTTTCAGTCTACATCTGTGATGTTCAACATCCTTGTATTATGATTCTAGAGGTTATTGTTCTGCCTGCAAAAGGAGCAACCATTATTTTGCCCCTCACCTAGACAACAAGGCAGGCTTGTCCTTCCTTCCATATGTTATAGCATTTGGGGTCTCGTTTATTTTTAAAATGTCCCAAGATGAGATCAGCAAGATTTAGGCAATCTGGTCCTAGACACAACCTTTTAAGGCTCGTTTTCTGTTTCTTCATCTTCTTCAGGAAAATTAAATACACTGGACAGCCCCCAAATGAATAATTCTCAGTGGACACCTCCAGGGTCTATTAGGTGGTATATATCAAGAGTCTGTGAGGGCCTGCATTTCTCTCTCTCTTCTGGATCTCTGCCATCCTCCCAATCATCAAACCTCGCCTCATGGCCATTTTCAGTTTCTCCTCTTCCATGTCCCCAACCCCCAAGGAGAAATAACCATGCATTTATATGTATAGTCCTTTGCTGAGGCCTATGAATTTTTCCTATTCAACCCTTCTGGCCTCCCTCTACAATCCCCCAGACACTCCTCAAGGTCAGGGCTTCCTTATCACCAGGCTGAAATATTGCCATCACTTACCTGTTTCCCCAGTTTCTTACTCTATAAAATTTTCCCTGATATTCCACAACCAAAAATGTTTCTCCTTTACATAAGTAAACTGAAAAACTCTTTGAGAAGTACCTTTTAATGTTTACACCCTGTTTTGACCTTGGGTAAGAATTTTAGGTTCCCTGGACTTCAGTATCCTCATCAGTAAATAAAGAAGTTTACATAGATGTTAGGGTCCCTCCAGTTTAACTCTAAGATCCTTTCAAAAATGATATCTATGACATTGATGTAGCAAAACATTTACACACATTTTCATTTGCATCTGTGAGGTAAGTGCTGTAGGTGCTGTTATGACCATTTTATAGATGAGGAAGTTGAGGCCTTTAGGAAAAGATGCTATAGATAGACAGGGAATGGAGGGGGTAGATAACACCTGAGGGGATCCTTTTCTTCTCCTTTTGAAACATCCTCTGAGTTTCCTCTCCTCAGAATAGTACCTTTTGATAATTTTCTTTCTTTTGGAGGAGCCTTGATTTATCTTTTTCTGTTCAATCTATTATATTGCAAAAGAAGTAGGAGGGGCAATGTCTTTCAGAGGTTGACTGAAATACCCTAATAGGTTTTGCCCCTATATGAACCTGTCTGCCTAGTGCTGCTGACCACGGGAAATTTCGGCTGCTTCCCCACCACACACACACACACACACACACACACACACACACACCCCAATCCAACAGCAGCAGAGAGGTTGGATCCAGGAAAATTCGGGGGGAGGAGAGGGTGTAGATGTGGGAGTGTAGCCCTCCCTGCTCCTGATTTATAACTCCGCTCACTACAGTTTTATGATGCTTCCTTGTTAATTGGGAAACTGGGTCAAATTACCCTTCTGCAATAGTAAATCATTATATAACACATGTGGGCACATGTTTCTTGATGACAAAGAGAAAAAAATGGAAAATATAAGGGTAGGGGGCAGGAGCTTGGAAAGAAATTACAGGATATTTTCAGAATTGCTTCTCTCCATATTGATCGCTAGAGGGTGCCCAAGTGTATGTGTTGGCTCTGGGTTTCTTGGAGATTAAAAGTTTCCATCTAAATCTAACTGATTGAAAAGATATGTGGAAGTAGAGGTTGAGGTGGAGAGATGGTCAACTTTTGTTTAGCGCCCAAAATTTGAAGTCCAAGGACCTATGAGTCAAACTGACTTCTAATTAAGATTATAGACAATGGTAACCACATATTCCACATTACTCCCCTCATTTTAACACTGAGAAATTGAGACTTAGAAAGATCAATTGGTTTGTACAAGGTAACAAGCTCCAGAGGAAACCAACCTTCTAGATACAATGGTCTTTCCACTGTATCTCTCCTAGTTTGGGGAGGGGGAAGGATTGGGAGATTAAGCTTCATATCTTGGGTCCTTGGGAAAATTGAGGAGACAGAGTGATTTCAACTGGGTAGTTGATTGTTTCCATGTCTCTGATTGGAGAAGAATGAGAGATTCCTCTCACAGAGTCTGTGTCCCTGGGCTGCTGATCCAGATAGAGCAACAGCATAGAAAAGGGGAAGGTCACTCCCTGCACAGCTGCTTACTGATCCTGACCCAACTAGTAAAGCAATGGGACAAAAAAAATAAAACAAAACAAAACAGCACAGCATGGACCTCAATCTGGGAGGGCACGGCTTCTAAGAATCCCCAGATCTGAGAACAAAGCAGCCTTTTCCTGGGACTGATGCATCTAGTTTCTAAGAGACTGAGGGGTGAGGGTGAAGAAGGTATATGGGTATCACTGATGTAGTGAGCTGTTGGCTGCATTAGTCTCTTTTGCCTAAAGCCCACAGATATCACTGGACAGGAACAGCTCCCTGAGATGAGTTAAGAAATCTTAAAATGAAGGAAAGTTGCTCTAGTGAAAGGAATCTAAAGTCCTAAGGTTCTGGCCTTTCTGCTTTCTTACTTATGTAATCTTAAGTAAATCACTTCCATGGTACAGGATTTAGCCTCCTTATCTATAAAATGAAGGGCTTGAAATAGAATGATAGCCAAGGTCCTTTGTAGCTCTAACATTCATTGAACAGATGGAAGCAATCCCCAAGTGACAATACTCTTCTGTTACAGATGGAGAAACTGAGACCCAGAAAAGGGAAGTGACAGAATTATAAAGTTTCAGGACATATAGAGGCCTCAGAGATCACCTACTCCACCAATATGTACATATATATCTGACTCCAAATCCAGTACTTTAACTCTTCCAGAATCCCCATGATTGGCAGAATCCCTAGGAGGACACAACTGTGTCTTGTCTGTAATCCACAACCCTTTCCACTGTACCACACTGCTTTTCATTCTCTGGCCCTTCTCAAGTTTCCTGCCCTTGTCTCTCCTTATTCCTCACCTGAAGCCCAGCTCCACTTGCCAACTTTTGAATAGCCTCAGTGGGCTCTTTCCACAAGCCCTCATGAACAAACCTGGAGAGAAACAGATTGATCATACTTAGACTAAAGGGAGGTGGGGATAAGTGGGGCCTGAAGCAGCATGAAGTCCATATTCAGAGAGAATGTTTCAGAAGACCAGGCTCCCTCTCCTTTCTCCACTGCTCAAAATAAAGTTTTACTGTTTGCTGGCCTCCAGATTGGCCAGAACTAGGCCCACCCAAGTATTAGAAACCCACTCTCCTTTTCCCAACCTTCTCCCAGAGTCCAAGCTAGCTGAGGCATGCTTTTTATCCTCTCCCCCAACAACTTGTGGTACTGAGCGATGTCCTCTGCATTCCATAAGGTGCTACTGGATAGATGCCAAGAGGATCCCAGACTGTCAAAAACAGAGGGCTTCCTGAAAATCATCTAATTAGAGCAGATGGTTAAGATATAGATGGCTGAGACCAAACAGAGGGAGATGACCAGCCCCTCCACACACGTACATGGAAGAGGCAGTATCAGGAACAGTGTTTTTTTCCCCCAGGAACAGAACTTTCCACCTCCAGCATAGAGCATCTAGCCCTCTGGAAGAATAGGTCCCCTTCTGTCTCTGGCTGCAATAGAATACTGTAGCAGGAAATTTTAACCCGTGGTCCGTTAACCATATACATATACATATACATAAATATGTAAATGTACACATACAACTATCAATATAGATTGATAGAAGTTATATAGATGATATGTATAAGCTTCATTTCAGTACAACTAGTTTCTTTTGTAATCTATGTGTTTGTTTCATACATTTAAAAACGTTATTCTGCGAAAGGGTCCTTGGGCTTCCCCATCCTGTCAAAGAGATCCATGATACATAAAAAGATTAAGGACCCTTTATCTAAGGGGAGAGGTTGTCAGGAGAAAGTCAAGTTTCCACAAACGTCGCCTTCCCCACCCCCACTCCACCCCCAATGAGACAGTTTAGGGCGAGTCCGTGATGTGGTAGGAGTGGAGTGTCATTCTCTCTCCCCTCCCCCTCGACTCTCTCCCTCTCACAAGCAGACACCCTTTAAACATGCAACGAGTGGACCCAGAAAACTACGCCCCCTCCTCACTGCTCCCCATCCTGTTCCACCCCCACGGGCTGAGGCCCCCAGGTTCCGAAACCGTCTCCCTGCCTCCCTCAGGTCCTGCTTGACTCCCCTGGAGCAGCTCGGGCCACTTCGCGATATTTGCTGCTCGGTTTTGAGTATTTATTTACTCTCCTTTTCCTCTGTCTAAAGTTGACTACACTCGCCAATCTTTGGGCCGGCTGCAGCGGAGAGAGTTTTTGGTCTTCTGGGCATGGTCCAACAATGTTAATAGAGGAAGGATGTAATAACATGCCACGGGCAATAAATCATAGTTAGCTGCTCCCCTCCCCCTCCTCTGGGCCCTCCCCACCACCCTGCCCTCCCGCCCCCCGCCCCTCTTCCCTCCCCTCCCCTCTCCCAGCCCCCAGCTCGCCCCCTCTATAGAGGAGAGGAGAGAGCGTGTGGAGGCGCACACTGCTGCTGGACTTTCACTCTTCTCTCGCCTGCTACCCCTTGAACACCTAGCAGCTTCGCCCTCGGCTCCCCACCCCAGGACCATGGACGTGAAAGTGTTGGCCCTGGTGACCTTGCTGGTGGCAGCACTTGCGCTCTCCGAGGGTAAGTGTGAGCCCCGCTCCCGGACCTCCCGGGGGCACTGGGCGGCATCTCCCTGCCTTGAGGGACAGAAGCCTTGAGTCCCAGTCGTAAGTAGGCACCCTCTACCTTTCTAGTTACTGACAAGTTTAAATGGCTCTATTAAGGTAGAATTCTTGCCTCCGAACCCAGGTGAGCCATAACGCTGTACTACACCTTTCGGGAAAGTCGGTCCCCTCGGAGTGGTGGTTTTTCTGTGCATCTCAGCCCTTGGGGGAGCTGCAGGATCTAAGCCTGAATTGGTCAGAGGAGAAAACTAGGGAGAACTGTTCACTTTTCCAGGCAAGCTGAGGAGCAGCCCTCCTTTTCTCTCCTGCTGCTGTCTCTACCACCTTAGTTTCGCTTGCAGTTGGGCAAGGCTGAGCACCCAGATCCGCAGAAACTGGGAAAAGACAGCATTTACCTTTTCCCTGTTTTCAACGCAATGATTGGCATAAGGACGCTTTCAATTAGGCTCGGGAGGGCAAGAGACTTTCAACTTACAGCCAGAGCCGCTCTCCTTTGCCGAGACAAGCGGCCAGGAGACAAGGGAAAATTTTTCTTCCCTCTAGCTGGAGACTTTTCCTTCCAAAGAGGTCTAGCTCCTTCCACTTCTTTTCATGTAAACCTCACCAGAGAGAGGAAGAAAACCGTGGAATTGAATGAGGAAAAAGAAACCTCGGGCCCTATTTCCTAGTTTTATTTTCTCCAAAGGAAAAAAGAGAACAAACTAAGCACACTGTAATTAAAAACAGTGACCTTCCCTCCTCTCCTCCTCTCTCACCCCACTCCTAAGACCGCAGAGATTTTTTTTTTTCACTTTCTAGTTTAGAGAAACGTCAGGCTGCACATGTGCGGGCTTTGCCCAGCAGCTGCCTGGAGTTCCAGCTGCAGGCTCTGCTCCCAGCCTCAGCGTCCTTGCCTTGTAGAGCTGTGCCCAGCAGTTCTCTCCATTCGGTTCCATTTCCCCCCGGAGTTCCCTCTGTGCGGGACTTGGCTGAGCTCCGAGGTTCTATGTACCAGGGGCCCAATTGTGTCCTGGGGTTCCCTCTATGTAGGATTTTGCTTCACCAACACTTTCTCTGTGAAGTCCGGATCAACAGGCTAGGGCAAGTGGTCAGTCGAGATTTCGGGACGAAAGAGGAAACTGAGTTAAAAATAACTCTGGCTAGGGTTAGGGGACTGGTGAGGTCCCCAAAACACCTTGGGAGAGGCTGTACACAAAGTGCATCTTCCTTAGGCTCTCTAGCACACTTTCCCCAGCTAGGGAAACCTGCCAGAAACAAACTATAGCTGTCTCGACAGAAGGACCTGCTTGGTGCTGGGGTGATTTAGTCCAAACGAAGCGCTCTGGGTCTCGCTTTCACTTCCCTCCCCCCCCCCTCCCCGCCCCCTTCCGTGACCCTAGGGAAACAATGGAGGCGAGAGCCCGGGCTGCACAGCTGTTAGGATTGCACAACCTTTGAGCTGGAGAGCGAAACAATCCCCACTAACCTTCCCTTGCTAAATTTGCATTGTCTCTGAATCTCAAGATTGGATCATGCTGTTTCAAAAGATATGGACATAGGTTTGGGAGATGCAAGATGACCAACCCCTTAAACTTACCAATACGGAAAATGAGACCCCGGGACACCGAGTGGTCACAGAGCTATTCTGAGTAGGAGAGTCAGGCTTCGAATCGAAGCCCTCTGACTTAGAAATGTAGTAGCAAAGGAGAGATTTGGATTCAGAGGGCCCCTGGTTCTGTTCTTCAATATCTTTGTGACTTTTTTATTATTTTTAAAATTACTTCATCTCTCTAGGCCTCAGTTTCCCCATCTATGAAACAAGGGGGAATTGAACTAGATGCCCTTGGATGGCCCTTGCAGCTCCCAATATAAAATTCAGCGATACTCCCTGAACTGCACCACGCGGTGGAAGCGCCAGCTTTCACTGAAGGATGATTTCCTTCCTTTGGCGTTCTCGGCTCCGCGTCGGTAAACGCGCGGTGATTATCTGCCAAGGAAAACGCTCGAGCTAGAGCGCGTGCCCTTAGTAAGAGCTTGATAGTGTATGCGCGGACTATTCCAGTAATCCCCGAGAGGTGCTGAAGGCGTCCGGGGCAGAGTCGGTTCTCCAAAAAGTCCGCCTCCTTCCCCCGCCTCCTCACCCCCTACCCTCCACCCCATCCATCCTCAGAAACACACCTGCGGATATAGACTCTTTTGTAATGGAGGCAAAGGCTCCCTGGCTATTTTTAATGGGTGTCGCTTGAAAGTTTAATCTCCGAGACATTCGGCAATTGAAAACCTCGGTGTCCAGTTTCATAGTGTGCAAAGGGAGAAAGACAGAGCTGGAAACACAGAAAAGAGGGGAAACCGAGAGACTGGAGGGAGAGAGTGGATCATTTTTCTTAAAACTAAATTCAGAGAAAACTCAATTGGATAAACCAAAAGATCCTGAGAGCTCACCGCTCAGCTTGTCAGTTCTCTGAAAAAAAAAATCTTAACAATGAACTCAGAATTTGGGAAAATACTTATTTCTGTTTAATCTTGTTATACCAGTGGAGTGCCTCAGATTCGAAAGCACCAAATGAGGCGGGGGCTCTGAGTGTTTTGTTTTTGGTTTGTTTTACCTCCACCCCACCCCCACCGTTCCGGGAATCTTTCTGGTCGCGGTAATGGTGTGCCCCCAAATGAGACAAGGGTTGGAGAAACCAGCTGGAGAAGGTAATTGACAAGTTCAAACTACCAGGACTACCCTGGTTAGCTACTGATCTAGCACAAAGTGGCCACACAAGAGAAGGAATGTCCCAGTTAAACCTTCATTCCGTTATCATTTATTCTCACCTCCCAAGAGAACGAGAGAGGGGGGAGAGAATTTTTAGTTCTACGCACGTAGCTCGAATTCCATAAATACTTGTTGGTCCATTTGTTGATTCCAGAAATGTAGGACCAGTGGCTCATGGGCACCAGTCTTAACTTTAAATGAAGAACAGTTTGAAAAGTTGTCATACATTTACTGCAAAATTACCCCTTTTCCCATCCTAACTCCTCCAAAATTTGATCAACCAATCAACGTGAATTTAGTAAACACCTACTAAGTGCCAGGTACTGTGATAAGAAAGCAAAGTGAGATCCTTACCCTTCTGTAATTCAGCTTAACATTTGAGATAACAATGATTGCTTTTGCAGAGTTTTAGTTATTAAGAATTTAGGGGGAAGGGTGGGACAAGAAACTGACCCTCGCCATCCATGAGAATAAGTCTGCAAAAACTTTTTCTTCATGTCACTTGTCTTTTTCCTTCACGCAAATCGCAAATCGCTTGGTTCAAAGCTGCACACACTTCTACAAATGTTTAGAGCCCAGAAACTTAATTTCGCTTATACTTTGTCTAGGTTGGCTGAGCTTTTCTGCCCTGTAGTAGAGTACCAGTTCTTGTGCATTAGACTAAAGCTTATCTTTAGTCCTGACTAAAGCTTTATCAAACTCTCTCCTGGGAGTGTTGTTAGGGCGTTGCCCTACTCCATATGAGACTGAGAAATTCTGTTATATCATATCTATACCCAGCAGTAGTCTCAAGATTTTCAATCATGAATGCTGGAGTCGGGAGACCTGGGTTCATAAGTTATTTCTCAGGGACGAGTTTTGCAAGTCTTAAAATGAAATGCGCTATACAAATGCTCCCCTCCCCCTCCCATGTACATCCTAGCAGCGCCTTGGCTTGTATAAGACAGATACTCAATTAAGATTTAGATTCAGAGTTAAACTGCTGGGGACCTAGGAGATCTGGACATCTATCTCTACCCTAACCCCCCGATGCCCCCTCCCCTCCAAGTAGCTTAGTGAATTTCCTCTCTGTCACTTGTCAATTGCGTGGACAAGAGTTAAGTGATTTAATTTCCTATAAAATAAGAATAATAATACCTGAAGTACCAACAGAGCTATTGTGTTGAGATGCTTGTAAAATATTCTGGGAGCTTATTTAAGGTAGGTAAGTGTCAGGAAAGTTGAAAAAAATTGGGTTCAGAGCAGTTTAGTACCTGCTCTAAAGCCAGGCCAGTTAATGAAAGGTTCTGAAATTGAACCTAGGTCTGCTGATTGATTTATTGGTTTGTTGTTGTTGTTTTTGGTTTTTTTATAAGAGAAGGAAATTGAGATTACGTGTGGTTCTCTGGCTACTCACTGTTTTAGGAATGTGAACGAAAATAATTGCAACAAACATATTCACACCACCATGATAAAAAAAAAGCAGCACAAATATATGCATATGTGGGTTGATTTACTCATTTCAAAATTAAAATAGTGTTTTTTTTCTTTTTTTCTCCCCCTTTCCTCTTGTTATTTGGTGGTGGTATTTATCACCACTGTGGTAAAAAGCAGCACATATATTTGTATGTACGTATAACATACTGTTCTGAAATTAAAATAGTAATCTTTTTTTTTTCTCCTACTCTCCTTAACTCCTAACAAAGGTTACTCTGATACTGAGTGGAATGATCTCTGTGCTCAGAGGATTCTTATCTTTTCTCTATACTTAACTGGTTGTATATCTTTGAAGAAGTAACTGAATTTTCCTGGGCCTGTTTCTCTGTAAAATAGGGCTCAGGATGCACCAGAAAGTCTCTAAGGTACTTTTGAGTTCTAATAGTCTGTTTACAGGGGAAGACAAATCCAGGCTTACCCCTGTGTGTTACTGGGTGAGATCTACACTGATATTTCTGTGATGGGACAGAAATTATCCCAGACAGTTGCAGGGCAGAAATCACCTGGGCTTACTGAGTTGATTTGAAGTAGTCATTGTGCAGAACATACATCTGTGGCCTTGGACACCTTTGACTTACGGAGCTTAAACTTTGTGGTTACCCATGCCTCAGGGTGACTTAGAGGGTACAGCTGGGTCTGGGGCTAGGGCTAGGGTATTTGACCCATTTCCTCCTGCTTGTGAGGTGGAGCACTCTTTGCACTGGAGCTGAAGCTTGACAACCTTAACTCCCCATTCAAAGACTGAAAGGCTCCTTCTCTTTCCTTCTTTCTGTGGAGGATCGATGATTCTTGGACACTATATATTTAGAGAGGAGACAATTGAGACAGAAACTTCCCAACGGCTATAAATAGCTCACCTAGATTAAATGTGCCATCTACCCAGTGCCAAACTGCAGAGAAAACTCAGTTGAGTAAATATCTAGGCAATAGGTTGTTTTGTATTTTTTTAAATGGGCAAATAATTGCTTTTTATATAGCATGGCTTGCAATGGACTTTTTCTGCATTATCTCATTTAAGCCTCAACAACCCTGTGATGGAGGTGCTATTATGTTTGACTTTGCAGATAAGGAAACTGAGCCCAAGTAAGGTTAAATGACTGGCCCAGGGCATTACAGCCAGAAGACAAGTGACATGGGATTTGAACCCAGGTCTTCCTGATTCTAAGTGTGGGGATTAATATACTAAACCACACTGTAACCAGCTGGATTCAAAATTGCCTTCTCTAGAAAAAGTCTTTCTCTTGACAAGAGGCTCAAGGCTTCTGGAAAGAATGAAGTGAGACAACAGGTTAGCAGTCTTCACAACCTTGGTCACCAGAAGGCCACTTGCTCTGTGTTGAAAACAAAAAAGAGTCTTTTAACTTGTCCAGGTCTTTCAGTTTTACAGATGAGAAAAATGACGACCAGGGAGATTAATGAACTTTGCCAAGGTCACACAGCTAGTAAATAACTTCAAGGCAAGATTTGAATCCACACCCTTAAAACTCCAAAGACAATGCTATTTCTAGGATGGAGAAAACCTAAGCATTTGAACTTCTGGTGGGGTAACTAAAGAAACTTCTCTTTGAAAAAGGAAAAAAAAATTATTTGTGACCTTGTCTCTGTATGGGACTAACTAAATCTTTTTTCTCTGTGCTTGTTGCAAGGATTACTAAACCAGGTTGATAAATAGCTTCACTGTTTTCCTTGAGATAAAAATCTCATTTTCTCATTGGTAACAACTCTTGCCTACCCCTCATTAAGCTCTGATTTATTTGTCTGTCTTATCTCTCCATCTATCTATCTATCTGTCTGTCTGTCTGTCTATCTATCTATCTATCTATCTTCTATCTCTATCTAATCTGTCAGTCCATTTATTTATTCCATTGATGAAAGAAAGGATTGATAACCTTCCCTACTAAAAAGTAGCAAAGATGAACTTTGGAAGGTAGTAGTTCAGAAGGCAAGCAGACCATGCTTCCTCGCTGACTGGACATCCTTTGGAGAGGAAGAATTACTCTCTGAGAAGCAGTGCAATAAGAGAATAAAGCATGGACTCAGGAGCTGGGTGTGCAATCAGCCTCAGGCTTGCATTTACCTGTGTGACCCTAAGCAAATCACTTCACTCCGGTCTTCATCAATAAAATAAGAGTTGAACTCAATGACCGCATATGTCCCTTCTACTTCTAAATCATAATGTGCTTTTGTAGAAATTTGCCATCTTCCCTGGACTTGCCGTTTTGCATTCCCATTTTGGGCGCTACAAATAACTTTGATGTCAGATACATTCAGAGGGACTATCCTTTGGATGCTAATCTCATCTCAGCTGAAAACAGAAATGGTCCAGGCCTAAAAACAAGCTTTGCTCTTCTTGGTTATCAGTCAGAGCTTGTCTGACCTTGGAGAATAGCATGTTCTGTTTATTCCAAACTTCGGAATTGAAATAAACTATTCTCCCCAAATCAGACAATCAATCAAACTGAACACCCTGAGGCTTTGGAAAGAAGTAAATGTCCTGCAATCTGCCCCCCTCCCCAAGACTGCAGATGCTAACTGCAGTTTGGACCCCAACTCACTCATTCTGAAGATACTGGATTTGAAATATTCTCCCAAAGGCTCTTGAAAGTTTTTAAAAAATGCAAACATTTCTTTTTTTTGGACTTGCAAAGTAAATAATTTCAGATGCTGCTCTAATCCCTGATGAAAGAATCCCAGAATACAAATAGCCTAAAGTATTAGGGAGCATTTGGATGAAAATCTGAAGGGAGGAGGGGAACCCCCAAATCTCTAGCCCTTCCAGGACCTTCCAGTTATAGACATTGGGGGTGAGTGGTAGATGTCACAGAAGCCCCTTGCTAATTTGCACTAATGAATGTCAATTATAGTATTTTGCAGATTGGTAAATTGGCAAATGAACATAATAAGAGAACCCAGGAGGCTGCTGAATTCTTTGAGCTTTGGCTGAAGAAAGAGTACCACATCTGGCTTTGGGCCAGAGGTCCTGAGTTTTTCAGCCTAGAGCCTGGGGCATGATACTCAAGGTGCCTCCCTTTGGGTAGGAAGTAGCAAAGTGGTTGGCTTTTACTATGAATTCAAAGGTTTGAAGATTATTCTTGTGTTACTTTTTCCTCTTTGGAATTAAAACTTTCAAGAGCTTGAGTTCAAATCTCATTTTTGAGGCTTACTATTTTTGTGGCCTTAGGGAAGCTACTTAGGGAAGACACTGTGCCTCAGTGTCCTCATTTGTAAAATGAAGCAGAGGGACTAGATGACCTTATGGTTTGTTCCAGCTCTAGATCTAGGATCCTAAAATGTGGAGATGCACTGGGATGCTCTGGCTGAAGTTAGAAAGTGGAAGAGATATATTTTCCTTGGGAAATTCTGGAATGAATCTCTCTTTTTCTCCCTTTATCTCCTTTCTCATTTACCCTAAAGGCAAAATAATTTTACAAAGGAAAAGTAACCCAGAAAAGTAGCCTGGATGATAGTCTTTATCTTCTCTAATTGCTAATAGCACTGGGGGGTAGACAATTGGGTGCCTCCTCATTTTAAATCTCTTCTCTCTTCTTAGGTTCCAAATTCCCACCTGTTCTTTTGTCTGCTTAAATGGCAAAGGCTGAACTTAAGACTCTTAGATTCTTACCTGGGAATGAGAAGTTTGGCCTTTCTCCTGTTGTGCTGGTCTCCCTCTCATATCAGCTTTAGGCTCTACTTGCCTCTAATGACACTAAGAGCATAACGTGAAACCTCTTTCTCGCTGCTCTTTCTAGGAAAACCGGTCAGTCTGAGTTACAGATGCCCCTGCAGATTCACCGAGAGCAACGTAGCCAAAGCCAACATCAAGCATCTTAAAATCCTCAACACCCCCAACTGTGCCCTCCAGATTGTGTAAGTTCCCTGGGGAATCATCTTTCATTGTGCAGCCTGGGAAGGACTGCTGGGCACTGGCTGATGCCCTTTTGTTACTTGTAAAATAAGTAAGACCTTTTGGGAGGATCCCCTAAAATGCAGTGGGTGATTACTAGGGTGATCCTTATGTACTCTCCCCACACCCCAGCAAATAAAAGGCCAAAAGAAAAAATCAGTTAGCACAGGACTCAGCACATAGTAGGTACTCAATAGATGCTCTCACTCTTTCTTCTTCCCATTTCCTTAAGAAATCAACCTCTAATTCACTATGAATTTATGACTTTACTTAGAATGATGACAATTATAATTATTTTGCTTATAATAATTTATTTATAATATATAAAATATAATAATTATTACTTATGATTATACTTATTTAATTTCGAATGAATTTTGCCAATCAAAACCAATATAAGGCTCTTTGCGAACCATAAAACACAACTGGGAGATCATAGCTCAGTGAACACTACCTGAATTCAATGCCTCTCCAAATTGATCATTAGTGGAAAAATTGATCAATGAAAAAAATGAACAAAATCACCCAATAAATCATTTATTGATTGGTTATATTTCCCTAAAATATAATGCAAATAATGAACGTCTTAAGTTCATGGAAGCAGATTATTTTGTTAAATCAAGGGGACATGAAGATAAGCATGGCAGTTAAGATACTTTGTATTTGACATTTCATAAAACAGTCTGTCTTTTCTCTTCCCCTCACTTTTAAACTAAGCTATGTCAGAAAATAAGATGTTATAGGAAGGAAAGGAATCTGGAGTAGTACAGAATGTGGCAATAGGCTGCTGCAAAAAATCTTTGTGGCCAGAAAGATATTCCTCATCCTCAACATTTGAGTTCCTAGTATTTGTGAAAAGAAAATCCGGAAAATTGTCAGCTGTTTCCAATTCGTTTTCTTCACCTTTATTCTTTTGCTGATGTTCATGACTTAGCCCTTATCAACCTATGTTCCACCTTACTCAAAGTCTTCTCTTGAAAAGATATGAGTTCTATAAACCTAAGAATGGATGTTTTTCAAAACCTGACTTTTCCTTTCAAATTGCAAAGCATGTCATTTAAAACAATTTTCCCTGAACCCAAGGACAATCGAAATATAGTTGGTCTGTTTTCTTGAGTGTGTGAGTGTGTGTTTGTTAAAAGCTAAATTCTTTCTTTGTGAAGTTTAGTTTGCATTAGGAATCCCAAAAGAACTTTGAGTTTTGTTTTAGGGAAAAAACATACTGCTCCAAAAGAATTCCTGAAACCATCATCTAGTCAATTTCAAAAGAATTCCTGAAACCATCATCTA
>CM053769.1:496324521-496373293 GCA_028658325.1 Potorous gilbertii
ATACAGAATTGTATGCTGTCATGGGGAGGGAGGGGGGTAGCGGGGGGAAGGTGTGGGGGGATAAAATCTTAATTTTAAGGAAGTGATTGTAGAACATTTATAAATAAATAAAATAAAAAATTTTTAAAAAAAGAAATAAAAAAAAGTTTGATTTTCTCTTCTATAATCCTCTCTATAGCTTGTTTGGTCATGAACTTTTGTTCTAATCACTGATCTTATAGATAATTTTTCCTTGTTTTTCTGCATTGTTCATAATGTGATCTCATATTGATATTACATAACAATTATGTAATTACATAACAATTATGTAATTGTTACCTAACAATTCAGAGCTTCATTTGGTATAAGATATGAACTAAGGAATAAAATTAGATTTCTATTATATTGCTTATATTGCTATCTAATTTTCCCACCAGATTTTATCAAATAATGATATTTACCTCAGTAGCTGAAGTTTTTGTGTTTAGTGAATATCAGAATTTACCTTTTATTTGTTAATTCAATTGTTTTTTTTCCCAATTGTGTTAATTAACTAATTTTGGGGGAAAGGTGTTTAATTGGCACTTTAATTTGTTCATGGTCTATTTCTTTTAGTTGAATACTGAATCACCAATCTGTTTTTGCTTTTCTTGTCAATGAAGATGTTTATAAATATAAATATAAATATTATCCTGATCACTGCTTTGATTGCATCCCCCAAATCTTTGTTGTCTTGTTGATGTCATTAAGTTTATTCTGTTCATCATTTATATTATTTTTCTTTGATCAGCTATTCTTTGCAATCAAGTTATTTAGTTTCTAATTGATTTTAGTACTTTTGTCAGCAGCCTTTTCATACACACACACACACACACACACACACACACACATACACACACACACACATACCTTTTCATATATATTATTTATGTCTGCTTTTCTACATTTCTTTCTATCACTTATTTATGAATATATGACAATGGGGGTGTAAAATGACATTCACAACTGAGAAATATGTATATTCCTTTCTATTCCCATTTAATAATAACTGGTATATTTATATATATAATTTCTCTAAAATTTCAATCAGGTCTTTAATTTCTTTTGGAGGGATTAAATTTATCTAGGACTTAAAGTGGGTCCATTGAGATCCCTCATCATTATAATTTATTTTCTATATCCATTTGTAGTTAATTTGATTTTCCCTTAAAGTATTTAGATGGTATGCCACTGAAGGTATATATGTATATATATATATATATATATATATATATATATATATATATATATTATGTATTAAAACTAATTCATTATCTGTTACAGGATATTAATTTTCAGCACAATGTAGTTTTCTGTTTATCTCTTTTTATTAGTTATTACTGTTTTTTACTATTATCATTATTAATACTATTGCCTCATCTGAAATAATTGCTTTCCCTTCTTTTTGTGTGTTCTGCTGAGGCATAATAGGTTTTTCTCCAAAACTTTATTTTAAATCCTGATGAGTCTTTATGTTTCAAGTGTACTTCTTGTAAATAAGAAATTATTGAATTTCACTTTCTAATCCATTCTAGTATCCTCTTCTGTTTTATGAATTCATTCCATTCAAATCCATATTTATGATAGTTAATTCCTCTTCTCTTATACTTTTTCTTCACTATTCTCCTTGTTCCTTCTTTATGATAGATTCTTACTCTTTCTTTTTAGCATCTACTTTTTAATTTTTTCCCCTAAATTAAGGGTTGTTTTGCTTATGACCAATCCCTTCTTAAATGAACCCTTCTTTTTATACTCCCTCTCCATATGTTTCTATCTGCAAATCCATTGAATATATTCCTACTTTAAATTCTACATATGGAGGTGTTCCTCTGTGTGTCTCTCTCAGTATGTATTCTGGGATTTGTTTCGGGTTTTTTTTGACCAATTCAGATGAAAATGAAATTCAAGTGACACCAACTCCCCCTTCTCCTTCCACCTTTTTATATTGTTGCTCATACTATATTTTCAAAGAGTACCAGTGACATCATGGGATGATGTCTTAACTTGTACGTGAATTGGATTTAAATGAGATAAGGTCATGAACCTCACTCTTTCTTCTTGAGTCATTGAAGTCCAGTGGCACGAAAAAATCAAGAGGACAGACGATAGACCAGAATACAGTGGATGACTTTGGTGTCTTTGATACCTGACCAACCTCTCATCACTCTACTGTGTTTGCTTCAGCTACCCTCAACCAAACCGTACTCATGTGCCCATGCTGCCAGGACAATTCTTTACATGCTTGGAATAGACATCTCCTAATTCATCAACAGGTTTGAGGTCTGTCATCTATCCTCAACACGGTTTAGCCCATGTCTGCTGAGATACATCTTCCTGGAGCATGATACAGCTTCTTGGAGCCACAGGTAGACACCATCAGTGGTTGAGTAGCCCTGCAAAGGTTTTGACACACCCAGGCACTACAGGTACAAAGTCCATCCTGAACTTTATTCTATATGCACCAATTCTGTGAGATAAGTTCCCCCATGCCTCCTCCCATTTCTCCCCTGTCATACTCCCTCAACTTTATTTCTTCTTTCAGCATCATCAAAATGTAACAAAACTATAGGCTTTCTGTTTCATTTGAACACATGATCCTCTCCAGGTTTTTTATGACATTGTTCTCTTTTGGTTTCCCATACTTCTTTCTGACCACACTGTTTCAGTCTCCTGCTCGTTTATCCCTTTCTTTGTATCTCTAGCACTTAACACAATGACTGATACATACTAAAGCCTAATGGATGACCACTGACTGACTGGAGAAGTGGATTTCTTTCACCTCACTAAGAAACAAACTAGCACTTGTCTGCAAGCAGTCTACATTCCTTTCCAAATGTGTGGACTAGCCTAGAGATATATTCTCTTGGAAGGGCTCATTCTCAAGGAGTTTCCATATGTCAAGGGTAGCACAACAAAAGCCGAAGGAATTGAATTGAAGTTACAGAGCAGTATCAGAACAAAAGAGGAGTTCCTTCAAGAATGATAACCAGTAGCAAGAGCCTGGGCAAGTACCTGAAGGACTATGATGAAATAGCAGTGGTATCAGAATTGAGGATCCAAATATTAAAGGGGTAGCTGGAAACAAAGAGCAACAAGAACAGATCCATGACAATAAAGAAAAAACTGGGACTGGTGATAAATCATGTGAACTGTGATGATCCAGTAAAGGGGGATTATCTTTTTAGCAACTCCAATTTCTATGCCCACTCTTTGGGAAATGTCCAACCCCAGAGTGGCACTATAAATCTGGTGCCACTACATGGGTGCTGGAGAAAGGGGAAAGGATTATTGACTATCAGTTCAGATCCAAATGTTCTTTGCATTCTTTATTAAGTATAATAAATGTATTCCGTATTCCTCTCCTTAGTCGTTTGATACTAGTAAGAGATAAATTGAATACTGTCCAGGGAGACCTGACATGAGCCAGGTAACGAAGTCTCCAAAGAAATGTCTGGATGGGATCATGAATCAAAACCCCAAAGATTGAACCTAGGTCATCTACCTAGAGACTTTCAGAAGTCAAGTTACAATCAAGTTATTAGTGTTTTCCTACTGAACTGAATGGTTGCTATGGAGTTAGGTAAGTATAGCTTATTTGTTCTCATTTTTTGTATAAGTTAAACCCATTTCTCCCTGTTGACTTCTCTGTCGATGAAGAACAACTGGTTAGCATTCCCCCTGTAATAACCATTCATCTACAAAAAACTATATGGGAATATTCTTTTGCCTTATCCTTTGGCCTTATGTTCTCCAGGACAAATCACTCTTCTTTAACCTGAACTCAAATAATCTATTTTCTATCATTTAATCATTTTATGACTCTTTTATGGAATTTTCCCAACTTTTCCATCTTTTTTATTTTAATGGAAAAGCCAAAAATGTGCACAGAAATAAGTCCAGTTGAAGCCAAGTAAAACAGAGGATTGGATCCTCATTCTAGCATCCAGGATTAGGTGGTTTCTACTTGTTTTGTTTTCAAATAATAGCTCTATAGGACTGGCAAGTATTCATTTAAGAGTCCTTTAGGAATCTCAGGTCCCTCCCTGCCATGGATATGCTTAAATAGTCTTTTAACTTGTGTTCATGTTGTTTCTTGTTTAATTTAATTCTCTAACCCTCAAGTTCCTGTTTATCCCCAATACTAAGATAAAAATGTGCTTCGAGTTGGATGGCCTATGGACAGAGGAATTTTGTTTGCATGCTTGTTGGAGACCAATTTATCCTAGGAATTCAGGATTCTAATCTTTTGATAAGCTCTAAATACTATTCCTATAACTAAAACAGGCTTTCCCTACATTTCAACACTTTTTATTTCATGACCTTATTCATTCAGTGATGTTTAATTAATACCTATACTTTTGACTTTACCTTCCATTTCCATTGTATACACACACACATACATATGCATATATATATTATAGATACATTTTTTTGCACATTTTCTGCACATGGATAGATACCATCTCAGATAGACTGGGCATATACCAGACTACAATTACATAATTTTTGATGGAATAATCAATGACTTCCTCTTTGATACCTATGCTAGTTATATTAATAGAAAATTTATTGAGGGCAAGAAGGGAATCAGTTCAAACCTTCCTGGAGAGATTCTTAATGAGATTTCAGTCTTCCACATTACCCAGTAGCCCTTCTAAACTTAACAAAGGCAAGAAAAACTTGATATTGAAATAATACATATTGTAGGAACACATCCACCTATGAATAATAACATCTTTTGGTTCATAAAGTGCTATCCTGTGAGGTAAGTCATGTTAACATCATAATGGTATCATTCCCTTTTTACAGATGAAGAAACTGAGGTGCTAAAAAGTAAAGTAATTCACCCTCAGTCAAATAACTTGTGAATACCAGGTCCTCTAAGACCTGGATGTATCTGCTATGCCATATGACATCTCATGTATTATGGTGCATTTTTATATTAGTGATGGATAGATTAAATGTGTGATGTGGTATAATCATACAGTATAAGACTTTGAAGTATATTAGAGTCCCTATTTAATCAACATATCCAGTACAATGATTCCTTTTTGATGAATTTTTGTTAGAAATGCAGCAGTTAAGTAGTGGAACGTTCACTTGTGAGTTGAGTGACCTGTATTCCTGACTACTACAAACTAGCTGTGTGACCCAGAACAAGTTTCTGTTCATCTCTTTGCATTTCAGTCTTTTTTTCTGTCAATTCAGAATAGGGGAGCAAGATGATCTCCAGGCTTCCTTTCAGCTCTAAAATTCTTGAGCTCATAGAGTTATGCTAGGTGAGGAATCGGTGGCTTTGAGGTCATATGTGACCATGTAGGTCCTCAAGTATGTCCCTTTGACTTAATCTAAACTTCACAGAACAAATCCCTTTGATAAAAGGATTTATTCAGGAAAACTTAGGCTCAGTCAAAAGGTTACACCTGAGGAGCTAGAGGGCCACATGTGGCTTCAAGGCAACAGGTTCCCCACCCCTGGGTCATAGACTCAGAACCAGAAGGGACCTAGAAAGTCATCCTGCTCAATAAGCTAAGGAAACTATGGACTATAGAAGTTTTCTAGTGCCCAAGGCAGTGAAGGGAAGAGACAAAATCTGAGTATAAGCCCCATAACCATAAATCCCTGTACCATACTACTTAGGATATACATTAATACTTGCTGTCTCTTTGTTTTGTGACATACTGCTGGTGATATTTCTAATTCATTTAATTCTGGGCCTCAGGTACTTGCTAGCAAGTCACTTCACCTCTATCTGTCTCAGTTTCTTCAACTGTAAAATGAGAGCCATAATAGAACTTACCTGACAGGGTTGTTGTGAAGATTAGGAGTTAATATTTGTGAAGTGCTTAGGACGGCATTGGGCACATAGAGGCGCTTCCTAAATACTCTTTTCCCTTGCTTTTCCTCTTTGATTGAAAGCATAGTCCCTGTTTTGAACATCCTTTCTGTCAACAAATGGCATCCCACCATGGTGAGCTGCTTTACTATGAGCATTCCAGTAATGGATTGGGAATGAAAGTGGGGTCCACCTCTACTAACATCCTGTACAGAGGCAGATGTGAAAATGATGATAATTCAGGAGCTCAAAGGATTTTCAAACCTTATTATCCCCATGAGGTAACTGACAATCATTACCATCTCTATTTTATGAATGGGCAAAATTAGGTTCTGAGAGATTATGCAACTTTCTCATGGTTGTTTGCTAAGGCAGTAGCAGAACTAACTGCCAGACTCAGATTTCTAACACATTACCCAGAAGCCCAAAAGATGCAGTCAATGGGCAAGCAGCCAATTTTTGATGAGTCGCCGGAGAACAAAATGGTGAAAAGTGGCAAAGAACTCTGTACTTCCATGAGCAAAGAGGCGGGACAGTAGAACTGGAGGGGTGGGAAGGCAGCATTTGTTGACACTAGCTGGAACAGATATCAGCCTCTTTGCCAAATTTAGGCTGCCTAGAAGCCATTTATGATAGCAAAGATAGCCAGGTGTTCCCTAAAATGACTCTTCTACTCTAATTGTAGAGCTAAAAATGTTGACAGGAGTGCAAAACCATTGAGACTTCTTCATGAAAAGCAGTATACCTCATGGGAGTCTGATTACCTACAGAGGTGGCTCTCTATTATGGGTTTGGATTTATTTTCCCCAGTGTTGTAGAGATCCCTGGAGACTCTGATACATCAGACTTTGTTATACGTTGCTTGAGGTCTTAAGCACAAAATATATCAAAGAGCTAGGCAATGATGACTTTGTGACCCAAAGTCAATGACAGCAGTATTCTTGACAATACCTACTCTTCCCCGTCCCCTTGGATCTACCAATTTCACAGAACCCTTGTAGTTCCTTGGCTCTCTCACACAATTTACAATTCCCCAGTAAGATACCTTGCAAACATTTGTGAAGAGTTGCTATTATTTCCATTGGAGAGTTGCCATATTTCTTCTAATTACTGATCACTGCCTCTTGAGAAAGATAGAACCAGAAAGTGAGAAATAATAGAGAGAAGTCCAAGAGTAGACTACTCTAAACCAGTTAAGCCAGCCATGAAAAATTATGCTTATGAGTCAACAGGAACCTTTATCATCCCAGAAAACAGATGGCTTGCTGGGTATTTGTTAGAGGTTTTAACAGTAGAGTAAGAGAGGAGGTGGTCAGAAAGAACTGTGCATTCAAGAGGTGCAGAAAGCAACCTTTTGAGAGACCTGGAAGATTGCATACATTGGTTGCTCAGCTAGAAATTGTGAAAAGGTCAAAGAAATACCTTTTTATGAATCTAACTTAAAAGAGAGCATACAGAGTTTTTAGAGAAAGTTATAAAAACAAACAAAAAGAAAACCACACACATCCAAAAAGTATGAAATAGTGGATTCTCCCTCACTGGATGTCTTGAAGCAAAAAAAAAAATGTACAATCGTCTCCATCAGAGGTTCTTGCCACTTTTTGTGTCATGGACCCCTTTCTTTGACAGTCTGGTGAAACCTGTGAACCCCTATTCAGAGTAAAGTTTCTAATATATAAAGTGACACACATGGGATTATAAAGGAAACTGATTATTTTGAAATGCAGTTATCAATTTAAAGAAAAGATTTACAGATTCCAGACCAGAGGTTAAAATTCTAGTTCTAAAGACTTCTCATGATCCACCAAAATCTTAATTCCTTTATTCCCTAAATACTTGGTACCTAATTTTCTTATATTTTGTGTATTCATTTTCTGTATGTACATATATTTCCTATATACATATATAGACAAATACACATCTCTCTATAAATACTTACACCCATATATATATGTGTATATGTGATATGTGTGTGTGTGTATTGGCTAGGTGGCACAGTGGATAGAGTACAAGGCCTAAAATCAGGAAGAATAATCTTCCTGGGTTCAAATCTGGCCTCAGATACTTATTAGTTGTGTGACCCTAGGCAAGTCACTTAGCCTTGTTTGCATCAGTTCCTCATCTCTAAAATGAGTTGGAGAAAGAAATGACAAATCACTTCAGTACCCTTGCCAAGAATACCCCAATTTGAGATCAGACAAAGAGACATTACTGAAAGGACTGATCAACAATATACATACACACATATATGTATATCTCTATATATAGATATACATATATGTGTGTATGTGCAATATATGTGTATAATATTATATATGGAGAAAGATACATACATACATTTATATATGTGTGTGTGCTTCTTTATATATTATCACTAATCTAGTATAAACTTTTTGCAAATAAGAATTGTTTTACTCTGTGAATTTATGATCCCAGCGCCTAGTGTATATTAGGGGATTAATAAATGTTTGTTGATTGACTAATTGATTTATTTGATCATTTGTTAGGGATATGATAAAGGAGATTCTAATTCAGACATAAGTCAAGCCATATTGCCTCTGTAATTCCTTCCAAATTGGAGATTTTGTGAATTTGAAGAGGCAGAAAATAATTGAAACTTGTATGAATAAGAAGTAAAGTGACACAGAAGAAGACCTAAATAGACCTGAAGTTCTTTCCCTTTAAAGTGGTTCTGGAAGAACAGCTCCGGGCAAGGCACTCTCCTTCCAGAGAGCTGTGAATTGCAGAAATGAAAGAACAATTTCAATTAGGAGAAACCTAAGATGGCTTCCTGGAAGAAGTGACACATGAGCTGACCCTTATAGGAAGAGAAGTCTTCTGGAAGTTGTCTGAAGCAAAAAAGGCCAACTTGAGAGGTGGTAAGCATACCTCCTAAGAGATCTTCCAGCTACTTATTGGATATGTAGTTAAAATGCACCATCCTAGATAGCAGCTGAGGTACCTTTCAACTCTGAATGATTCTATGAACTGCAGGGATAAGGAATGAGTGAATTTGAAGTATGGCAGATGAGCTGCATGGATGTTTGGAGTTGGGAGACGATAGGATGAGTAAAAAAAAGTGGCTCAGTTTGGGTAAAATATTGCTTATGTGCAAGGAAGCAATGTGCAGTGGGTCATTCAACAATTATTTATTAAGAATTTACTTAGCACTGTGATAAATGCTGGGGATGGAAAGAAAGGCAAAACACAGGAAATGTGAAGATTGCAGAGGACTTTTTGCATATATCAGATTGAGAGTTTTGTATATTACTTTAGAAATAATAGGGAGCCACTGGAGGTTTGTAAGAAGGCAAGTGTCATAGTCCTTTGCAATAGGAATATCATAACATCACAGTTGGATGTATCATAGATTTAGAAAAGGAAGAAAATTTACAGGCCTTCTAGTCCAGCAACCCCATTTAATAACTGAGGAAAATGAAGACTACTGGGGTTACTTGACTTGCTCAAAGTCATGCAAATTACACATTATAGATGCTGTGTGAAAGAAAGATCAGAAAGAGGGAAAGACTTAAGCATGAAGAACAGTTATTAGACAGTTACAATCACCTAGACAAGACTTGATCAGTGTCTGAATTAGTTTAGTATTATGTGAGTTGCTTAAAGGGATGGGTAAAAGATAACAATCACAGAATCATAAGATATAGATTTAGATTTGAAAGGGAACTCAGAAAGCATTTATCCCACTCTCTACCCTTAGTTTACATCTGATCAACAATTTAAAAAACATAAATTAAAGACTTACTATGTGCCAGGAACTGTCCTAAGTGCTGGAGATATGAAGAAAAAAGGGGGAAAAAAGCAGTCCCTACTCTTGAAGAATTTACACATGAATGAGTCAGTGTGTACTAAATAGGGTTGTGTGGGGTGTTCTGGGGAACTAGCACCTCTGGTGTGAGGCCTTGTTGAGCCCTCTTCAGGGCTGCTCATTCAGTTTTGGTGTCCACCTGTCACCCAATTTTCAGCTGTGGCTCCAAGAAGTTGTAGTATGTGCAGTGACCACACCCCAGTAAAACGATCTCAGAACACAGGAAAAACCAGGTGGGAGTAACTGAAAGACCTCAAACCTGTCAGCGAGTTAGGGGAATGTCTATTCTAAACATATAAAGACTCTCCGTTGTGGAATGGGTGGATAAGAACACTTTATTCCACAAAGGTGGCTAAAGCAGGCACTGTGGAGTGCTTAGAACTTGGTCAGACCTTGAAGACTGCACGGTCATCCACTTCATCCCAAGTCATCACTAGTCCCAACTTCTGTCTTGCCTCTGGACTTCTATAACTGAAGACAACAAGGCTGACAACTTCATGAAACTTTGCCTCATTTAAATCCAGTTAACTTGAGAGTCAGGACATCACCCCGTGACATCATTGGTCCTCTTCAAAATGAAAGATGAACAGCTACATAAATTGGCCCTTACAGAGGGGAGGGGAAAGTTATAGCAATGAGGAGGAACTCCAAAGGCCCTCTGTTGAAGATGGTATCTGAGCTGAATCTTAAAGAAAACAAGGAATTCTAAGAGGTGGAGGTGAGAAGGAGGAGAACCTTCTAGGCATCTCTACAAAGATATACAAAGGATAGATGGAGCATCATGTGGGAGGAACAGGGAGTTGTTTGTTATCTTTTCTTTTTAAAGGAGACCAAAATGGCATCACTATGTTGGGCTCAAGGTACAATGTGTCTGACTGGGGCTGATCAGACCAATACAAACTCAGAATGCTCTACCACAAGTCAGGCAAAAATAGTACATATGAACATTTGGAGTGAGATGTCTCTAAATGTATATATCTCACATTTCTTTTGAACTATTGCAATTCTACCTCGCTTATAGAATACAGTATCTTCTTTGATGTGGACACACTATGCTGGAGGGGGGGTCCTATGCCCTTGTCCCACATGTCTCACAATTGACTTCAAAAGTCTTCAAAGAAACCTTGAAAGTCTACTTTCTGACCTCTATGTGTTTGTCTTGTGTGAATTCCCCATAAAATAGTCTTTTAGGTAAAGATACTTTTGGCATTCGAACAAAAAGGCTAGCCCATTGGAGTTACACTCTGCAGTAGAGTTTGAATTCTTGGCATTTCAGCTCAAAAAAGGACTTCACCGTGTAGTACCTATCTTGCCAGGCGATCTTCAGAATCTTCCTAAGACAATTCAAATGGAAGCAATTCAGTTTCCTGGCATGGTACTAGTATACTGTGCAGGTTTTACAGTCATACAAAAATAAGATCAACGTAACAACCCTATAAACCCTCAGTTTGGTAGTCAGTCTATACTTCTCCTCTGCCACACTTTCCTTTAGACCTCCAAACACTGTGACCTAGCCCTGGCAGTGTGTGTGTGTCAACCTCATCATCTATGTGTACATCCCTGGAAAGTATTAAGGCAAGTGAACTTAGCTACCGCATTCAAAATTTCTCCATTTGCTGTAACTGGTGGTTCCACATATGGAAGACGTGGTTCTGGCTGGTGGAGAATTTCAGTTTTCTTGATGTTAATTGTTAAGCCAAAATAAGCACAAGCAGCAGAGTATCAATCCATACTTTATTTCATCTCAGCCTCAGACACTACACTGAGTGATACTACCTCTGTGAACAAAAAGCCATGTGCCAAATATCCTTTCACTTCAGTCCTGACAAGTCAGGATTTGAACCCAGGACTTCTGATCCCAAGTTCATCCCTATTTCTGCTAACCAAGATAAGTCTTGTATTGAGAACTCTCTAGTGATAGAGAAATGACTTCCTTCCCTGGCCTCATTAATATCCTTTTCAGCAGTTGCTGGGGCTCCAGGCAGAATGGTGTTCTGGGACACAATTGGAGTTGGCCCATTGGTAGAATTATAATCATGTGTCACCTCTAGCCAGTTGGGGAGCCATCCACTCCAATGACAAGCAAGCTCACTTTCTGCTGTCTGCTGGATTTCCTGCCCCCAATCTCAATTGGTCTGGTCACACAACTGTGAGATGGCAAGGCTATGTGTACCACATGGCTCAGAATCATGGATTTCATAGTTGGAAAGGGGTCTTGGTGGCATTCAGGTTCAAATGAGGCCCCCAGGGTTAGTTCCCACTGTAATATCCCTGACAAGTGGTCATCTGCTTGGAGGCTTTCAAGGAGCTGAGTCCCACTACTTCCAGAGGCAGAAATTGACTTGTAGTATTTTACAGTTAAATAACTTACCTTCAGTGTGGTAGCTGACTTTGGTACTGTTTTCATCCTTGTTGAAGGTATCTAACAATATCACTGAAAATATCGTGCATGGAAAAAGCATGGAAGCAAGTTCATAGTCTGGTTTGCTCCATTTATGACTGGGATCGTGTGAGAGAATTGTCCATTATCCAGAATGTATGTAGGCATGCTGTCATGAAACTGATGTTCAATACTGATGAGCTTCTCAGGGCAACTAAATTTTGGCATTATTTTCCACAAACCTTCATGACTGATAGCATGAAAAGCTTTGTGTACATTATGGATAGACCTCTGTTTTTCTCCTGACATTTCTTCTGGAGCTGTCAAGCAGCAGACACTAAATTGACCATCCCTTGACTCTTTCTGAAGACACCTTGGTCTCTAATGGATTATTATCTACCAGGTGAAGGAGCAGCTTATTAAGCAGGACTCTGGCAAGAACCTTACCAACAATGACTAAGAGTGAGGACCCCCAACCCCTCTGTGATTGTCACAGGAAATCTATTTCTCTTTCCTTTATAGAGATGGACAGTGGAAGCATTCTTGAACTCCTGGGGGATAACCTCCTCTTGCAATATAAACTGGAAAATTTCTGTCAGCTTTTGTACGAGCAGTGGAACCCTAACCTTGTAAATATCAGTTGGAATAGAATCAGCACCGGGTGCTTTGTCATACAAGAGGAATCTAATGAAATTGAAAATCTTTGTTTCAGTTGGAAGTTTGGCCAGAGGGATTGACTTCAACCTGAGGAGAATGGTCAGTGGTTTCAACATTGATTGATAATGGTCAGTTGAAAATGCTTTGTAAGTGTTAAGCCCATTTCTAGAGGATCACATCTTTATTACTAACCAATGTAGCTCATCAGCACTGAATGGTAGAGATGCACCATAGATCTTTGACCCATATTTAGATTGTTACTGTCAGTGTAAAACTGAATTTCATCTTCCTTCTCACTGTGCCAAGAATCTTGCAATTCTCTAAGCTTTGTTTATACTTTACTTTTTATGGAATTAAACACTGCCTTCTTAGAGATGACTGAACTGTCCTGCTGTAAATCATGTGGAGTTCTTGTTTTTCATTTAGCAGCTTCAAAAGAACAGCAATTGAGCCAATAGGAGACTGGCGTTTTGTAATCAGAGCTAACAAGACTTGGCAACCGACTCAATACAGGGATAAGGGTGAGGGAAGAGTCAGAGATGATTTCTAACTTTTGATCTGAGTGCAAAAAATCAACTATACAAGTACTGGATAAAGAAATTATGCTTAGATAACATTTCATGAAAATAACGTCTCTCAAAGAGGGTTTTGGTGATTGCCTTCTCTTCATGAGTCAACAGAAAACTATAGAAACCAATAAACCAAATGTAATCTTAGTCTCCATCAATTGTATTGTGTTCAGTACAAGAAAATTAATAGTCCTGTGGGGCCTGGCACATAGTATGTCCTTAATAAATGCTTATTGTCTGATAAACTGATTGATTATTCTGAACTTGTAGTACAATGGTTTTGCTTACATCACATTTTACAAATATCAATGAGAGGCTAGGATGACTATCCTTAAATCTTTCAAAGATTATCTTGTAGATTAGGAACATTCTACTTAGTCCCAGTAAATAGAACTGTATATTATGTAGGAAAAATTACAAGGAAAGTCAACTCAATATAAAGAATAGCTTTCCAACAATGATCACCATCCAAACTGTAATGTATAGTATGGGAAGGGGAGAAAATATTTGACTGATAGATTAGCCAATCAGGTTGTAGGATCAGATTGTAGAGTATAAGAAATGGCTCATATAGGAGACGTATGAAGAGAGTAAAATGAGATTTGTTGGTAGAATAAATAGAAAAAGGTACATCCATACACCCTTTATGTTAATAGGTTCAGCCATGTCATATGAACAATGAAAGGAACTGGGGGTCTTTAGCCTGGATAAATTCAGGGACTACTTTCAAGTATCAAAAGAGTTGTTGATTTGAAGAGGGATTAGAATCATACCATGTGGTTCCAGAATGAAGAACAAGGACCAATGGTCAGAAGTTACATGGAGTCAGATTTCAGCTAAAAAGGAAGAATTAATGCTGCATAGTTCAAGTGACAGTTATTTGGCCCCTTGCCCAAAATGTGCTAGAAGAGTTCCCTCTCTCACCAAGGTGATTAGCCTAGGTGACTTCCAACATGAGGACTTGGGATTTCTGTGATCTCGCACTTTCTCTCCAAGACTCGTATATGGCATGTTTATTACGTATAGATTAAAAATAAATGGATTCAATTCATTAGCTTTGGAATTTTTATCACTATTCTTAAGATAACTGTAGATTCTCTGGTGTGTTGCAAAGGCATGTTTCTCATAAATGACAGGAATCATTGGAAAAATCTAAATAAATCAGTAAATTTCATAAGTGACACCCAACATTCAATACCTGTCCATAACACTGTGTGGTGGTTATTGTTTAGTTGACTCTTTATGACCCTATTTAGGGTTTTCTTGGCAGAGATACTGGAGTGGTTTGCCATTTCTTTCTCCAGCTCATTTTACAGATGAGGAAACTGAGACAAACAGAGTTGAGTGAATTACCCAGGGTCACATAGCTAATAAGTGTCTGGGGCCAGATTTGAATTCAAGAAGATAAGTTTTTTTGTGGACCTAGCCCTCTATCCACTGTGTCCCCTATCTGCAGCAACAAACTCTAAAGGATGTTGTGGCTATTAGCTAAATTGGATTTGTCTAAATTCACATGGAAAGGCTCTGAATCAGCTATAGTATTCAAGGAGACAATAAGATACAATAGATAGAGCAATGAACTTGGAGTCCTGAAGACCTGATTTAGAATTCCTGTTTTGACAATGGTCCACTGTACGACCTTTGAAAGGTGAAAACCTCTCTAACACTGTTAACTCTTCAGAAAAGTGGGTATAGGGGCAGCTAGGTGGTGCAGTGAATTGAGTACTGGTCCTGGAGTCAGGAGGATCTGAGTTCAAATGTGGTCTCAGACACCTGACACACTTACTAGCAGTGTGACTTTGGGCAAGTCACTTAACCCAATTGCCTTGCCTTCCCCTCTCCAGAAAAAAAGAAAAAAATGGATATAATATTAACACCTACATCATGGCATTGTAACTATCAAATGAGATGACCTGCATAAAGTGCTTCAGAAACCTTAAAGCACTCTACAAGGCTAACTGTTACTTATTTTCTAGGATGCTCTCTCCTCTGGAGTTCCTCAGGAATTTTCCAAATGCATTACATCCAAATCTCACTGGGGAGAGAGAAAAGTCATTGTGGTTCAATAGTCTTAAACTGATATTTTTTTCTCTGGTACCAAGGAAAGTTCATTCAGGGGGCTCACCCCTCTTCAAATGTCTCCCCCTCCACCTGCAAATTTCTATGTCATGTGTTAAGCAAGTGAAGGATTTACAAAGTTATAAAAATATCTACTATTTTGTGTATGTATCTGGATTTATAATCAGCAAAGAGTAGCTTAAACTTGTTCTGTATTTTTTTAAAGAATCTGGTAAAGTTAGAAGCAACTGGCTGGTGACCAGAACATGCAGGAGAATTATTGGAGCAAATCTGCTTCCAAGATCCATGAGGCTGATTGTATGTCAGACTTGACTTTCCAAAGCTCCTTTTACAAAAGTCTTATGAAATAGCCCCTCAGTGAAACACCATAATCTTAGAAACATATGACTTATAGAGGGAAAAATAGATGGATTAATTGCATTTGCTAATTGTAAGTGATTTTGGAAGCTCTTTGTGAAACATTCAGAGAGGAAATCAGGAGCCAAATTGTCTTTAGAAGAGACCCTTCTCTCCCCTCCAGTAAGGAAGATTTATAGAGTACGGTAGTCGAGGAGGTGAGACACCTAACATCAGGTATCTTAAGTAGAATCAGCAGGATGTCAAGAACTTTTTTTCCCAAGATATCTACACCTTGCGCTGGTGACAGCCCCAAGATAAAAGAAGAAAGTATATTGAAAATAAAAGTGTGTGACTAAATGGTTTAATCATAATATTCATCCTTGATCACAGACCTTTGAAGTAACCTGGTACAAAAGGACCACAACACCAACCAGGAAAACCTTTTATTTTCCAGATGAAAAAGATAGAGCATCAGGGCAGTTATTTTGATTGTACATATAATCAAGCTCCTAAGTATTGGGCTGAGGAATCCCCCAAGAATATTTAGACAGAGAATTTGAACTCATGTTCACAGACTCCAAACTTCATGCATTTTTCATTGTTTTGTGCTACTTTCACTTAATTCTCCAGCAATTAATTAATACGGGTGAGGAGTGATTATTAGTACTATCTTCAGCCAACTCTCAATTACTTGTGGTAGTGGGAAATTGGCGCTCCATGGATAATCTAATTGACAGATAGTCAAGGAAAACATTTTAACAAATTGTTATAATTATAACCAACCCTTGCCAATCATCCCCTTTGTCAGAGCTGTTAACAAGCAAATGAGTTTATTGGTTGGCATCTCTTCTGACTTTCTAAAAGCTAATGACAAGTTAAAAAAAAAGATTGGCAGGCAGTTGAAGAAAGCAAAGGGTACGGATAATCCAATTCAATTCTTTAGTGCTTTGATGGATTCTGGATGTAGGTACTCCCTCCAATGGTATAAATAGCTTAGACAGATAGATAGATGAATGATAGATAGATAGATAGATAGACAGATAGATAGGTAGAACCTTAAATTTTGTAGAAAGCTTTATAAAGATTATTTCATTCAGTCCACAGAACCTCTGTGTGAGGTAGATGATGTTCTTTTCCTGAGGCAGAGAAAGGTTAAGTGACTTGCTCAGAGTTGCATGTATAATACCTGAGGTGAGACTAGAACCCAAGGGTTTCCTAACTGCAAAGTCAAATCACTATATCCATTGCTTCTCATCCTAAATCTTGTGATTGCCTCCAGAGCAAATGACCTCTGTTCCTGGATCCAAAATATAATACTCCCAGTTTTTATTTCTGTTGTTTCAGCTAAGACAGACAACTAATACACTTGGTTCTCTTTTTTATGCAGGATAAAACATAAAGTCTTGATATTGTGTCTGTCTGTGTGTGCACGCATGCGACGGGGGAGGAGAGACAGAGAGAGAGAGAGAGAGACAGACAGACAGACAGACAGAGGGGAAAAAAGAGAGAAAGCAAGAGTGGGAAGGAATGTACATGGGGCAATGGAGGGAGGGAGAAAGAGAGAGAGAGAGAGAATGAGAATGAGTGTTAGGGATCAGTAGTGTGTTCACATTCTTCCTCCGTGCAAAGAGTAGACAGAGTAGACAGTAGATATCCCAAGAGCACATGCATGGGAGACACAAAGACATAATGGTGGAATCAGTAGTATGTGCTTATATTTTGTACCTTGAATTTCCATAGAGAATGTAGATAGTTTTCAAAACAAGAGAGAATGGTATACTACACAAAGGAGAGCTTTCTCCTGCTCCTACTGCATCTCCTTATTGGAAATATCCTCCAATCATTTTTAAGCAAAGTGAACCCAAAATGCATTAATTGCTTTTTTCCGTTATCATCGCCATCCTCTGTGGTATGGACAGCACCTTATTATGGAGAGTGCATAGAAAGTGTCTGATATTTACTGAACCAGTTGGGAGGCAATCATCAATAGGTCTCAGTTCCTGGGGCTCCTTTCTTGGACTGATGAAAGACCCAGAAACTGGACAAAGTAGTAGCATTTCCTGGAGTCAAATTTCTGAATTGTACGTTTAGATTATTTCCCCCTCTTCTCACCTCTATTGAAGTTTGCTTTTATTTATTATAGATGCCCCAAAGTGGATCAGAGTGGGACAACTCAACATTTTGAAAGCATTCTCCAGCTAGAGAGAACACGACTCAGCAGAAACCCCCTTTTATCATGGTCTTACAAACTCTGTGGAAGGGAAGGGTCCTTTCCCCCTTAAGCCCAGACTTGAGCAAGAACAATGAGGGTTCCTGTGGCAGAGATTTCTGTATCGAGTTGCCTTTGACTAGGAATCCGCTGAATGAAAAGGAGCTTCAGGCAAAATCTGCCTGGTTACAGAAACGAGTGTGGAGCAACTTTTATAAACACTGACAAACTTTCCCAGCTCCCAGGGGACCAGCCAGCAGATAAAGGCAGGTGGGGGCTCAGAGCCTTCTTTGGCGATAACTCTTTTCCTCCTGATCCAGCTGTTCAATCCAGATCTCATTAAGGTTACGATTTATAGTCCAGATGCCAGGGCACCAAGAGCTATGATCAGCAAGTCAAGAAGTCAAAGGATCAGAGAAGGGGAAAAACCATCCCCTAGATTCATTTACTTATTTCTAACTTGACCAGTTATAAAAACCACCATTCCGAGTAATAAACTGGAATTTAATTACTTTCAAACCCTGGTTCGAGGTAACAATGTCACCACCTGCTTGATTTCCCCTGGGTGTAAAATGATATTCATCGAGTGCAAATCATTTCCATCTGCCAGTTTGTGGGGTGGGGGTTTGCAGCAGAGTCCTTCCTTTTGCGCTTTGTTCTCTTACCAGTTCAGATGATCCAGGTTACAATATTTCTCTCTTCTTCCTTCTCCTCTCTTTTTCTCTTTCTTTCTTTTTTCTTTCTCTCCTTCCTTCCCTCTCTCCCTCCCTCCCTTCCTTCTTTCCTTCCTTCCTTCTTCTTTCTTTACTTCCCTACTCTCTAATTCTATTTCCTTCTTTATTTCTCTTTCTCTTTATTCTCTCTCTTTCCTTGTTTTCTGAAACTCTCTTTCCTTCCCTCTCTCTCTTTCCCTATTTTGTCCTTAACTTTTTCTTTTCCCTTTTCTCTATCATTCTTGCTTATTTGCTTTCTTGCTTGTTTTCTAAATAGGTGGGAAAAAAGGAAAGAAAGGTGGAAAGGAAGGAAGGAGGGAAGGAAGGAAAACTACATAGAAAAAGCATTTTTAAAGACTTATTTTGTTATATGTGCCATGCTAAATGCTCGGGATACAAAAACAAGGTTTGCCCTAATAGAAGACAACATATGAAGTGGAGCAGGAAGGAGGGTGTTTCCCACACATCCAACGTATAGAGATGGTAGACATGTACCCTGGAGGCCTGGTTCTCAGAAAAATAAGGCAAAGAATTAGCCATTAGGGGCAGAGTTTGAGGTTTCTATTCAGTGTGTAGAGTGGGTAGAGGAGAGAATGATGACCACAGTTTAGGCAGCTTAACTAGGAGTAAAATAACCTAACAAATCGATCCAAAAATGAAAAACCTCTACTATATGCAAGGTTTTATGCTAAATTCTAGAAACATGAGATAAAGACAGGAAGGAATTCCTTCACTCTTAAGGAATTCTATGTTTGCTAGTGGGGAAAGGCATAGAGCCAAGTAACTGTGATTGAAGAGTGAGTCTGATGGCACAAGGGAGCATAAGATAAATGCAATGAAGAAGTATTAGAAAAGTGCTACCCAACATTGAGTCACTTTGGTGAGGGGAGTTGGAGAAGACAGAAGGGAAGAGGTCCACTTTCTTCTCAATGAATCTCTTTCACTGAGATTCAGTTCTGGATTTAGAGTCAGAAGAGTCTGAGTTTCAAATTCCACTTTTTTTCATTATGAGCTATATGGCCCTGGAAAGTCATTTTCAATTCATGAACCTTAGTTCAGTCTTTAGAAGTCATATTACATCCTTAGGTGAGCCTTAATGAGCTACATTTCTACAGTACTTAGAGATTTATGTAGACCTGCCTCAGATTCAGTGAACTCTATAGTTAGAGGGAAGCTCTGGTCCAACCCACATTCAAAAATAAACCTCTATTCTAACATACCAAAAAGTAGTTATCCATCTTCTTGAAGACCTTCAATGGTGGGGGCCCACTGTCTTCTGAGGCAGACCATGCTAAATTTGGATGACTCTAGTTGGGTAGGTAGATGGACAGAACACTGGACTTGGACTCAGAAAGAGTTGAGTTCAAATCTAGCCTCAGAAACTTCCTAACTGCATGACCTTGGACAAGTCACTTAACCTCCCTTTCCCACTGGAGAAGGAAATGACCAACCACTCAAGTATCAAAACCCCCAAAGAGATCACAAAGAGTTGTTCATGACTGAACAATAGCTGACAAAACATTTTCTCCTGTCTTCAAGCCTAAATTTTCCATTTTCTACATCTTACCTCTTGGTCCTGGTTCTACCCTTGGGTCCAAATAGAACAAATCCTGCTTCCAAGTCACAGCCTTTCAAACATTTGGACAGTAACTTTCCTGAATCTTTTCTTCTCCAGGCTGAATGCCCACAGTTCCTTTAACTAATTCTATGACACTGACTGGAGGAGGAGGGAAAAAGAGAAAAAGCATTTATTGACATCTATTGTGCCAGGCACTGTGCTAAATGCTTTATTTACTGATCTCATCTTGCTCTGTGTCTGATTCTCTGCCTGGCTTCAGCCACTCAGAACAAACACCCCTTTCAGGATAACTCATCACTTCTAAATGCACCTCTAGGCTGCTAACTCAAGCCTAGTGAGTTACTGAAGAGAGACACCACCTCTTTCAGTCACTTCTCCCCACTGACTTGAGAATAGGAGAATGATGTATCAGACTCCTCCCAATGCCTTCCTTTGTAGGGGACAGAAACTGGACTTAGCTCACTCTACTCTGCATCTGCTGCCCTGCCTGCTTTCAGCTCTATCAAACAAAAATGTCTCCACACCAAGCACCCTCTGGTCCCCCTTCTTCTGTCTTCCTGACCCCTTTTGTATGTTAACTCCAAGTATGAGTCTTAACATTTATTCCTATTGAGTGCCAAATTTAGCTACTTCAGATCTTACTCATCCAACAACACCCTCCAAGCTTTGTGCCACTTGCAGATTTGATAAGAATGCCAACTATTCCGTTATCTAAGGCTTTAATTAAAACAAGAATGAAGCAATTTCTCTTCACTGGTGGTCTTTAGGCAATGCTGAGTGGCCACTTGTCAGGTCTGCTCTAAAGGGGATTCTTCAAATACAAGTTGAACTAGATGTATAGGAAGATCCTTTCCAACTCTGAGATTCCATGAGTCTGTGATTCTGATTCTCCTCCAGGTAAACATGCCCATCTCTTTCATGAAGTCTTCCCTGACTTCCCCTGGCCAGAGATGGCTCTTTCTTTAGCAATCCTTTACCACTTTCTTTGTTCTAACATCTCACTTAGAACACATATATTCTTTTATTGTAGACATGTGGATACTTAAATTGTCTTCACTGAAGACTATGGAGTTCATGAGAAGAGGGTTTATCTATGGAAAATACCTAGGTAATCCTCACTCTATGCATAGTATGTGCTTCATAAATCGCTGAAATATTTTTCAACAATATTTCTTCAGGATTCACTATGTACCCAACACTGTGTTAGGTGCTGTGAGCAATGCAGGAATAAGACATCATCCTCATCTTTAAGGAGCTTAGAGAATGGTTGGGAAGACAAAATAAATCCACATGAAACAACTGGACAACAATGTTTTTGATTGTGTGTTATGGACAATTGGACTCCATGAGGGCAAGGACAGTAGGGATTGTCTTGGAGACAGGGACTATCTCATGTTTGTCTCTTTATAGCTCCATGGCTTTGCACAGAGCCTGGCACATCATAGGCATTTAATAAATGATTGTGGACTGATTGATTGCCTAAAGTCATCCAAGTATTTGGTAAGAGGGATGGATTTTCCCCCAAAGCAGATTATAAATGGGCTGGCATACCAATTCTCAAAGTTTAAAGGAGATGGAAATCACTTTCCACCAGAATGAGCCCTGCTACTTGAAGCATCTCAGTGGATGTAATAGTAACAGTAACAACAGTGTTTATGTAGCACTTACCGACACTTATCACAGCCAGGCATTGTGCTAAGTTCTTTACAAATATTATCTCATTTAATCCTTACAACAACCTTGGGAGATATGTGCTATTATTTCCCCATTTTATAGATGAGGAAACTGAGGAAAACAGGTTAAGTGACGAGTCCAGGGTCACACAGTTAATAAGTGTCTGACCCTAGATTTGAATTCAGGTCTTCCTGACTCCAAGTCTATTGCAAAATCCACTTATTTGCCCCAGTATTTCTCTTGGAAAAGGGCATAATCTGCTATGTAGAAAATTAAAAAATGAATATCAAATGTTAAGAACTGGAAAGGACCTTCACCTAATACCCTTTTTATAGAATAGAAAGTTGGGACTCCAGGGAGTAGAAGGATCAAATTAGTCAGTGGCAGGGATGGGGCTAGAATTTCACTCTGCTGTTGAGGATGTGAGAGTCCTGGTTCACCACTGATCTTGTATCATTTGAGAGTTTTTATAGAGGAATATGATTGCCTTACCCTTTGTTTTCACTTATCTCTACATCTCAGATTGGTATCTGCCATTCCACAGAGATGTTCCAAAATGTCAGTCATCCAGTTAATCAATAATATCTTATTATGTATTCCTAACAAGATCTAAGACCCATAGTAGGTACATAATTAATGTATGCTGAATGTAATCAAATACTGGGATGTCTAATGTTAATCTTAGCTCTGATGCACCTGAAATTGCTGGCAGAACTGTCTTCACTGGTAAATGGTAAGATATACTTATAGACTATGACCCCTGCTAATAGATCGATCAAATAAGTTCATGCCCAAGGCATATTAGTATGGGTCTTTAGAGACAGTTAATAGAATTACAGATGTGGAGCACCAAAATAGAAGGGTGAAAGGTCAGGTGTCTTGACATTCCAAGCAAAACCAATAAGTTGAGGATATGCAGAGGACATTTACTAATGGGGAAAGTTCTCTGACCCTCATTCCTGACTCCTGAAAGACAAACTGTTGAAACAGGTGGACATAAGGGAAGCACTGGGGAAGATTCAGACAAGAGAGAAAACAGAAAAAGAAGAAATTTATGAGCCTAAATGTCTCTCCAATCCATTTGGTAAACTTGGTTTTCTATAGTCTAGTATTTTGAGAGCAATCTTTCTTCCTTTGCTTGGAGTTTGGGGTCTTTGTTTCCCAATAAGCAAGATGATCTCATGTTAGTCGTGTTCAATTGCAGCACATCTCTGAATGATGCATTCAAATTCTGGTGTGTGTGTGTGTGTGTGTGTGTGTGTGTGTATAAATCAGATTAAATCCAGTAACAAGCATATTTGTGTATATCTCTATCTCTAAGCCTTGGCTAGACTATCCACAGCAAACACTATGGAAATGTCAAAGTGTATAAGAATATCACAGCATGAACTAAGCCAATCACTTCAATTAAATTCAGTGCAACACAATGAAATTCAGTACACAAGTATTACGTGTCTACTATGTACAAGGCATGGGAGAATAAGAGGTAAAAACAAATCAGACCCTGACTTCAAGGAAAGGTAACTTGGCATAGTGAATTGACCTCTAAATTTGGAGTCAAGAAGATCAGGTTTCAAATTTTGCTCCAGATGTTTACTAGGTATATTACCCTAGGTAATTCACTTACATTCTCTCAACCTCAATTTCTTTGTATATAAAATGAGAATTTTAATAACTCCCAAAGTAGTGTGGTATGGTAGATAAAAGTCAGACCTTGAGAGGCAGAAATACCTGTGTCCAAGTCTGGACTCTGGCACATGATAATTGTGTCATCATAAGCAAATTTCTTGACCCCACAGTGTCCCAAGAAACTCCTCAAGTCTGTAAGTTATAGAAGAGATGAGGAGTTAAAAGTGTAGCTCTGTATCTTCCTCCTCCTTTCCCAAAGACCACATCAAATTTAATCTGTGAAGTGGTTCTCTCTCTCTCTCTCTCTCTCTCTCTCTCCAAATAAAGGAGCTGAGGTCCAGAGAGGGTAACTTCTTTGTCTACAATCACATCAGTTGTAAGTGGCAGAATCAAAAAGTGTTTTAAGGTCCTCTGACATCAAGTATCTTACTCAATTCTTAGCTTTAGATATATAAACCAGAGAATATTAGAGTTGGAAAAAATTTCATTCCAACTCCCTTGGTTATTGTTTGTTTGTTTTTTAATAAACCTTCCTCTGATTACGAAATGACTTGCCTAAGGTCACATTGTTAGTTAATTGTGGACCTGACAATAGAATCCAGACCTCTTGACCATCCACACAAACTTGCTGCTTTTAACAAACAAGTATTCTCTTGAATTTGTGGTTTGGGTAGAGACAGTGAAAAACCTTTTTTGGACAGTGCAGATGAGTCCCTGGTTCTAAATTGGACCAAAAGAGAGTCATAGACCTAAAGCTTCCATAATCCTGGGTGAGGGGGAGGATAGGGGAGGGGAGAGTCAATTTTGCATAGTAGAATTGGAATTAAGTTCTGTCTCAGATCTACACTGGCTGGGTGACCCTGGGAAAGACCCTTAACCTGAAAGTAACTGAAGTCACTCCGTGAGATTAAAAATTACAAAACTGTTCTGCATTGGTAGACGAAATCCCCACACTGGGAGTTCCTAGTCAATATACCCACAGATCCAAATGAAAACAACATCCCAGTAATCCTTACCTCACTGGCTAGTTGTGAGGCTCATGGGAGTTAGTAGTCCAACACTACCTACCTTGGTGACCCTGGCCAATTCACCTAACCCTGTCGGCCTCAGTTCCCTCATGTAAAAATGAGCTGCAGAAGGATATGGTAAACCACTCCACTATCTTTGCCTAAAAATCCCCAATGGGGTCATGAAAAAGTCCCAACTGAAATGACAAAACAATAACAAAGGATATTTTACACATCTTTATAGACTATATTATTCACCATAATTATTATTGATTCTGTAGATAACTTTAAAACAACTACAAACACAAACCAGATTTACTAGCTATAGAAAACAACTGTAAAACCTTCCCCCATCTTATGTTTTACATATGTTTACAGAGCTAATACCTTGCCTTGGGTCTTGTTGGGGATTTAGTAAATATTTGTTGATTCCTTGATGTGTGGGTTGAGAACCCTGTGCCCCTGGGGTTGAGTTGAGGCAATTGAAGTGTAATTGAGTTGTAGATGTGCTAATGACCTATGTTAATATATGGGAGGAAACAAAAGGAGACCAGAGCTTGAAAAGAGGGCTCCTCACTCTGTCCCTCCGGCTATTGAGTAGCCTGGAAGCCCAAAATGGAGAGGGAGTGAAAGACTGAGAGAAAAAAGAGATAGAGACAGAGAGAAACAGAGAAAGAGAAACAGATACAGAAAAGAAAGAGGAGGATAGGAGAGAGAAAGCTATACAATACTGGGAAGAAAATGAAAGCTTTAAAAACATAGATACATTCAGGAAGTGAAATTACAAGGAATCTTAAAGGTAATCTACTCCAAGTGCATTTCACAGATAAGGAAAGTGAGCCCTAGAAAGGGAGCAGCAGTGGAAAGAAGTGAATTCAGAGCATGTAGTTTCAAATCTGTGCTTTGCTACTTATGACCTGGGAGACTTTAAGTAAACTACTTAATCTCCCGAGCCTCAATTTCTTTATCTGTAAAATGAGGGAAGTGTATTATATGATCTTTGAGGACCCTATTAACTAGATCTATGATCCTGTCTACAGTGTCTACACTTTAGTAGAAACAGAAGCAGAAACAGTAGAATTTGGAAGATCAGTCTACTGGTTCCATATCTTTATCTCTCCCTCTTGGGTTTATCTCTCATCATTCTTTGTATGTGTGTGTGCATGCATGTGCATTTGTGTATTCTCTGGGTCTCAGTTCCCACTATTTCCTTGAATTGACCATAACACAGAACTAATCATATTTTCTATATTTCTTGATTTATTAATTTTTTCATCCATATTCTTTTCAACAAGAATTATTAAAACTGTCTCAATATAAAAACTACTCAGGACGTGATGGTTCATGCTGATGGTCAGAACTCCGTTGCTTTTCTTCATACTATATGGTCATAATTTAAAAAGCAGATGAATAAGATATGTTATCTCTTTCAAGAAAAAGCTCATAAATTTGTTTTTTGCCTTATGTGGCCTTCAGTTGGTTTGTCTTTAAGCCAAAAACTCTCAATAGAATAAAAGGTTCCCCACCCCTGCCCCTGAGACTCTCAAGAGTGAGTCATTCATGTCTAAACTGTTTTAAATCTTCCATATTTCAGCTTAAGGCTTGGGACACATTTTCAAAGCAATGCTCTTAATATATTTAAAACTCCTTAGGGAAAGTCTTCTTAGGAGAAAAAAATTAGTTTGGAGATGTAGCTAGAGGATCAAGTCTTAATATTGGGAAAAGGAAACTTTGCAAAGTTGCCTAGTTGCCTGTAACCGTATTCTCCTGGGGCAATTTGAAAGTTCAGTGCTATGTCTACCTGGTTTAGAGTGAAGCAGACATTTACTTAATTTCTCGTTATTTTGGCTAATGTAGGACTGGCAGAATAAGAAATTCCAGCTCACACCTTGAAGTAGTGAAAAACAGCGAGAGAGACTCTACCTAGATTCAAGGCATAACTCTAATCCTTTCTACTTGAGTGACTAATGGTTTGACATCTCCAAGTCTGTTTCTTCACCAGTAAAATTGGGGTGATAATACTTTCCCTGTCTACTCATGGGACTATTGTAAACAGTGTTTTCTTAAGCTTTAAAGCGCTACACCATTTCCCAAAGCCTTAGTGCAATTTAAGCTAGTAAAACTTTAAAATTAAACTGCCCTGAGACTTTTGGGACACCTATTAATGTCAAAGTTACTTGTCATCCCAATAGCCAAAAATCTTAGATTTTCTCAGCAGGAACTCCCTCCATCTGATCCGACACTTCTGTTAGAGAGTCCTGGGACTTGCCTCTAAAGGTTAGGTGACTAGCCCATGGTTACATGGCAAGTGAGTATCAAAGAAGGGATCTGAACTCAAGTCTTGAAGTCACACTGTGCACTCTATCTACTGTGCCATGTGGTCCCTGAGTCACTTATGTCAGCACATTTGGAAGTTTAATCAGCATTATTAACATTTTCTTCATCACTTCTTAAGTTTAGACAATCCACAATATAATAAATCAGGTCTTGATTTGTAGTGTTAGCTGATTTTCAAGGGGTAAATGCTCCCATTAATTTTCCTCTCTCTCTCTCTCTCTCTCTCTCTCTCTCTCTCTCTCTCTCTCTCTCTCTCTCTGTCTCTCTCTCTTTCTCTCTCTCTCTCTCTCCCCCTCCCTTTCTCTCTCTTCTCTCTCTCCCCGCTTCTCCCCCTCCCTCACTCCCTCCACATACACACTCATATATATGTACACATATATTATATACCTGTGAGTTACATAGAAAAATTGAACAACAAATACTATTAAATACCCACAGGGGTTAAATGTAATATAGTGAGAGTTATTTCTCTAGAGAAATTTAAATAAAGGATGCTTTCACCTCCTCTCTCTCATCACTGAATCTAGTCCTTCCAGTTTGGTGAGAGTGATCTGGCATAATTAACTTAAGCTTCAAAGTAGATGAATGGACTGAGTCTCATCTCCCTAGATTCCATTCAGCCCTCAAGTCTGAGATGCACCTAGACCCATAGGAGTCCATGATTGAATTTTAAAGGATCCTTGGCAGCTTTGTTCTTTTAATTTAATTCAGCACCTCCCCTAACTAGCCCTATGAATATTGCAGCAATGGTCTTGGGTTTTTCCCCCCAACATTCATTTATCCATTCAACTAGGACCAACTTATGACTACCTCTAGGATCTTATGTTCTTTCTAATAGGGAAAATAAGAAAATCAATCAACCAGTCAATCAACAAATATTTATTAAGAGCCAGACTGCTTTCCTGGAACTGAGTTGGCCTGGGGAGATCTAGACAAATAAAGAGAATTTTTGTGACTTCAAGGAACTCACATCCATCCTAGGGTACAGACAGATGAAATGAAAATTTAAATACGAGTGCCCAGGAGAAGTTGAGACATTGGATGCCAAGATCAAATAAGGAAAAGATCAAGGGGGCAGGGAGGGGGAGGGCATCCAGGAAGACTTCATAGAGGACCTATCATTTGACCTGAGTCATGAAGGATGCTTTGCATTTCAATGGGTGGGGATTATAGTAAGAAAGGAAAATATTCCAGGGGTTAGAAATGGTCTAAGCACAAAAGGGAAGCAGGGAAAATTAGCAGTTGAGTTTGATGGGAACTTAAAGTGCCTAGGGGAGAGAAACATGGGATCAGATTGGAAAGGAAGACTGGAGAAGACTGGAGAGCCTTGAATGTCAGACTAAGGAGTCCCAACTTTAGTCTGTGATCAGAGAGGAGCTACTATGCCACATTTTTGGTGGTGAAGCACTAGATCAGACTTTCAAATTTGAAAATAAGTCTTTTATTAATGTGTAGGATAAGTTGGAGGAAGGAGAAACCGGTTAAGATCCTCTTACCCAGTTGAGTACAGTCGAGAAGAAATGGATGTTGTCAATGGTAATAAAAAAGGAGAAATATTTTCAGACTGAGCTTACCTCTAGGAAAAACAAATGATATTCTTGCATAAAGCAAGACCCTCTGTTTTTCTGTGGGTTTACAAAGTTCCTCAAAACCAACTTCATCAAGCTAGAATTAGCTCTTTTAAAAGCAATTACCTATGGGGACAGGAGGCCGACTGGCTGTTACAAAGCATGTATGAGTGACTGGTCTTTCCTCCACATATTAGCTTAGCTGGCTTCAGTCACCTCCTTCTCTAATCAAAACTAGGTTAGACTTTTTGTGAACTGCCCTGATTCTGTGCCAAAAAAACCCCAAATGTGGTCAGGAAGAGAAGAACAGGATTGAAATGACTGAACAAAAAGCACCTAATGATTCTATCCCTTAAGAGCAAGAATCTCTGTTCTTGCCTGAGATCTTCTCACTAAAACACCCTTTAGGCTGGGAGAGCATTTTTGCTGAACTTGCTGAGAGTAGCAGCCCACACACACAAATCTTTTATTCACCCAAATCCTGTGGCTTCTGGCCTGGTCCTGCCCCATCTTTTTCTTCCCCTTCAATAATCCTATTCCAACTCCAGTCCAAGTAGGTCTCAGTTTTAAAGTGCTAATTCCTAGGTTCCTCTTATTTTTACATTTTTATACCTTTTTTAAACTTTTTTTTACCTTACATTTTACTGAAGTTTCAACAAAATAGAGTCTCTAGGATAGATCAGTTTAAAGCTTAAAATGAAATCCAATTATGTATTGGCAGAGGAATTTTTATTTGATAAATAACTAAGTTGAGCATTCATCAGGGGTCACTAAAAAAATCATAATTACCAGAGTTCATGATGGATTCTTTCAGCCTCCAATCACTCTCTTGTGAATTTCATGGTTAAGCCCAGAGTTGGCATAGAGCCACATGAAATAAAGGACATTGGGAAAGATGTGCGAGTAAAAAGATTGTTTTTAGAGGGAAAACCTGCTTTTTTAAGGCCAAAGAACAAGTTATTCATTTCCAAACATAGGTTTTCTCTATCCAGTCTGAGAGTGCTGATATGTTTATGCCTTGGCTTGGTCTAAAAGCAAGGTGACAGGGGCAGGAGGATTGAGAGCATGCTTCTGCTGAGTCAATAAATTAACTAATATGCATTTACCATTGTTCTAGGTACTGTGCTGGGGTTACAAAGATAGATCCAACAGTCTGGGACTCAGAATAATAGTCCCTGTTCTTAAGGGGTTTATATTCTACCTAGAGGAAACATGTTAAATCCAATGCAATTTTGCAGGGGGCAGGGCAGCAGATCAGAGAAAACCTCATACAAGAGGAGACCTTTGAAGGAAGGTAGGGATTCTAAGAGGTAGAGGTAAGGAAGGAGGTAATTTTAGATGTAAGCTACATGCAGCCTATACAAAGGCTGCTATGTGAGCAGACCTTTGAAGGAAGGTAGGGATTCTAAGAGGTAGAGGTAAGGAAGGAGGTAATTTTAGATGTAAGCTACATGCAGCCTATACAAAGGCAGAGATATGGAAGATTGGATGTCATGTGTGAGAATCAGCAAGAAAGATTAGTTGGACTACATTGAAGAGTACACGAAGAGGAATAATGTATAATAAACTCAGAAATAGTAGGTTGGAGCCAAACTCTGAGGGATTTTAAATGCCAAGAAGAGGAGATTGTAATTGTAATTGATCCCAGAGGTAATAGGAATCAATCTTCATAGGTGGGTTGGGGACTTAGGGCATGTGTTTGTTTGAGTTTATGACTAGGGTTCTAGCATGTTAGGAGTGCATTCATTCCTGTTCTGGATTGTTCACAAATTGGGATTGTAAGAGAGACCTGTCACTAGTTCTTCCAAGTAGCACAGGTTTGAAGAGACCCTAGATCTAGAAGAGATCTTCTAATTCAACCTTCTCTTTTGACAAATGAGAGAACTGAGTTTCAGAGAAATAAATGACTTGCTAAGGATCACTCAGTGTCAGAGGTAGAATCTGAATCCAAGTCTTATAACTCCAGAGTCACTGTGCTATGCTGGAATTTTTAAAAGTACTTGTTGTTTGATTGATGTCTACAGTGACTCTTTAGCATCTTCACCAGCTGCCAGTAGCAAATGGCAGTGACTACCCAGTGGTCAGGAACCTGTGGTCTCAAGGCCACATGTGGTCCTCTAGATCCTTGAGTGAGGCCCTTTGAATCTAGACTTCACAGAACAAATCCCCTTAATAAAAGGATTTGTTCTGCAAAATTTGGACTCAGTCAAAAGGTTGCACCCAAGGACCTTGAAGGCCACAGGTTGCCCACACCTGGACTAGTTCCATCTTCCCAAGGATCTATGACTCCCTAATAAGACCTTCGATTCTCCCAACTTTTCTGCATACTGGAGCCAAGTCCTGGCTCTGGTTTCACAGGAACTGGGCTCAAATCTAAGTGATTTAACCTACCTCTCCAAGGATCTCAGTTTCTTTATCTCTATAATGGCAGTGAATTGGTGAATACTCTCACCTCACTCTCACACTAGCCCTGATCTGTGGTTTTCTTGAGCCACTTCCAGTAAGACTTAGGAGTTCTGGCTCATTATAGAACTTGGATCTTTGTGATAAACTCCACAAATTCTCAGTCTCTTTGATGATAAAGGGAGGAAGGCAATCATCAAAAAAGGATGTGCTACAGAACCTGGAAGAGCCACTCTCAGCAGACTTTAAAGAAAGCAGCTTCTATTCCCACTCAATCCTTTTTTTTCCATAATGTATTTTGGAACTCTCTTTGGGACTTTCATGGAGTGAGGAAGGTGGAGAGGGACGAAGAAAACTAGAGCATGTATTCCTTAGGTAGACCTAAGCCTGGGCCTCCAACCCCTGGCTACCTCTTTTGTTATGCTTCTATCTCTGAGAATAGGTAACTGAACAATGACCATGAGAGATGAATCATGCCCCCAAGATTTAACCCTTTTTATCTCTAAACTATAATTCTGAGGCCCCATTGATTTGATCTTAATGGGAGCCTTCTGTGCCCCACTATTTCAGGGTGGCCCCAGCCATGCCTTATTCAATCTCCCAACTATCTTCTCATCACTTGCCTTGTTGCTCCATGCTCTTTCCAGATATCAGGGGGAAACTTCCTCTCATTCCCTTCGCAGTTTGCGACATCCAATCAATACTTCCATTACTCTTGGAAAGGGCATGTCCATATACTCCCTTATGGTTTTCATTCACCAACTTGGTAACTTTCCAAACTGAAATACCCTTCCTTGGTCATCACTCCCCTATAAGTGTGATCTCCACCTGTTAAAATATAAGTTTCTTAAGGACTGCCATTGGTTTTGTTTCTGTATCCCCAGTGCTGCAACTTTTCATTCAGGTGGAATGGACTTTGGGAAATTATTTGGGCACATGTTTTGGGAGTTCCGGATTCTTCTTTCTACTGACTGCACTTTGAAAGGGCACTTTGTAGCTACTACAATGCTTTTTGAATGAGAGAATGACCACCAATAGAAAAAAGAACCCAAGCTCTGGCCTGACTTACCAGAAGACATGAAACTTAGGGGAACTGTTTAGACAACATAGAGACAAAATGAAGATGAAATGCTTATTAAACATCTCTCATAAGTGTTCAGTGTACAAATCACTTACTCCTTAAGTACTAACCTTCCGGGAGAATACAAGAGCAGTTATAGGATTCTTGACTGTGTTTCAAGTCTTGGTCAGTACATGCTTCTGAGGCTGTAAGTGTTGAACATTTCTTTTGTGTGGAATAAATAAATATCTGTTCCATACATGAGCCACATTGTACATTGAGGAGTATATTTTCTCTTCCTTTTTGGGCATACCCCAAATATGAGTCAAATCTAATCTTAAGGTGATTTCATCCAAGGGATCCAAGGAGGGAGAGACATTAAGAAAGATTCTGCCTCCTCTTTTTAGAAGGCTGGTCACCCCAGACATGAAACCTGTACATGTTTGAGCCCAAAGTTGAGATATCCTCCATGTAGAGGTGACAGTCCCTACTCTCTACCCCATCTTGGGCCAGTGAGATCTATTTTTACTTCTACAAAATGAGGAAATTGGACTGTTTGTTCTTTGAGGTTCATTCCAACTCTAGCTCTAAAGTAGTCTTGTTTTCCCCAACATTTCCTTGTCTCTGTTTAGACCCCTGGAAGGACCAGAGCAGGAGGAAACTAGCTAAGAAAAGACACCTATACATTTCCCAGGGATTTTTAGGTCTCCATGGTGCTTGACCTGGAGTTCAGTTTGGGAAAATATCAAAGGCCTTTCTTAACTTTTAAGCTGAAAACTTTAGTTTGAAAAATATTCTCCACACTGCTCTGGTCTTCAAATGAATCCATCTATCATGGTGGTGAGGTACGTACAAATGACTTACTCCTTTTAAAACTGGACGTATTGACACCATATCACCCAGTATCTGATGGAACCCAGAGCACACTTTGTGAACAGTAATAAACATAACACAGAGAGGTCTTGGATTTCAGTGGAGAGGAAATTTGGGGTCACTATTCTGAACCCCTAATTGTTAGCTTTAAAATTAAAGCTCATCTTTTACAAAATTATTATTATTTTTTAAAATTTTGAATAACAAGTCCAAAAGTATGAACATAGTTTGAGGGGAACTATTAATTTATGTCAGGAAGTAACCCCGAAGTCAAATTGTTTGCTCATTTTGTAAATCTCTTAGCTCTACTAAAAATGTTTCATTGGACTTATGAGCATTTTATGTATTTTTCAGATAATTATTAAGAGACCTGTCTATGAAAAGTCTTACCAAACTGAAAAACTTCAGGTCCAGCCTTGGACATACTTTGTCTATTTATGAAACATCTGCTATGTGACAGGCATTGTGCTAAGCCCTGGAAACAAAAAGCAAGGCAAAAAATAGTACCTGCTCTCAAGGAGCATAGAATCTAATGGAGAAGGAAGCATGCCAATAAATGTGTACAAACAAGCTACAGATCAGTGGGAGATAAGTTCAGATCAGCACTACAGAAAGATGAGTTTAACAGTTGAGTAGAGGATGGACTGACATAGGGAGAGACTTGTGGCAGGGAAATCAACCAGCTGCTCATTCCAATAGCCCAGGTGTGAGGTGATGAGGGCAAAAACTGTGCCTTGTCTAGACTTCCTATTTCCCTAAATTCCTACCACAATCTTCGGTAGACATTTGCTAAGAAAACTACTCTATTTGGGAGCTCACTCCCCCATTGGTTATGATAGCATCCCTCAGCACAAGTTCCTTCTTTCTGTTCACTGTCACATGGAAAAGGATTGGGTTGTAATATAGTCACCATGACAATTAAATGATTAGGTCAGAGGCTGAGGTTAAAATTTACAGGGGTGAGATGTAGCTCTACTTACCCTCATTTTTTTTAAAGACTGGCAATGTCCCAAGAGAGGACAAGTACCTAATTTTAAAATATCTTGGGTTGGGCTAAAGCTGAAATCTCCAAATATTCATTCCATGTTGATTCCCATCAATATTTCCAGTGGTGGTGGTAGAATTAGTGGAGGACATTTGTTATCAAGTTCAAAATCTCTTAGGAAAATGTGGATTTTCTCTTTGATGGCATCTCAAATCCTTTGAGGTCCCAATTTGTTTACTTTTGATGAAATATGGCTTGCCTTTTTTAAATAAAAAGGCTTCTGAGCCAGGAATCATTTAACCTCTTTTAGAGAACAGTACAGGCCCTACCATCAGACATTCATGGAATTAATTTCTCCAGAAATAGATTGGGAGTTTTCAATTAAGAGGGGGAGAATGTTGGAAGAAAAGCAGTTTAATATTTGTCAAATGCAAATACCCCTCTGGGTAGTGGACTTCTCCTCCTTTCCAGATTTCATTGATCCTTATCAGCTGCTGCCAGGACCCATAGCCCTATCACTTTTCCCTCATTTTGGCCCATTAGTGTCTCACTGGGCCTTGGATTAGGTTTATTGGCTTTGTTAAGGAAGAGCTTATTCCCACTGTTTAGAGATGGCACAATAAAAAATGTTAAATTCAGAGTTAGGGTACCTAGGTTCAAATCCCAATTATCCTACTATACGTGTGACCTTGAGCTAGTCACTTAAACCCTGATTGGTTAGAGGTGGAAGGCACTGAAAGTGTCTCAGAAGTCAGAGGTCATCTCATTTCATTCCTGGGCTGGAAATCCCCAACAAGCACTGACCCAACCTTGGCTTCTATATCACCAAAGGAAGCGTAGTCATCATTTCCTAATGTATCCCATTACACTTTGCCTCCTTAAATTGGTTCCTCTTTCAAGATATCTCTTACCATTCTGGTCTCCCACTCTCTAGATATAGTACTAGCTATTGATTTCCTCCCTAAAATGTAGAACTTGTAACTGAGTACAAGGCTCCAGTTGTAATCTAACAAGAATATGGTGGTATTATGACCTCCATCATTCTGCATGCTGTTTTTTTTATTAATGGGGACCCTAATAGCTCATTGGTGGCATCTCTATCACACTGCCAACTCATATATCCTGCCCATTAAAATTCACAGGTACTTTTTATAGAAACTGCTTTCAACTGTCATCCTATTTTAGTTTAGTTTAATTTTTAAATTCAAAAGAATAACTATATACTTACTAGATTGAATTAAAATTAGTTTATTTACTAAATTCAATCTAAGGGCTGCTTAGAAAAGTTTGACAGAGTGATGGCCTTGATGTTAAGAAAACCTGAGTTCAAATTTTACTTCTGACCCTTGGGAAAATCGCTTGAACTTTTAGTGCTCTTGGCAGCCCTAAAAGTGCTCCTGTGCATTGGAAGAAGGTGTTTCCTTGACCAGGGGTTCCTTCTACCAATGAAATCACAGATCTGTTCTCTCTTCCTATCCTCAATTTAATCTAAGAATTGGTCTATCATTCTAGCTGGAGGATCTCTTTTTGAATCTCAGTCCTGTCCTTTTACTTATTGAGTATCCCCCTCTTTGAGTCATATGTAGATATGATAAGTGTGTCAAAGACATAGATGAATTAATTTTACACAGCTATAGGGACAAGGAGAGAGGCCAGACTGACCAGAAGCACACACATCTTAGACAATTCATTTAATATTTTCTTCTCTTTTCTTTTTAAGTAAGTATGTTGGTGGTAGGGGATGAGAAAGTGGGCATTAGAAAATGACTATTTTGTATGAATTCATAAATGTTTTTAAAAAAAGACAACTGGAAAGTGAATGTTGAAAACTAAAAACTAATTAATTTTAAATAAAGACAACTGGCCATAGAATCATGGAAAGCCATAGTAGGCACTACCCTAAAAATTAATCTAGTTCAATGATACTAAACTCAAATAGAAATAAATCCTTGTAGCCACACATTGACTTAGAAAATAACAAAATATCATTAACTACAAAGTCTTGTATTTTTTGATTATTTTGTTAAATATTTACCAATTAAATTTAAATCTGTTTCAGGTCATATTTTAGGATTTTGTGGACATTTTGACACTTCTGAATCAACGAAGTAAACAGATCTGAAAAAGTTAAATGCTCCCCACATCCTGCCTCCACCAGGGTCATATAACTTAAAGAACATAGAGCCAGAATCCAGATTTTGTTTGTTTTTTCTAATAATGTCACCTTGATATGATTTCAGTACACATACTTTCCCTCTCCCTAATATACTTTCTAACCATTCCATGCATTTTCACAGTCTTTGGAACACCTGTCAGTAGCCTGAGGATAGACAAGTTGTTCCTAGAGCCTACCAGTGGGGGAGGGACACAATGCGAAACCCATAGATAAGGGGTTTTGCTCATGGCTCACCTATTTGGTTCTATTGATTCACTGTCAAGTGCTCCATCTATTAGGTTAGCTAGTCCCTATTTCCCACAATAGGTCCTGAACTATCTTTGACATTTCCCAGAAACTTGAAATCACAGGATTACAGATGTAGAGCTGGAAGAAATCTCATTCATTTCCTTTCAGCCTCTAGTCTAAGTGGTACAGCATGACATGTAGAGACAAGACAAGAAGAAGGAAAGATTTCTTTAAGATCTAGGGAATACAAAAGGTTGTTACTGAAAAACAGAAGGATTTATTGCAGATTTTTTTTCATGTATTCTATCAGACTACTACAGTATCAAGGGAAAATGAAGCTCCCATATGCTATGAATCCAATATGTAATGGATTATATTCTAAAGTTAAGACTATCATTCTCATTTCAACTTCCCATTATTAGGTTGGGATCATTGGTAAGTGGTAAGTGACTACAGTTCACCCTTTCATTTGTTCATTTGATAGTTAGAAAGTACTGCATGTAAAATGTCATGAAGTGCTAATTGTAAAAAAAAGGGTAGGGTGTTAGAAGAAGAAAGGAGTGTTTGAGAGAGGGTATTCTAGGAACATTTGAGTAGGGAAAAAATGCCTTCATCTGGGGAAAGGGGGTAAGGCTTCATGAAAAAGGTTGTACCTAAGCTGAAATTTGAAAAAAGGGGAAGGAATCTAGGAGCTGAACACGAGAAAGAAGTACTTTTCAGTCAGGAGGCATGGCCTGCCCCGTGCAAATGTCTGAAGGTGGGAGATGACATCATTTCAAGTTTCAGTATTAGATAATCATCCATTCTGACTTGAATATAGAGAACGTAAAGGGGAACAGTATTAAGTAAGATAGAAAAAGTAGTTTAGAGTTAGACCAGCAAGACTGGTCAGTCAACAACAAGTTTTTATTAAGTGCTTACTATGTGCCAGGTAATATGCTAAGGGCAAGAAATAAAAATTCAAGCAGAAAGAAAGCTCCATACTTCAAGGAATTTATGTTTTAATAGGGGAAGACAGTACATAAGAGGAAGCTGAGGGGTGGGGAGGAAAATGTATCCTGCAAGAGCATTTTAGAGAAAGTCCAGAATGTAGTCTGGAGAGGAATAAGATAGAATTGCCTAGTCCCCATCCTCAAGTGAAGATTCAGGGAGGAGCCAACCAATCAGAGGGAGGGGCTGCAGAAGTAGAGAATATAGCGCTTCTAGTGTATGAATACCACAGCTCCAGTGAGGGTTCAGGTTGAAGAGCCTGACCCCATTATATGGAAATACATCTTACATAACTTCATATGTATCATTTAAATCACATTGCTTGCCTTCTCAATGTGTGGGAAAAGGTCTAGAGAAAGGGAGAAAATTTAGAACTCATATTTCTTTATGAATGTTATGGGCAGAGTACAGGCAACCACCCAAATGAATTCCCCCAATACTCCCTTCCAAACAACTTTAAAATAACAGCTCAAATAAAATTTTGGAGCAGCAGAGTCAGCAAAAGTCAAGGTGTGACATTTTTCCAGCTGAAGAAGGCTGGCAAGAGAGGTCTGTGACATTCAGGATAGGGGCCATCTCAGAGCACACATAGTGGCAGCACCTGAGTCTCTGCAGTGGCTGTGGTACCTCCAGCAATAATTTCAGGAGCTCTCAGTCCACACTTGGAAAGGGGGTCAGATAACTGGTTAGAAATAGACTACAGGGGACCCTTTGCTGGCACTGGATATAGCTGGTGCTGATTAGCACCTCTATTTCCTATACACAGTTCTGGCTCACAGTTCCTGAGTAGAGAGGCATGCTTGTTGTCAATTTCAAGGAAGAAGAAACTGCTGTCCCAGTTTTAAGTCAGAGAGAAACACTAGCACTTGTCACAGGAGAGAAGGAGATCTGGTCACACTTCCAGGGCCACGTGGAGTGCTAGCACTTGAAATGCAAGAAAGCCAAGTTCCTTCCTAGGTAGAGACAAGAAGCACAGACCAAGAGAGTAGTAGCCATACCTCTCCCAGGATCATACCACATTGGAAACATTGAAAACTTTTTTTCAGACCCCAAAAATTAGCTCTGAAAACAACAGCACAAAGACGACTGAAACTTTGCCTCCCTGCTCCCTACTCCCAGGTGAGCAGAGCCCAGCTCTAACATGAAGTATAGAGTCAAGAAATAGATTGGAACCAAGAAAACACCAACAACATAAAAAGGACCATAAAAATAAACTATGGTGGCAGGAAAGAATAAGACATAAACTCAAGGGAGAAAAGGAACAATGTGAAAACAACTACAGGCAAAACCTCAAAGAAAAATGCTGAGATTCAAGCCCAACCAGAATTCCTGGAAAATATTTTTTGAAAAGAGAGAGAAATAAGAGTTGTAGAGGAAAAAAATTGGAAAATAAATGAACGATTCAAGAACGTTATGAAAAGGAAATTAACAACTTGATAAAACAGACACAAAAATAATTGACAAATTAACAAAAAACCGTAAAAGAAGCAGAAGAAATCACTGAAGAAAAGAACTTCTTAAAAAGCAAAATAGATGAAATGAGGGAAAGAGGTATAAAAGTTCACTCAAAAAAATTATTCATTACAAATATCAGTGGGCAAAGAGTAGCTAATGAATTCACGAGACATCAAGAAACAATAAAACAAAGTAAAAGAATGAAAATGTAGAAGAAAAAATGTTAAATATCTCATCAGAAAAAGAATTGACTTGGAAAATAGCTTGAAGAAAGAATTTAATTACATTAGCAGTCATAATAATAAAGAAGAACTAGGCATCACATTTCAAGAAACATCAAAAAAATTGTCCCAAAAGTTAAGATTCAGAGGGTAAAATAGACATTGAAAGAATCCAATCATCACCTTCTGAGAGAGATCCCAAAATGAAAACTCCAAGGAATACTAAAACCAAATTCCAGAGCTCCCAGGTCAAGGAGGAAACATTGTCAACATCCAGAAAGAAACAATTCAAATATCGTGAAACCATAGCCAGGATCACACAAGATTTAGCAGATTCTACATTAAAGGAGCAGAAGACAAAGAAGCTAGAATGACAACTGAGAATAAACTACCCAGCAAAACTGAATTTAATCCTTAAGAGGAAAAATACTTAATGAAATAGAAGACTTTCAAGCATTCCTAATGAAAAGACCAGAGCTAAGTAGAAAATTAGATATTCAAACACCAGACTCAAGAGAAACATAAAAAAGCAAATATAAAAGAGTCCTCATAGAAAATTCAATAAAATTAAACTGTTTATATTCCTATATGGAAAGAGGACGCATGTGACTCCTAAGATCTTTATATTATTAGGACAGATGTCATATACATAGAAAGAGGGTATAAGTGTAAGCCTATTATGTTGGGATGGTCTCAAAAAAAATGGAAGTACTAGGAGAAGGAGAAAGAGAGGTGTATAGTGAGGCACACAAGGAAGAGCTTTTATAATGGAGGGAAAATGGGGTACAAATAGATTATAAATTATTTTACCCGATGAGAAAACAAGAGGGGAAAGAGATAAGAGATAGGGGAAGAGGGGAGGAAACAAAAGGGAGGGTATAGTAAAGGAGACAGTGGATAGAAACAAAGCAAACTTGGAGGGCAGACAAGATAAAATGAGAGAGGAAGGTAAATATAAGAAAATATACACGGTAAATCATCACTGTAAAGGTGAATGAAATGAGCTCACCCAAGCAGATAGTAGAATGGATTAGAAACCAGAATCCAACATGTTTTAACAAGAGACACACTTGAAACAGAAAGATACACACAGAATTTTTAAAAAGGGCTGGAATTCATTATGTTTTCTCTGAGGTGTAAAAGGCAGGGGTAGCAATCATGATCTCAGACAAAGAGGAAGCAAAAATAGCCACAGTTTAAAGAGGTAAACAAAGAAACTATATTTTCCTAAAAGGATAGAAGGTGGCTGGGTGGCTAGAGTGTTAAGCCTGGGATCAGGAAGACTCAGACACTCACTTGCTGTGTGACCCTGGGCATGTCACTTAACCTCTGTTTGCCATAGTCTACTGGATTAGGAAATGACAATGCACTCTAGTGTCTTTACTAAGAAAATCTCATATTGAGTCATGAAGAGTTGGAAACAATGGAACAGCAACCATACACAATGAAGTAACACCAAAAAATATTTACAACAACTTTCTCTCATAAAAACCTAATTTCTCAAATATTTTTGAAACTGAATCACTTTAGAGAAATAAGACACATTTCCCAATTGATAAATGGTTAAAGATACGAAGGGTAGATTGCAGAAGAAGAAATCAAAGCTATCTATATTCATATGAAAAAATGCTCTAAGTTACTATTGATTAGAAAAATGTAAATTAAAGCAATTCTGAGGTACCACTTCACACCTACAAGTATTGAGAAATGCTGGAGGGAATGAAGGAAAAATTGTACACTAATAAACTGTTGATGAAATTGTGAACTGGTACAACCATTTTGCAGAACAAGTTGGAACTATGCCCAAAGAGCTGTAAAACTTTGCATACACTTTGACTCAGTCACACCATTACTAGGTCTGTACTCAAAAGAGATCAAATAAAAAAGAAAAACATCTATAGGTACAAAAATATTTATATCATCCTTTTCAGGTGGCAAAGAATTGGAAATTGAGAAGCTGCTCATTAATTAGGAATGACTGAACAAGCTGTGGCATATGTTTGTGATGGAATGCTTTTGTGCTATAAAAATGACCAGCAGCATGGTTTCAGGAAAAAAATAGCAATACATATAGGAATTTATGCAAGGTGAAGTGAGAAAACTTTGGAGACTATTGTGCATAGTAACAGCAATATTGTAATGATGAAACTGAAAGATTTAAATACTTTATTCAATACAATGATTAGAGGCAATTCCAACGGACTCATGATGAAAAATGTTGTCCACTACCAGAAAGAGAACTGATGAACTCTGAGAACAAATTGAAGTATATTTTTCTTGATTTCTTTCTTTTTGTTATTTTTTGCAACATAGCTAATATAGAAATGTTTTGTATGATGTCATGTGGATAATTGATATCATTTTGATTGCCTTCTCAACGTATGGGAAAATGGTGGGATGGAGGGAGAGAATTTGGAAATCAACATTTAAAAAGAAAATTGTTAAAATAGATAATACATGTTTTAAAAAATTAAAGAATATTTAAAAAGTGAATGTCATAACTAGATTATCATGTTTAACATATATTAAAAGCTTAATAAATGTTTTTGATTGATAAATGTAATATTAAAAACTATGAAGATGATGCATTTATTCAGTAAATATTTAGCACTTTCAGGCAGCATAATGTGGTGAAGGGATTATTAGATTAGGAGTCAAAAGTCCTGGGTTCAAATTTCAGCTCTGCTACCTTAGAAAGGTAGTGTGCCATTGGGGAAAGGGTGCCACTGAACTTAGAATAAGTAGAACCTCAGTTCAAATTCAGCATTACCATATTGTTATGAGAAAGGGCTTTGCAACCCTTAAAGTGCTATGATAGCAATAGTAAAAATAGCAACATTGTATCTGACTTTTTGTGACCCCATGAACCATAATACCTCAATACTAGCCAAGGGGTTTTCTTGGCGAAAATATCAGAATGGCTTGCCGTTTCTTTAGTGGATTAAGACAGAGGTTAAGTGACTTGCCCAGGGTCATACAAGTTGGTAAATGTTCAAGACTTCCTGACTGCAAATCCAATCCTACTCTTTTAGCCACCTGTCTATAAATGTGAGCAACTGCTCCTTTTAGAAAGCCCAGAATTTATGTCCTCGAAGTTCTAGGTCAACTCAGGTAGGTCTGTTCACTCTTTGTCTGTTACTTTTCCCTGTAAGGATTAGTTTCCATGGAGCTGTGGATTCACCACCTAAAATCATCCAGTCTCGGCATCACCTTCCATTTATACGGTATGTATCTTGAATGTACATAGGTGTTCACATGTTTCTTTCATTAGAGTGTGAGCTTTTTGAGGGCAGACTATTTTTTTAAAATCTTTCTTTGTATTTCCAGTGCTTAGCACAGTGATTGGCCCATGCTTAATATATTCTTGGTGACTGACTAACTAATGAGAATCTCATGTTATCTGCACTGATTCCCCGTAAGGCTCCGTGGGGGCATTGTTATATTTCTAGAATTTAGAAGGCTGACCATAAGGGACTTGCCCTCTTAGGAATTGGGTGATTTTCCCTCTGAAATCTTTCTCTGTTCTAAGTCGGGGTCTGGCACTCTAGCACACAGAGGGCTCAATGCTACAGAATCTCCGAATATAGATTGTAAACCCCAATGACCAGCCTGCAAGCCCCCATGAGGAACGTGAACAAAATTATAGTCTCCAGATAATCCACAAGATATGAATGAGATTCCCATCAGATACATATGAGTATGTGTGTATATATATATATATATATATATATATATATATATATATACACACACACACACACGCATGTGTATATGTCTACCTTTATATTTATGTATTTATGTGTGTATATGTATATATTTATATATGTGCCTATATATATGTGTACATATGGAAAGAGAAAGAAGACAAAGAGTACCAATTCTCTAGTTTCAACTCAAAGACTTAATGAAATAAAACAAGCTGAATATCCCCTTCAGTCTAGTTCCTCAAGTGCTTGAAGGAAGATATCATGTCCATCTTCTAAGAATTCTCTTCTATAGACCTAGGAATCTTCATGAAGCATGATCTCTAGCCCTCGGATAGCCTACCTGCCCTCCTCCACATGTCCTCCAAGTTGTTTATAACCTTCATAAAATGTGGCACCCAGCAATGAATGCAACATGCCAGAATCGATCTGCCCAGGCTATTGGACAATCACCTTCCTTATTCTGGATACCGTCTGCATTAATGCAGTCCATGATATGGGTTTCTGGACAGCTATTTTTGGGACATATGTGCTTGGTTTTTGTTGCCACTGTTATTGTTATTTTGTGGAGGGAGGCATTGTCTTGGTAACCTAATAATTTTAGTGTTTGTTAAAAGAAAGGAAGGCTAGATGTTTCATTTATGAATGCCAACTTTCAGTGTTTTTTCATATGAATTTTATTGCTATTTAAGATAGCATTTATTTATATGACTATAGTAATTGTTATTCTTTTGTTTCTTATTTGTTCACTCATTAAATCAGGAACATCTGATATTTCTTTGAGTTCTTCAAATTCATTATTCCATATAGTCCATTTATAGTGATAAACCAAACTTGGTTCAAACATCACCCAATTATTAGGCATGTGGTTTCTTTCCAGCTTTTTGCTAAACCAAATGTGTTCATCCTTCATTGCTGAAGAAGGCCATGCCATCAGAGAAATAATGACATGACTTGCACTTGACTTTATTTAGAGTGAGGGAGGGCTGTGCAGCTCACCAGCCTCACTTCTCCTTCAGAGCCATCTGAATCCAGTGACCAGATATTTGTCAGGATGACTGGAGATGACCCAGGATGAGGGAATTGGGGTTAAGTGACTAAGGTCACACAGCTAGTGAGTGTCAAGTGTCTGAGGTGAGATTTGAACTCAGGTCCTCCTGACTCCTGCTCTATCCATTGCACCACCTAGCTGCTCCACTAAACCAAATATTGCCTCTGTGGATATATTTGCATGAAAGCTCACTTAATGTCACATCTCCTTGGTATATAAACTCAACAGTGCAAATAAGTGAAGAGTATGTATGAATTTGTATCTTTCCTTTCAGGATTCCAAATTGTTTTCCAAAACAGTTGGACAATAGTACATTAATGTCTATTTTCCCACATTTCCATTGACATTGCATTTTTCTATTTTTTTATCATATTTTCAAGGCCTATCTATTTATACTCAAGGACTAATTGACACTAATAATGTCATCTCCTACAGATTAGTGCTCACACCTTTTTTTATATTTTTCTCAGTGTATATATTTTAGTAGCGTCTGCTAATACTTATGAAAAACAACAACAATTACGACCCTTGGCATGTAGACAAGACAGTTAAATTAGATAATCTCCAGAGTCACCTCAATTTTTAAAATCTTATGACCCTATTTTGCTATAATTCTAATGATTCCAGATTGCTCATTCCTTTCAAGAAAAAAGTGTCATTGTTTATATATTTTTTGAGCCCAGGTAGGAGACTTAAATTTATCCATGCTAGATTGCATCTAGTTTAATTCCATCCATCCTTCTAGCCTGTTGAAATCCTTTATGTCATCCGTATTAGCTGTTGCATCTAACTTTGAGTCACCTGTAAATCTGATAAGCACCATCTGCCACCATCCAAGTCACTGACAAAAATAATTAAATGAACAAGGCCAAGGACATATCCCTGAACAACTTTATAAGAGGTTTCTATGCGGGTTCATATCAATTCATTTATCATTACCTTTGGGTTTGCTCATTCAGTCAACACGGTTACACAGAAATTGGAGTTCAATATAAGTGAAGGGAAATTGAGGGCATTTGGCTACTTACCCTCAAGAAGGAATGACTTCAGGCATATATTAAGGGTTTAGTAGATACCTGGCACTGTGCTAAGTGCTGTAAATATAGCTACCTAAGGAAGAGAGTCCCTGATCTCAAAGAGCTGCCTTTGACACATAAGGAAACGGAGGTCAGAGTAGAGTGTCTTGTTTTGGAGAGTCACAGAAATGATGGATGGACAAATATGGTAGTGAAGGGATATCCCCTTTTTCAGAAATAATAGAAATATTGATTTGCTTCTAGTTCCTAGAGGAAGAGAAATAAAAGGGGTAGAGGGTGGGGGCATGATGGAATAAGATACTCAAGCAGCTTCAGGTGGGAAAATTACTGAGATAATAAAGATTGCTTGGGATTGATGCCCAGGGCCAACTCTTTCAGTGAGTTGTTACCAATCAGGAGAGGCGTTCTAAAGCTTCCCTAGGGGGAGCTCATTGGAGTAACAGAGTACGTCTTGAAATTGTTTTGAGTCATCATTCCCAGATGAACTCTATCCAAATAATGATAGTTTAGATTTTTTATTGATAAATACAATTACGTATGTTTCTGAAACACTTTAAATCTTCATCTTTAAATCCTTCCTTAGTGCCAAAAACAAGTTGCTTGGACATAGTAGTTACTCAGTATGTCTTTTTTTTTTTTGAAAAAAATGAACAAAAAGCATATTACAGTCACCTTGTATCAAAAAGTGTCTGAGAGAGGCTTGCCATGGACTCCATTTCTCAGTATTTTGTTCTTGTTTCCTACCCCTTCTCTACTCTGAACCTCCCTCTACACTGAGTGATATATCCTCTTGTGCTTGCTCTTATTTTTGCATGTGGAAAACAAAATCTTGACCCCATCTGCTCTATACAGTTTCCAAAACTATTGGAACAAATGCCAAACCACTACTTTGGATGCAAATTACCCTGGGATTTAGTTCCTAATCATGCACACTAAAATGTCACTTCAATGTTTTATCATGACTTGTTCCTAGCGGGTTGAAAAGGATTTGCTTATGAGTCTAAGTCTGTGGCTCTGGCATCCAAAGGCTTGACTCATGACATAGGAAGAGGTTCATCACCAGAAAGCTGGCCACCAAATAATGACGTTACTCTCACTCTTCCACCTGAAAAGCGCCACCTACTAAAGTAGAAGAGGTTATAATCTATGTCTTTGGATAGAGAGATGACGAAATCTTCTATCTCAATCTCAAAGGTTCAGCCTTAAAGGAATAATAAGACATATTATTCAGTTTTTTGCAGCATGAGTTTTGCCTTTACTGCAATATCCCACATAGTATTGTCCTGACTAATGCTTTGTGATGCTGTTGTCATTGCTACCTTCCTCCTTCTTCTCCTCATGTTCATTTTTAACAAGCATTTATTAAACACTTACTATACGTCAGGCATAAATTGTAGCTTGGTGGTGCAGTGGATAGAGAACCATGCTTGGAATCAGAAAAAAACTCATCTTCATAAGTTCAAATTCAGCCTCAAACACTTAGTAGATTTGTTACCCTGGTTAAGGCACTTAACCCTATTTACCTCCATTCCTCATCTGTAAAATGAGCTGGAGAAGGAAATGACAAACTACTCTGGTGTCTTTGCCAAGAAGACCCCCAGTGGGGTGACAAAGAGTTGGACACAACTGAAGTGACTGAATGACAACAAGAAACGTGTCACGCACTATTCTAAGTGGAAAGGATTCAAAGAAAAGGAAAATTATGGTTTCTGCCCTTCAGAATCTCATAGTCTAATAGAGAAGACAATATGCAAACAATTATGTACTCCAAGCCCTTCAAGAACCCGATGTCCTATCCTCTTAGTCTTCCTTGACCTTTTTACTCTGGCTCGCCTATCTCCAGTCCTGGAAAATTAACTACTCGTAGGACTTGAAAACATTTACTTTCTTAGTTCACAAGTACAGCCTGAACAAATCCAACCTCAGGGTCCTATGAGACAGGGAGCAGCTACAGACAAACCAAATCCACCCCAAAGCCTAGGGGGGAAAACCAAAAGAAAACATGTCTGTCAAAAAGCCATAAAAACAGATATTAAGTAAAATGATCAGGTGAGAGTCAATGGACGAATGATAAATGGAGAGTAAATAGAGAGTAGAGGGGGATATGATGAGCTTCCTCCCTGGTCTTGATATGTTCGATTCACTCAGTAGCTCTCACATTTTGTGCCTATTTTTATTTCATACAGGAATACTTACACCAGCTTTATACTTGAGCAGTCATCCCTGGTGATGTTGCTTCATCTAATGCGTGGCTTTTCATGAAATGAATTAGCACCACTGAAATGGGTGGGTGGGGAACAACTCATGCTTCTTTGTATTATGGCAACCTTCTGACAGACTTGTACTGATAAATCTACACAGATAAGTTTTTTTAGCTCAAATGTATTAAAATAAAGCTAATTTATTATGATTTGTATGCCAAGCAAATCTGAGTGGTGCAGTGGATAGAACATTGGAGCCTAATCCAGTGTCTGTGTGACCCTGGGCAAGTTACTTTACCTGTTTGCCTCAATTTCTTCAACTGTAAAATGGGGATTGTAAAGCACCTATCCTGAAGAGTTAATATTTGTAAAGCGCCAAGCAGAGTCCTTGGCTTGTAGTAGGTACTATAGAAATGCTGTAGAACACTATAGAAATATTTATTATTAAATTTAGCTAGCCTACAGAAATACTGAGAGAATATTCATAAGTTTTACTTTTGTTTTTCTTTTAACTTAAAAACTCTTTGAAGTATTTTGTTATGAGAATGTCAGGATTTTTGCAATAATATAAAAACACCAGGTGCTCTGTTTCCATATGACACAATTTACACTTTTCTGGTTCTCCCTCATCTTAGTGTCTTTTTTCTATTGATTTTCTCCAATTATATATACATATTATATATGTATGTATATGTAATGTACATTATATATGTACATTACATATATGTATATATGTGTATGTGCATACATATATGTGTATACTTATATACATACACACAAATGTGTATGAGTATGTAAATAAAATCATTCTACACATAATTCTAGTTATCAGTTCTTTCTCAGGATGCAGATAGCATGTTCCTTCAGAGAAACTTTGTGGTTAATTTGAAAATTTATAATAGTCAAAATGACTCAGTGGCTCGAAGTTGTTATTCAAACAATATTGCTATTACTGTGTACAGTGTTTCCTTAGTTCTGCACATTTCACTCTCAATTAATTTTTACCAGTCTATGTTTTTCTTAAATCAATGAGCTCATAATTTCTTATTGCACAGTAGTATTCCATCACGATGTCCATCCATTCCCCAGTTGACAGATATCCCCACAATTTCCAATCATTTACTACCATAAAGAGGGTTGCTACAAATATTTCAGAAATATAGGTTCCTTTCTTCTTTCCCAAATCATCTTTAGAAATAGACCTAGTGGGGGGGCGGAGCCAAGATGGCAGAGTAGAAAGACTCATATTTGCTAGCTCCAAATCCACAGCCCATAGATTTCCTGTAAAAAGAACTCCTGACAAATTCTGGAACAGTGGAAGCCTTGCAGCAACACAGTGAAGGAGATTTCCGTTGCAGAGAGCCCTGAAAAACCGACCGCAAAGATACCCCGGACACAGGAGCGGAGTCCTGCCCTGTGCAGTCCTGTCCTCCCCTCCCCCGCCCGGCCTCACCGCACTGGGGGAAGCAAGCAGAGCCCAGCAAGCGTCAGGGACTTGAATCTCCTGCGGCCGCGAAGGTCCCTCCACCCACAGACGCACAGGTCAGTGAGAGAGACGGGCTGAGAGGGGAGCGGGGGATTTCTGGGACTCGGACCCCCTGGGAAGCGGCCCCGCTGCGGCAGAGGCTGAGGCAGCTCAGGCAGAGGCAGCTCAGCCAGAGACTCCCAGAGCAGGCAGGAGCTCCACCCCAGCTCCAGTACAAAGGAACTCTGCATAAACCCCCTGAGGGAACTGAGCCTGAGAGGCGGCCCTGCTCCCACCTGAGAACCAGCAGATAAGCCCCCATTGAAGAGCAGTCAAGCCTGCCACCAAAAGCCCTGAGGCTGGGGAGCAGCATTTGAATCTCAGACCCCAAGCACTACTTCGGGCAGACCTAGGCTGGGGTGGAGAGGACTCTCTGAAGTCAAGTAACTGGCTGGGAAAATGCCCAGAAAAGGGAAAAAAACTAAGACCATAGAGGGTTATTT
>CM053769.1:496373793-496407503 GCA_028658325.1 Potorous gilbertii
CAAATGGGGAGAAAATTTTGGAACCCAAAATCTTGTGAAAATGAATGCAAAAAGTTAAATAAATTTATTTAAAAAAAAAAAAAGAAATAGACCTAGTAGTGGTATTGCTGGGTCAAAGAGCATAGGCAATTTAATAACTTTTGGGGAATAAATCTAGCTTGTTCTCCAAAATGGTTGGATCAGTTCACGGTTCCACCAACAGTGAATTAGTGTTTGAATTTTTCCATATTCTCTTCAACATTTCTCGCTTTCCCCTTCACTTATTTTAGCCAATCTTATAGGTGTCAAATGATTTCTAAAGGTTGTTCTAATTTGCATTTCTCTGATCAATGATGGTTTAGTGTCTTTTTATAGGTGTAGGACTTAAATTGGGGGCACAAGTATTCATTATTTGGCAAAATTTGGTAAAACTGGAAAGTACTTTGGCAGAGATTAGGCATAGACAAATATCTACACCATTTACCAAAATAAGGTCAAAATGGATACATGATCAAGATACAAAGACAGATATTACAAGAAAATTTGAAGAATATGGAGCATATTTCCTGTCAGACTTACGGATAGGTGAACAATTTATGAATAAACAAGAGATAGAATGATGTAAGGTGTGAAATGGATAATTTTGATTACAATAAACTGAAAAGTTTTTTGTACAAATAAGAGAACTAAATCCAAGATCTTAAGAAAATTGGGGGAAAATTATAGACAATTTCTCAGATAAAGGTCTCATATTTGAGACATACAAAGAACTTTGTCAAATCTATGAGAACACAAGTTATTCCCCAATTGACAAATGGCCAAAGGATATGAACAGGCCATTTTCTGATGAAGAAATTGTACAAATGATTAATTATTCTTTATTTTAATTTTTATACGTTGTAAATTTTATGGAAATGAGTTTATTAAATCGCAATATACAATACATACAATTTTTGAAGAATATAGCACAATATGATGCATAAACTTCATGTTCTTATGCTCTGAACAATGCAATGCCACAACTCATTTGTGTCATGAGCCTATACTTGACTGATGGAGCAGTGGCAGAGCATGCCCTCATTGAGATTTTGACCTAATTTTTGTATGCCGTATTAAATAATTGCTTCACTATATTCATTTTCAGTTGGAATGAATTTACCATGCTCATCTCACTTTTATTAAATTGGATTTTCATTTGTTTTTTATTGAAGAAAAGTGGTTATTTCATGCAGGGTTTATACCCAAAATGATCCATGAATTTTGATCATTGACTTGTGTCCTTTTCTGACCTTGTTGACAAAGGTTTTTCCTCTTTTCATCTCCTACTATGGAAAAGTCTCTCCTTAGGAGTGATAGTACTTGATGTGAAATGCATCATCTGATCATTTGAAGAATTTATTAAAATAAATCTCTCTAAGTCTCAGTTTCCTCATCTGTAAAATGATGTCTTAAGCAGATAACCTGAGAAATCCTTTCAAGCTCTAAATCTATGATTGTATCAATGTAGTAATTTAATGAAATGTTAAAATTGCAAATGTAACTAAATAAAAATTCTCAGAATAACATCAACTTGGCACCACTGTACATGTATATATGTTGCTATTTACTCAAATCATAAAAATATGCCCCATGCCCCAAACCTCTGGGCAGATGTACAAGAACATTGCATTGATTAAAATAGACAAATAAATAACTTGACTTCTATGCTGCAATGTATTTCAGGATGAAAGGAACCTTAACCAAAGAAAGGGCAAACATACTTGGACTCCATTGCACCATCATAGGGAAAAAATTTCAGAGACACAGGATTCTAGAACACCCAGCCGCCAAAGAATCCCCTAATGGGAAAGAAATGAGCTCAAAGGAACCTAGAATGACTCCATGAACAATCGTTATTTTTAGGGAACAGCATGAATCTACAAGGTGGGGGGACATCTGACGAGGTCATTTTGGTCACATCCTCTGCCTCCAGACAGTATCCTATAAGGATATAAGTTAGCATATATCTTACTTTAAAACAGCCAGGCCAACCCATACAAATATTAGTATACTTTTGATTGAGGTATTTTCTCAATGTCTTTGTATCTTTCTGTCTCTTTATCTCTTTCTCTTTCTGTCACTTTATTCAATTCAATGAGTTCAATTTAGCCAGAACCGACCATTTCCCTGCCAAGAGCTCGGTACTATGGGAGGTACTGTGAAAAATACCATGCTATATTGGTTAGAGGACTGACCTTGGAGCCAGAAAGATTGAATCTACTTTCCTCATCTATAAAGTGGGGCTAATAGACATCATTGTATCCCTCAGTGTATTATTGTGCAGATCAAATGACACAGTATACCTACAACATTATAAAAGTATCAGATCTTCTATAGGCAGCATGGGAAAGGGGGAGGGGAACAATCATTTATTAAATACTTGCTATGTACTAGCATTGTTCGAAGAGCTTTAAAAATGTCATCTTATTTCATTTGACGTTCACCACACCCCTAGGAGGTAGATGATGTTAATAATCCTCATTTTACAGTTGAAGAAACTGAGACAGACACAGAGATCAAATGATTTGCTCACTGTTAGTAAACACCTGAGGCTAAATTTGAACTTAGGTCTTTCCGACTCCAGAACAGAGTCTCTATTCAGTGCGACATCTATAACAGATAAAACTCAGGACTAGGAATTAGGGACACCTGGATTCAAAGCACTTACTAGCTTTGTCACAGCCTCTCTGAGATTGTTTGCTCATCCACAAAATGGGGGTCACAGCATCTATTTCATAGGGTTATTGTGGGGATGAAATGAGATAATATTTGTAAAGAACTCTGCAAACCTTAACAAAGTTATAGAAATGTGTGCTACTATTTATTAAATAATAATAGAAGTATGAGATAGAATCACTGCCCTGAAGGAGCTAGTAAATGGCTCTAATTCTTCCTATCTGGAACCTCTGAAAAGAGAAAAGATGACTGACTGGTCCCTCTATACCCTCTTCAATGGTTCTGAAAGACATCTCTTGAATTTCTTCTCCCTTTAGGGAAACACCTCCAATATCTTTAACTTTCTGCCACAAGTCTAATTTTTCATTCCTTAAGGCATGTTTATAGCATTGCCTCCCCAAACCTCTCCAGGCCCCTCTCAAGTTGCACTGACCCCAGAGGGGCATTGATTTCATTGGGGTTCAATGAACTTTCATGTTTGCATTTCCAAAGTTTGGGGGATTTGTCAGTGTGATGAGATTGCTTTCCATCTGAACATATAATGGAGAAACTTCCAAAGATTCAGGATCCAGGTCCAGAATTTTCCCCAAAGACTCAGAAGTTGTTCTATGGCTCATCTAACTATTTTACTTTTGCTCAGTCCTCAAGGCAGGATTTCTTCCACGGGTCTTCAGTTTCTTCTTCTGTTCCAAGACCAAACCTGGAAAAAATAATCTTTCTCACTTTCAAGCTGACTGAAATCCAAAGGTACAAGCATGTCAGTAAAAATGATGGGGAAATAGCATCTCTATGTTGCAGAACCTCCCCAAAAGGCTCAGTTCCAGTTTGACTCAAGAAATGACTCATGGCATGAGTGGGAGGTATTCTTTTCCAAACTATTTTGTGCAGTTCTGATTTATACATTTTTTTTAGTTGAGTGACCTCCCTCTTGGGAATTTGCTGTGGAGGGTTCTGTCTGTCTTCTCTTTTTTAATTTGTGCACTTTGTTTTTTTCATTGAAAGCATAGGTTGGTGTTGGGAGGCCAGGAGATGAGAGAACATATGGCTGGAAGAAAGAAATCCCTTCCCAGTTCTATTAGAGTAAGGAGATGCTGGGACCCCCTGGTTAGAAAACTGTCAGAATGGATTTGCCAAAACTTGAACAATTGGGAAGGCTAAAAGCTGGACAATTGAACTCTCATGAACACATATGTTGAAAACTGGAGATTGTACAGTTTCTGGGCAATCAGTAAAACTTAGAAAACTCCAAGGGAAGAAATGGTTTAAGTTCACAAACAGAGAAATACAAATATTCTCCAATTAAGGACTTAAAAAACAATGTTAATCGGATTTACCAGATGAATCATAGAAGACATTTCATGAGGCCATTTCTTCTAGTCCATTGTTTGCATGTGTTCAAAACAGGTAAGTAAACTGTTTAAAGATCATCTGTAGATGTAGATTACACAATCCTTGCTGAAACTGTTTTATCATTCAATCCCTCTTTTCAAAAAGTGGTTCTTTCAGATTTTGAACAAGATTTCACTGCTCTTATTATTTTTCCTCTGATGATAAAAGGCCAAAAATGAAATATTTACTGCCCTTAACAAGCTTTAATTTGATAAAAGGATAGAAAATGTAAATTAATAAGTATATGCAAGGTAAGTTTTGAAGATGAGGACAGTAGTAACAGCTGAGAGAAAACTGGGAAAGATTTTATATAAAAGATATCATAAGTAATTTGGAAGGAATGAAGGAATTCTAAAAGGTGGAAGAGAGAGTATTTAATAAAAAAGATTTGTTCTGTGAAGTTTATATTTGGTCAAAGGGTTTCATTTGAGGACTTAGAGGGCCGCATGTAGCCTCAAAGTCACAGATTCTCCACCCCTGGGCTAGAATTTGGGACAGAATCTAAAAAGATGAATTTTTAAAGGGAAAAAATGTATAAAGTATTGATTTGGGTCAAAAAATATCAACTTTCTAATCCAAGATGGGGGAGTCATACCTTGATTACATTTCCTCTGAAAAATGTCTGAGGTTATGGTAAACTGTGGGATCAAAATGAGTCAATAGAATGACATAACAAAAAACAAAACAAAACAAAAACTATTACAATCTTGACTGCTTTAAAGGGACATAATGTTTAGGACTAGGAAAATAATAGGCCCTCTGTTTTTCATTAGTCAGATCTTGTCTAGAATATTGTGCTCAGTGCTAGATACCACATTTTAGGAAGAATAGGGACAGGTTGCAGAGCATCTGGAAGGAGGTTTTAAGGACAACAAAGAAGCTTGAGATTACGTCATATGAGGAGTGGTTGAAGGAACTGAAGAATGTTCAACCTGGAAGATATTTGGCTTGTTCTACTTGGCCTAGAGGGTAGAACTAGCAGAAATGGTTAGAATTTGGAGAAGGATAGGGATAGGAGTAGGAATAGGGACTAGAAGCATGACCCCATTTATATGGGGGAAGATACACCTATAAAAGCAAGTTGGCACTTTGTCACTTATAGTCTGAGGAAGTTTCATAGAACAATAAGAAATCAAATGACTTGCCCAGGGTCAATCAATCAATAAACATTTACTGAATGCCAATTATATGCCAGGCACTGTTCTAAGAACTGGTCACACAGCCCATATGAGACAGAACTTAAAACCAGATAATTTTGACTTAGAGGCAAGTTCTCTATTGGTTATGCCAGGGCTGGAGAGATATAAATTTGTGTTGCAAAAATGAGCTCATAAGCAGAGTTGTCCAAAAATAGGCTTTCTTTCATTAGGTCTTTGTGTAAAGAATGAATGACCATTTATCAAGTAAAACATAAAAAGTCTTTATTGCTCACATAATTTGAACAAGACGGATTCAATGTTCCCTTCTGAACCTAAGATTCTATGCTCATTAATGATCCCTTCTCTCTATATGCTATGATATGGCATAGAACCTTTCACATTATACAGAGTAGGCAGGTATATATACTCTACTTTTTTTTTAATAAGACACTATATTTTTCTGTTAATAGATCCGAAACTGGGGGAATGGAGACATAGTATATTGGGTTACCTTAGAATTTAGAACCATGCATGGAATTCCAAAATATTTCTAAAGCTGCTAAATGTGACTCACCCAAATATGCCAATAAGTATTGGTGCACACTCAAATAGAAACAGATCCCTGTCAATTTCATGTTGACTTAGAAAACTATAAATTAACATTATCTATGTTGTATCGCCAAGAACTGTGAGTCTGAATACCACTGAAGGTATTCCTTCATTTTAAACAAATTCTACCCTTGAAATATATACCTACCCAATAAAAATGGACTGAAGAGTGTTTCTTCACTAAAAAATAATTTGTTGCATTTCTTTCAATCATAAAATATCATTAATAATATGCATACAGCTTTATAATAATTACAAATTGTTTTTCTCATGCCAATCTTATATGTGGGTGTTATCTCCATTTAACATATAAGGAAATTGAGCCTCTAAGAGGCTGATTAACTCGCCTGAATCATATAGCCCAAAATGCCAGAATTAGAGTTGAAACCCAAATCTTTTACCCTCGAGTGCTCTTTCTACCATATTGTATTACTTCTTTCCATATATTTAAAATCTGGTCCAATTCTCAAAAATTTATTTTCCTCCCAACTGCTTAGGAATGTACCTAAAATATTTTATGTACATTTAGGAATGTATATAAAGTAAGGTACTGCTACCTACCTTACCATTACTGACATTCACTTCCAAGTTTGGTCTTGCTGGAGTTGTTGAGATTTAGCCTGGTACCCACCTATGGAATGTCTGTCACTAGGATTCTCCAGTCCAATAGTATCTACTGAGGACAATAATGACATTTATTAATTCATAGAACTACAACTGAGAGACAGGAATGTCCAATGGAAAGAGGGCTGAATTTGGAGTCAGAAGACCTGGGTTCAAATTCTGGTTCTGCTATTTATCATTTGCTACTTAACCTCTCTAAATCTCAGTTTCCTTATCTGTAAAATGGTGCCATTGGACTAGACAATCTCTGAGGTTCTTTTGGCTCCATATCTATAACCCTAAAACAAGCAATCCTTTCAATTGTCCAGCCAGAGAACAGGGAAACATCAATGGTCAAACACTTTCTTTTGTCCAAGAGTTCATTAATCATGATATGCAAATCATCAACTCTCCCCCTCCCCAAGCTGCACCCACAGCCATCTCCTCTGGACCCTATCAAAAGCATGTGTTTGGGCTTATTTCTTTCTTTTCCCAAAATCTCCTTTGCGATTCATTTCCTTGATGGTCTGAGCCTGATGAGGACCTACAGGGAAATCTCAGAGTGGGGTGTAGTTCTAAGCCAAGCCTGGACAATGTTCTTGGTAAACTGTACAATAGTCAAGAGTAGGAGAGAAAATGTTTGGGATCCTGGCTGTGGAGAGAACAGCCAGGGAGACTGGCAGAGAGTTCCAGGGTGCCTCTGTCCAGGAACCTACCAAGCTGTTGCTTCTATCAGTAAACATTTGTTAAACTCCTACTATGTGCCAGGCACCACAAAGCACAAAGAAAGGCAAAAGACAGTCCCTGCTCTCCAGGAACTCATGTCTAATGAAGCAAACAACTATATACAAACAAGCTCTATACAAGATAAATGGGAGATAATTAACAGGGTGAAGGCACTAGAATTAACAGAGATCAGTAAAAACTTCGACTTTGTGTTTATTTTTGGAATTTATTTCAAATCAAAGTTTACATTGTTAGAAGTGAGGTTTCAGTTTCTGTCAACCAGATGCCCTTTTCCAAGAAAATTCTAGCCTAGAAGAAAAGGCTCTTCCCTTCTCCCAGGCTATAAACAACAGCCAGAGCTTTACCATTTTTAACTGCAAAGTCTGAACTTTTGAATGTTGAGACAAATACTTAGTCTTGATCAATTTCTATTCTTGTCCTGGAATCCAGTGGTGGTCTGCCTTTTCTAGTCACGAGGGTAATGGCTGTCTTCCCCATCAGTGGTCATCATTTGATTGATCCTGGGCATGCTACGGTGCCTGCTGCTACACAGTTTAATCCAACAAACATTTATTAAACACAAAACACTGTGCTGCAGATATACAAGACAAAATGAAAGAAAAAAAAACCAACAACCCTCCCTTGAGAAGCTCATATTTCATTGGAAGCATTGGAATAACATATCACATAAACAGATAAGTATAGACACAAAAAAGGGGAAGAGTAGGGCATTAATAAACTTCTCCAAGGAGACAATACGTGTACTGAAGCTTGTAAGAAATGACCTCTCCTAAGGGGCTAAAGTAAGAATGGAATGTTTTCTAGGCTTAGTAGTGCCAAGGGTGGGAAACACAAGGATGAGTTATGGGGATCATCAAGTAATACAGTGGGACAAATGAGAGAGAATCAAACTAGAAAAGAAGGTGAAAGGATTTAAATGCCACTTTGAATAGTTAGATGAAAATCCTGGAGGTAGGAGGCAGCCATTGAGTGGGGGAAGGAGGAGCATGATACGGTGACTCTTGAAAATTAAGAACGTAATTTGGATAGCTATCTGGAAAATGGATTGAAGATGGTAGAGGCTGGAAGTCCGGCTTCTAATTAGCAGGTAGATGCCATAGAAGAAGTGATAAAACACCCTGAACCCAAGAAGCGGCCATGGACAGGAGGAGACAGAAGGGAATGAATTCAAGAGATCCTGTGGTGGTAGAACCAATAAGATGCTCTCTTCTCCTGTACCAAGAGAGCAGACCAAATTTTTCCCTTCTGTATCTCTGGCCTTTTCTAATTGTCTTCCTTCAAATGATTCACTAGTTCAACAGAGGCAAAAACTGAGTAACTCATACCCACTGGAATACAAAATGTGATCCTGGCCTTAACTTCCCCTCAGTTCGTCGGGAGCACTCACCTGAAAAATGAAACAAAACAAAACCAAGCCAGGCCTAGCTCCCCATTCAGCTCCTTTAGAAATTATCTCAAGTTTCAGAGGTCCAGGCAGAGCCTCCTTCGCTTTCCAGGAGGGGAAGCCGGGAAGGATGGGCTCCCTTTCCAAGGCCTCACTGAACTGACCCAAATTCCCTATTGCATCTGATTCATCCCAGAAGGGCATTAAAAGAGTGCCTGTAGGCATTTTGGCACGTGAAGTTTGCCTAGGAAATGATGTGAAAGTGACTTCCTATTGGGGTCCCCAGGCTCCATGCACTTGAACTCATAGCCTCAAAGAGGATCCTGAGGGGAAATGACAAAGAAACAAAGTTCAGGGCTAGCTCATGGCTCTGAAGGACAATTCTAACTTTCCCCAGATATTTCTTTCTTCTGATTATTTTAATTCTGTGGACATAACGAATATCAAATTCTATGTTCTGGTGTAGTAGGGCCAAACGGTTCCCAGCCCTGCTGATTGAGATGAAGCCCACCTGCCCCTCGTGGCTTGCCCTTAGGCTTAATCACATTTTTACGCAGCCACCCTAGAGTTTCTGGTTCAAGTTTGACTCAAATTTCTAGGGATTTATGACAAACTTCACCTTCCTTGGAATTAGTACTGGTTCAGGAGATTATTCTGTGCATTAACTTTGAGAACAGGGTAGGAATCTTAGGAGAAATCCTCTGGGAGTTGGCTTTGGTATTGACCAAATTCAGTCATGATGCATTCTTTCCTTCCAACAGACTGTGTGTGTGTGTGTGTGTGTGTGCGTGTTCGTCCTTTGTTGCAAAAGAAGACCATGCCATCAGAGAAATAATGACAAGACTTGCACTTGACTTTGTTTTGGGTGAGAGAATGCTGTGCAGGCCACCAGGCTCACTTCTCCTCCAGAATCATCTGAATCCAGTGACCAGATATTAATCAGGATGACTGGAGATGACCCAGGATAAGGTAATTGGGATAAAGTGACTTGCCCAAGGTCAAGCTAGTGCTAGTGTCAAGTGTCTGAGGTGAGATTTGAACTCAGGTCCTCCTGAGTCCTGCACTGGAGCTCTATCCTCTACACCATCTAGCTGCCCCACTATCTACTGTACATATTGGGGGTGGGGGGGAGACTTAAGTGTAGACTGTGTACAGAGAGGGTTCAAGGAGTGAATTGAGCTTTTCTCACTAGCTGCAAAGACCTTAAATAAAAACCAAACACAGAAAAACAGGTTTCAGATCTGGATCAGGCAAAACAAGTGTTGCTGCAATGTCTCTCTTATGCAGAGCTGACCATCATACTTTATCTTGGCCCTCTATTTGTGAAGAGCACTATAGGGGCTCATTTAATCACCCCAAAGAGCAGTTATTTCTTCTCTAGAAACCGAATAGTCAGGCAGGAGAGAAGCCCCAGACTTTCTCATGAAAATCTAGAAATCAGGGGACTCTGGGGAGCAGACAGGTCCCTGGGAGACTGAAACCTGGAAAAAAATGAGCCATGTGGGTAGGGAACTAAAGAAGGATAAATCTCTTGCTTGTGAGAAATCACGTATGCCAGGCCATGATGTTTTACATGTACTTTTCCATTGTCCGTGCTATCAATTCCCACCCTGGTAAGGTGTTATTCAACAGGACACTGGAGATGCTGGTTAGAGAGAGGTGATGCCCACTCCCTGTGTGTTCTCCCTGATTCTCAGTTTCCTCATCTGAAAAATGAGAGGGTTGGTCTAGATAAGTTTTGCAGTCCCATTCAATATGTTGCTCTCATTCATTACAAATACATGGAACCTGTGGCACCACACAGTTCCCTTCCCTTACTAAATATTGGCTGAATAATTCAGGTTAATGGTGAATGATAAATTACATTTTTGTAATGCAAGAGTGTAGGACTTGAAACCAAATCTTGGATTGCAGATTTAGACTTCTTTCTACTTTTCAGAACTCCTTGGACATGAGACCCTCAAAGTTGAGAAAAGGGAGGAGAGGGACAGATACTTGTTTCACTGTGTGTCCAAAGAAGCACAATAATCACCTTTATTTCAACCTTACCAAGTATCTTCTTGAAAGAGTACTCAGTGTCACATTACTTAGCAGGAGGTGTGCATGTGGGAGGGGGTTGGAGATGATAATGGACTGGAGGTAGAACTTTTCATCAGAGTGGAAGATGTTGCTCCAATCACACTATAAAGTAAAGACCAAGTTTTGACCATATTCCAATTTGGTTTAGTATATGGGGCCCTAGACTTGGACTCGGGAAGACCTGGATTCAAATGCTACTTCTTTTTTAAAAACATATAGTTATTTATTTTGAACTTAAGAAATAAAACAAGACTCATTTGCAGAGGGACCATAGACAAATCGCTTATGTCTCTGAGTCTCAATTTCTTGTGTAAGATGAGGATAACGATACCTACTTCACAGCACTTTTGCAAGTCCAATGAAAGAGAATGTGTATGTACATACATATATACACACACGTGCACACATGCACACATATGTACTATATATGTGTATGCATGTTATATGTGTGTATACACACATCAAAATGGCATTACTGTTGGTTGTTGTTGTTATGTGTTTTATCCTATAATAAATTTTGTCCTTGCTCCTGTGCCTATCATGGAGTTGTCCTGTGTGGGAGCTATAGGAAGGATTCAGGAATCGGTCACTCAACAAGCATGCTCTCTATATGAGGGCCATATTCCACTCCCATTCAGTTTTATAGTCCATCACCCTTTGAAATCTGCCCGTTGGTTCTTGATCTGGCCATTGGAAGCCTATAAATAGAATCAATCATTTGACCAGAGTGGGAGATGTTGCTGAAATTGTGTGTATGGTCGTCCTTCATTGCTGAAGAAGACCAAGCCATCAGAGAAATAATGACATGACTTGCACTTGACTTTGTTTTGAGTGAGGGAGGGCCATGCAGGTCACCAGCCTCACTTCTCCTCCAGAACCATCTGAATCCAGTGACTAAATATTCATTAGGATGACTGGAGATGATCCAGGATGAGGCAATTGGGGTTAAGTGACTTGTCCAAGGTCACACAGCTAGTGAGTATCAAGTGTCTGAGGTGAGATTTGAACTCAGGTCCTCCTGACTCCTGCACTGTTGCTCTATCCACTGCACCACCTAGCTGCCCCTGCTTAAATCATACCTATAAAGTAAAGGACCAAGTTTTGACCATATTCCTGCTTGGCTTGGTATATAGAGGACCTGGATTCAAATTCTAATTCTTTTTTTTCTACATATATATTTATTTTATTCTGAACTTAAGAAGTAAAGCAAGCATTTCCATAAGACATTTACTGAGTGATCGTGCACTGACCATGTTCTTTTTTTTCTACCTCACAGCCTTTCAAATACCTGAAGAAAGAGATGATATCCTACCTTTTCTTCTATTTCCCCCCACCTAAATTTCCTTTCTTTGAAGCAGTGATTCCCAGTTTCTTCAACTGTTCTTCATATTACAGGATTTTGCAAACCCCTACCATTCTGATCACTTGTATTGGGCAAATAAACACATTTGTTTCACTTAGCATTTATCATATACATTCTGCTCTGGCTATCACATCTAAATGTTGAATTTAGCTAGGAGGAAGATTATTCCAGAATATTCACCCCCTCTTCTGAATTAGACGGGGGCCCAAATGTCAGAAATTTGTTTTGCTTTTCCTTTACGTATTTGTTACAAAAATTTTTGTGTCTTTGTATTTCCCCGGTGAAAGGGGGGAAGGAAAATGTTTTTGTTAAGTGAAAAAAAATAAAATTTAAAAGAAAACAAAAATAATAGTTACAACATAGTATTAGGAACTCACTCAGATGATTAGCAGAGGTTGCCTCAATAAGAATCTTCCACCAGCACAGTATGAATTGTGTCAACAAATGAGTAAAGTACCATATTTAAGAGGACAACCTCAAGGAAGACCTTGGCAACTTGGCAACATGCCAGCTGAGAGAAGTCAGAGGTCATTGATCTGTGTTATACCTAGTCTTCAGACCTGACTCATTTGAACTCGCATGCCCCTCCAGAAACAGGCAGACTGGAGTCTAGAGGTATTACTGAGGAATCTCAGCTGAAGGATCATCCACAAACCCATCAGTCTTGATATGAAGGTACTCATCTTACAAAACCACAGGAGTGGTTTATTTGTTTTACTGCTCTAGCTTTCCAGTGCCATGGGAGACATCTGTCTATGACTTCCTACTGACATTCTAAAGGTCTATGGATTTTTAACACTACACAAAAGATCTGTGACTTTTTAACACTAAGCAAGACATCTTGTGATTTTCCACTCTAGGCAATAGACCTATGGCTTTTCAAAACCACATTGGGAGTATCCTTGTTTCATTTTCATAGCTTTTTGAACTCTTAGCTAATGCTTTTGTAATTAGAAAGCTAGACAGTCAAACTTTTGATATGAGAAACCCAAATGAACTAAAAAACAGAGTCATTTCCTTCCTCTGGATATATTCCAGCTTATCAATGTCCTTCCTAAAATGTGGGCCTCACAACTGAATGCAAGGCAATATTCCAGATGTGGTCTAACCTAACCAGGACAGAACACAATGGGACTATCACCTTCCTCTTTCTATTAATTCCTTCTAAGATCACAGTCTGCCACTAATATTCTTCTCTATTAGCTCATTATGTCATAAAATGATCTTGCATCCTTGATGCCTATACTAGTGGTGCACAGGCTCTGGGTTCAATTATCACCGTTACGCAGATGACTACAGATCTGTATATGCAACCCCCTTGAATTCTAATGCAGCAATACCAATTTCTTTTTGGTTATCTCCACCTGGATGTCAGATAGGCATCTCAAAATCAAAATGCCTAAGATGGGACTCATCACATACTTCCCCCTATAAACACTCTAATTCCTGTTGAGGTCACCACCATCCATCCAGTTACTACAGTCCACAACTCTAGAGTCATAGGATCACAAATTTAGAGTAGGAAGAAACCTTCAAAACCATGGAGTCCAACTCCCCACATTTTACAAATGAAGAAACTGAGGCACAGAAAGTTAAGGTTCAAGGTCACATAGCTTGAATCTAAAGCATGACTTAAAAGTCAATTCTTTCTAACTCCAAGCCAAGCACTCTGCTGTATCAGTAAGCAGCCTGGCATCCACAACAGGGCCTACTGTACAGGTTCTTAGAGCTACTTTTCTAAAAGCAAAGCAACTTTTGAGGTGTCAACAATCTTCTTTAATCATGTATACCAACAGAGAAAATACAAGCAGAGAAATAAAGACCAACAGATAGGGCTTCCAACTGTCTGACCCTAAGCAATACATGCATCACAGATCAACAGACAGATCCAACTGTCTGACCATTACATACATACATAGTAAGAAGAGAGAGAAGCACCAACACTTGGGTTTTCAAAGCTGGGGGGCTTCTTAACGGCTGCCCAGAGTCTCATCTGGTAATACCTCACCTCAGAGTATATATACACTTTTCAGAGTCAGAGGGCATGACCCTCATGACTCAGTGCCTCATTAGAAAGTAGCAAAAGGTATCTGAGGCCTATTAATGGGTGAGGAAGATCTTTAACTCTAATTAACATTACATCTGTTCACTATGTTATCATCCTTGACTCTTCTCTTTCACCCTCTTCTTCTGTACTGAACCTGTTACCAAGACTTATTGATTTCGTATGATCATATCCATTCCTTTCTACTCGCCCAATAATGACTGAATTCAAGAACTCATCTACTCTCACCTCGATCACTGTAAAAGTTTTCTGATTTTTTTTTCTACATCAAGGCTCTCCCTCACTCCAACCCATCCTCCACACAACTGTCAAAGAGATATTCTTAAAAGATAATTCTGACCATGTCTTTCCTATATTAAAAAAATCATTTGGCATTCCAAATTATTACTAAGTTAAAAGATAGAATCCCCATACCCTGATATTTAAAGACCTTCACAATCGGTCTCTGGATGACCTTTCCAGTATGATGTTTTATTAATCCCCTTCCTGTTCTCTTAGTTATTCACTCTGATATCTCATCTTCCTCCTCTGTGGCTTTGTATAGGAAGTCTCCCGATCCTGGAATATTCTTCTTACTCGTGCCCATCTCCTAGAATGTCTAGCTTCTTCTTTCAAGTGGTACTTCCTACTATACAAGGCTATTCCTGATTCTCTCCACTGCTCTCCCCCTCTTAAATTATTTGGCACTTCCTTATCTATATATACTTTTCCTCTTCCCAGGAGTTTGTAAACTCTTTGGCTGTTTGATTTTTGTATCTCTAGTACTTAGCATAGCACCTTGAAAATAGTAAGTGGTTAAAAAATGTTTGCTGAACTGAACTTTATCACTAGGTCTTATAAAGCTGGAAAGGTCTCTAGGACAGATCTAACAATGAACTATATGTCTGTGAATCAGTTATAAGTCAACTGGAGTCCCCTTCACTCCAAATCTCTCCATCTTAACTCTCAATACTCTGTTAAATGGATCATTTCAATGCAAAATTATTATGCTCTGTACATTTCCTAGCCTAGAAATTCAGTGCTCCCCCAGCCACTGGTACCTTCCCTCACTGCTATGCTATACTTGTTTTGATATGTTTTTTATATCTAAATACATATATCATATTTTATATATTCATGGACATGATCATCCAGGTTCTAGGACCTTCCCTCACCAAGTTGTGTTGTATTTATTTTATATCCAGATTTGGATATATTCATATGTCCAAGTACATATATCATATTTCATATATTCATATATATGATCATCCAGGTGCTACCTTCCTCCACAAAGTTATATTGTATTTATTTTGGATGAATTTCATATATATATATTTGGATGAATTTCATATATATATACCTATTAAGTGTACAGATTTTCTTCCCGGATAGAAGGTGTGCTCCATGAGGACAGAGACTACTTCATTTTTTCTTTGTATCACTAGCACAGACACTGGCCCATAATAGATGGTTATTAAATGGTTTTTGGTTTATTAATTGATTTTATGGAAAAGGAAAACAAATTTAATCGAGAATGATTTGATTTTAGTGAAATCATGGTGGTGCCTAGTGTATATTAATCTCATAACCATCCCTTTAATAATTGATTCTATAATTTTCATGTTTTCCACACTATCTCTTTAATAAAAAAGCAAATATATGAGCCCCAAAGACAATAGACTCAGTTATTCATTTGGCCAGGAAAGGTAAAAGATACATATAAGCTTTTCTTTGTGTTCCCTATATTACAACTGCTCTTTATTACACACCTAATACAAAGGCTAATGCATCTATTAATTAAGGAATTGCATTCCCTGTGGTAGAGTAGCTCATGGAAAATCTACCTTGATTATGGCTTGGTTATCTTTCTGTAACTGCAAGGAAAGTAGGATCTTTTGTTGTTTGAGTTTCAGTCAATCAAGTGCATTTGAGTGAGTCCTGCCTTTGGTTGTATCAATCAAGAGTCTTTGATTAGAAGCAGTCCTAATCAAAGACTCTTGATTGATATATATGTATTGTAGAGAGAGCAGTCAGAAGTAGAGTTGAGAGAGAGTGACCATGAGCAGGCTTGGGGAAATTTGCGTGTGGGGAGGCTTAACAGAAAGAATGTTTGTGATGTCAGCACTCTGTCTGTTGGTCTCTGTTAATTCCTCAGACAGAAGCCCTATCTACTATTCTGTGCTGATTTCTCAGAAGCCCTGTCTGTTGGTCTTTATGAGTGAATTGAGATTGGTAAGAGAATTGAGAATTGAGTGCTGGTAATGTGTATAAATATTGTTTTAGCCCTGTTAAGCTTTGTTTTCCTAAAAACAAGGAAAAGTTTGGAGTGGAATAGTCCTTGTGAGTTGAAATAAGGAGCAGGAGCAGAGAGCTGCCTGTGTGAGAACCCAGGCAAAAGCTGAGAGCAGTCTACTTTCTGAGGAAGAGCTGTGAGATTTGGAAGCCAGCTTTGAGTCAAGATGAGAGAGGACTTTACTTGGATACTGTGTATTGATTAAGAAGATTGTTCTTACTGTGATTTAGGGATGGATGGTGTGGTATTTGAAAAATGGACTTTACTTGGATATTTGTTATTAATTAAGGATGTTGCTGTTGCTATTATATATATATACATATATATACCCATATATACATATACATATAACATATAATGATATGTTTTACTTAAGGATGTTACTATGAATGCTATGCTTTACTTTGTTACTGATTAAATAGAGAGTTCATTATACTATGCAATTAGACCCTTGAAATTATTCACAGCAGCAGTCCTCACGTGTGCTGCTACGATTGGCTTTACACTTCCCCATCTTTTCTGAGGCCCCAGATAGCCTATGTCTTGAAGATATTCCCATTATCAGTGAAGGGTTGCCTTAGGTGACTTCTAAGTAGTTTTATTCTGGAGCTAGTTTATACTAGTTTATGAGAGGCAATGTTAAATTTTCACTGTAAGCTTTACATTTCAGAAATTGGAAAGTGCTATCGATCAGTGATTGATTGATTATTTTGATGATTTTCCAGATTTAAAAAAGTGGTGGAGAAAGTATGACTAGTTATGTTGCTTTTGTGGGGGGGAACTCAAGAACTCTTGTTAAACATTTACCAGCACATCCCAGCTTCTAAGATTCCTTCCAAATGGAAGTGTGCCTATGGCATTAAAGCATTCACTTTTTACCTGACATGGAGAGGGTGGGGTGGGAAGAGGTTCAGGGAGGAGCTGTGGCGAAAAATCATATGTGCCTAAGGTATAACATTTTTCATTTGTTGGAATTCCTTTTCTTCCATTTAGTTATGATATTTCTTTCCAGTGGAAAAGCAAAATTGATTGTCACATGTATATCAGACTTCTGAAAAGGTAAAGAATTTCCCAGGAACTCAGAGCAAATGCATCAACCTACCCGGTACTGAATCATGAGTCATAAAACCCATGAACACATAGTCCATCTGAGAGGTGGAATTCCCATTTACACACAACTCATCTGAATGTGAGACAATTCTTCTTTTTTCTGCCCCTCCTTTAATTGGGAAAAAGTGGCATCTCTCCTTTCTCTTTTCCAACTGATATCTAATGGTGATGTAAGTGAGTTAAAATATCACTTTAAACACCTCATTATACTGAGTGGTAAGTCTTTATCCAAGGGGAAAAAATTGGGTGGCTAAAAAACATTGTATGTATCTGTTAGCTCCCAAAATGGAAATGAAATAGATGAATGAACCTGGAAAAAATGTTTTTGGTGTCCATTTATCTAAAAATCCAGGCAAGTGTAGGCTGTTTATACATTTATAGATATACACTTATATGTAGCATATACCTTCCATTCCTAATGGGACTTAATGCTTATCCATTATCCAGACAGGGAGAATAGGACTCAGTATAAATGACTTGAAAGTAGTTTCAAACATAGCCCATGTGTAAGTGTTTTAAACTAAGGGAATTCATGGTAAACATGGAGATTCATTTCCTTCAAAGTGCTGCCCTATTTTGTAGGGTCCAACAAATTTCTAACATCTGGAGCAGACCCACACAAGTTGGCTAATTAAATTAAATTAAAATAGGCTAAACTTTTTTGGGCCTCAGATAGGTTAGTCTAGAGACAGACTGACAATGGTTGGTTGTCACAGGTCACGTGATGAACAAGAGAGTGTTCAGGGTCAACCCTACATTTTTCTTGGGTCACCTGAAATCCTTTGGTGGGCCATACATTATGCAGGCCTGAGCTAGAGCAACTGCTCCTGGATGTCATAAGGCAGATAGGTGTATTGCTCAGTTGATAAGATCATAAGCTTCTCAAAGGCAGTGACAAGTTTTTGCCTTTCATTGTATCCCCAGTGCTTAGCACAATGTCTGGCACATAGTAGGCACTTAATAAATGCTTATCAACTGACTGATGTTCAAATCTGATTCAGTCCATTGAGGTAACATGGTACAATGTGATGAGTGAAGAACTTTGAGGCCTGGGAATCAAGCTCAAAACCCAGCTCGGCCAATTACTTTCTGGATCACCTTAGGCAAGTAGTTTTATTTCTTAGGGTCTCACTTTCCAGATCTGTAAAATGAGGGATGCCAGAGGGTTTTCTTTCCTTTTTGAGTTCTCTATCATGTTTTTCAACAATGAATTGAATGAAGATATAGATATCCACTTATGGATCAAATGAAAAGAAGCTGGGAGATACAGTTAATGTTTTTCACGGTGAAATTTCCTTCTTCTCTAGTTATTTAGAATCAGAGTGGTTACATATTACTACTACCTCATGCATTTAGTGTTCCAACCAAGCTGATCTGCTGTTCCTTGGTCAAGACATCCCATCTCCTGCTTCAGTGTCTTTGAATAAGAGTTCCTGACACATGGGAGGTTCTTCATCCCCACCCTGGGACCTCTAGCTCTAGTGAAGGCTCAAGCTCTATCTTCCTTATCCTGGTTGTTAGATTCTCCCTGTAAGGACCTCAGTTGCCTCTCTGCCTTGCTAAATGAAGAAACCCTGGGAAAGCTGGAATCCCCTGAGTTACCCTGCCACATAAGGCAATCAAGTCCAAAAGCCCCTCTTGACCTTTGTAGGACTTGTAACATCAACCAGTCACACATTTCCCAAATATTTCCCCAGCTTCTCCTACCAGCATAAATCAGTATCAATCTCCAGCCTTGATCTGCACACCAGTTTAGGTTTCTGCTTGTCTCCTTCCCATCCCCACATCCCTTGCCTCCTCCTGCTTGATTCACATTAAAACTATCTACCCAATATATATATATATATATATATATACACATATATACATGTGCATATGTATATATACATACAAATATATATTAATATGTAGATATATGAAAATATGTGTCTATCGTTACTCTATTAAGTCACCTTCTGCCATGTCTGACTCTTTGTGACCCCATTTGGGTTTTTTTGGCAAAGATACTGAGATGGTTTGCCATTTCCTTCTCCAGTTCATTTTACAGATGAGGAACTGAGGCAGACAGGGTTAAGTGACTTACCCAGGGTCACATAGCTAGTAAGTGTCTGAGGCTAGATTTGAACTCAGGAAGATGAAGACTCTATCCATGGCACCACTTCACTATCCAATGTATATGCATTGATTTTATATTATGTGCAAATATATGCAATATGTGAATATGTATCTATATATTTAATTATAAATAACTTCATGTGTATATATTGCGCATACATATATAGACAATATAGACATGGGTATGTGAATGTGTGCATACCAGTAAATACCAGTGTGTATACAATATATATAAGTCTACAATGCCTTCATACAACATATACACACATATATATATGCATATACCCATATATATGTATATATATTCTCACACACAAATCCACTGGAATTGATCAGTTTAGACTCAATTCCTCCACATTAGTGGACCTAACTTGTTCCCATTGTCCTGAGCTGTCCTTCTTAATATAAATATTTCCCCTCAATAATATAGGCTTACTTACTTGCACCCTGAGAAGTCCTGACTTATACTGTCTTGTTGTGCTTTGCTGTTCTATACTTTGAAATCATGACCCTCATTGATAACTGTATTAAGATATTTTGAATTTGTACCAAAAGAAAACAAAACAGAACACCACACCAATCAATCAACAACCTTACTTTTTAAAGTCTCACCTAGATGCTTTTCCCCTTTTCTCTTGCTGGTGTCTGCCTCCTACAATTTCTCCTTTGCACACAGCCAGCATTCAATCCATTCAAAACTAACATTCAAAAATCTCCCAAGATGCTCCATTTTGCCTAAGGGTAGTCATCTTCAATCTTTCCTTTTCTTCAGCCTTCTCCTTTGACTTCAAATATTTCAGGGCTCTTTGTTCTGCAAACATCTTGTCTTTCCCCTGTTAGTCCTTCAAGTCAAACTACTAGAGTTTTCTACACTTACTGCCTCTACATCACCCACTCACTCCTTTGTGAAAACTGTTTTCTGCTCCCAAGTGTTCAGATGAATCAGCTCTCTTCAAAATCATGAATGATCCATTCATCTTTCTTTCCAACTGAGTATTTTTGCATCTTCATCTCCTGTGGCTTCTCTGGGGTATTTAACCTCTGATCACCTCCTCTTCTGCTTGCGCTCTCATAGTTCTCTTGTTTTTTTCTGATTCTTCTTTTGCCTCTTGCTGGGTGTTTTTTTAATATCCTTCCCAAAGCTTACATGTATATATACTCCAAAATTCTGTGCCAATAACTCATCCTTTCTAGTATAGTCTCTTTCTAGATGCTTTCAAGTCTTCCAAAATTACTTCTTTCTTTCTATACAGAAGACTCTGACATATGGATCTAGATTTTTAATTGAATATTCAACACAATACAATAAACACTTATTAAATGCCTACTATGTGCCAGGCACTGTGCTAAGTACTGGGGATGCAATCAATAAAAAGAAAAACTGTCCCTTCACATGAAGAGAGACAACATACCAAAAGAGGCCAGAAGCAAGGGGAGACTAAGAGACGTCTTGTTTCACAGAGATAAAACCAAGTAGTGCAGCAGATGTGCCAATTCCTACCCTCTACAATGAAAGGCATTGTGTGGCATTGGTACTATACTCTCTCTAACCTTCCAGTCATAAGGAAGAGGAAACTGAAGGATGAAGTGTCAGTCAAGGCTTAAGTTAGCAGCATGGTGGTAAGAGGTGGTAAGTGTAATCTGGGAAGGGGAGGGACATCTTTTCCCATCAAAGTAGAAACCAGGCAGAACAGATATAGAATACAGGATAATGAATACACAAGCTCCTTAGTCTAGTTTTGCGGGTGTCCCATATATGAGTGAGGCGATATGGAAAAAGCCAAATGGGAAATTTTGGATCAGAATAGAGGATATTAAACCAATTTCTATAAAAATTGCCAGATATGTTCAAAAGTAGGTCTTTTTATAATTGACCTTTAAAAAGTTTGGGATTTTACAAATACAAGTGATAGAAGGCTAAAGGAAAAATAAGTAAATGAACACTCCTTTTGATAAAATGGTTAGACACTGATTACAATTAAAAGGGGAAAATATCACTAATATTATATATTTCTCATGAAATCTCTTTATGCATAGTATAAAACAGACTGTGTCACACAGTCCATGGACCACATATGGTCTGCAACACTCTAAGGTGTGGCCCAAACCAGATTAAACGGAAATGGAAAATATTTAACAAAATAAATAAAAATATAACAAAACAGATAATATTACATTTTAAAACTAAGTCAGTAGCTTGAGGTTCACTGGGATTCCTATGTATGAATTAGTGGCTCCCATTTCTATTTAAATTTGCTAACACTGATATAGAATACCAGGATCTCAAGGGACAAAATTTGAGAAACCCTTAACTAAGTTATGGTTAACTATTGAATTGGAAGGGATCTCAAAAAATAGACACTTACTAGCTGTGTGACCCTGGGATAGTCATTTAACGCTGTTTGCCTCAGTTTCCTCATCTGTAAAATGAGCTAGAGAAGTGGCAAATCCAGAATTCCTGCCAAGAAACCCCAAATAGGGTCACAAAGAGTCTGTACAATGTCTCTAGTCATACAGCTTCCACTGTGTATATATATAAATTATCATTGTTCCCAGTGTGTCTCCCTAAATGGTCACTTAGTCTCCACTTGAAGAACTGAAGTGATAGGGAACTCATTATCTCCTGGGGGAGTCTATTCCACTTTAGGGTAGCAATAATTATTAGAAAGTTTCCTTCACATTGACCTATAATCCGTCTTCCTTTAACTTTTACCCAGTGGCTCTATTGTGTTCTCTGAAGTTAAATAAACCAAAAGTCTAAACTTTCTTCTTCTTGTTAACCTTTCAAGTATTCCTTCTAAGTCATGTTCCTCTTAAGTTGCCCTAAAGGAGAGATAAAATCTACATAGAAAATGTCTGGAACATAGTAGAGAATTAATAATCTGGCTAAGATAATTTTTAGAATGCACTCTTCTTAAACCAAGGTAAGAGCCCTTATTCTTGTTGAGAATCTTTTGATACAATGAGGGTCATAATGCAATAGACATTCTTGTATGTATGTTTACATGTATGTATGTATATTTATGTTTAGAATTAATTGACCAAGTCGTTCCCATCCCTAAATACCAGCTCCAATTATACCTAACTTCTGTCATCATTCAATAGGTATTGATTGGGCTTAGGTGGAAGAAATGAAAGGAAATCTGGGGCAAAAAAAAAGTTTGAGGAATACCAACCAATTTCAGACCAACGAATGTTTGAATACAGATCTTTATTAGGAAAATGATAAGTGCATATACATCCATCAAAGACATGAATGTGATGAAGAATATGTTTTTCTTTCTCAAAAGGAGTTACTTTTTAAAAATAAGAAGCATGATGTATACACTACAGCTGCCTTCTAGAGGAAATTTTTTTCACATTATATGGGAGATTTGCTTTTTTACAAAATACAAAATACAGTATTTATCACATTTCAACAACTACAACAAGAACACAACAATACTGTTATCATTGATCAGGGATTGAGCTTTCATGAAAATTATTTCCAGGGCAAATGGTTTCTTACCTAGAAATTTCTAATCAGAAAAATAAATAAAGCTATCATTTTGAGAAAAGGCATTTCTCAGGTATGTTTTCCCTGTCCTTCATGTATCAGTGAAGAATTTCAAGGGGAGCAAGATCCAAAGCTCCCAAAGAAGTGATGATACTGACTTTTGTAGATTAGAGAAATCAACTTAGATTGACCTGAGTAGAGGCAATGTAGGGGTGTAGACATGCATAAAACACCTTAGTTCCACCTTCAGGTATGCCTTCAGATTCAAATGTCACCATCTCCTAGTACCAGATTATCATAATTTTTTTAAAAAAGAATTCAACATCCTGATTTTTGGAATTGAAGCTGTGAAAACATTCTGTTGGCCAAGGTCACAACTCCAGATATGATTCACTCTCCTGGCTCACATTTCCTCCCTGCTGGAGAGTGTATGTGGTTTTCTACAATAGATAAGGGTGACATTTACTGAAAATATGCTTCTTGTTCTGTCTACATGTTTTTATTCCTCCTCTGCTTACAGATGCTGTTAGTAGCTATGCAAGCCCCTACCCAAAAATGATTCCTTCATCTTGGGTGAATTTTCAGAGCTGAATTCTCTTCTACCAAGTCTCTGCATCCTGGTAGAGATACCTCTCAAATGACTCACCTGAAATTGGGATACTCAAAGAACAAGGGCTTGTAATTCAAACAGGTCAAGATACTGAAGCCCAGCCATTTTTTTTTAACAGAAATAAACTGGGCTACTACATTACTTTCCTCATTCAACATTTCTGATGCAAAGGATGTGAGTGGGGAGCAGGGATTTCAATAGAAAAGATTCCCTATCAAGACAAATGCCCTTTTATTATTCCATGGGGTTGAATGGCCTCATGGTCTGCAAAACACATATCTCTAAAATCAAGGAGCACTTAGTGAATATTCATTTGCAAATGTACTGTTTCAATGAATTGCCAATGTGGTCAACTTGGGGGTGGGGAGATTTGTTTCTTACACAATAGTATTTTTCTTCCTGTCTCTTCTTCCATCCTCTAGATGACAAAGATGAGAAAAATCTCCTAGAAAACTGTAGTTAACTGAAATAAAAAGGAAAAAAAATCTCACAAAAATGTAGCTTTCTTCTCATTTACGTGACTTAGGGATTTTGGAATCTACACACAGGTTCATTGATTCAAGATTCCAAATATCTAAGAAATCAGCATGGAAGACCTCAGTCTTTTAGAACCTCAGATTCTTTGTAGAAACAAAAAACTCAACAAGTTTCCACCAAAATTTTGTTTTATCAATGATTCAGAAGCTAAATTCTATATATGAGAAGTTAGTTTCAAGTCAAGGACCCATTTGGAGAAGTCTTGAAATTCATTGTGGTCTCCAGCTTTTTGAAAACAACAAAGGAGACTGGAGAGTGATAATAGATGTTTAAAATTAGAATAAAAAATGATTTCAGTTGACAGATTCAACTTCTTCCACTGATCAGGTCCAATTTAAAGAAATCATGTCTTGGTATAACATAGAAATGTTTAAATTTTTAACAGATGCTATTGATAAACTCTTAGATTATTAAATACAAAAACAATTTAAATCCAATTTGCCTTTCACTATGTATACACATAATTTATCTGCTGCCTGTTACTTATCTTGGCCTGTCAACTTGTCTTCATATTTTCTTGTTGATTTCACAGACTGGGAGAGGATTTAAACTGAGACAAGGGGAATATCAGTGAGGATAACATATAGTAGGCACTTCTTTGAATTAACAAATGTGACATTTTGGTTACTCAGCTCAAAGGGAAAAAAAAGATCCATAATTCTCAGGAACTCAAAAGACCCTTAAAAGACAGGGTAGGAGTAGACTAAGGCTACATGGGATCAAACTCAAACTATGAATGGTAAAAACCTCCTGCCTGATCTATTACAAGGCTGTGCCAAATAACTCCTTTCCAAAAAGAATTAGAGGGGATAAGGCTGAAAAATGAGTGCGTCAGATCCCCTTTGTGAGCACAGAGATGTGGCATGATCTCTAGATTAGTGCAGGTGTGAAACCAAGCCAAATTCTTACTTGGGAGGTATTTTCATGTTCCAAAGCCCCTTTTTTTATTTTTAATGTCTACTATTCACAACACAGGAGGAGGAGTCTTTCTAGGACATTCTGATTTCTAAGTTTCCTAGTCTTTTCTACAGCAGAATGAAGCTCTCCCCATAATTTCCAAAATATTTGGTCCCCTGACAAGGTCCCAGCCTGTAGCAGAATGAGTACCCTGAAAGGCTAACTCAGTGACTAACCTGAATACCCTTTGCTCTGCTGAGGGAAGGGAACATTGTTTATCCCCTGATCATGGAGGCGATTAAAATAACCCCAAAACAAAGGTGTATACATACACACACATTGACAAATTGGTAGTAGGGTCAAAAGACATCACAGTACACATATTCAATCCCAGCTTTTGCATCCCAAGGAAACATACAGCATTTTACATTGGGCATACTGTTTGACATCAATGCTACACAAAAACACAGCATTTGACATTTTGACAATATTCCAAACAAGACACATAGGGCACACACATTGGCAGTATACCTTTGAGACATAACAGATTTTCCTTTATTTTTCAATGCTTGGTTTAAATCAAAATTTAGTCTTGAGAGATTTTTTTTTCCGGTGCCATGGACAGAGACAGTCTCAGATACACATGGTGATGGAGGAAAATAAAATGAAAAATGAGGAGAAAATGATGGGATGCAGGTGATAACATGGATGGTGTAGCCCTGCTCTGCCCTCACATTCTTGATAATGGCCAATAACGGGCCACCTTTGTGAGCATCTATGATCCTCTCAGATGACTTCCTCTTGTTCCTGAAATGATGCTCTCTGTTCTCACATGAAGAGAAGGAATTAACTCAAGAGCAATGTGCTGATTAAAAACAAAATCAGGCCACCCACCTAGTGCTGGGCCAACATTGGTAGCTGTTATTCTGGACCCATATCCCTAAAAATGGCCATATCCTTCATGTTAATAAGTCATACTTTTCAGCTAAAGATCTTGGCACATATTGCAGCTCATGTCCTGCTGTATATTTATACGTAAAACTCAGTAACTCTTGGTGTGCCCCAAATACTGAGTGCAAGATAAACTAGGGCTCACACAGGAAAAATGATAACATAAGTAAAAATAATGGACTTAGTCTAATGAGTTCATATCTGTCACCAGTGACATTCAATAAAACAAACTTAATAAAAATAAACACCATATATCTTGCTACATAATAATACAGTGAAAGCAAGCTGGGATTTGTGCAAAACAGAGCTTTTGAAATGCATTAGCCATCCCTAGAGCTGCCTGGTGACAGCCATGAGCATTCCTTCCCTAATACTTGTTATCTGCTTTCTGGTCCTACAGTTAGAAATCCTTCAGGCTTCAGTCTTACAATGCGTGCCTTTTACATCTTGAACCTCCTGTTAATGAAGAACAGAGTGAAAGACCATTAAGGCAAATTCCGACTAAAGGTTTAGTCATCATTGGACCCTATTCAAAGACAGGTGGTCATTTCTCAGAGTTCAGTCAAGGTTCAAAAACCAATGCCTTCTTGGAATGCTCTTGAGGTCAGCATTTCAAGAATTACTTCAAAATCTCATGTGATGTTCTTCCTTTTGGAAAAGACCCTGGAAACAAAGGGTCCCACATCACTATGACTAGATAGTGAAGGCAGTTCAGAGTAAGTACAATGGTCAGTATTAAAGAGGTGAAGAGGAAGATGGAATACACAGCAAAGACTAAAGACATGGACAAATTGACAAGGGACAAGTTTTGGGCAAACAGAATAAAACAGAAATTGGCCTTTGGCAACATTTTAAAGAATCAGTGCAGTATGCATGAAGGACAAATGCATTCATTGACCTGAGATCATGAGCAGGCTTTATGGGAAATTATACTTACACAAACAGGTTCCCAGAAGGGGTAGAATTGGCCAGGTGTTGAGAAAGCAGTTCATGGACTTCAGAGCACATGTGCAGATGGACATACATCTCACTCTGGGTCTCCCAAGGACATGGATTCATTTAACTCCCTTGCATCCAAGATCAACATACCACATGAGCAGGCTATATTGCTATGCAAAGACCATGACTTTTAATTGCTACCCAACCAGTCTACCTAGAAGCCAGCAATCCTGCATTTAAATGAAGCTCTGTCCTGTTCCCTAGTTCCCTCTAGCTGCCATATTTATGTCATTTTTATCTAACAGGGCAATGAAGATACAGGTGAGGCAAGTCATGAGTAAATAGCCCCAGAAAAGGTATCTCAGAAAACCTCCTTAATTTATAATATAATACTTAACACATGTGATGCCATTTTCTGTATCTTATTGTTTTAGGTCAGATTGAAAGGGAACACAGCTCATGGAGAAGAGTACAGTAGATTATGCTAAAGATTTAAAATTCAAAAAAGGCAGTGAAAATATATGCTCTTTCCTGTTCTAGTTAGGCCAGTTATTTCTCCATTGTCTCAAGTAAATTAGGATCAATGCTGCTGATGAATACTTTTACAAAAGCGACTTAGCAAGGTAAAGTGCGGCAGAGATGGGTAGCAATTAGCAAGGAGTCAAAAGACCATGCTAATTAAGATCCAAACTATTTCACCTCCCCTTGACTTTGGCATGTTTCCCAAGCAAACCCATGGAGACCAATGGACAATTTCTTAGAAAGGCAAAGGGAGAAGAATGCTGGTCAGAAATCCACAGAAGACTCCACAGTGGAAGAACCAAGGAGCTGTTTTCCCTGTTACAATATGGAAAGTGTAATTTTCCATCAGCACACAGTAAGTTTGGTTAACAAGTTTCACCCCCAATCTGTTGGTTCCAAGAAGCTAAATTGTTTTCCATCATGCTCTGGGGCCTGAGCCAACCTCATCTTTTATACTCAAGCAGCTAAGCATTGTTTCTGCACTTTGATGGATTAATGAAAACCATTTTATCATGAGCAAAGGTTTGGTCATGAAGCAGAAGCTTCCAGCATATCACATGGCCATCTCAACCATCTCTTTTCCTGAGCAGAATTCCCACTGATTCTCCAAGGAATGTAACCACTCTGCCTGGCATTTCACCACTAGTTGCCTCAGCAAACAACCAGGTGTCTGGAACTTGGAAGGGGAATGAAGACCATAAACCCAGCTCCTGGCAGTCAAGTCTCCAACAAGATATCTTTCCAGGGAAAATATCCCTCCACACCCAAAGGTTTATTAAATTGCTATCATCAGGGCTTCCCTCCCATCAACTGTGCAGCAGTAGTCTGGCTGTTATCTCAGATCAAATGCTGAGCAACTGAGAAACAAATGTTCTTTTGTGGAATTTCATCTGGGTTCTCCAGACACTTTTTTTTCCAATGAGGAAAAAGAACAATTTAAATTTGCCTGAAAATACAACAGAGGCATTCAAAGTGCTGAGAGGAGCTCGACACCACTTTGATCATCATGAATCTGGCATTCCTTGATGTCAGGGTATTATTTTGTCTCATCTTTCCTTCCTCATTCCATCCCATATCCCCCAAATCTATCCATCTGTCTTTCTGGAATGGATTAAAATGGTAAGCTGAGGAGGAAGGGGAAAAGATGAAGGAGAAGAATGGAGGAAAAGAATCAAGGAGTCACTCCTTCATTCTAAAATCTCCAAGGTATGAAGAAGTCTGTTATAAGGTGATGGACGTCCCATGCTCTCCTCTGGGCGTTTAGTTCATCTAAATAGAAGGCTTGACCATTTGGGCCTTGAATTCATTGGGTTCTATTTTATAGCCAAAAGCATCCTCACTCAGGTCTCAAGAGAGTGGAGACCAGGGCAAAGGACCTGCCTACCATGCCAAGGAAGCCTCACAAAGGGAATATATGACTATCACAATGGGGTTTCTTGACCTAGATTGTGGGTCTCCCGCACAGCAGGGAAGTGGCTCCCAGTGCTACCCTTTCCATTATAGAGATGATATTTGAAAACAGCATACACAACAGATTACCCAGAGAATACACAGTCCCAGTAGTCAGCTGATCAATGGATGGATTCTCCCCAGGACACCTTGGACAGAGGTGTTCCTCTGGGGTTCCTGCTCCTCAACGAGCAGCAAGAACCTCTAACATAAAGCATCACCACCTCCAACCCAAGCTCTGAGGTAACACAGGAAAGGCTGAGCTCCAGGCTGGGAGGCTTAGACATGGATGAAGATCCTCAGGCACAATGGTTGAAAAAGACAGTTATCAATCACTAGTGTGTCATCAGTGCAATTGGAGACCAGGAGCTACAGGACAGAGCATGCCATTATTACCTGTAACCATGAGGAAGTGAGTCCTATCCCAAGTACTGGGGCTGTGTTGCTTCTGCCCAGTCCTTAGTGTTTTCCCTTAAAAACTTAGCTGAAGAAAAGGAGAAGATGTTTTCTAATACCTATCCTCATTTTGGTTTTAGATTTGGTTTTTCCTCATGGCTGTTGATCTCCTGTTCCAAGCATGTCACCTTTTTGTATGGGAGAGCTAGGGCTCTGTAGCTTCCCCCTTCCCCAAGTCAGCAGGCATGTAAAGTGAACTTGTATGGGTGCTTGGTCAGCCTCCTTAACCGGGCCACTTTAGGAGTGGGAGATGGCAGAGCCTGTTAAGGAGGCTCTGGATAATGAACTTCAGAATGCAAGTTTAACATGGAGCCTTCAGTCAATTTTAGGGGGAAAAAAGAGTCTCGGGAAAGCTGGCTGGGTCTTACAGATCATGACCCCCATTTCTGAAAGACAACTACCTTCTTCATAAGTTAACTGGGCCAAGAAAGGCCTCAAACAGAACACACATACCATCAGAGCTTGAAAAGTTGCTCAGTCACTGGAAGGCAGATACAAGGTCAGCCGTTAAGTGCCAGTCGGCTGTTTCTTTCTTTACCAGAGGCAGCCTTGTGTGGGAGGTTAGAGCAAGCTTACAAAACGTCGAGGATAAATAGCAGAGCATATTGTGGGGGTAAGGGGGTCCATCTCTCCAGGGCAGCAATGGGCAACTAGTTTTTCTTTTTTTGAGCAGCCTTTCTTTTCTTCTCTCTCTTCTTTTTTCCTATCTTTTCTTTTTTCCCCACTCTTGCTTGTCTGCGCCCCCTTAGATAAAACCAGTAGAACCATTAATAACGTTAAAATGAACAGTTTGTCTTAATCTGTGCAAATTTATCATTGCCTTATAGATCAGTCCATCCCCCCTTTTCACATTCTCAGGCCTGGAGGCCCCCAGAAAAGGTTTTTCCCCCTCATTGAAAATGCATCATAGCATTTACAACATTATGAATTCATATCATAAAATGCATCATGGAATAAATTTCAAGTGAACTTCCTTAAGCCCTCATACTTGGCAATTTGCACAGGTTTTGTTGACCCCCAATTCCTAGGGGCCTTAGTAACGCACCTGTTGACCACTATCAAAAGTCCATGCCAAAATGATGCTCTCCAAAAGAGGAGATCACGGATTTCTAACCTTTTTGCTACATCCTCAAATCTCCAATGATCTTATTCAAATGTCACAAAGGACTTACATTGCTTAGATTAAAGAAATCTAACTTTTGGAGATAGTGTTGAATGAGCTACAATATAAAAAAACAACTAAGATCTCCAATAACCCAATGGCTCTTCAATCTTTTCTAAGTGGGTATTTCATCTAACATCTATAGATTGAAATCCCCTTAGGACTGTCCATTCTGTAAGAATCTTTCCCATGTTCACTTGACATCCCACAGAAACCAAGGAGAGCCCATAGGCTGCTCATCCCTCATTCTAGAGATTTGACCACCCATCTTTTTTTTTTTTATCATACATTGTCTTTTCCTAGCCACTGATGTAAATTCTGTTTATAACTCATGAAGCAGTTTTATTCCATCTTTTTTCTGTCTTTCTTACTTGCTGCCTGAATTCTTTTTGGTTATGACTGGGACTGTTCTGGAGAACAAGTTAGGTGGTTAGGAGGATTTAGAAGAGTGACTGGCCAAGTATAAAATTAAAATGATATGAGCTTAATGGTATTTAATGATTTATGTAGTGAATGACTTCTCTAGATAGTTCAATATTATGTCAAACATCAGGTCACTGGATATTACATGGGGGATGTTATGATGCTAAGGAAGAGAAGGTAAGATAAGCAAAATTAGTGAGCTAGATATCATCTTACTGGCTTCACTACAGGAAGGAAAAGGGGAAAAAATCCATAAAAAAACTTGCCCTTTTCCATGTGTTAAGATTAACACTTGAACTAGTCTGGGCAGTTTTATACCATTTAAGGGAAGGCCTTTTAAGGCACTTGAGTGCCAGTTCAGTTTTCTTTGCAAATTTAAGCAATTTACAAGAGCCCCATCTATAAAAAAAACTTATGAATTTTATTCCATATAAACAAATTCCCACATACAGGAGTGTTTTTGTACCATGAAACAATTAGCCATTTTATTGCTAGTGCATATAATGTCACATTTGATACAATTTCAATACAAGTGAAAAAATATAGTATGGCTGATTGAGATTGATAAGCTACATTAACATCATATATATAATATATATATAATATATATATTTTACAAATTTTGTCAGTAGTTCGGTGTAATATAGAAATTTAAACTACTGACATTCATATGGCTCCAATTCAAATATATGAATTGTTCAATGAAGTATAAATATATTCTGAAATACAATTGTTTTCTGAAAAGTTGAAAAAACAAAACAAAACATGTGCACAAAAATATATCAAAAGCATGCCTTGCCAAAAGCTATAGCCACCGCCTGAACCATCTGAACATAGCATTTATCCATGGAAATTTCATTCCTGCCAACATTGCTGATTGAAATATAAACCCCAAGTTGCGGTTGCTTAATGATCTAGAGTATTAGTGGGTAAATGCTCTGGTTTCAGAAATCTCAGAGGTTGTATGGCCCTGCATGGGCGAGCTGGCCTTCCTTTGGAGCCAGCTTCAGGACCAAATACCTAAAAACTGCTGAACTTAAAACTCTATTAAAATTGGCCAACATTCTTTTCTGTTTCCAGGAAAATACGGATATGGATCTGGTAGCCCTAAGGCATGAGCCAACTCCATTGTCCTGAAATGGAGCACATGGGGTGTTTTAAAACATTTTAAAGAATTGTAAACCTAGGGCAAGCTGAGAACCAGGATTGGGAGTGTTCCTGCAGAGTTGGTGGTAGTCAACTGGAGGTGACCATACATCTCACCACTACCACAGCTCTTTAGGTCAGATCTCCATTAGAGAAAAGATAAGTAGAAGCAAAATTAAAGCACAGCTTTTGGACAAGGGATGAGGGAGGGATAGAAGAGGACACTGGGTACACAGTTGCTAGAGTGATGGCTAGTGCTGAGGTCACAGCAGTTTGTGTCACTGAACCAAAGAATAATTTGAGCATTTCCATTTGTGGTTGTTTCTACTCAAGGAAGCTAGAGATTAGTCTTGATCTTGAAGAGACCAGGGATATGAATTTTACCTTAATTTCCAGCATATCAGCTTAAAAGTCATATGGAAGTTTAAGACTGGGAAAATATGAATCTCTTCAGTCCCTGGGACACCACTGATCTCCATGTGCAAGACTGAGCAGGATGTCTCAAATGACCCAATCAGAGTAATACAAACTACCCTGCTTCATACCAATGGATTCCAGATTGGCCAGCAAATTAGAGAATCCCCTTTTTCTCCTCCTCTTGAGTACAGGGAACGGAGATTGGTTCAACTCTCAGCCATTTGACTATCATGTTTTTTATTGATCTCATCTGACCATCATTAAGCTGACTGTGCACCGAGACTCACAATAGAAGAAAAGAAAGCTTCAGAGTGAGTTGGATAATAGATTTTGAAGTAATCATGGATTAAAAAAAAGTAAAAACAAAGAAAGCATTTGGTTGGTAAGAAATGCTATTTTGTAATGATGATGAAGCTAGAAAAACCCCAGTTATAGAGATCTGACTTGCAAGAGCACAGCCAGATCTGTCTATTATTCTCTATTACAATAATGTACCGGTGCACTATTGACTGCTTAATTGTATACATATTTGATAAACTCCCAAGCTTGCAGTAGATTTGTGCCTTATCCCATATGAACATTTCAGTCTTTCTGACCCCTCCCCCACCCAAATTGTTACCCTTTACATTGGTAAGCTGTGTTTGCACTTCTCAGCTTGGATTAGCTGAAAGTCCTTTTGTGATTTTCTTGCTTACTTGTTTAAAGCTTTTTCCAGGTATTCTTGAATCCATTTTAATTTAGGATCAATGCAAACTTGTCTGCTGCTGCTCTTCAGTTTTGCCCTGCCAGAAGATAAAAACCATCAGAGAGAAAATCAATTTTCATTCATCAAAATAGTTACTTAAAAAAGGAGAGAAAAAGATAAACAAAGACCAACAATGAAATTGAAGAGCCACTATCACTTCAAAGTAAGTCTTTCAGAAAATTTTTTTACTCACAACTATTAACTTAGGAAGCCATTTTTTTTCTGTAAAACATATTCACCCATTTTCATCTCTGCTCAGCAATGGCATCTCCTTGGATGATAAAGTGACATCCCTGGAGCACAGGAGCAGCCAGCACAGTACAGCAGACAAAGCAACGATTGAGTCAAAGGACTTGGATTTGGATCTCAGTTCTGCCTTTTGCTAGGTGTG
>CM053769.1:496408003-496483491 GCA_028658325.1 Potorous gilbertii
GGTCAGTTGTTTTTCCAATGAGATATTTCACATTCTCTTCCACTTTGTCATTCTTTTGGTTTTGTTTTGTGATTTCTTGGTTTCTCAGAAAGTCATTAGCCTTCATCTGTTCCATTCTAATTTTGAGAGAACTATTTTCTTCTGTGAGCTTTTGCACCTCTTTTTCCACTTGGCTAATTCTGCTTTTGAAAGCATTCTTCTCCTCATTGGCTTTTTGAACCTCTTTTGCCAATTGAGTTAGTCTATTTTTCAAGGTGTTATTTTTTTCAGCATTTTTTTGGGTCTCCTTTATCAAGGTATTGACCCGTTTTTCATGCTTTTCTTGCATCTCTCTCATTTCTCTTCCCAGTTTTTCCTCCACCTGTCTAACTTGATCTTCAAAATTTTTTTGAGCTCTTCCATGGCCTGAGTCTATTGGATATCTATTTCAGATGTTTTGGATACAGAGGCCTTGACTCCTATGTCTTCACCTGATGGCAAGCAGTTTTCTTCCTCATCAGAGAGGAATGGCGCAATCATCTCTTCCCCAAGAAAGTAACCTTCCATGGTCTTAGTTTTTTTCCCTTTTCTGGGCATTTTCCCAGGCAGTTACTTTGACTTGTGTGATTCCTCTCCACCCCAGCCTAGATCTGCCCAGCTAGTGTTTGGGGTCTGAGATTCAAATGCTGCTCCCCAGTCTCAGGGCTTTCAGTGGCAGGCCTGGCTGCTATTCAATGGGAGCTTAAGTTCTGGTTCTCAGGTGGGGGCAGGGCCGCCTCCCAGGCTTAGTTCCCTCAGGGGTTTATGCAGAGACCTTCTGTAATGGAGCTCCTGCAGAGCTCCTGCCTACTCTAGGAGCCTCTGGCCACCCGCTGCCTCTGCTGCTGTCTCCCGAGGGGATCCAAGTTATGCAGACACCCTGCTCCCCTCTCAGCCCATCCAGACATCTTTCTCACTGACCTGTGCATCTGGAGGACCTTCGCAGCTGCTGGACATTCCGTCCTTGAAGCCTGCTCGGATCTGCTGGATGTGTTCCTCTCTGTGCTGCATGGCCAGGGCAGGGCTGGGCTCCGCTCCCGTCCAGTGCGCGATGGACCTATGGGATCAGTTTTTCAGGGCTCTCTGGAATGGAAATCTCCTTCACTCTGTTGCTGCGCAGCTTCTACTGTTCCAGAATTTGTTGGGAGTTCTTTTTATAGGTAATTATGGGCTGTGGGTTTGGAGCTAGCATATGTGGGTCTTTCTACTCCGCCATCTTGACTCTGTCCCCCCAATTCTTTTTTCTAAGAAAGGGTTACTTAAATATTTTGTTTCCTATTTTGTTAATCTGGGCAATATGTTTTTAAAAAAATATTCATTCATTTCATTTAAATTGTCAGTTTTGCTGGCATATCCATAGTTAGGCAACATAATTCATAATAAAATATTTTAATTTCATCCTTATTGCTGGTACATTCACCCTATTCATTTTTTAAACTGGTAATTTGGTTTTCTTTTTTAAAAAATCAAATTAACCAATAGTTTATTTTAGTTTTTAAAATAGAACCGTTTCTCAGTTTTATTCATTAGTTCAGTTTAAAATTTTCAATTTTACTCATTTCTCCTTTGATTTTCAGGATTTCCATTTTGGTGTTTAATTAGGGATTTTTAATTTTTCGTTTTCTAGTTTTGTTTTAATGGGAGTATCCAATTCATTCATCTCCTCTCTCTTTTATTGATGCATGCATTTAGAAACACAAATTTCCCCTTAAGTACTATTTTGGATGCATCTCATGAATTTTGGAATGTTGTCTTATTACTGTCTTTCTCCCTAATGAAATTATTGTTTCTATGATTTCTTATTATTTTTTAGGTTTTATTTGGTATTTTATTTTTCCTGTTATATGTGAAAATTTTAAATGTTCATTTTCCCTTCATTCTTTAGATTTAGATTATTTAATTTGTAATTAATGTTAATCTCTGCATCCTCAGCCTTTTAAAGGTTGTAATTTTATTGCATTATGGTCTGAGAATGGTATTGATTTTTTTTTTTTTTTGCTTTCCTATTATTGTTTGTAAGGTTTGTATGCCCTAATGCATGGTCATTTTTTATGAAGATGCCAGTGTAGTTGAGAAAAAGTTATGCTTCTTTCTATTACTATACAGAGACCTATCATACCTGACTTTCCTAAAATTCTATTTATTTTCTTAACTTCTTTCTTATTTATTTTTTGGTTAGATGTATCTTACTCTGAAAGTTGAGGTCCCTAGTATTACAATTTTACTGTCTATTTCTTCCTGTAATTATTTAACCTTTCCTTAAAGAATCTGGATGCTATGCCATTTGGCTTATATATTTTTAGTATTGATATTACTTCATTTTCTATGTTGCCTTTTAGCATGATGTAATTTCCCTGCTTATTTCTATTGCCTCCTTTTTTTGAGTTCATGATTTCTACCCTTGCCTTTTTTAGTTCAACTGAAAAATAGTAGGTTCTGCTCCAGCACCTTTTGGTAACTGTGTCTTTCTGTTTCAAGTGTATGTCTTGTAAACAACTTATAGTTGGATTTTGGTTTCTGATCTATTCCTTTATCTGTTTCCATTTAATAGATGTTTATCTCATTCACATTACCAGTTACAATTATTAAGTGTACTTTTCTCTATTCCATTTTCTTCTATTTATAATTCTTTTTTTGTCCTATTTCTCTTCTATAGTCTTTTTTGCTTCTGAGCAGTGCCTTCTTTTATCCATCTTCCTTTTATTACCTCTTTTATTTTATTCTATTCCCCACTTACTTCTTTGTTGGGTAAGATATATTTCTATAGCTAATTGAGTATGCATGTATATTTTCCCTCTGTACCAATTTAGATAAGAATGAGGTTCAAAGATTGCCCACCTTCCCACCATTTCCTCCTCTATTGTAAAAGTTCTTCCTCCTTCATTTTTTCTGAAATATTTCCCATTCCTCCTCTCTCTTCTCCTTTCTCTAGGTGCATCTCTTTTTCTCATACATCCATTTTTTAGACCATCCTAACCTAATTAATTTACTGCCATGCCCCCTTCTATGTGGAATCCTTCTAATTGCTCTAATAATGATAAATTTGGAGTTACATGTATTATGGAATGTAAACAGTTTAACCTTTTTGAGTCCCCTATGACTTCTTCATGTTTACCTTCTTTTTAGTTCTGCTAAGAATTGTATTTGAAAGTCATTTTTTTATTAAACTCTGGTCTTTTCATCAAGAATACTTGAAAATCTTCTATTTCACTAAATGCCCATTTTTCATTGAAATATTAAATTAAGTTTTGTGGGGTGTTATTCGTGATTATAATCCCAACTCTTTTACCTTCGGGAATATTATACTCCAAGCCTTTCACACCCTTAATGTTGTAGTTGCTAAATCTTGTATGATTCTGACTGTGACTCCATGGTATTTGAATGATTTCTTTTTGACTACTTGAAGAATTTCTCTTCAAACTGGGAACTCTGAAATTTGATTATAAAATTCCTGGGCATATTCATTTTGGGATCTCTTCCAGGTGGTGATCAATAGATTCTTTTAATTTCTATTTTTACCATCTGGTTCTAGAAAATTGGGAAAGTTTTCCTTCGTAATTAAAAAATATATAATATCTAAGTGCTTTATTTAATCGTGGCTTTCAGATAGTCCAATAATTCTTCTCTTGAAAACTCGAACTCTGAATGTGACAAAAGTTTGTGATATCATATTAGAGTGAGAGAGACAGTTAAGAGTAAATACAAATCTGCATGTCTGAATGAGGGGCATGAGGTACCGCAGTGTTGAACAGCCACACCACATGCCATTATTGCATAAATAAAACAAGAAAATTTGAGAAGGAAAAGGACAGATGGCAACCCACTCAGGTCATTTCATTTTGCTAGCTTCTATTCATGTCCTTCCACAACTTCTCCATGGAGGATTTTCCCAATATGCAGGAGGCTCTCCTTTAGTTCTTTTGGCATTCTTTCAGTGTCTACCGATTATCCCTGGTTTGGCTGTCACAGAATCACAGAAACTGAGAGTTGCAAAAGACCCCAAATTGAATGCTTTTTCAGTGTAGCTAACAAGTTGTCATTGAACCACTGCCTGAAGACCTGTGAAAAGAACAGATCTGCAGTCTTTTCAGGGAGACCATCCAAATATCAGCTCTCATCATTATGGCTATTGCACCATCTTTTTCTAATCATACATTTCCTAGATGATAGCATTTATTCCATTTGTTTAGTCATCACTGACCCTGCCCTGGACTTGATGTGTGCCTATCATTTCAACTCATGATACAAAGAAATGTGAGGTAATTTTCTTTTAAAGCCATATGCCTTTTTAATCACATGCCACATATTGGCTGTTTAAGAGAGGACTTCTCTATAATCAGACTCAAAGTCATGAAAATGGACAGAAAAGCTATTTCCTATAAATCTAATGAGCAGGAACAGGCCTCCAATAGAAATGAGTTTTAATGAATATCTAAGGAATTCATTGCAAATAGTCACTTAGCTAAGTACAATTCTCAAAATGCTATATGATTGGAGATTTCTGCTCTGTTTTTGCCAAATGTTACTACCTCAGGGCAAATTGCATTAAACTCCATCTCCCAAAACATGCCTGTCAATTGAATTTTTATGGCCTGTTTTATTTCTGCAAGGGATTGTGGGCAGATTCATTCTGATTAGAGCTCCCTGGACCTTCTCAGTATAATGTAATTTGTGAAAGATGTGTGTGTATTTGAGTGCTTGCAATGTGGGTAGTCCACTGCCACTGAGGTGAACTGGGTAAGAGCAAAGACCAACATAGGAAATTCAGTAAATATGAAACAACAAAAAATAAATAGGATGGTTCTCAGGAACAGCTGCTTTCATTTGCCAAATACAGAGTTGTCTTTGTTCTAAAGGTTTCAGAAGAAGGTATGATATTGGGCAGACATGTTTCCATGCTTCTCTGTTGCCCTGTACTGGCTATGGAATGATTTGACTCCTGTTGTTTGCAAAGTAAATAACTTTGGGACACCATAAAATGGTTTCATGATGCAGAGGTTCCTTGGAAAATGTTCAAAGGGACTGAGCCAGAAGGAAATGGCCACTGTCTGCTCAGGAACTGAGAAGTCAAAGGGTTCACCGACAGAGTAAATAGTTTGACTTGTGCTTCTGAGTTGAGCTGTGAACCCCCAAATGACCCAATGCATGTTAGACTAATAGCACTGAGCATTACACAATCATAAGATTTCAAACTTAAAAGAGACCTTGAAAGTCATCTAGTGCAACCCATAGTTGGGAGACAATTTCCTTTAAAATATACCTGACAAGTAGGTACCTCATTTTTAGGTGAAAGGGCACTTGATGGAGATGAGAATGTTTCATTTGGAGAAGAGAAGGTTGGTGGAGGAGGGATCATGATAGCTGTCTTCAATTATCTGAAAGTCTGTCTTTTAGAAGAAGGATTGAATTTATTCCATTGGCCCCAGAGGATAAAAATAGGAGTAATGTGTAAAAGTTTCATAGAAAGAGATTATGGATTGGATCCTTGGCATTTGAGTTGGCTTCTGGATCTGATGATTCCGTCGACAGAGGTGCATGTATTTGCACTGAGAGCTTTTTCTTTCCTAGAATAGATGGGAAAAAAATCTTCATTTATTTATCAATCTATTTATCCAGCCACCCATTTATTTGTTTATTCATCCATTTATTTGCTTGTTTGTTTGCCTGTGGAAATAAATAACGGAGGGATGTGAATATAAGAATGTAATTCCCAAACTTTTTCTGTAACTATTTTAAGATATATTTTCTACTCCAATCCCCATCAATAGAATAGCTTAGCTTTTCTATAAATTCTGGAAATTAGTGTGCTATAGTGGAAAGGGTGCACCAGAATATGCACTAAGAGGCGTGAGTTCTTGTCTAAGTTTTACTGCTGACTATATGACCTTGGGTAAATCATTGACCAAAATAAATGTAGTAAAAGAAAATCTTAAATTCTGAAGTGGTAACAGCAGACTCCTGGGGATTTTACTTCTTTATCCAGAAAAGGGAATCCAGGGGAGGATAGCTACATTGGGTGAGGAACTTGAGTTCATGCCATATGAAGACCTTTTGAAGGAGCTGGGGAAGTTTAGCATGAAAAAAGAAGAAACCTAGAAGCCACACAATATGTCTTCAAGTATTCGAAGGGCTATCCTGTGGAAAAGAGATTAGATTTTTCCTGTTTTGGCCACAAAAAAGAAGATCCAAGAACAACTGAAGAGTTAATCCATCAGCAAGTATTTATTAAGCACTTACTATATACCAGTTGCTGAGGATACAAAACTCGGGTCTGGCATACAGTAGGTGCTTTATAAATGCTCATTTCATTGTAGCTACATTCCTCAGCAACTAAAGTTTACATTGTACTTTACCATTTGTAAAGTACTTTCATAAATGTCATCTCATTTTATCCTCACTACAACCTGAGGGGTAGATGCTGCTATTATCTCCATTTTATAAGTGAGAAAACTGAGGCAGACAGAGAGTAAAGGACTTTCCCAAGGCCACTCAGCCAGAGGCTGGCTTTGAACCTAGGTCTTCCTGACTTCAAGATTGAAAGACCTAATTGCCTACTGTGACTCCTGTCCATGACCTCCCCTAAATCTCCCGCAGGGTATTCATTTGCCATGCTGGCAGCCTTCCTCCAGTGTCCTTCACATTGCGTAGATATCAGCAGTGGAACTTTGAAGTTGTCTATCAATTATCTGACTCTTGTTAAACATTAATCTATCTTTAAAATTTAATGAGAATCAAATGAAATATGCATGTAAGGTGCTTTGCAAACTTCAAGGAACTCTATAAAGGCCAGCTATTATTATTAACAAATATATATGCATGTCATGTAAATCACTAACACTTGTGCAAACAAATGAGGATCTTAAACATAATTCATCTCTTTCCCTGTGTTTCAGTTGAGAGCTAATTTCTACTGAGTCCAAGAATCTTCTCTGAGTCCCCCCTGCAGAATAGTGGGGCTAGAAGAAGAGATATATAAGAAAAAATGAAGTGAGAAGGACTAAATGACTGGGGTTGGTCTTGAGTAGCTGTCTAAATATATGTAAGTAATGAAGTCTTAATTGGCTCTGCTTTCACATGTGTGAAGATAATATTAGAGAGAGTATCGATGCACCATCTTCCCTAAGTATTATCCGATTCCCAGGTGGTGATCCTGGGATTTGGAAGGTTATGCCAGGAAAAATTAACTTCCCTGAGGTCCTGCCATGTTGGCAAGGCTTCTGTCTCTCCTCAAACCTGCCTAGCCAAGTTAGAGAGAAGCTTATCGCTCCTGGAGGAATTGGCCACCACTACCCAGCTACTGTAGTGTGAAGGAGTACTTGTTTAATGAAAGGAGAGATCCTTGAAGTATAAAAGTAGATATAATATGAGAATGTCGGTGTGTATGCTCACCAAAAGAGCCAGTCCCTTTAGCAGCAAGGTTTATTGCTGTTAGTATGAGTACACACACACACACACACACACACTTGGACTTGCAGAGGTGAGAGAAGGAGAGAGAGAAGAGAATAGGTAGATATAAGATATCAAAAATTTTCATACCGTTCTTAAGCTTTCACAATTTTAGAAGTATAAATGTTACAAATTTACAAAACAAAATTTACAAAAACATTTAAGTTAATTATTTTACATAGACATTGATGTTTCTTATTAAAATTATTGGCAGTTGACTCATGCTGTGAATGGAGCACTGGGCTTGGAGTCAGGAAGACCTGAGTTCAAATCCAACCTCGGACATTCACTAGCTGTGTGACCCTGGGCAAGTCACTTAAACTGATTTGTCTAAGTTTCCTCATATGTACAATGAACTGAAGAAGGAAATAGCAAACCACAAAGGTATCTTTGCCAAGAAAACAGAAATGGAGTCATGAAGAGTCAGACATGATTGAAAACAATTGAACAACAAAGTTAAAATTCAATATAAATAATGAGCTAATCTTTTTTCTTTGTAAAAACGTTCATGAGTTGTTGTTTGCATGTGAAAGGATTACATTAAAACTACCCAAAGAAATGAGGTTTTGATGCAAGCATGACATCTTTCACATGACCTTACAAGAAAATGTCTATTGTAAACTTGAGTTCAGCATATAGGTATATATGCATGTGTGTATATATATTTATATTTGAAAGCACGCATGTATATATGTGCATATGTGTATACACACAATGTATATATACATACATTTATACACATGCATATGCATATATAAACATATATTTTTACATTTATGTGTATTAATGCTCTTAAAAAGAGCCAATACCCCTTATTACTTAGAGTGACTGGCAATCCCTGAAGACAGATATGGATTGATAAAGAAACTGGAGCCTAGACAGGGCAAAGGAATGGCCCAAGGTCATCCTGCTCTGCAATTCTGACTGAAGCCCTTGGACTTCATTTTCCCATTCAACTAGCTGCTACCTCATATGCTTTAAAGAGAAAGGTAGTAAGTCATATCCAGAGGTTGGAATGTCAGAAAGTAGATACAGATATTACCTGATATTAAGTTTGTTTCCTGAGGGTGAACAAGGATGTGGGAGGAAGAGAGAGAAGTCAGGGCAAAGGCAAATTTGAGAAATAAAAGTATCCAGCAGTAAGCAGGCTAGAACATCAAACTAAACAAGAAAGCTGAGGGAAATGGGGAGGGAAATGGGTTATTTACTATCCAGAGGAATATCTTGGTGGGGGAAGAGATAGAAGGGAATTGATATGTGCTACTTGGTATCTCATACTTCTACCTCACATAACTTACTGTGTGAAATTTAAAAGCTTTTGGAGAAAATAAGAGAGATCTAGAAAGAGGATCTCAGTGGAGAAACTGAGCAATAAGGTCCCTGGGCCTTTTAGTTTTCACATGGATAGAAGTGGTTGTAATGGTGTATTCCTGACATCCCTATCCCAGGCTACATTGCTGGCCAATATGTAAGTGGTCATTGTTGGTGGCATTGGTTTGGAAGATCCTATGTTCAATAAGAAAGAGATAAGGTAGGTAACAAGGAATATGTTTTCCATCTTCATCTTTCAGAGTTTCTGGCAACTCCCTGAAGCCTAAGCCCCAATGCAGGGCAAGATGTATTGGAATGCCATAAGCTATTATCTAGGGATTGTAGGTGAAGGACTCACAAATTCATAGATCTAATACTAGAAGGAACCTCAGAGGCCATCTGATCCAAATGTTTCATTTTATAAATGAAGAAATTGAGGCCAAGAGTAGTCAAATAAGTGACTTCCCCAAAATTATATAGATAGTTAGCATTATCAGAGGGAGGATTTGAACCTGAGACCTTGTGATTCTCAAGTCAGGGTTCTTTCTACTGCACCATACTGCCTCTTGGATCCTACAATTATGGATCTCATGGGAGACACCAAGTTATTTTCCATCCCTATTTCATGTAGTCTCCATTTACCCTGGCCTTGTCCTCCCCACGCCGACTGACTTCCCCAAAGGGAGAGAGGAAGGAGCATCCTATCTGAAGTAGGTTCTGAAGTTGAGTGGAAACATCTAGAAGGCATGTAGTTTTCTACTGCTGAGTGCCTTCTGACCACTTTCAGGGATTCTTTTCCAGGAGCTAGTTGGACTATATGACCACTAATATCCACGCATGCTGGAGCCAGCTGACTTGTAAGAAGATCTGATAGCTAAATTTAAAGCTGGAGCATTTAAATCTCAGAAATCTACAAACCAGGACTTGATGCCTTGTTTTGCTAATTGTCTTGCCTTAACAAAGTGATAAATAATGTTAGAAATGGAGGTTAAACTTAAAAGTGTCAGGTGTGTTTATATATATATATATATATATGTATATATATATATATACATATATATATATATATATATATGTTTGGGGTTTTTTTGGAGAGGCAGTTGTTAAACATTTATCCACATACTTCTGTTAAGGCTCCTTCCAACTTTGAGAGATTGTGATTCTATTCATAGTTATAGAATCTGGACTGGGTATTTGGTGGGCGTAAGAAATTCCCAGGTGAGGAAACTCACTCTATTAATATGAGTACCCTCTCTTCAACTTAGAATCTTAAAAATTTGCTGAAAGGCTAAAGACTTATTCCCTGGACTGTCGCAGCCAATATCTTTCAGAGGGGTGATTTCGACCCATATTTTCCTGACTTCAAGGATGGGTCTCAATCTACTATATATAATGTTGTCTTCTCTTTCTATATGTAAGAGAACAAAATTTTATTTTGAATATCAGGAAACCCTTAGTAAAGGTGACATCTCTTTAGATGGAAATAGCTTCTCTAGGAATGCAGGGAAAATCCCATTACTTCAAACCTGAGAGTCTGAACAATGCAGTAGTGGTCCCTAAGGGTATGATCTAATTGCCATTATCCTTGGTCTAGCCTGGTGAGTCATATACCTCCATTCTGAATCAGAGGAATTTAGCACGTGTGTTGGAGAGAACTTGAACCTTCTGCAATAGAACTAGATCATGCTTTTCAAGCTTATCAGGAGAGAAAAAAATGAAGAGTTTTGAAATAAGGCTTTCTATTAGGCACATACAGGGCAAAACGATTTTCCCAGCTTTGAATTGCTATGAAATTGACTGAATATCTCAATGTTAATTCCTAATATCAGACTGGAATTCTACCATAGTGGATGGAACTCTAACAATGGCATTGGGTGTAGCAGGGCCCTTATCCAAGCCAAACCTCACATGTAAACTTCCACTTCCTTCATTATAAAAATGAAGAGACTGAACCAGATAATCTCTAAGATAACCTTACAGCTCAAATGTCTATAACCTATGCCTATGAATTTAATTTTTACTGAATGACTATTATTGTATACAACACAGAAGATAGAGCCAGTAGAGGGCACCCTTAATAATTACAACAACAAATCTCACTATTGAAAGCGACCGGTTATTCCTGAAGACAGTATGGAGAAAGTAGAAAGAAGTGTATTCACAGCAACATAAAAGATTCACTTAAGTGACCAGAAAACCTATGCTAAGTGAGATAGGTGCCTTCATATTTTGGATCTCCGTTCTCTCTTAAATTACAGTATGATCACAGTTTTGGGACTGGAAGGGACTTTACAGGTTTCTTAGTCTAACCTCTTCATATTTCAGATGAGGAAAGTAACCTACCCATGATCAAAAATATAGTAAATGGTAAAGCTAGTACTCAAACGTAGGGTCTATGATTCTGAATCCAAAGTAGCCCACAACACTGTGCTCTATGACTCTTATGTTGTTTCCTTCAGTGGAAAAAATAATAGTGGGTTCTATTATTTATTTGTTTTCCTATCTGAGCCTTCTTTCATTTTTCTTGTTCAGGAAGACATTTACTATCTATAAGAATATCTCATATTGATACAAGGTGCCCCAAAAGTCTTAGGGCAGTCTTGGGACAGATAGTCTTTGATGGGCTTCAGAGAACTTCCTCACCAGGACCCTGAGAAAGAGGTAACACAAATATAATTTCCCCTGCTTTGCAGATAAATTGACATCACCGTGTGTGTTTTCTGGCATCCTCTAATGACTGAAATCTAATAAAGGGAGAGGTTGTATTGTAATCAATGTAGAATTACTTTACAAAAATTATGACTTTGAAAAAGGTTTTAGATTGGGTCTTGTGGTTTAAGTGGGCCAAGGTACTCCTCAATGAGCAAATTAGTAACTAACCAATCAGCAACTTTTTTGTAATTTATAGTTGTAAGTTTGTCTAGAGGTGGGAAATGAGGTGGAGGGCCACAGAAAAAACTCCCAGGGTTATGTAATAAACACATGCCAGAAGCAAACTTAAACCCAAGTCTTCCTTACTCAAGTCAGTGGACATTTATTAGAGAATATATGCCAGGCAAATAATATATGCCAGGTACAAAAAAAGGACAAAAATACTCCCTGCCCTGGCTTTCTACTCTATACCATTGCTTCTCTAAATTATATCTAATTTTACAAATAATCTGAACAAGAACAATAAAAGTTCTTTAAGGTTTGCAAAGCATTTTACAACGATTATTTCATTTGATCTTTACAACAATCCTGAGAGGTGTTCTTCCTATCTCCAGTAATTATGAGTAAAAGTGAAGCGACCTACATTCATAATCAATACATGACAACCATGACTGTGGAAAAAATACTGAGAGGAATTAAAGTTGGTAATCTTGTTTTATATGTGCTGTTTTGGTTTCTAGGTTTTTTTGCTTTTGGTGAGGGTCAGAGGCATTTTTTTTTTTTACTTTTTAAAAATTACTATTTATTTATTTTAAACAATCTTTTCTTTTTAAATTTGAAGCTCCAAATTCTCTTTCTTCCTCCACCACTCCCCCACCCACTGAGAAGGCAAGCAATGTGATATCAATTATAGGTGTGAAGTCATGGAAAACATATTTCCATATCAGCCATATTGCAAAAATGGAGAAAATTATACTTCAATTTGCACTCAGAGTTCAGTAGTTCTCTCTGGAGGTGGACAGCATTTTTTCCTCATTAGTTCTTTGGAACTGTCTTGGACCATTGTATTGATCAGAGAAGCCAAGTCTTTTGCAGTTGATCATCATAACTGTTACTGTGAGCAATAATCTCCCAGTTCTTCTCGCTTCATTTTGCATCAGTACATAGAGGTCTTGCCATATTTTTCTGACACCCCCCCCCCCACCCTTGTCACTTCTTATAATACAATAGTACTACCTCACAATCATATATCATAATTTGTTCAGCTATTTCCCAATTAATGAGCATTCCCTTGATGTCCAATTCTTTACCACCACAAAAAGAACTGCTGTAAATATACATATTTTTGGTACATGTGGGTCTTTTTCTTTTTCTTTGATCTCTTTACAGACTCAGTAGTGGTATCATTGAGTCAAAGTTTATATATACTTTTATAAGCCTTTGGGCATTGTTTCAAATTGTTCTTCAGAATGACTGGAGTACTACAACAACATTCTTTAGTGTACCTATTTTCCCCCATCTCCTCCAGCAGTAACATTCCTCTTGACCCTAAAACTGTGACAAAGACCCTATTCCTTTGCAACTGATCACAAGCACTCCTCTCAGCCCTCAAACTGTGATCCAGAATTGAGTTTTCAATCAGTGCCAACTATTCCAGCCAAGGATCGCCTGTAAACTCTTTATGACTAGTTATCTGCTCTCCTTGCCATCTCTGGGCTAAAGAGCAGTTGCTGTTGCTTCTGCTACCACTGTTGCCTGGACAAGACTCTACCCTACTGTCACTGACCTCATTCTTTTAGGCCAGCAAAATGTCTTACCCTGACTTTTTGTCAGTTCTGCTTATCATCTTCCTGATGCCATCAGTCCTCTTCCAAGGGAGGGATGATCAACAATGTGACTCTGCCACTCCAAAACTTGAGTTGAGACTCTATTTTAAAGTTGTTTGGAGGGGAATGCTGAGAGAGTTCAGCTGCGTGCTGTCTCTACCCTGACATCTTGACTCCACCTGCACCTCCCACTTGCTCTAGCCCTCCACTCATCTGAGAGGTGATTCTAATCCCTAGCAGGGGAGACAGGGGAAGAGGCAAAATAAAAATACTCAGATCTATTGGTTTCCAGGGCCCGTTCTCAACTCCTCCAGTGACACCATTGTATCAAATTATTCGGATACCATCTGGACACTTTTATGATCTGCTAGGACAAGAAGATTTCCTTCTGCCTTTTCCTTAGCCACGATTCCACTCACTAGTAACAGCAGCATTTTCTATTGACTGTACAACTTGAGAGATGTAGGAGGGTGAGAAGTCTAACACTAGTTCAAATGGAAATGTTAAACTCCATGGATCTCTACTGTCCCTCAGTTAATTACCTACAACTGAGTAAGTTTCAGGGCAGGGCTTTTTCCCCTAGTCAGAATTAATGAGTACTGAAAAAGAAAGAAAGGAGGAACTTGAGGCTGCTTTGTCTGGTTGGGTGGGGGGTGGGATAGGAAGTTGGTTGGAGAGGTAGGAAGTTTAAGTCCCTCATGCATATCAGTTTCTTCAATCAATGGGGACTAGAGTAGCTCTCCTTAGCCCAAGGGAGGTTCCTAAGGTATCTGTTTCTCTCCTCCAGCCGCTGAATACACTTAGCTGAGCCGGTATCTGTTTACAATTAAAGGAGGCTACAGCTTGTGATGGGCATCTTATGCCACGGTACACTTTTATCCAACTCTACTGGGTATGTCAGTTAGCATCAAAGCAATAGACACAGCAAACATTGACTTGTCCTTTACGGGAGAGGCATATTTGTTTATATTTTGCTAGTCAACTTCACCATAGCAAAAATCAGTGCTGACCAAAGACTGTATTTAACAGAAAGAAGTAAGGTGACAGACAAATCATTCCAAACACAGCCAAGACAACATTCAAAGGAGATAGGCTGTTCACAAAATTTAGTGTATGCATTAATCAAAAATGAAATAGCCCACAAGATTCTAATTAAACAACTACTGATTAAGATGTTCTAGTCCACGAAGAAAATAAACAAATCACTTAGTATTAAAAAAATAGAAAGAAACTTTTTACTAAATAAGTAGAAAATAGGGCAGGGGAATAAAAGGGTATCAACTACTTTTTTCTTTTCCTTTTTTATTTTTTTGTTACAAGGGAACACTCACTGGGTTTCTCACTGGGGAAAGGAGAAGAAAGGGTTGTGTTTGGAGATTAAGGTGATATGAAAGCCAAAAATAATGACTTTTTTTAGGTAAAGAAAGTGAAAGGGGAGAGTAGCCACACACATCATTGTTAGGAGGGTAGAAAAAGGTCCAAGTTATTCATTACAGATGTGGGGGGGGGGGCTTAATGTCCATGCTCCATCTGGTAACCACAATTCTGTGCTCATAAAGGGGAAAAGCAGATGTGTACCAAAGGGACATGAGGGAAATATGAAATGCTACTGAGTCACAGAAAATGAACACAAGAGAGGTGGGGGAGGGGAAGAGAGTCAGCAGACTCTTCTTTTGGGGTCCTGCCTTTGAATCTGTTCCTTCTTCTTGAGTTATGAATTAGCTGTGGTGAGAAATAGCCAGTTGTCCTTGCCAAAAACAGAACAATATATAGAAAATAACATCAGGAGAAATAACAACACTCACAACAAAACAAGGGCTCTAGGAGCATCTGTCTACAATCCAGGGTTCTCCTAAGTCTTTACCCCATGCCATGAAGATGATCTGAGTCCTTGATCCAGAGTTCCTGAGTCTTTCATTTAATGATGAACTCTACTGGATTCTATAGGCTAGATAGACATCCTCTGGGAACTGTATTTCCTACCCTCCTTTGCTCATTTCCAAGAGCATTTGCTCTGGAGAAGATTAAGCCAAACTATTTCCTTTCTAGAACTTATGGATTCAAAATACCAAGATGTGAGGCTAAGTCTAGATTTGAACTAGCTGATGACATGTACCCCAGTGATATGATTCTATTATGTCTTAGTCCTTTTTTATAGATCCTATCTAAAAAAAACCATCTCCACTGTATATAGTATCCAAGAAAGTTCATTTATTTGTGTATGGTGAGCCAACTCCATTATGCTATTGCCATATTGACTGAGGCTTAATTAAATATGGTAGATTGAGGGAGCAAGTTGAGATTCTGATGGTGGGAGCTCAGAGCTATTCTGATTGGGAAAAGCCATGCTACATTATTCTTTGGATTAATGAATGTGGCCATACTAAAGGGAAAAAGAGCTGGTGTTAGAAGGCTTGATACTGTGAGATACCCACAAAGAGCCCTCCCCTTTCTCATGGTGAAGCAAAATTACTACAAAGTGAGTGAATGACTTCCCCAATGCCTGGTCCCTCATATGGTCTAATGGTTTTCTAAGGTACCTAGTGTTTAAACAGCCTTCTCTAATACTGGAACTTTAAATACAGTTTAAATGAAAAGCTCCACACACACCTCTCCCATTAAATATAGTTTAGTTTCTCCTTTCTAATGAAATTTAAGCCAAGTTTTTCACCTGATTATGGCTTCTATAGTCAAACTATAGAACACATTTTATTCTTCCTTCCTGTAGGGGTGGAACTAATCTGACATAATTAAAAATACATTAGAAATGTGTCGTAGTGCCATGATCCTTCCCTGGAACAGTAGGAAAAGTATGAAATCCAAAGTTTGGGTTTAAATCTCAACTCTGACACTTACTATGGGTAAAATAAATAAACCATTTGACTTCTCTGGACCTCAGTTTTCCCATCAGGAGAACCAAGTGACTGAATTACATGATGGTCAAGGTCCCTTCCAGTTCAAAAATATGATTGTTTGGGGATGGAGGGAATGAGAGGAGAATAGGTAGGAAAGCTCTAGATCTATGAGTCTATGTTCTCTGTACTACCACTGAGCTAGGGATCAGAAAGTTCTGACGTATGTTCCCTGGGTACCACATGACTTCAAAGAAGAAGAGGGTCCAGGTGTCAGTCTAGTACCATAGGGCAGAGAAGTCAAATACATGAACAAGGATAAGTTCAGCTACTATAAACTCAATCACTTCCAGTCAACTAAGATAGAAAGAATGAAAGAGACACTTTTTAAGGTTGGAGTTCTAAGATCTCTTTAGAAAGGTGAAAGGAGGCAATTGTAAGAGTCTTACTCAAGAAGAAAAAATCTTAGGAGATGCCAGAGAGTTAAGGAAAAGGTCTTACTCTTCTAGAAAGTCAGTGAAGAAGAGATTCCCTTTCAGGTCATGGCCAGAGAAGGAAAGACTCATCTGGAGGGGCTATAGGAAGAGACCAGAATTTCCCTTAGCCAGGGTTAATGACCTAAGGGTTAAGGTATCTATAGTATTGCCAAACCAAATCCATTGGCAAGAGACCAAAGCCTGAGATAACATCTATCCTAGGCACAGAGCCAACTGTCTTTGAAAACTAGTCAGCCAGATCAAAGCACAAGGATTTAAGAAAGAACAAGCCTTTTTTTCCCCTAAAAGTGCAAGAAAGAGCAGAATCAATTAGTAAGACATATGGACAACTTTGTATCTTTGCTTTCTGATTAGTTATTGTAGCTGTTTTCTATATTTTCCTGTATTACTTACTAGCAGAACATTTTAGAATATCTCAAAGAAGGAAACATGAGTAGTTTTCAAGGAATAGGGGTAGAAGAAGACTTGTGTCATCTCCCACAGGCCAAGTTGGTTCTAAAAGAACTTCTATCAAGAGAGGAGAAATGATGACAGCTCAAAACCAGGTAAGTCCTCTTGGGAACCAGGTTTCTGAGCTTGCTGATTGGAAGAAAGGAGCAGTGACCAAAGGGAGTCTTGATGGAAGCCAATTGTCAATGAACCCACCCACGCTGCTGCTACTAGTTTTTGTTTGTTTATTGAGTAAGAGTAGAATCAACACCTAGAGTCCAAAACAATCATCATACTTTGTGTGTGTATTAGTAAGAAAGTATCCTAGCAATTTCCCCAGGGTAGGAACATACTGTGCATGGATAAGATCTAAGTATATGGGATATTGCATCATAAGATCATGTGGTGTACTGGTCAGGAGACTCAATTTAGGAAGTCAGGAAGACCTAGATCCAAATGCCAGCTCTTTGAATCTTGGGCAATCCATGGTCACTTTCACTGTTGTTATCCTCACCTCCATCCTCATGGTCAACACCACTTCAGTACATAGTCACTGATTGATAGTGATTAAGTAGATCTGGAAGGAAGAATAGCACTGTACATCAGTAGTATTTTAGTTGGTAGCAGATAGTTCCTTTTTCAATATCAATTTATGCAACAAAAGGCCTATTGAATGGAGGAGGTGGGCTTCGACAGAAAAAACTGGGATTCATAGAACTGTAACCTTCAAAATATCCTTGCAAGTCCAATCTTCTCATTTTGAATTGAGAAAATTAAGACCCAGAGAAGGAAAGTGGCTTGAACCCAGTTTTCCTAATTTTGATCTAGTTTACCACAGTGCCTGGTACAGAGTAAGTGCTTAAGAAGTGTTTGTTTCTTCCCTTCCCCCCTTCCTCTAGTCCAATATTCTTCCTAAGACAGTCAGAAAGGAGAGAGAGTTACCATGAAGAGTGAATACCAATGTATATTGTCCTTCGTTGCTGAAGACCATGCCATCAGAGAAATAATGACATGACTTTCACTTGACTTTGTTTTGCGTGAGGGAGGGCTGTGCAAGTTACCAGCCTCACTTCTCTGCCAGAGCCATTTGAATCCAGTGACCAGATATTCATCAGGATTACTGGAGATGACCCAGGATGATGCAACTAGGGTTAAGTGACTTGCCCAAGGTCACACAGCTAGTGAGTGTCAAGTGTCTGAAGTGAGATTTGAACTGCACTGGCACTTTATCCACTGTACCACTTAGCTGCCTCAAATACAACGTAACCAAGCAGAGAAGAATGCCATGCTACCTAATTGTTTATCTCTATAATGAATTTCTCTTTAGAAAGCACTTTTTGAGAGGTAAAAAATGTAACTTGTCTAGAAATTCAGTGAATTGCTTTGTTCTAGTTAATCTGACAAGAGGTCATCCAGAGTTGAGTTGGGAAGACTTCAATGACAGGAAACTCACTACCTCCCAAAGCAGCATATTCTATTTTTAATGACCCTAATGGTAAGGAAGATTTCCCTTATATCAAGACTAAATTGGCCTCTTTACAGATTCCATCTGTTGCTTCTAATATACAGAATCTTCAAAGTTCCATGTATTTGCAAGAAAATTTCTGGACACTTTCCCAATTCATCCTCCCAGAATACCTCTTTCTGGAATTATGGCTCCTTCCTGTCTCTAGCACTCTAGCTCATACACATGAAGAATGACCTCTGACTATCAAGTTAATCAACTGAAACCCACAATTGGCAAAGAGAAAATTCTCATGAATTTCTCCTACGTCAATAACCATGCTGGACACTTTTCATGAACTTTCTTCCCCTTGTGTCTTACACATGTATATGTGTAGTTATCTTTTCTCCATTTTAAAAGGGCATAGGGAGCTATTCCGATATGATTAACCTTTTAAGAGTTAAATGCTCTAATTTATTGACAGTAAAACCCAATTCACAGTTGTACTTAGGCTCCCTGACATATTATCTTTGAATCCCTTTACCAGCTGTGCAGTAAAACTGTGACTACCCCTAAAAATGTTGTTAATATTCACTCAAGAAGCTCACTTACTCTCCACTAAGGAGGGCCCCTCTGTGCCCTTTCCCCTCCTTATTTATCTTACTTTGCTTTGGAGGATCATTGCCATTTGTTATTGATTGAATCTTCCTAAATTGGGGGGTCACAGGTGTTGGTTTCTTTCTCCTCTAACATATACTCTACCCCACTGATCCTGCTCTCACTGGAAAGCTCCAAGGGTGAGCCCAATACAATGGCAGCATAGCATCTGTTAAGCAAATGACCTCCAGTGGAATTAGCTAAATGGGTCATACTACTCATTCAAAAACTGAACAAAACTCCAAAAGAACTGCCACTGTGACTGATAGATACCATCTTCCTGGTGACTCCTGGTAAAACCTTTTAATCCTAAGGGTTTCTAAAAGTCTTGTTTATCTAATGGTTCATACCCTCTGTGGCTTGGCTTCGTTCATAAAGTCTAAGCTTATCTTAGAAGGAATGTGATTTTTCTATGCAAATTTCCACAGGATAAAGCAATAAGACTGGAATTGCTTCATCTTCTGGTAAATGCCCTTTGCAAATAATCCCTTTCATAGAAAACGATATTCCTTTTCTCATTCCTTTGTGCCTTTGGACATCATGGTAAAGTGGAAAGAAGGCTAGATTTAGAGTGAGGAAACTGAGGTTACAATCCATCTCTGCCACCTATCCCTGTGTGACCTTGGGCCAAGCACTTCTCTCTGAATCTTCCTTGTCCAAAAATAAAGGGGTTAGACTACCGCAGGTGAACTCCAAAGTCTATTCTGGCTTTAAATCTATGACCCGAGATCATAACAATTGATGCAGGGAAATAAAGACAAATCTCTGGGTTACTTTGGTTGAAAGAAATCATGTGGTCCTTTGAAACATTTTTATTATTTGTTGTCTCATGGGATACAATTATTCCCATTACATTTCTCCATTACATATACAGATCTTGCTTTCTTAATACATTTATGGTTAATAATAATGGATGTTTCTAGAGGACCTTAAAGTTTTCAAAGTGCTTTCCATAAATTGTCTCATTTGAAATTCACAAAAACCCTGTGAAATAAGTATGGCATTCATTGTTATTATTCCTTTTTTTTTTTTTTTTAACAAATGAAAGAACTGAGACTTAGAGATGCTCAATGGCTTACCCAAGGTCACTTGGCTAATAAGTGTCAAGGTTGACATTTGAATCCAGATTCTTTGAACCCTAAGTCAAACACTGTAATATGATGACTCCTTAAAGTGAGAGTAACAAGATCATAGATATGGAATTGAAATGATCCTCAGAATTCATCTAGTCCAGGAATTCTTAATCTTTTTTATGTTCTGTGGGGACAGATATTTTGATGAAGTCTCAGAATCAAGATTAAATATTGTTTAATATTTTCATGTTTAAATGTATAGTATAAAACATGTAGAATTACAAAAGAAATTAATTATATTGAAATTCAATTATAAAAAAAAAAAAACAAAAACAGTTCATAAACCTTAGGTTAAGAGCCCTAATTTAGTGTAATCAAACTCATCCCTTTCCTTCCAATTTTATATGAGGAAACTGATGCCTAGGGAGGTGAAGGGACTTGCCCAACGAGCCATAGTAAGAATTAGAGATGTTATTTTAAGTCAAGTCCTCTGATTCCAGAGTCACTGCTCTTTCCATTATATCACTATACCATTCTTTGTAGGGATTCTAACTTGGCCTTCCTTTTAACAGGTTATTAAAGGAAAATTATTAGTTAAAAAAATCACAAATCATCTGGAAGGATTTCCAGTTATTTTGGATGGGAATACTTGGAATGTCTACAACAATGGCATTCATTGACTGCATTCTTGAAGCCTCCCAAGATTTCCTTGATAGTTCAACATCAATATTGAAATTAACTTGGCCTCATTTGGTATTTACCTCTGGGGGGTGTGTGGATGAATCTTGATGGATTTTTCAAAAGAAGTCACTCTCTGTGTATCATTTGACCCATTGTCCATAAACTCCATAAAATTTCTGGACCTTTCAAGTCCTCTTCTTTCAATCTTAAGACTGTTTCCCGTGTTTCTGATTCCCAGCTATTTGCTGAAGTTCTTGTACCCACTTCCCTGGCTGACAGCTCTGCACAAACAGATTTAGGACTGGTAGGAAAATGAATAGGGATCTTGGGGGATGGGTGTGAGATATAGGTGGGATGAAAGACTGGATCATCCACTTTCTCAGAAACTTCGCTTTAGGACTCTGCTCATTTTATTAAATATCTCCCCTTTCTCAGCCCTATTGTGCCCAGAGAGTATCCTCAGAGCAACTTGGATGGAGTTCTCCACTAAAAATCAGACTTAGAATAACATAAGTTAATAATAACTGCCTAAAGGCAGGGGGGAGAAATTTAATAAATTTGATTCAGCTAGAATATACTTCCTGAGGATCAGGAATAGGACTTGTGTGTAATTCAGGGGAACAAGAGACTTAACTACAGCCAGAGGGATTTCTGGTAAATGCTTATTACTAAGGCAAACAAGAGACCAAGTCCTATGGTTTACTATAGTTCAGACTCTCCAATCCAAGCAAAAAGAAGACAGAATGACCTTGGGGTTTGGAACAATCTAGGCATTGGAGTTGCATTCTTTGAAAACAAAAATCATGAAACATAATCTAGCAATGGATTTTGTCCCTCTAATTGGATAACTTATGTGAAAAATCTCACAAAAAATAAAAAAAATTAAATCCGAGTCAGTTAAACATTGAAGGAATTGCCTTTATTGAAAGAATAAAATAGTATTGAGCCAGAAAAGTGGAATCAAAAGATAGTAGGTTTGGAATCATAGGGGGAAAATTCCTGGACTTGCAAGGATCAAGGTTCAAATATTAACTTTGGTGCTTATCTGTGTGATATGGGTCAATCTTCCATGCCCCATATTCAGAGAATTGTTGATTCAGAGGTGAAAGGGATTTTAGAGGGCCCTCCAAATCCTTTACTCTTTCCATTGTCCAATACTGTCTCCACATTTCCTCCTCCTTAAAATGAAGGGATCAGGCAAAGTCTATGAGTCTATGATCCTATAGTCTGAGTTCAAATTCTTCTTTGCTATATGTGTGACCTTGGATAGGATACCATGTCTTTGGAATTCAGCTTCCTTTTCCATTAAATGATAGAATTAGACTATGTGGTTTCTATAATCCCTTCCACCTCTAAGTTACTGTTGCTGTGATTTGAAGGAAAAAAATCCTACAATGTTGAGTATAAGGTATTGCCTGCAAATTAATCATATCATATCTTAAGGCTATTCCTTTTGCAAAATTATTTTAAAATTGCATTTTTATCCTTGCTCATTGTATTCTTTTTGATCCTAAAGTAAAAAAGCTATAATTAAATTTCAGACTCACTTCATACTGCTCTTCATGTCTAGCTAAAATACATTTTTTTCCTAAGCCCCTCTCAGTCTCTAGCATCCATCAAGAGTTGAGTTAGGTGCTGCCACCTATGAGAAGCTTTTCTTGTGCTTTCTCTCATTTCTAATGACCACATAGATTCTAAATCTGTTTAGAAGGTGTTTCCCTCCAATAGAATGGAAGGTCCTTGAGGCCACAGAGTGTTTTACTTTTGTCTTTGTATGGATCCCTCGTGTCTACTCCAGGACTTTTCTCATAGTTTCACTCTTACAAAAGTTGAGTTGATTTGGTTTTGTAGAACTTTTTACAATTTTCAACACCTTTCATAATATGACTTATCTGATTTTATTAGATTTGCTTCTACTGGCTTCTTTCTGGTTCTTGCCATCTGAATTTAGAATTTCAATTTAATTGAATTTGACAACCACTTATGAGACATCTTCTGTGTGAGGAGATACTATGCCAGGCCCTGAGGATGCCAAAATAATAACATGGTCTATACCCTCAAAGAATTTGATATTCTGTTAAGTGGCCATATTATACACAGGGAAATATAATTTGAGATAAAGTATGGTGGGGGCGAGAGAGCTACCCAAAAAAACTACTTTAGGAAAATTTAAGGAAGAAGAGAAGATTTTATAAATGCAAGTTTTCCTCTTTGCATTACCACTACTTAATACAGTATCTAGTAAATAATAGGTGCTTAATAAGCATTTAATTATTGGTACTTGTTGATTTATAGAGGAGGTGGTACTATAAGGACGAGAGAAGTAGGATCTTTTGTTGTTTTTGTTTTAGTGTAATCAAGAAGTATAATGCCTCTGATTGAATCTTACCTTTTTCAACCAAGAGTCTTTACTAGGAGTAAAGTAGAGAAAACTGGTTTCTTTAACTAGAAACAGTATTTGAATTGTTAATGTGATTAAAAAATCTTCCCCACCCATTAATGGACCTGCCCAGTAAGGGGAGTTGGATTAGGGAATATTTGTAGGAAGGCCCACACCTTTTGTTAATGAAGCTCTGGTTCTCAAGGGTTGGGATGCCCTCTGTCTCTAAAAAAAGGTATAAACACTCTTAGGGTAAGGTTTTACTTTGGGGCTTAGTTTTTGGTAGGAGCTTTGTGTGCCAGATGAGACTCTGGGAAGCTGCTAAGGAGCTCCCTGGCTTTGAAAACCCAGATATGATGCTTTCTTCTCTGGCAACTATGGTCAGAAAGTTAGACCTGTTTGTTGATTTGTGATATATGTGTTGTTTGTGTCAGACAATTTGGAAACGCTGTCTGTTGATTTCCTGAACTAAGTGAATAACATATGTGCTTGATTAAAGGAGATTGTTGACCCCTCAAAAGTTGTTTTTCCTTTTAGAGGTACAGAATCTGTGATAGCAGACCTTGTGTACATCAGGGTGCTTACTGTTACAGACACATGGGCAGAGCATAAGAGAAAAATTAATAGAAAAGAATGTTAAAGGTGTTTTATTGTCATTCTGAATATGGGGAAGGAAAAGCCCCAGAGAAATGCGATGATTTACTCAACGTCATATGGAAAGTTGGCAGAGCCAAGTCTTCTGTATTCCAGGCTACTTCTGTCTCTCCTGTATCATGCAGTCAATTGGATATAACTTCATCAGATTGAGAAACTTTGATGTTGGGGTCACCTTTGTCTCCAAGATACTGGTTATTAACATTAGCTATAACCTGGGCTTGAGAAGAAGCCTAGGGTTAGACAGTATCAGGAAGTACCCAAGGACCCTATAAATAGTATAAGACTCTGAAATTGGGTTCCTTGGTTGACATGAGCAGGATGCCCATTGTGTCTCAAAATGACTGATGCAAGAAGAATCTAATGTTTAGGAAAGAGATCTGTCATACCCGGGGAGGACTGCTGTTACTGAATCCTCATCTAACTTTTCTTCCAGACAGGATCCTGGTCATACTTTGTGTGATGGGATGGATGTGTGTTGGAGCTATGCACAGATTCTTTTCTTAACTTGTGGCAGGGGGACAGGAAGGAATTACTCAGGCTAAAGCAGGGAAATTCTAACTCAATATATGGAAAAACATCCTAATACTCAAGATGTACAAAAATATTATGGGCTTCCTTGGGTGGTTGGGAATTTATCATCAAGGTAGGTTTTAAGGGGGATCTGAATGACCTCTCGTGGGACTACAGAGGACCCTAGGTTCAGAGGGGACTTTAAAGCCTATCTAGTTTCAAGTATAGCTTAAACTAAATATAATATATGAGGTCTCTGTTGGATCTAATAGCCTAGGAAAGACTGCCAGAGCAAAATTATACCAGCAATGGACCTATGCTTAACATGGTATAATTTATGCATTTAAGTATTATATAATATGGAGAATTAATGTGGCATAATAGATTCAAAACTGGCTTCAGGGTTGGAAGAGCTGGGTTCAAGTCCTGTATTCTCTGATACATGCTGCTTGTATGACCCTTAAGTTGCTTAACCTCCCTTTATCCCTTGGCAACTTTCTGAAGTGAATTTTCTCACAGTGAATTAACTATAGCAATAAATTACAGTTTTAAACAATTTTTTATGTGAAACATTATATTTAATGTGAGTATATGACTTATAATAATATTTCTTGAAACCTAGTTTCTATTCCCACCTCATTACTGAAACTATTTTTTCCAAGGTCACTCAATGATCATGAAGGGCAGTGTGGTGTAATGAATGGAGTGCTGGACAGAGTCAGGAAGATCTAGCTTTGAATTCCACTCCACTTTTAATAACTATGTGACCATGGGCAAGTCACCTTACATTTCTGAGCCTTAATTCCTTCATTTGTGAAATGGATGTAATAATATCTATACTACCTGAATTACTTGCTCTATTTTTCAACACAAATGGAAGCTATTATTTTACCTTATCAACAAATCCAATTCCCTTTCAAACGTCCTCATTCTTCCTATATATTTTTTTACTTTTCCTCAAATCTTTCCCTCCCTTCAGACCCACCTAGGCTGGCATACCTCTTTTCCTCCTCCAATGAAAAGTTCACTGACATGTCATAGCATTTGAAATTCTCCTTTCACTTATATTCTAATTTACATTGTAGTTATTTGTGTACATACTTTATGACACCGTGAAACTATGTTTCTGTACAACGTGAATAGTAATTATCTTACTCATTTTCATATCCCCAGCAACTAGGACATATAACAGTCACCAAATACATGGGTTTTTTTTTTTTCTGATTTGAATTAAATAATCACATTAGTTTTGCAGTCAGTAAGGACCAGAGGCAATGGGATGATACAAGGGTACATTGTAATAGAAAGGTAGGTTAAAAAAAAAAAAAGTAAAATTCCAGGAGTTGAGTCAAAATGCTAGAGTAGAGAAAGTACTCAGTCAAACTCTTTCACCATTCCCCTCCAAACAAATTTAAAATAATGCCTCAAATTGAATTGCAGAGTGGCAGAGCCAACAAAAAGATCAGAGTAAGATATTTTTCCAGTCCAAGAGAACATAGGAAGTCAGAAAGAGAAATCTGTGAAATGGGGATGGAGGTTGGACCAGAGTCCACACAGATAAAACACGAAGGGTGGAAAGAGTTGTTGGCAACAGAAGCAGCAACTTTGGAGGCTTTCAAGTCAGAAATGATAAGGGGCCTTGGCAAATGCTCAGAAAGAGATTCAGTCAAGAGGGAGCAAGAGCCTGTTAGAAGCAGTATTACTTTTGGTCACAAGGGCTCAGGGGCTCTTCCTGAGTAGGGATCAGATTGCAGACCAGGAGAGTAGTGACCTCATCTCCCACCAGATCACATCACCTTGGAAGCACACTTCACTGTAATGTAAAAGAAGGCATTGATCAGAAGCAAGAAAAAAAAAGACATTAGAAAAGGGACAGGATAAGAAGAAAAGAGAAGAAAATAGAATGGAGACAAAAGCACAGTAATTAATGTGAATGGAATGAACTCACATATAAAATGGAAGTAGATAGCAGAATGGCTTACAAGTCAGAATTCAGCAATAAATACAAGTGTTTATCAGAAACACACTTGATACAAACAAATTTTAAAAAATGCACAGTTAAAATGAGGGGCTGGAGCACAAATCTATTATGCTTGAGTTAAACTAAAAAAAGTCAAGGGTAGCAATAATTATCTCAAAGTAAAAATAAGTCTAATTTAAAGAGATAAGCAAGGAAACTATATCTTGCTAAAAGGCAATATAGACAAAGAAGATATAGATAAATAGACATAGATATATACATACATATATACACATATGCATATTTATACATACATATACAACCATATACATATGTGTGTACATATACATATATAATCATAACCATATACATATAAACATACATGCATGTGTGCATATGTATATACATATACATGTATATGTGTATATGTATACATATATACATGTATATGCGTGTGTGTATATATATATATATATATGCACTAAATGCCATGGCATCCAAATTCTTTTTTTTTCAGTCAATTACTTTAATACTAATGGCTTTTATATCAGTTGCTAACACGTCCAATTTTTCTCCCCATCACTCCCCTCCCCCCACTTCCTAATAGTTTGTGTTCTGATTAACCCTTCCTCAATGTACCCTCCCTTCTATCACACCCAACCCTTCCCTTATCCCCATCTTCTCTCTTTTCTTGTAGGGCAAGATAAATTTCTATACCCCATTACCTATGCTTCTTATTTTCTGATTATATGCAATAACAATTCTCAACATTCATTTCTAATACTTTGAATTCCACCTTCTTTCCTTCCCTCCCTCCCTCCCTCCCCATTCCCACTGAGAAGGCAAGCAATTCAATATAGGAAGGCAAGAAATTCAATACAAGTTATATATGTGTCATTTTTCAAAAGACTTCCATAATAATCATTTTGTGTAATACTAACTATATTGCACTCTATCCTGCTATATCTTCCCTTATTTTTTATTCTCTCACTTGGCCTTGTCCCTTCCCAAAAGTGTTTATTTCTAGTTACTCCCTTCTCCCATTTGCCCTCCCTTCTATCATTCCCCTCACCTCACTTGTCACCTTCTCCTCTACTTTCCTGTAGTATAAGATAAATTCTCATACCAAATTTAGTGAGCATGTTATTCCCTCCTTAAGCCATATGAGGAGGGAGTAGCTTCACTTCCCCCCCACTTCTCCCTTTTCTCCTCCATTGAACAAGATTTTTCTTTATCGCTTTTGTGAGCTATAGCCTGCTGTATTCAATTTCTCCCATTCTCCTCCCACTATTTTCCTCCTTCACACCTTAATTTTTATTTTATATCTTTTTTTTTTGTGGCTATCATTGCTTCTGATTCAACACACCCTGTACTCTTTGTCTATATGTGTGTGTGTGTGTGTGTGTGTGTGTGTGTGTGTGTACAATCCCTCCACCTACCCAAATACTGAGAAAAGTCTTAAGAATTATAAATATTTTCTTTCCATGTAGGAATGTAAACAGTTCAGCTTTGGTAACTCCCTTATGATTTCTCTTTGCTGGTACCTTCCCTGCTAGGAACTGTGCCCAGAGGTCTATTCAGATCCTCTTCCTCCCAGTGCTGTGTGACCAGGGCTGTGCTCCACTTGGCAAGGTGTTCCCTGAGATAGACCTTTCCTGTCAGCTTTCTGGGTTACCTTTGCCTTGAAACCTCTTTTTCTCTGTTGTTCTATAACTTTTGCTGCTCTAGACTTTGTTGAGAGTCTTTTTTGCAGGTATTTTGTGGGCTGTGGGGGAAGCACTAGAGTATATGTATCTTTCTACCCTGCCATCTTGGCTCTGCCCCCAGCATCTAAATTCTTAAAGAAAAAGTTAAACAAATTATAGGAGGAAATAGTGAAATTGTAGTACTGGGGGACCTCAACTTTCTTATCTCAGAGCTAGATAAATCTAACCATCAAATAAATAAGAAAGAAGAGGAGATGAATACAATCTTAGAAACATTAGATGTAATAGACTTTTGAAGATAATTGAATGGGAATAGAAAGAACTACACCTTTATCTTAGTTCCACATGGCATCTTCACCAAAAAAATAACAACCATGTATTAGGGCATTGAAAACCTCACAACAAAAATGCATAAAAGCAGAAATACTAAATCCACCTTTTCAGGCAATAATGCAATAAAAGTTACATTCAATAAAAGACTGTGGAAGCATAGATTAAAAAAATAGCTGTAAACTAAATAATCTAATCCTAAAGAATGAGTGAGTCAAAGAACAAATTATAGAAACATAAATAATTTCATTAAAGAGAATCACAATAATGAGACAACAATGAAAAATCTGTTCAATACAATCAAAACATTTTGTAGGGGGAATTTTATATCTCTATATGTGTATATCAACAAAAGAGAGAAACAGAAATGAATTGGATATGCAACTGAAAAGAAAACTATAAGAAGAACTAATTTAAAATCTTTAATTATAAACAAACATGGAAATCTGAAATTCAAATGAGAGATTAATAAAGTTGAAAATTTTAAAAAAATTGAACTAATAATTAAAACTAAAAGATGGTTTCATGAAAAATATAATAAAATAAACCATTGGTTAATTTGACTTTAGAAAGAAGAAAACCAAATTACTGTCAGCAAAAAGGAAAAGGGTGAATGTAGCACCAATAAAGTGGAAGTTAAACCTACTATTAGCTACTTTGCCCAATTATATATCAGTAAGACTGACAATCTAAGAAGTGAAATGAATAATTATAAAAAGTTATAAATATCTTTTATTATAAATATAATTATAAATAAATAATTATAAAAAGTTATAAAAATATAAGCTGTGCAGATTAACAGAAGAGATTAAATAACCCTTTTAGAAAAAGAAATTGAACAAGCCATTACTGATCTCAATTGCCACCCCCCCCCAAAAAAAATTCTGCAGGACCAGATGGATTTGCAAGTGAATTCTAGGAAGCACTTATGGAACAATTAATCCAAATACCATTTAAAAAAAACTGTTTTAAAATAGGTAAAGGAAACAGTCATACCAAATACCTTCTATGACACAAGTTTTATTTTGATACCTAAACCAGGGAGAACAAAACCAGAGAGGGGAAAAGAAAACTACAACAATTTCCTTAATGAACATTCATGTAAAAATGTTAAATAAAATATCAACAATATTTTGAGATTAGGGCAAGATGTCATGAAAATCATACATGATGGTCAACTGGGGTTTATATCACAAATTCAGGGCTAGTTCAATATAAGGAAGAATATAAGCATAATTGACCACGTTATTAAAAAATGGGAATCATATGAGCATCTCAATAGTTGCAGCAAAAATCCTTGACAAAATACAGCATCAGTTACTATTAAAATCACTAGAAACCATAGGAATCAATGAAACCTTTTTTCAAATTATAAGTAGTAGCTATCTATAACCAAGGGCAAGTACTATCTTTGATGGAGACAAGCTAGAAGACTTCCCAAAAAGATCGAAGTGAAGCAAGGATATCAATTGTCACCACTATTATTCCATATCATACTAAAAATGCTAGCTGTAGTGATAGGAACAAGAAATTGAAGGAATAAAAATAAGCAATGAGAAAACTCAACTAATACTCTCTATAGATAATGTGATGGTGTACTTAGAGAACCTTAGACAATCAACTGAAAAACTAATCAAAATGATTAACAAGTTTAACAAAGTTACAGTATAAAAATATACTCACATAAATTATTAACATTTCTATATACAACCAGCAGGAAGACAGAAAGAGAAATCTCATTTAAAATAATTGCAAGAAAAATAAAATACTAGTGAGTCAATCTGCCAAAACAAACCCAGGAATTATATGAACACAGTTACAAAAATACTTTTTACATAAATAAAGACAACTCTAAATAACTAGAGAAATTTAATTGTTCATGGGTAGAACAGCATAACAAAATACATAGTCAATATAACAAAATGATAATTCCCACTAAGTTAATTTACTTATTCGGTGCCATGCCAATCAAACCACCAAATAATCATTTTTTAAAGCTGGAAAAAAATAATAAAATCCATCTGGAAGAACAAAAGGTCAAGAATATCAAGGGAATTAGTAAAGAAAAAAAATTCATTTAAGGAAAGCAGCCTAGAAGTATCAGATTTCAAACTATACTACAAAGTAGTAATCATCAAAACAGCCTGCTATTGGCTAAGAAGCAGGATGGTGGAGCAGTGGAATAGATTAAGCACATGATACACAGTAGTAAAGGTCCATGGAATCTAGTGTGAGATAAACACAAAGAGTCAAGTTTTGGTGTAAGAACTTACCATTTGACAAAAATTTCCAGGAAAACTAAAAAGCCATTAGACAGAAACTAGGTATAGACCATTATCTCATACTGTATACCAAGATAAAATCAAAATGATTTAGCAATAAAGAATAATATCATAAAAAAATTAGGGGAGCATGGAGAAATGTACCGGTAAGATCTATGGATAATGGAAGAATTCATGACTAAGCAAGAGATAGCATTTCAGGAAGTAAAATAGATAATTTTGATTACATGAAATCAAAAAACTTTTGCACAAAACTAATATTGCCAAAATTAGAAGGAAAACAAAAATGAGAAGGGAGACTTTATAGTGAGTTTCTTCAGTAAAAGACTCATATCTTAAATGTATAGAGAATTGGGCCAAATTTATAAAAATAGGAGCCATTCATAGTTAACAAATAGTCAAAGGATATGAACATGCAGTTTTCAGAAAAGAAGTCAAAACTATAAATTGTTACATGAAAAAAATGCTCTAAATCACATATGATTAGAGAAATGCAAATGAAAACAACTGAGATACCATCTTATACCTATCAGATTAACTAGCATGATGGAAAAGGGAAATAACAAATCCTGGAAGGGATGTGGAAAAGAATGGGACATTATTTCATTGTTGGTGGAGTTGTGAATTAGTTCAACTATTCTGGAGGACAATTTGAAACTACACCCAAAAGGCTATAAAACTGTGCAAACTGTGCACACTACACTTTGACCCAGTAATACCACTTCTAGATTTGTAGCCCAAAGAAAGGGGAAAAGGACCTGTGTGTGTGTGTGTGCGTGTGTGTGTTTGCATAATTTCACATATATGGTCAATATCAAATTGTTTGCCTTTTCAAGGAGGGGTGGGGTAGAAAGGGAAGGAGATAATTTGGAACTCAATTAAAAAAGGCATTTTAAATTTTCACATGAAATGAGGAAGTATTTAATGAAATAAAAGTATAATTTAAAAAGGAAAAGATTAGTACTATATGATAATGTATGGTTTAGTGCTAAGTCCTGGACAATATGAATGAATGAATGAATGAAAATAAACCTGTGAAGGGAAACAAATATGTGGTTTTAGCCTAGAGACAAATTGGTCCAAAAGCACATCTTTAGTTCGTTTTCTTGCGAAGTTAGATAGCTTAAGAATATACAGCTTACTAATAATATCATAACACCTTGTCAAGTCACCAGACCAGAATACTCTCTGACAGGTCAAATTAGTATCCAAATCATTTAAATCCTTGTTTAATCAAATAGTCCCTGATCTTTCCCTTATTTGTATTCTGTCTGTTCACAGGCTTCAATAAAACAATGAAGACAACCTCTTAAATTTAGATAAAACCAGTTTTTTAAAGGTATGAGCAATTAAGGTGAATTGGAAAGAAAACTTAGGAGGAAAGAATGCCTTCAAGACAGGGATAAAGAACAGGAAAAATGATGAGTAAAAAGAGTCAGCACATCCTGGCAGTGTCTTAGTGTAGGCACAATTTAGACATTCTCAGACAGATATTTTCCTCCTATGCACTGCAGTTAGCAATGAAAGGCATTGGTTAATCTCCCCAATTTGGAGGTTTCCAAAGAAACTCCTAATTTGCTTGGAATTTTCTGACCTACTCTGCCATCTTCCCAGAATCCTCTCCTGAAACAACTGATTTGATGTTGTTATTCTTATTTCCTAATCAGCACATTAAGAAATAAACTCTAACAAGTTAAAAGTATGTGAGCCTAGAGCTTCAAGGAGTGCAGAACCCAGAGTGAGAAAGACTTAAAGTCAAATCCAGACTCAGATACTTTACTAGTTGTATGACCCAGGGTAAGTCACTTAAACCCTACTTGTCTCAGTTTCCTCATCTGTAAATTGGGGCTGACAATAGCACCTGTCTCCTAAGGTTATTGTGAGGGTAAAGCGAGATGATAACTTTAAATTTATAGAATATAGTAAACTCTATATAAATGTTAGTTATTGTTACCAAAGCACCTCAAATGCTCTAGAGTTGCCTTTTACTATATGGATGAAAGATCAAGGTCTCTCCTTTATCTGTCTGTTTGCTTGGTTCTGGTACACAGAGGTAGAGATAAGTTAAGGATTGCGCCTAATGATAAGGCATGCTAGGAACACAACAGCCAGTCATTGGTTTAGAAATCTCCCTGTCAGCAGAGTGTATAAGGGGAGAAGACAGTCCCTTCTATTGATCAATGAGTGACCTTTTGACTGGAGCCAGAGTAGACCAGAGCACTTGACAATGGGTGTCAGACTCAGAAAGGGAGTCATTATATCTTATGTAAGGGGCCCTGCAGCTAACCCTGAAATGACGGTTTTAACATGCAATATTGTCTGTATTTTATTGTATTTTTATTTCTTTTATTAAATATTTCTCCTTTACATTTGAATCTGGTTCAAGTTGCTCTTGGGAGTGTTGTAGGCAGCATGGGGTCAATCTGTCATGTATTCAAAACGTCTGGACTAGAGATGTCCCTTAATATGGCCTGAAGAGACCTTAGATGTCATGCCTTCCAGTTCTCTTGTTTGACAAAAGAGAAATACTAAATTTGATAGAGAAAAAGGACCCTGCTGAAGATTGCAGGGTTTGTCAGCTCCCCGTTCCAGTAAACTACAGTTGCCAACTTAAAATTAGATAGTACTTTAAGTACTTTAAGGTCTGCAAATCACTTTACATACATTATTTCATTAGCTCCTTGTAACAACCCTGGGAGGTGGGTGCTATCATCACCTCCAATTTACAGATCATGAAATTGAGTTTCAGTTAAGTGACTTGCCTAGGATCACAGAACTGGTAAATGTCAGGGGGGGACTCAAATTCAGGTCTTCCTGACCCAGAGTCTGCACTCTCTCTACTATACCAAGCTGCTTTTCAGTCAGTCAGTGGACAAGCATTTATTAAGTACTCACTAAAAGCCAAATTCTGTTTGGTCCATTCATTAAATATGCCAAAGACCACCCAAAGGAGGATTTTTTCCCCTTGCTTCTAAACATTCCTTCCACAGAAACTAGATACCTCTCCATGTCACCAAGCAAACTGGGGGCCAGACAAAGAAGAAAACATCAATCCTATGTTCTCCTATGGATGAGAGGAATGTAATGTTCCACTCACCTTTTGCAGGCCCCCTATTGTGAGCTGTGAGCTCTCCTAAGATCCCTTTCCTTATGAACTGACAACAGGTTTATATGCTCAATAGGCAGTAAAATTCACTTGATGGGGCCGTGGAATGGGGCCAACATTGGCAACGACTAAGAAAAGAGGAAGCACCAGCATCATTAAAAAGGGCTTTGGACACAGGCATGAGAACCAGGCACAACATCCCCAAAGACACACATGGAACAAATCTGCAACCTTCAAATTAAATGTTAAAAGTAACGACTTGGGGATGGTGGAGGCTGGGGATGGAAACCAGCGTTTTTGCATTTGAAGTCCCCAAACAAAAGATTTTATCTTTGAACCTTAAAGTTATGCTAGGTATGTTTTTATTTTTTTTTCCCATTTGACATTTTGTGTATAGAACTAACTTCCTTCTTTTTGCTTTATGAGATTGCATGGACATAGCTCATAACTATGAGTGTTAGAGCTGGAAGCAGACTTCTAGATGGCCTTATCTTATCTCCCCATTTTATAGATGGAGAAACTGAGACTTAGAGAGAAAAAAATACTCAATGTCTTAGAACTAGTGGGAGACAAACATAGGGATAGAACATGTGGACTTTGTTCTCTAGCCTGTTGCTCTTGACATTTTCAGGATGAGTAAATGCTGATTCACACTCCCTTAGACTTAGAATTGTCACATGGTATTCATTGTACTCCCACCTATAATATATAGGCAAAGTCTCATCACCTGTAGCCAGTCAATCAGGGGTTCTAGTAATATCAAACCATCTCCCAAGGGTTATTGACCCCCAACTAGGTAGAGAGATAGATGGATAGATAAATAGATAGATGGATGGATGGATGGATGGATAGGTAGACAGACAGACAGACAGATAGATAGATAGATAGGTAGATAGATGGGCAGTTGGACAGATGGATGAATGAACAGATGGATGGATAGGCAGATGGATGGAGAGATGGATAGATATCTACATATAAATATATGTCCATATATCTATATAGAGGAATTTATCTACAAATATATACCTATGTATGTATATATATATATTAGATGTGCATTTGTGGATATATTTTGTGCATCTCAGTGCTAGTGAGGGACAAATATGGGACTAGAACATATGAGTTTGGTATATATACACATATATCTCACATATAAACATATGTGATATGCATGTAAGTATATGCATGTGCATGTATGTAATTATGTATGTATACATATGTCTAACACCAAAGCCCCACAACAGTGTCTTGCTTTTTGGTCAATAGAAATGACCCAAGAGCTCTGTCCTGAGAGAGTGATTAAAGTCATTGACCCTAGATGGGAATAGGGCATAGGGAATACAGACCGGACCTGAGATTTCATTAGTATATAGGGAACTCCTTCTATGATGCTGGTAGTCACCCTCTCTGCAGCTTACAATATTTTTTAAATAATATTTTATTTTTTGGAAATTACAGGTAAAGCACTGGCCATATATATATATATATATATGTATGTATATATATCTATATCTATATCTATATATATATATATATATATATATATATATATATATATATATATATGTAACTGGCCTACTCCACTGCACTGGTTATATATCTTTAATGATATGTAACTGGCCCATCCCACTGCACTGGTTATATATCATTAGCGTTCTTACCAAATGATGCCTTCCACTTTTCTTTTTAAAAAAATTATTTTTTCATTTTATTCTGAAATTAAATAAAACAAGCACTTTTCTTCTATTTTCTTTTCTTTCATGTCTGTACACATGAACAGTTTCATTAATTCAGTGAGAAAAATCAACTAAGCCATTTGATTGATCAATTGATAGACAGTGCAGTCCAATCAATTCAATCAACATGACCAACCTACCAGCTCCATGTGGATAGCTATGAATTGTGTAACATCCCATTCTACCAGCACAAAACCCAAATATGGGCCACTCCTTGCTGCAGATCAGTATGACTGACATTACAGGTGCATGTAACTATTATATAAGTAAATTTTCTATGAGCCTAGATTCTATAGGATAGAAACCAATTCTTTGCTTTTTGTTGTTGTTGAGATTATAATCATAGCTCCAAGGTCATATTAATTGGAGGTTATTGCTTTAAATCTTTCATCCTTTAATCTCTACCAATAATTTGTTAGCCTGATGGATATGTGGTTTCATCATTGTCATGAGAGGCAATTAGGTGGGCACTCTACAGGCTAGAGTCAGAATCAGGAAGACCTGAATTCACATCCAGCTTCAGATATTTATTAGCTAAAGTGACCCTGGGCAAATCAGTGAACATCTACCTGACTCAGGTAAGAAAAATCTGTAAAATTGAGATTATAATAGCACTAATCTCCCAGAGGGAGTTGGGGGGATCAAATTAGATAATATTTATAAAATGATTTTTAAATTTTAAAGAACTCCATAAGAACTAGCTATTACTATCAGTGGGTAGCTAGGTGGTGCAGTGGGTAGAGTGTCAGGCCTGAAGTCAGGAGGACTCATTTTCCTGAATTTAAATCTGGCCTGAAATATTTACCAGTTGTGTAACCCTGGACAAGTCATTTAGCCCTGTTTGCCTCAGTTCCTCATCTGTAAAATGAGTTGGAGAAGGAAATGGAACAATACTCCATTATCTTTGCCAAGAAAACTCTAAATGGGGTCACAGAGAGTCAGACACAACTGAAATGACTGAGCAATAACAATTACTGAGTTTTGTCTCTCATAGGAGAGACTCATGAGTTTTCTCTCATGCCATGTAAATCAGGACCTCTTCCCGCTTTCCCATCCTAGATAATTATTGACCAGGTTTTCTCATAAATCCCTTTTAGAATAACTGCCTGACTAATCTGCTGGCGATACCTTTCTCATGTTCTTTCTTTATCCTGAGGGTATCCATGTCTGGTAGGGCTATCCATCTATACTGATTCATTCTCAATATCTGACTGGTGAACCAGGATCAATACTGAGAGTAAACTTATCTGTCACATTAAATTTCTGTTCTTATTTTTATTTATAGTTGTATAGGCTTATTCAAGCCTGGTAGGCATCTCACTAACTCACCCAGGCTAGAAAAACCATGGTTACTCATGGGTTCAGTCCTACTACTGATCAACATGGGAGCTTTGGCTTGCTCCATTTCTGATCTCAGTTAGTTTACCCTTTCTTAGGAAGGCTAGTCCCCTGAAGGGTTCACTATATTGGATATAGACATAATGTGAATATCTTATTGACTTAGTCAACAGCTCTGAGCTCAAGAGATTCACTAATATCAGTCTTTCTAGTGAGTAGGCATTATAGACATGTGCTACCAGACTTGGCTCCTCCCCTGACTTCTGAAATCAACAAGATTCTTTTCTGGAAAATTTTATTTTATTTTGATGTGTTTTTAAATTATAACAAGAATGAACACGCATAACTATTTGAATGTTCAAGTATTTCATGGTTGTGGACATTCCACCAAGACAGATTGTGAAGCTTTTACAAATTAGCAGATGTTCTTGAATAGTTTCTGTTATTGAGAAATTCATTAGTCTTTGGCTAAATTGATGAGGATTTGATTCTCACCTGCATTCTCTGATCAGGAATCCACTGACCTTAGGGAGACGGGTGTTTGGACAACACCTTTTATAGTCTGCACTGTGTCACCATTCAAAAGTTTTCCATCTTGGCACAGAATTGTTAGAATTTATGCTTTCCTAATATGATTTTCAAGAACCCAGTGTCATGTATTATAATGCATCATTGGAGAAATACTCTAATGGAGGGGAAAATGCAGGTTTAAGATAACAAATGTAAGAGAAAAGTTCAGGTTCATAGTATTAAATGCCAAGCTATGTCATAATCATCCTCTGTCATTTAATACCCTTTATAATCAAGTCCCTTCCTTCTTTTCCAGTTTTCAACATTATTCCTCTTCCTCTCCCTGTACTCTATGACCGAGCAACACTGATCTCCTGATTGCTCCTTGCACGCAAGACTCCACCTCCTGACTTTGGGCATATCAATTGGCTGCCTCCATGCCTGGAATGTTCTCACTTTTCAGCTTTGTCTCCTGGCTTTCCTGTCTTTCTTCAAGTCCTACTTAAAGTTTCACCTTCTCCAAGAAGCTTTCGTGACCTCTCCCTCATTGCTAATGCCTTCCCTCTCTTGATTGACTCCAATTTGTCCTCTGTACATCTTATCTGTGCATACTTGCTTCTGTGTTGTCTCCATCATGAGACTGAGTTCTTTGAAATCAGGAAATATCTTTGATCTTTCTTTTGTACCCTCAGTGCTTCTTAGTTTACTATGCCTGGTGCATAGTAGGTCCTTAACAAATGCTTGTTGACTTGATTTAACTCATAGGATCATTTCTGGTCCAGACTTGGGATTTCATTGATGCACGTGACTCATATTATGAAAAATGCATCAATAAATGCATTTAGCAGCTCATCCCATAAATTACAAGTAGTCTTAAAACTTTATCTGGGGTATTGAAAAGGCAAGGATGGGATGTGATTCCAGAGCCATGTCTTCTTCACCTCAAGGCAATATCTTTGTCTTCTATACTGAGCTGCATCTTCATAGGATGATAGGATTATAAATTGAGAGTTGAAAGAAACCACTGAGGTCACACAATCCAACGCTAATTTTATGGTTATCCGTATCAACATAGGGAGGGCTAGGAGAACCTTCCTAGTTTCCCTTTATCTAACAATACCTTGTGTTTATATAGGGTAATAGACTAAGGAATAGAAGGAAAGGAAATAAACACTTAAAGATGCCTACTATGTGCCAGGCATTATACCAAGCACTTTTACAAATATTACCTCATTTGTTCCTAACAATAAACCTATCATGTTTTTTTTTTTTAACCAGAAGTGTTAGTATGAATCAAATAAGATAACGTATATAAACACTTTGCACAATATAAAACATTTAAGGCACTATAGAAATTCTATTTTAGCTGCTGCTGCTGCTACTACTACTACTACTACTACATTATTATTCATGGAAATGATATTCCTTTAGATTTTCCATTTTCTCCTCGATGGAGCCTTGTGTTGAATCTCCAAATTGTTTGCACTCTCTTTCCTGCATTACTTTGTCTTTATTTATCTGTGTTCATATTGAGCAGCACATAATTTGGCAGCCTCACAAATGATCAGTTTCCAAAAAAATAGGCACTGCCTGGTATAGATAGTTTGGAGAGTATGTAGGATGAACTATGTAAGATAAAATGGAGAATGTCTAAAGCAAAGCAATCTGGATGGTGAAGGGCCTTGAATATGTACCATATGAAGGCAGTTTAGGAAATCTTTAGGCTATAAGAGACAAGATTCAAGAAGGACTCAAGTATATAAAAGAATTTTCTATGAAAGAGGCAGCAGACATGTTCTTTTGGGATGCAGAGAGATGAACTAGGAACAATGAATGGAAATTACAAAGAAACAATTTTTGGCTCGATGTAAGGAATACTATATTCACAATTAGAGCTATCCAAAAGTAGATGAGTTGCCTGGGAAGATAGTGAGCTCTCCATTTATAGTCTTCCAGCAAAGGCTGGATGATGGTGGGACCATAAATTTATAGCTTAAAGAGACCTTAAAGGCCATTAAATCCAACCTCCTCATTCTACAAGTGATGTAAATGAGACAAAGAGAGGTTGTGAGACTGACCTTGCATCACACAACTATTATTTGAATCCAAATATTCCTGACTCCAAGTTCAGTGATCTGTCCATTATATCACTTGTTGGGAATGTTATGGATAGACCTATTTAGACATGACTTATGGAATTTATCTACTGAAGTTCCATGAATATTTTTAATAACATTGATAACTATATTTCATTATAATTGGTTTCTTTTGTTGTCTTATTTTATACATTTAACATCATGACTTTTAGAAAAGGTTAATAGGCTTCAACAGACAGCCAAAGAGATCCATGACAAAAGAAAGTTTAAGAATCTCTGAATAAGGCAATAGTGAGATTTCTTCTGAATCTGAGAGTCTGTGATTCTGTTCCCCAATGAGGACCAAAAGGATAATACAAAGTCCTACCATCCTTGATAAAACATGTAGCTTCATGCCATTTCTGTGTTGTTAGACAGAATGGAGTGTCAGGTATCGCCAAGTCTCCTTCTTTTTGTTCCTGTAATGGGTTTAGATTTTTTGATGCCAGAAATTCAAGATAGTGAGAACATAGTTGAACATAGTTCAAGTCAAAGCATAAATTCTAGTGCCCTTGAAAACTTGGGGCACTCTTACTAACATCAATAGGCTCCAGGAGAGATTGGAAATTCACCAAGCGGCTCTCACTTGGACTTGTTGAAATACCTGAAATAATCCGTGCTTCATCAAAGCTGAGTCTTTCTATTCAGGAAGCCATAAAATACATTTCATAGAACGTGCTTTGTGGAAATCCAAGAAGCCCTGCCATTCTGATTATTTAGGTGATGTTGGCTCTAATTTCATGGTGTTTAACCTAGGGGAGAAACAAAGGACCTGGGGAAAATGAGAGCAGTCTTTGAAGGGATGTCCTATGGACCTAAGTTCTGCTTAGTTTCAAAGGACAGAAGTAGGAGCCATGAATAGAAGGTATAGGATCAGATTTCAGCCCAACCTAAGGAAAAGGATTCCTAACACAGAGAGCTGTTTTCAAGAGGAGTAATGACTATAACTGATACATAAAGCACCTTAACATCCACAAGGTGCTTTACCTACAACCTCTCATTGGAGCCTCAAACCAATACAATGGGAGAGGAACTACAGAAATTTTTATGAACCTGCCAAATATGGTAATTGGCATCCGAGGAAAGGAGAGCAATCTAGAAGCAATCTAGAATCAGAGGTTTATTATAGGCCTAGGTTCTTCCAGAACAGTGGAAGGTTTATGAGCTAAAGCTCTGTTCCTCTCTTCTATAAGAAGACCCCTCCCCAAACCCTTTAATGGCAGTTATTTATTTCTACTAATTGGATCTAATTTTTATTCTTCACATGTTTGTATATAGTTGTTTGATTGTTTTACCCATTAGAGTATAAAATCCTAGAGGACAGGAACTGTTTTTTGCCTTTCTTTGTATCTCTAGAGTCTAGCCCATTGCCTGGCATACGGTAGGCACTTAATAAATGTTTTGTGATTAACTGGTTAATTATATTAAGATGAGAAAACTTGAGCTCAGAGGACAAATGAATGAATGAAAAGGCATTTATTAAAAGCTCACTATGTGTGAAATATTACACTAGGGGCTAAGGGCACAAATAGATTACTCAAACTATCACATTCTAATTAGAGGAGACAGCAGATATGAAAGAGCTCCGCTGTGAGGCTGATGCTAAATCCAGTGGCAGGAATTCAGTGTCAGGTCAAATGGCAATATCCAAAGGTCCAGAGGTTATCATGAAAGGGCAGATTGTAAGGTCTGCTGAACTGCAGAAAATAGAAATGGCTCATGTTAAGGCCTGGTGGTCTACTGTCTTTTTGGAAGATTTGTAGTTGGTGACTCCTGATACACTAAGTTGTATGATTGGCCATGTTTCCCATTTATGACTACTGGAAAGGGGGTAGTAGGCCTAAGAACTGGAGTAGAGCTAGGGCTATGGGTTACCTCCTTCATAGATAGGGAAGGGGTAAAGTGGGGCATAGTCAAAAGGTACCATTCAGCGTGTGGTGGAAATTAGGCACTGAAGACTGATATGGAAGAGAAAAGTTTTCTATGCTTGCCATCTGTTGGATAGTTAAGAGACCTACCCATGGTCATACAACTAATAAGTAGTAGAAGAAGGCTTTCAACGAAGGTCATACTGACTACAAATAGAGCAATCTGCTTACTAAGGCCACACTACTTTTCAGTGGAACAGGCTGCCCCAAGAGACAGTATTTGCATTATAAACTCCTTACTAGAAACCTTCAAGTAGAACTCAGATAACTAGTCATTTTAAAGGGAGTTTTAACAGAGGCACAGGTTGGTCAAAGTGATCTCTGAGGTTCCTTCCAGAGTTTATGAAGACTACAACCTCCCTACTACCATTTCCATGTACTAAATCCACAGCTCAGCATATTTTTTTTCAAAAATCTATTTAATAGGGGTCTCATTAAAAAGTCACTACCCCCTTCTTCCCTCCAGGCATGTGTAAAATCAATAAGAAAATACCCACTGAAATCTTAGAGAAAGATTCCATGGGGCAAATCCACAAAAGGGAGGAAAGAGGGAAAACATTGCTCTGAAGCCCAGGCAAGGTATCAGTTTTCTACAATGAAATGAGCAAAATGCTGGTTTCCAGATGGATTAGGTAAAATAAAGATTGCCTAGAAAGATAACCCAACTCCTTTTTATTAACTTAATCATGTGCATGTTTTACTTCTACCCAGTAGCTAACTCTGGAGCTCTGAGTTTGGGAACACAATCTTCATTCATTCATTGCTTTCACTTTTCTTTATTTTCTCACTGTTGACAAGTATGTCTTCCATATCATGTTGGCCAAAGCATCTAGGAAAGATTGTTCAGTGGACAAGTTGCCCTGAGATACTCTCCTAGTGGTATAAATTTTTCTTAAAGTCAGAATTGCATGACCAACACTTGGGCTTAGGTTTCCTAAGTGGCAATAAAAGTTTGTGTAACTATCAAGTGTGACTTTGGGGGACATATTCATCTCTGTACTAGAGTCTGGTGGCTTGCTGCATAAGAATTTGGACTTTTATGAAAACTTGATTTTGTTTATATCTTCATGTGTAATGTGTGCATTTGCACATGTGTGCGTGTATGAATATGTGTGCTAATCTAGTCTGAGAGCATCACCTTGTAATATTGAGAGTTAAAGATCTTCCCCATTCATTAATAGGCCTCAGGTGGAGCCCATTAAAGGAAGCTTGATGAGGGAGGCTTGTTTTGTAGGAAGGCCCATACTTTTTGTCAATTGTTAATGAGGCACTGGGTTGCAAGGGTTTTGATGCTCTCTGACTCTAAAAAGTGTATATACATGTACATATACATACATACATATATATATATATATGTATACTCTGAGGTGAGGTTTTACTCTGGGGCTTACTCTTTGGAAGAAGTTTCATGTGCCAGATAAGACTTTGGGTAGCCATTAAGGAGCCCTCCAGCTTTGAAAACCCAGATGTTGATGCTTCTTTCTTTGATAATTATGTATGTATGCAATGGCAAGACAGTTGGATCTGTCTGTTGATCTGTGATGTATGTATTGCTTATGGTCAGACAGTTAGAAGCCCTGTCTGTTGGTCTTTATTTTAAATTGTCCCACCTGTATCTATTTTCCAGGTCAGTTGTTTTTCCAATGAGATATTTGACATTATCTTCCATTTTTTTTCATTATTTTGATTTTGTTTTGTGATTTCTTGGTTTCTCATAAAGTCATCAGCCTCCATCTGTTCCATCCTAATTTTTAAAGAACTATTTTCTTCAGTGAGTTTTTGAACCTCCTTTTCCATTTGGCTAATTCTTCTTTTTAAAGCATTCTTCTCTTCATTGGCTTTTTGAACCTCTTTTGCCAATTGAGTTAGCTTATTTTTAAAGGTGTTATTTTCTTCAGCATTTTTTTTGGGGGTCTCCTTTAGCAAGTTTGACCTGCTTTTTATGATTTTCTTGTACCTCTTTTTGTGTGTGATGGTTAAGGATTGGAAATTGAAGGGATGCCTATCAATTGAGGAATGACTGAACAAGTTATGGCATACACTTGTAATATAATATTATTGTGCTATAAGAAATGACAAGCACAATGATTTCAGAAATACCTTGAAAGACTTACCTGAACTGATGTAAATGAAGTGAACAGAAACAAAAGAACATTATACATAGTAATAGCAATACTGTTCAATGAAAAATTGTGATGATAGTTATCCTTGGCAATGCAATAATCCAAGATAGTCACAAAGGAATCCAGAGAATGAATTGACATTGTTTGAATACGGACTGAAGCATGCTATTTTTCACTTTCTTTCTTTGATTCTTTTTTATTCAAGTCTTCTTGTGCAAAAAGACTAATATGGAAATGTTTTAATAGTTACACATGTATAACCTATATTTGAATTCTCTTATATAATTCAGGGAGGTAGGAAGGAAGGAAGAGAGAGAGAGAAGGATAGAATTTGGAACTCAAAACTTTAAAAAAATGTAAAGAATTGTTTTAACATTTAACTGGGGAAAATATACACACATAACAAATGGGCATTAAGTTAAGAATCCCCCACTCCTAGTATAATGCCTTTTATAACACAATAAATAAAGCCTTTTAAAAAATTACTTTCTGAAAAGCTTAATAAATTCAACTACCTTTCTCCCCTGGGGTAGAGTTCTTAGTTTTATGTTCGAGAATTCATTGGTGCTCCTGAATCCTACTTGGTATGAAGGGAAAAAAAAATTGAGAGCAAAGTAACCTTTGTGCACCAGTTTCTAGTAATTGTGTTTGTTGAAATTGACATTTTAAAAAATCCACTAGAGAAGTGGGTAAAAACTCAAATTTTACTCCCTCTATCACTTTATCACTTCAGGTGGGACAACTCAGCTCTGATGTTTCTTGGCAGGTGGTGAATGGTAGAATGTAAACTCTTTGAGGCCAAGAACACTTTTCCAATCCTTGCATAGTGACCGAGACATATTAGGCATTTTAAAAATACTTGTTGAATTGAATCTATGTGTCCAGCTTGGTCTCCAGTGTTTCTTGATAATCAAATCCTTCTTTGCACATTCTTATTGACATCCTGGCTGTGAGCCCCTGTGATGAGCAAGCAGCCAGTTAACAAGTGAAACAGTAAACCAAACTGGTTGCTTGGTATCTCCTTAGGCAAAAAAACCAAATAAGAATAGTGGTTTTTATAATAAATTCCACCTGGTTATCCTCTTTTTCATAAATAGAATTGAATTTGAGTGTGGTCTATTTGTCAATTCAAATGACTTTTTGCCTCTTCTGGGGGATTTTTTTCTGAATTCCTGACAGATTGCAAGGCTTTCTTCCTTTTTTTTTAATTTTGATTTTAGCGGGAGAGAGATACAGTAGAGATCAGATTCTAGGTAGTTGACCCATTTCTGTTTCAGAACTCTGATGCTCCCCTTCTATGTCACTTTTCCCCTTCAGAATTCCCAAACCTACCAATCCCATTTGGTCTTTAATGTGTGGTCACATTTTTTCAACCAAACTACAGTTGCTCAAAAGTCCCCTCAGAAGTGTTCCTCTTTAAGGAACAGAGGCAACCAGAGGGAAAGTCAGAAAAGAGATCCAAGGAGCATTTTCCATATCATATAATGCTTATCTACTAACCAGACCAATAAGAAATTTCTATAAAATATCCCAATGTCATCTGTGACACCACTTCTGGAGTTCCTAAAATGATCAGGAATATTCTGAGTATTAAATCTACAAAACTCTTTGGAGGGTTGTCATCATGTCAAGTCCTGGCTGGGTAATACAAAGACACATTGGCTCATCAATTTGCCACATGTATCCTTACAACAGACAAGCATAGTGTCGTTTGGGGACAACTATGTGTGTCTTGCTAAGATGGTTCCAAAGATACTGGCTGTTTATTGTCATCCTGACCACACCCTGAATCCTCCCTGACAAACAAGAGCAAATGCACTAATGGTTTCCCTGCTAGATGCTTTTGCAAGGTTTTGGCAAGGGCTGATCAGTGTATTATAATTTTCCAATTATATGAAGGAATTCTTTATGACCCTTGTTATTCCACAAAAGTATTCACTAGGGAATATTAAGACAATACAAAGAAATAAACAAAAGACAAAACATCCCTCCTTCACATTTTTTTCTGGGGTTGTTTGAAAAGAAATCTTTTGGTCTTCTTAATTCGATCATAAGCTCAACAGGATTCTGGCTTTGTCTAGAAGTATCGGGGGACTCAGTTGTGTGATTGTCTATGTGGATCATTAAAAATGATTGAAGTTAATGTTTCTTTCTTGGTATTGCATGTGTAGAAAGGTGGCTTCCACTTTTTCCTACTGTAACCTTCACTAATTAAGAGAAATTACTAAACACTTTGAACAAGTAGGGTTTGAAAATTCAAAAGCAAAATGTATCCTTTCTTCCTCATTTCCACTTATAGATTTCTCACCTGTGTACTATGATCTGGCAGAGAGAACTTGGACTTCAGGGTCAGAAGATCGAGATTCAGATCTGACTCTTCTGATAAGTATCTTGGACAATTCACTTCCCTTCCCTATAACTCAGTTTTCTCATCTGCAAAATGAAAAGGCTTGAATCAGATGGTCACTGAGTTCCCTTCCACTACATTCCTGTGCCCACACAGCATCCTGCTCCTAATGTTATTCTGTACTGAAATTCCCAATGACCAAGGCAAATTGTTTCTTTCTTCAGATTCATCCTTCTGAATGTAAGATTCAAGGTTTTCCATAAGTTATCTTCTCCATCTCACTCACTCTCATCTAATCTTTTCCCAGTTCCCTTCTCACAGAGGCAGCTGGTGACTCAGAGGGGACAGTGCTGGGCTCAGAGTCAGTAAGATCCAAATTCAAATCCAGACTCAGACACTTGCTACTTGTGTGATCCTGGGCAAGATTGCTTGCCTCAGTTTCCTCATCTGTAAAATAGATATTTTAATATCACCTACTTCTCTGGGTTGTTGTGAGGATCATATGCAATAATATTTGTAATAGTGCTTAAAATAGTGCCTGAAACATTGTAAGTGCTATATAAATATATATATTCTCTTTTCTTACTCTTATATTAATCAAATTAATTTTCTTCCCAACCTTACTCCTGTTTGCTGTCTCAGTACCACTTGATATTTGTTCCTTTGTTTCCTTGCTGCCCTGGCTTTCTCCATATTTCATTTGTGAGCAGACTGTCTGTATATTAGGATCCAAAGGTTCCTTTGGAGATTTCAAAAATATGGAAAATATGGCATTTTTGATGTCAGTTTCTGTATACTTGTCTGTATATTAGGATCCAAAGGTTCGTTTGGAGATTTCAAAAATATGGAAAATATGGCATTTTTGATGTCAGTTTCTGTGCCAGCATCAATATATTTTAGACTGCCAGGTGATCTAGAAGGGAACTTTGAATGTGAACTTGGAGATTTCATTGATTAAAAGGCTAATATTAAAGGAAGTATGAGGCAGAGAAGCAGAATGGATACGCTGGAAGAGATCTTAGAGGTCATTGAACCCAACACCCTATATTTACAAAAGGGGAAACTGAATGTGGCAAAGTTAAGCAACTTGCCTGGGTCACACAGCTCATAAGTATCAGATGCAGGATTTGAACCAAAGACTTTCTAGTTTCAAGAAATCCACAATCCATCATACCACACTGCCATCAGTACTATTACCCTTTATACTCTACTCATCTTTTTTTAAAATATCATCTGTGATTTAATGGGTGTTAAGAACTTCCTTAAGAGATGCCCTCTATCAATGCAGGTCAGTAAATATTCCAAAATGTAGAGTTTTAGAGAATTGCTTAGGGTCTGTAAGAGGTTAAGTGACTTGTCCAGTGCACTCAATCAAAAGAAGGTCTTGGACCTTTCTTTTTTATTCCAAGAACAGTGCTCTAACCATTAGACTATGATGCCTTGATCAAGGATAAATAAGCAAAGAGACTGGATCTGTGATTTCATTGATGTAGTTAGTGGACTCTTGCACGAGGAAACTCCCTCTCTCAGTGCAGGTTGTTACCTTCTAGTCTTAGAGAGTTGCCCAGATCATTGAGAGTTTAATAACTTGGTACAGAGTCCCACGGCAGTATGGGTCATAGGAAGACCTTGAATATAGTTCTCTTTGGTTCCTAGGCCAGATAGCCTGCCTCTCACTGCCTTTAATATTAGCCTTTAATCAACCAAATCTCAAAGTTTACATTCAAATTCTAGATGACCTGGTATCCTAAGTTTATTGATTCTGTGGATGCCAACTGAAATAAAGAATGCTATAATCTCCACCATTTGAAATCTCCACCTGAACAGATTAAGGGTTGCTAAAACTCAAAGAGCTCTTGGGAATCATCTGAGGAGTCACACCTTTCCTGCTTACTTGCAGAACTAGGACCCACAGTGAAATTCCATAAGAATAGCTTTTAGCTCAAAGCTAAATGAAAGCTTCCTACTAGGGAAAATTGAGCCAAAATGAACAGGGGCTTCATTGACAGGCAGTGAGTTACCTCTTCCTAGATATTTTTTAGGGAATTTGTACTCTGTCAGTGGAATTTGTACAATGCTATATTGAAGATATTGCAAAGAAAATTTATTCTTTAGGGGAAATTGGGCTAACTTGTCTCCAAGTTTCAATTCAATTAGGCAAGTCTTTTTAAAGCACCTACTAAGAACAAAGTAATTCATTAGGCACATAAGAAAAAACTAGAAGAATCCTCTCATTTGAGGAGTTTACATTCTACTTGGAGGGAGTGGAAATGATGCAGATGGGTATAAGGCCTGGATCTATAATTTCATAGGTGAGGAAATTCCCTCTACCAATGCAGATCAGTAACTTCTCTACAACTTATAGTGTTAGATAATTACTTAACCACTGACAGGGTAAATGACTTGCCCAAGGTCAAACAGCCAGATCGTGTCAGAGGTGGGCCTTTAATTCAGGCCTTCAGACTGACTCTCCAGCTCCTGCACCAAACTGCCTCTCAGCATTCTTATAAATAAGTAAATAGAAATCCTATAGATGTATCTGTGATGGGGAAAACATTAAGAATTACAAAGATCGGCTCAGGTCTCCTGGAAGAGGTGAGCCCTCAGCTGAGCCTTAGAGGATATTAGAGAGTAAAGATGCAAAAGTGAGGAGCAGTAGGTGAAATACCATGTCAATAGTGCTTTAAAGTTTGTAAAGCATTTTGCAAATATCTCATTCTATCCTCACCACAACTCTGGGTGTTGGGATTATTGTTATTCCCTTTTACAAATGAGGAAACTGAGGCAGCTACAGGTTAAGTGACTTGCCCAGTGTCACATAGTTAGCAAGCATCTGAGGGAGGATTTAAATTCAGGTCTTCCTGCCTCCAAGTCCAACAGTCCATTCTTCTACCTAGCCACTTTTGAGGGGTTACTTCCATCCCTGAAATTCTATGATTCAACTATTCTAGTCTGACTCCTTCATTTTATAGATTTGAAAACTGAGACCAAGAGATATTGACTGACTAATCCAAGGTCATACAGATAGTTAATGGTGGATTAACACTTGAAGACATGTTTCTTGTTCCAGGTCTTATCTCTTATGATCATAGGATCATAAATTTAGAACTGGAATGAACTTCATATCTTCATATAGTCTAATCATATCATTTGACATATACGGAAACTGAGGTCCAGAGAGATAAAGTGATTTGCCTACTGTCATACAGGTAGAGTGTCAGAAAGTTGAGAAATGAACTCTACGTTCTGGTCAATGTAGCAAGCCACATGCCTCATTTTGTATTTCACCAATCTACCATCTTTGGACTATAAATCAGCAGTCAAGTATTTGCACCTACCTCTACATTTTTTTCATGGACCATAGCACACTCTGATATGTTGCTTTATACAAGTGCAATAATTTTCTAATATTACTGGTCTTTATCATATATCTGGAGTCCAACCACAGAATGGATCCCAGTGAAGATCTCATAAAGGCAGACTCCAAATAAGAGAGGCAATGTAACTAGTATTATTTGGGGTCTATGGCAGGCAGCTTCTGAAAGAAGCAAGCACAAACAAGGCCAAGGTAAGAACAAGACTCTTAGTTGGCTCTGGAGAGAGAGTCTATGGGGCTTCCCAGAGAGTGGCAAGAGGTTGTCATTTGATTTAAGACTTGACATCCACAGGGAAGCCATGTTTTAAGAGGCACTCATAAATCTGGTCAGTTTTCCTCCCAAGTAGTGAATTCGGTGCCAGATGACAAATCACAGAATGTATATGTCATGACCAGCCTGGTCTGCCCCAAAGAATCATGCACATTTGTAAACCTGAATTCAGCAATAGTAAAACCAATCGAGTAGATGGGGTGGCCCCATTACTAGCAACCTGTCCCCCGGGGCCCCGATGAGTGAGGAGGGTGGGATAGACTTCATCACCTTCTCACAACCATCTGGAATTACACTGAGAGGGCTGCCGGTGGGGGCCAGGGAGAGTGGGAAGCCCCCGGGGTGCCGGACGCCTTTGGCTCCAACTGTGAGAATGGTGAGCAATCAGTAAGAGCAACAACGCTCACATACCCACCAACACACACACAAAGTGCCAATTACTGCCAAATAAAGGCAGAGGCCAATGGCATTATTATTTCAGGTCACTTCACCTCCAGTTCAGAGAAGTAGTTGCCAGAAGGCAGAGAGTGACATAGTCCAGACCACTCGTCCACGGTTGCCAGTCATGAATAGCTGGCGCTCAGTGCTAAACGTGTCTGGATTTAATATAACCAGGGCTCAATTACTTCATTCAGCTGATGGAAGTCTGCCCATTCTCATTGTTGAAGTGGAGAGCTTCCTTCCAAAGTTTCATATCCCATATGCAGTGTAGACCCAATTATTGATACCCAAGGCCAACTCTTCAGCCCAGATGCACAGATAACTAAAGGCTTTCTCAATGATGAAGTTATGTTATATGACACAGAGAGGAAATCTTTGCCTTCTTTGATTGTTTTTTTACTCCAAAGACCTCAGGCTTTCTCAGCCATTAGATTAACCCCCTGTCAGGTAGTTATTTGTAAGAGACAACAAGATAGGACAACTTGAACTTCAACCCAAGGATCAAATCTAGAAGATGTTTACATCATTGAAGCATTTGGCAGTGTAGAAATGCAAGATCAATTCCTTCTCAGGTAATACATATATATACACACATGCATACACGTGTATATATATGTATATTATATATGTGTGTATATATCTCTCTACCTACACACATATAATATATACACACATATACATATATGTATGCATATGTACATATATGTATGCACACATGCATATGTGTGTGTGTGTATATATATATATATGATCTTTTTTCCAGAGTGATTGCCCTGTGTTGAGTGCATGGATGGAGATGTGACTGCTCAGGAGCAGAGAGAATTCTAAGAATAACCTTATGTACCTGAGAAAGGTTGGGCCAGTTGGCACTTCAAGGTGCAAGCACAAACTTTTGGGTGGCTACCAGGACTCTGGGAGCTTCAGTCATTTAGGGGAAGCTGTACCCTCCCCACTCCCACCCCATCATATGCCTTTACTTGCAGTGCTTGCCACCCTGAAGACCGGAGGCATCTCAAAGGAAGACATTTCTCCTTAAAGAGATTGTTCTCTTTCCTGGCTTGTGTGGAGATTTTTATTTTGTTTTAGCTGAAGAACCACCCTTGTGTATTTCTAGTTCTGTTCTAATCTGTATAACTTGCTTGTTTTGTTTTTAGTTTGGTTATTTACTTTAGAACATTCCTATCAATATAACAAAATACTATCAGCTAGGTGCTACAGCAGATAGAGTGCAGGGCCTGGAGTCAGGAAGACTCATCTTGAATTCAAATCTTACCTCAGACACTTACTGTGTGACCCTGGGCAAGTAATTTAGCCCTGTTTGTCTCAGTTTCCTCATCTGTAAAATTAGCTGAAGAAAGAAATGGCAAATCTTTTGAGCATCTCTGCCAAGAAACTCCCAAATGGGGTTGAAGAGTCAAACAGAACCAAATGACCAAAGAGAAAAGTACTGTCAATTTGTGATCATCCTTTGTGTAATCAGCATTTGATGCAAGGGAGTTTATTGGATAAATATAAGCTGAGTATTATCTCTTTGAAAGTAATGGTGGGGCTTGGGGGCATAGGTTTTCAGCTTGGTAGCACAGTGGATAGATCACCAGCCCTGAAGTCAGAAGGACTGGAGTTCAAATCCAACTTCAGATACTTGACACAATGTTTAACATCAATTTCTTTAGGGTGGGGCAAGAAGAAAGAAAGAAAGTGATTAGGGAAAGTGCCTTTTATTCTGAACCTATCATGCCCCAGGACCACAGATATTTGAGGTTTAGCAGATAGAGATAATTCTAGTTAGGTGTCTTAGACGGAAGTAGGATGAGACAGATCACCCAAGTGGTCCTGGATTCTGCCTGCCTGTCCTTTCCCTCACCAGGCTGCTAGCAGTGTCTGCATGCTCCTTCCTCCTCCTGTTTCTCTCAAAGGAAGAAGATGCAATTCCATTTGTAAAGCAATGCATCAAATTCCCAATATTCATGACATATTTGAGTCAACTACCTTTATATAGGTACATAGTACACACACACACTCACACAAATACACACTCACACATACATACATTTGTACATGTCTTACAGGAATAACACAGTTTAACAGTAACAGCTGGCATTTCTTCAGGAGGGTATTGGTAAAAGTTTAATGATTGACTCTACAAAAATATAGTTTTCAGTTGAGTTTATATTATTAATATTCTCACCACTACTTTCTTAATTCTAGACAATCAACCAAACGATAAGCCAAACCCTGATTTGTAGTGTTTGCCATTCTCTAAGGTGTAAATTCTCATGCTGAAAAATTGGACAATGTGCTGTTAGGAGCCATTAAAACTGGCTCCAGCCCACACCTGTTAGCATTTTGAGGTCTGCAAAGGGATTTACATGTCTTGGCTTATCTGAATTCTGGGAGCTACATGCTAAAGTTATAGGTTAATATATCAATAATGAGAAAGGACTTCAAAAACAATCTGATCTAAACCCTCTTTTATTTTACAGATGAGGAAACTGAGGCCCATAAAGTTTAAAAGACTTCTCTAAGATTATACAAAGAATAAAAATCAAAGATGGGATGTGAGCCTAGGTCTTCTGATTCCAGAGTCATTTCTCTTCCTGACATTTTATAGCCCCATTTTATAGATGAAATAAAAAAAAAACTGAAGGTAAGAGTGATTAAATCAGACTGAAATGAGGTTTTCTTCACTCCACACCCAGGGCTATTCAACTTGTCAAGCTGCTGTTTACCTTAGCATCTACTGAACGAGGATAATTTGTTACAATAGGAAATTTAATCTATAATCTATAAATGTATTTAATCTATAAATCTATCTGGTTTCCTTCCTACTCCAAGCCTCTGTCCCTTGGGGTGGCAGGTGAATTCCTCCCTGAGCATCATAGTTTGCAGTTTTGGCTCCTGTTTCAACAATGCCTATGGGAGACAGAGAGCCATCATCCTGTTTTTTAATGAGCACAGGTGGCATCTGTTTTGCTTATGGTCTCCCTGTCAGTAGGGGAGCTGGGAATAGATATGAATACCAGTTCCCTTTGTCTCCCATGATCCCTTCTTCCCACCCTACCCAGGCTTCAGGGCTAAGGCTTGAGACTGACAGCTCAGCCTGACCATTGGCAGAGCAACTGGGGGTAGCAAATCTACATCGTACCCTTCTGCCTCCTCCTCCAAGCAAACACTTTCCATCTGATTGGGAATTACTTTTTAGCCTTACTCCATGTGAAATGAAGTGTGATGATTAATAAATGTTGATGAAATGGAGTTGAGATTGGCAGCTAGGTGGTACAGTGGATAGAGTTCTGGGACTAGAGCTCAAATCTGGCCTTAGACACGAGCCAGATGTCCTTAGGCAAATCATTTCCTGCACCTCAGTTTGCCTTACTCTAAAATGGAGAATCTTAACTCCAAAATTGTAGAGATCAAAGGAGATAATATTTGTAAAGTGCTTATCAATTATTAATAATGGCTTCTTATTAATTATTGCTATTAATGACATTTCCTCCACCCCTTCTCCCCTTTTCCAGTATCACTCAACAAGCGTTTATTAAGCATTCGCTATCCACCAGGAATTTTGTAAAGTGATGGAGACGCAAAGAAAGGCAAAACCATAGTCACATGTCTCGAGGAGCTCATGTTCACTTTCCTGCCTCCTCTCCCTCACCTTCTCTTCCCCCAATCCCCTAGCATAGACCTGGCAGCTACCTTGTCAGATGTTGTGCAAATCAAGTAAGAGAATACATTCAAAGTCATTTGATAAGAGCTAGATACACGTGAGTTATTATTAATAATTATATTGTCATATACATATAATTATTATATTAATAATTGTGTACTGCTGACAATAAAATTGTCACTAAATGACTAATCATAATAAGTGAGCTGGGCCTAGTCAGGAAGACTTGAGGCCAAATACACTTCGGACATTTCTTAGAAGTGTGACCCTGGGCAAATCATTTAACTTCCGTCTGTCTCAGTTTACTCAAACCGTAAAATGTGGATAATAAGAGTTCCTACCTCTCAGTGTTGCAGTGAAAATCAAATGAGATAGGACTTGGAAAGTACTTAGCACAGTGCCTGACTCTGGCATATAGGAGGTGTTTAATAAATGGATGTTTCCTTTTTTCCTCATTATTTTTTTACCTGCTACTTTCATAGATCTATGATCTATGTGGAGACTTCTTCCACAGGGGCAGATCACAGTGTGGTCTCCTCCCGTGTTTATTTTTGCCATGTGTTTCCTTAAATTCACCATAGAAGATCTACCCAAAGCCCTAGAGGGCTTTAGTGGGATCAGAGAAAAGGGGGCACTATGTTTTCTCCTTGATATGAGAATATCTTAGAATGAACTCCATTTTAGTATAAAAAGTCTCCTATAACACCTATGTTTTGCTTTCTTCACCCCAGATCATGGGCAAGGACCACCAAGGAGGAGATCTTGTTTTAGGCTCCTAAGGCAGCTGTAAGCTAATAGATTAAAAAGCCTCTGTCCTATCTCCTCAAACCCTACCAAGTGATCCAAGGCTAGTGATTTGTGAAACCAGCAGGACACCAAGTTTACTGGATGTTGTCAATACTTTTGGAGATGGCTCATATCCAAAAGTCTACTTTGTCCTGTAGATACTTCCTTCTCTATGGACCAAATGATGTTTCTTTTTGCTTTGGCATTTAACTCTAGCCCAAATAAAGGCTCTTTTACTGATTTGTTTCTTAAATTGTAAGAAATGAATCTTCTTTCCACAATTCTTTCCTTTTGGTGAGTGTCTGAAATAAAAAAACACCTCATTCTTTATAAAATCCTACTCCAATGCCTCCTTTGGGGTATGGAGATGACGCTGGGTTTTTAAAGTCTATGACAGGAAGCAATTATAAGCCCAGATTCTCCTACGCTAGAAAGGTTTCAAACATCGTACCAAGAACAGACTGTGGCTACTTCCCATTGTCTATCCCTACCTGAGGAATGAGTCGCCGAGCAATAAATTCTTTGACCATGACAATTCCTGAAACAAAGGAATATTTTATGAATTCCAGTGAAACATTTAGGCTATCTTCTATGTTTTTTTCCTTCTCCTTGAATAACTGGCCCACTTCATTCTCTAGTGAGAAGCAATGTGGTACAGTATACAGAGGGATAAACCTAGAGTCAGAAAAGATATGAGTTCAAATCCTTCTTCCAACACTTTATTAGCTTTGTGACCCCAGGCAAGTTATTTTCACTAAAACTAGCCTCATTTATAAAAAGGGCACACTATCTGTAGTACTTACCTCTCCTAGGTTATGAGGGTCAGATGAGATAATTCACAGGCTCTTAGATGTGAGCTCTTAGAACCATAGAGCTGACGTGGAAAGGGACCTGAGAGGCCATTTATTCCAAACCTCTCATTGTATATGTAATCCTAATTTCTTATCACCTGGGTGTTTCAAAACCCAGGTTACATACAGTTGAAGTAAATGAAACCCCAAGAAGTCAAATAACTTAGCCCAAGTCAAGGAAGTAGCATTATCTCCATTTTACAGATGAGGAAACTGAGACTCAGACAAATTAAGTGATTTGCCAAGGGTCACATGGTTAATGTTAGAGGAAAGTTTAAACTGAAGTCTTCTTGGTTCCAGGTCTGACACTCAACGGCATCATTCTGATTGGACCCTACCTTCCAGGGCTATTGTGAGGTTTAAATATATTATCTCATTCCATATATATGTTGTGTTAGGTTGTATTGTGTTATATTGATTATATTGTATCCTATCCTATCATGCCATTATTACATTATATGATATTGTATAATATTGTGTTGTATAGTATCGTATTGTATCGTATCATACTATATTGTATTACATTGTTTTATATCATGCCATTTCTATCATGTCATATATAATAAAATATATTATCTAATTTGACCCTCACAACAACCTTGGCCCCATTATCAGGTACCATCACTTAGCACCACAGAATACCTAGATATTTGATTCATGGTCCTTGGAAAGCCCACATCCTTTCAGGATGGAGAAAGCAACAAAGTTGACAGTGCCTAGAGACTTAAGGGAATGGTGGTGATGGTAACTCTGATAGAATGCTGACACGTCACCCCAGAATCTCAAATCATGAAGATCTGCTTGATTCAGAGGACGGCAGTAATAATAAGCACTGATAATTAAATAGAACTTTAAGGTGTGAAAGCACTTTACTCAGATTATATTACTTGATCCTCACAATGACCGAGGGAGGTAATACATAACAGATACATAACATGGATATTATGGCATCCATTTTTACAGATGAGGAAACTGAGGCCCAGAGAGATAAATGACTAATCACACTGCTAGAAAGTATTAGAGGTAGGATTAGAGTTCAGGTCTCTTCTGTCTTCAGGTCCAGGCTTCTTCCCACTGGTCTCCAGTGAACCTGGTACACAGTAGGTGCTTAATAATATACTTGTTCCTCCTCTCTTGACCTTAGTTTACTCATCTGTAAAGGAACTGATTTGGATTCAATGACCTCTACAATCCAGTCTAGCTTGAAATCTATGATCCTATAATCTATGAGCCTCCGAAGTCTTTGCTCCTCAGTGTCTTTATCTCTAAAAATGAAGATTAATAATGCCTATAATAAATATCTTGCAGGGTCAGCATGAAGGTGAAATGAAATACTACATTCAAATGTTTTGCAAACAAAAAAAAAATGGCCTATGCAAATTTCAGCTACTATTTTTGTCTCCAGATTTCCCTTTTGTCCCAGTGTTGGACAGTAATACTCTACATCAAAAAGTCTGAATACTCTATATGGTGAGAACTTTAATAGACTGTGACTTGTCCATCTCTGATTAGAGACCACATCTAAGACTATGTCTAGCTCTTCTTGACCAGCAGAAATTTCATTGCTTTTTTTGAGAATATCTCTGCTATAGGAGATAAGCCTGGGGTACAAATACATGCAATAGGGAATACAGTCTTGGCCTATTAGCTCTGATTAATCTTTTAAAATATTCTCAGTTAAGAAGGGAGGCATGTTTTCCATATGGTAGGGCTCGGTCATTTTCCATGGCAGCCGTTTAACAAATGCTCCAAGGTCAGCTTCCCGGGCAGAGACACCCTATTTAACAAATAAAGGGTAATAATGACCGTAATCTGTACTTCATTAAATGTGATGGATATAGAGACCAAAATGTACATAAAACACCCTCAGTAATTACATTGAAACTTGCTTTTTTGGAATTTGATACTAAATTTCAGTCTGTGTTAGTCAGACAAACATCTTGTGCTATTATATGACTTTGTCCCCAAGATCCTTGATATTTGATATAGGCAACTTTGCCTCTGCAGCCCACAACAACTCTCACTTGTGGTGGTAACAGGATAATCCAATTTACCTGTGGACCACATCTACCTGCACCCCAGATCTCTGTTTTCCTTCAGTTATAAGAGCTTGGGGTCTTTCTTCCCTCCCAAGTACCACTAGCTTGGCTTTAGACAATTGCTGGTATGTATGTAATAAGGAGTAGTATGTAAACACCACGACCACAAACAACTTGGAGTTACCAACTTATCATTCCAGGGAAAGAACTGGGCTGGTGAAAAAAAAAATCTAATAGCTTGAGTTGAAACAAAACTCTTTACTCTCAGTGATTATTGGTTTTGTACGTATACCTGAGAGTCTTTGTGTTTGTTCCTTTTCAATGAATTCTCCTCTGCTCCTTCATTTTCCCTTATAGCTGAGAGATCATCATAGGGGAGGTTGTAAAGAGTGTTGGATATGAAGACAAAGGTACTGGATTCAAAAACTTTCTATGCAACTATCTACTAGTATGACCTCGTGGTAAATCATTTAATTTTCTTGAGACTCTAAGGAGTCTCCATCTTGCAAGGCAGCCTATTCCACATTTGGACAGCACTAATTATTTGGGAGCTGGTTTTTTTCCTGACGTTTAAATTTTCATCTTTGAAACATCTACGTGGTTCTATCTGCCAGAGCCAATCAGTATGAGTCTATTCTTTTCCACATGATGGATCTTCAAATAAATGAAATTGACTATCCTAGACTCCCAAGTATTCTCCAAGCTAAACATTCCTACTTCCTTCAGCCTATGTTCTTATGGCATGAGATTGGGACCCTCACCATCCTGGTCACACTTTGTAGATGTCAATTTCAGTTCTAAAATGTAGAAGTCAAGGCTAGAACCAAGGCTTCAGACATGGTCTGGTCAAAGAAGATTCCAAAGAGGCCATCACCTACTGGTTCTGGACACAAAGTCTCTCTTAATATACTCATCACTTAATGTACTCTCATCAATGTACTTAACTTTTTGGCTGCCATTTTGAATGGCTAACTTCTATTAGGCTTTAAATCTATCACACTCCACAGATCTCTTCTCGACAAATTGCTGCCTAGACAATCTTCCTTCCTTCTGTCCACATTTATCTGACTTATTCTGGAGGATTCTGATGGATTTTCATAGAATTTTTCTACTCTCCATTTTCTTTAATAGATGTTGGCTCTTAAGATAGAAATATCTCCACAGTGATCTTTGGTTTATTCTCACATGAGAACCAAGATGATGATGATATAAAAATAGAAAGATAGATAGTATTTATATGGCACCTTAAGATTTACAAGATACTTTATCTCATTTTACATAATACATTTATATAGAATATATTATTATGTAAATGTAAAATCATATATAACGCATATACAATTATATGTATATATATCATATTTATATTATCTCACTTTTTCTTCATAATATCCAATGGAGCTAGGTACTGTTATTATCTACATTTTGCAAATAAAGAAACCGAGGCAAGACTTCAGTAGCTTGCTCAGGGTCACAAAGCTAGTAAGGATCTAAGGCTAGATTTGAACCCAGGTTTTCCTGACTCCAGGCCCAGCACTCTATCTACTATGTCACCTAGCTCTCCTCTGATAGTAAACATGAATTGCCTTTAAGGCTATATTTACCAATTTTCTGCCTGATATAACTGGGCAGATCCCATGTGTTTCTGGAATGACCTTTCAGAACACTATTTCACCTTCATTTTCTGGTGTTACAGGTACAGCAAGGATTAATATATTCTGAGGACTTACCTAAATACCATTCACTGCAAAAACAAATATCACAGGCCTTTAATAAGAATTTATTATAAGCACGTTTCTGTGAATTAATTGCTTTGAATACCAGCAAGGAGAAGAACTGCCTCTAGGAGCTTACCTTCTACTCTAAGGGGATTTGACATCTGCAGAGAAAATTATACCTGGAAGAGTAAGAAGGGGCAAAAAGGGACTTAAGATAAAGTACTTTTGAAGGTTAGCTGTGCTAATGATTATTTTAGAGGAGGTGTGGGACAAAGGGATGGAAATTAGCTTCCATTTCCCACAGCCATAAAAGGGTTTTAGACATAGGATAATGTTTGAATTATATTACCTCTGAAGTCCTTTCAAAGTCTACGATTCTCTTATTGTCAACCAGAAAGAATCAATACATAAATCCTATAGCTTTTTGTATAGCTGAAAATCATGGAACATTACCACAATATCAAAAGGCTCAAAATTCCCGGTGACCTTCCTATTGGGTAATATGCTCTCAAAGACAACTAGTAAGGAAGAAGTAGTATAAATGGCATCATCGAAGGGTATGAATGTGAAGGAACATGGGCAAGAAAAAACAGATGGCCAACTGGAATGCTAGTTTGATAATGAAAGAACTGGAAGGAGGTCTCCAGCACATGGAATGGGTGCTCTATGGAAGATTTTAGGAAATACATGAACAAAAATTACACAAGAATGAAGCATGTGGATTGTAGAGTTATGACTGATGCTAAAGGATGAGGTCACAGATCTAGCTAAGTATCTAAGAAAGTTGTTGTTGTTTTTTTTTTCACAGAGGAAGTCCAGAGGAATCATTCCAATTTTCCTTGTTCTGTACCCTTTGAATGACGGCCAGGGAATTTATCATTGCAAGATACTCACTCAGACCCTATAATTATTCCTGTGGCTTTCCCCTCCAAATTGGAACCTGTATATAGAGCCCAAATCTTCTAACAGGGCATTTTTGATGCAGAACAAATCCAGACAAATTAAAACAAAGACTATGAAGGCTTAAATATATCTTATCAGTTTAGAATAGCAATGAGTCAGACAAAGTGGTTTAAATAATGCAGACAAGTGTGGATTTGTAATTATAAAACACTAATGAAAACAAATGTTAGTTTGAAAGGAAGAGGAAAAAATAAATGATCATTCAGTAGATAAATCTTGCTGTAATTTTCACCTCACTCGTGCTGTTTAGACTGGGACAAACTAGCAAGGACTAACTAGTATTAATTAGAACACCAGAGTAGAAGTCATAGGGTTGTAAATTTGGAGCTGCAAGGGACCTTAGAATCCATCTACTCCTGCTCCCTTATTTTACAAATAAGAAAACTAAGGCCCAGGGAAATGGTGACTTGATTGAGGACCCACATATAGTAGCCCCAGAGTCAGAATTCAAGCTCAGGTCCCATGGTTTCAAATATGCTTTCTCTCCCTCTCTCTCTCTCTCTCTCTCTCTCTGTCTCTCTCTCCCTCTCTCTTCTCTCTCTCTTTCTCTATCTCTCTCTGTCTCTCCTTCCCTCTCTCTTCTCTCTCTCTCTTTCTCTCCCTTTCTGTCTCCCTCTCTTCTCTCTCTCTCAATCTCTCTCTCTCTCTCTCTCACTGTACTACACTTCCTACCTCAGGCATAAACATGGGATGATGTCCTTTGCAACACTTCTCTTGGGTAATTCCTCACTAGCAACATTTTACAGCTCATTCATAACCACCATTCATTTCTTAGTTATGCTTGGTTGATTCTCAACTGAAGTTGTTCAGAAATTATAGTCATTCAACATCTCCCAAAGAGCATGAGTACTAACAAAAATGATCTTTTTTGTGGGGAAAGAAGAGGATGGAGGTGGATACCCTCATAGACAGGTTGACTCTATGACTGTGATCATCTATCAACCTTACTCAACAGGCTTCACTTTCCACATCTCTACAATGAAGAAGACATAACTGAAGGAGTCTGAAAGTTCTTCTTAACCCTGAGATTTTGACTTCTTTCTAGTCTAAGGAAGAAGCAGGGTTTGATGGAAAGCACACTATTTTTTAAGTCAATGTTAGTTGTTCTTCAGTCATTTTAGTTGTGGCCAACTCCATGACTCCATTTGGAGTTTTCTTGGCAAACATAATGGAGTGATTGTCATTTCTGTCTTCAGTTCATTTCACAGACAAGGAAACAGAGGCAAACAGAATTAAGTGACTTGCCCAGGATCACACAGCTAGCAAGTGTCTGAGGCCAGATTTGGACTCAAAAAGGTGAGTCTTCCTGACTCCAGGGTCAGCACTCTATCCGCTATACCTAGCTGCTCTTCGGAGTCAATGGACCTGGGTTCAAATCCCAGCTTAGTCCCTTCAAAACTATGTGACTTCAAGAAAATTGCAACCTCTCTGGCTCCAGTTTCCTCATATACAAAGTGAAGGGACTGGAGCAGTTTAATTTTAAGTTCCCTTCTGGGTATATATAGAGGCAGGAGGCGGCACAGTGGATAGTGAGTTGGGATTGGAGACAGAAAGCTCTGAGTCAAAGCCAGTCTCAGACACCTACTAGTTATGTGAACCTAGGCCAAATCATTTAACCTCTCTCTGCTTCAGTTTCCTCAACTGTGAAATGAGGATAATACTAACATCTGCCTCCCAGGTCTGTGATGAGAATCAGATAAGATGATATTGGAAAGCTCTCAACTCAGTGCCTGGCACAGAGGAAGTACTTAAATGTTTATTCCCTTCCACTATATCCTACAAATGTATGAACTTATCATAAACTATCTGGAAAGAAAGAAACAAAGAATGAAAAAAAAACACAGATACCACAGTCCTAATAATTTAAAATCAAAGCTTGAATAAGAGTTTTATTGTGCAGTCCAGAAGAAATGGTTCTATTTTGAAGATGAAAAGTCATCATAAGAGAAATTGATTTTTGTCATAATCTTTTCTGGGCTGGAGTCATACCATTGCCCTAAAAGATGGGAGCATGGATCTGTAGACAGGACACTACACTAAGAATCAGGATGACAGAAGTTCAAACCCTGCCTCAGTGATGAAGTTGGGCAAATCATTCATCCTTTCTGACCTCAGTTTCCTCATCTGTAAAATAAGGGGACTATGTTCAATGATCTCTATGGTCTTCTCCAACTCCATGATCTTATAAGCCCTAAAAGGTCCCATTCTAGGATTTCTTTCTCATATGTTATCAATTGGAGGTATCTTTTGGAGTCTTTCCTCTTTCTAACACTTGCTATATATATATATATATATATATATATATATATATATATATATATATATACAGACCAGGAAATGTCTCCACTAATCCTGAACTAGATTTCCACCATATGCCCATGAGTTCATGATTGTATGAGCCAATAACTGCTAAATAACATTTTCAACTTCTTATATCTTAAGCTCAATTTGCAAACCAGATTACTGACATTCTGCCATGAGGACTGAGGAGCTGAGTACAAACCACTTTGGCTGGTGCCTGCATTCTACAAATCTGGAGTTTGTTTTCTTCCCCAAAGTTGATTCTTTCCTAAAGGTAAGATTTTGTAACTAATTCTACTTAGGGCCTCCCAGCTGTAAGTCAGGGTGAGATTGGGTTACCCTTTCTCATATGTGTGAGTGACTTGACTAGCTTTGATCCCTAATAACCTTTGGCCTTTTGGGGGACTCAGAGATGGCATCATGAACTCCTTCTCTGTTTAAGGCCTCTGAACTCTGGGGCAGGGGATTAACATACCATTAGATCTAAATCCTCCTCCTTCTTAATTCATGGATATGTAACGTTGTTGGGGTCATGGGTTTATAGGCAAAAAGACCCATCAATCAATCAAACAATCAATCAACAAATATACATGAAGTTGGCTAGTATGTGCCAGGTAGAAGCTATACTAGCTAGTGGGGAAGACAAAGACAAAAATGAAACATCCCTTGCCTTCAAGGAGCTCCCATTCTCTGGAGGAAAACTATACATATACATGTAGGTATATACAAGATACAGTATAAGACTAAGATATCTCCATAGGACTTGGTCTAACATACCATCAATTCTCCTCCTATCCCACTTTTTGTTTTCCTTTTTTGTTGTCTAGATTTGGGTTCAATTGTTGTCTAATTTCCAGTAGAAATTAAACACCTGGAGGGCAGGAATTATCTTTCTTTCTGCTTGTATTTGCATTCCCAGCACTTTTCTAGTTGCCTGGGATATATTAATCACTTACTAAATGTTTATTGATGAACTTAGAAAAGACATTAGGCTGAATGACCTCTGGGTCATTCAACATGGAGGTCCTGTGGTTACCTAACTATCTTAGGTCACCCATTTTCTCATCTATAAAATGAGGGGGATGGACGAACTGGTATCTATGGGATATTCCATTGTTGTATTCCCTGTACTTTCCCAATATCATGCATTTCTCCACACTGCTCCCTGTGCCTTGGATGTCCTCCCACTTAAACTACTGAGATCTTCCTCATCTTTCATGGTCAAGCCTAGATATTACTACTCCCAAGAAACCTTTTCTTTTTCTTGCCCCAGCAAATGGTTATCTGTTCACTCATGACGCACTGCTTATACTTTTCTCATATACTTATCATAATTTAATTTGCATTATAATTGTTCATGTACAAAGGAGCATAGTGTCACAGATATATATATATATATATATATATATATATGTATATATATATACACACACACATACATACATATATATGTATATGAGTGTACAGATAGGGAGATAGTTAGAAGAGATTTTAGAAATCATCTGGTCTAAGAAGCTTATTTTATACACATTTTGTTTTCTTTACCTGATTGTAAATCTCATGAAGGTGAAAACTGAATTTTATTTTTCTTTGTACCTCTCTAGCACCCAATATAGTGTATTGCAAAGTTTGTCTTTTGGAAATAGATTTTTGTTGCTATCTTTTGTTTTTCACCACCTACATTTTCTCCCATATCCCTCTGCCTCATTCCACAATTTTATATTTTAATAAATGTTTCTTGACTCTGGAATGGCAAAAGAGAGCTACAATGTGGTGAAAAGATCGTGGATTTGGAGTCAGAAGATTTGGGTTCAAATCTTGGCTTTACTACTTAACTTTCTGTACAATCTTATCCAAGTCTCTCTTCCCCTCTAAACATTATTCATAAAATCAGAGGGGGAAAGATTATAGGATTTTTCTAAGATTTCTTCCAGTTCTTAATTCTATGATCTATTTCTTCATGCCTCTGGACATATAGTAGACTGAGTTATAAGGCAATCTTTGCATATGTGGGAAAGAGGAGCAAAGAGGGAATAATAGAATGAGCATAGGCAAGATATGCAAACAGGAATATATTTATTGCTCTTTGGAAGCAATAAGAGAAACAGTCTTGTTGACCAGAGCAGAGGCAAGTAGTGGGACATAATATCCTATGAAGTAAATTGGGTCTGAATTGTGAAGGGCCTTGAATGTCAGATTAAAGAGTTTGGAATTTCTCCTCTAGCACCAGAAAAAAGAAAATTTGTCTTGGTTCAGCTCAGATGACCCTCACAATAAAGTAAACTGGGACCAGGCCACTAAGTGGAATTTCCAAGGGTAGCAGGTCACTGTTTTCCCACCCCTTCTTCACCTTTACTGCCCTCACAAACCACAGGGTAAATTCTTTATTACCCTTTGGGGGTAGTTCAACTTGACGTGTTGTCTTGCTTGGTCCAATGGCAATGTAAAACCATGATGATTCAACACTGTTTTTCTTGTTGTACTATCACCTAGAGAGATATCACCTACAAAAACCTACCATGTCTTTCTTTCAGAGTCCCATGCAGTTCTTTAAACTTTCATGCGTATTTTCAAGTTTACCTTGGTTTTTCCAGGCAAGATATTATTATGTATATGAACAGTGGCCTTCTGGAAATAATATCTTAACTTAAAGAGTAACTCAGTTGGTAGGAATTTGAGGTGCTAGAACAGGCTGATGAAGGAGATAGTTTTGGAGAGCAAGGACTTCCAAATCATTTAGAATAGTTGACCACCCACTTCACCAACACAGCTGACTTATTTATACTCCCCAAGTGGGTTGTACCTATGCTCGTTTTGAAATGGGCCAAGGCACACATCTTCCTTTATAACTTCAGAGACTACTGGGAAAATCTCTGCTGTATGCATTGCTAGTTTCTTTCTTAGCTCCAAGGAAAAGGAGACAAGGTCTCTGCTGACAGTGACAGTGAGTCTTCAGCTCTGAGGTTAACTCCCTCTGAAGCACTCAGCCCTCCTTTCTCACGAATGTATCCCGACCTTTCCCTATATCCTATGTCCTCCTTTTTGAGCCTTGCCAAAGATCCATCCCCCAGAATTCTCTTCTAATCCTCAGGGCCCACCTTCATTGAATTTCAAATTCATCTCCATTATATTCAACTACCTTCTCTTCTTCCAGCTATGTTAATACATTATGAGACTTGAAAGGAGGGAAAAGAATATCCAGATGCCTTCAGTTTCAGGAGGAGAGCCAATGCCTGAAATTATGAGCTCATGTCTTCATGACTTCAAGCATAAAGCTTTAAGCAACAAATCTCACTCCTTCACTTAAAATTATTCCTTTCTCAAGGATTCTCAACCTGAAGTCTGTGGACTTTGAAAATAAATGTTTTGAAAACTGCTTTTCAGTATAATTGGTTTTCTTTGTAATCCTCTGCTTCTTTATGCCTTTAAGAACAATATTCTGGGAAAAGATCCATAGGCTTCATCAAACTACCAAAAGGGTCCATGACACCATACATCATTAAGGACCCTTCTTACACAGCATTGCCCCATCACTCTGACCATTTCATGTGTAAATGATCTCCCTTTCATTTTCAGTCTCTTTTTTAAAATGTTTTTAAATTTTATTTTTCTTGTTTTTTTCCTAGTCTGTATTTTTTACATTTGTTTATTTATTTATTTTAAGTTTTCAATATTCATTTCCACAAAATTTTGAACTCCAAGTTTTCTCCCCATGTCTCCCTTCCCCCCACCCCAAAATGCCTTGCATTCTGATTGCCTTTTCTACCAATGTGTCCTCCTTACTAACATCCCTCCCTTCCCTTATCCCCATCTTCTCTCTTGTCCTGTAGGGCAAGATATATTTCTCTACCCCATTACCTGTGTTTCTTATTTCCAAGTTATACACAAAAACAATTCTCAACATTTTTCAACATTCCAACTTCTCTTCCTTCCTCCCTCCCCACCCATACCCACTGAGAAGGCAAGCAATTCAACATAGGCTATATATGTCTAGTTTTACAAATGACTTCCACAACAGTCATGTTGTGTAAGACTAACCATATTTCCCTCCATCCTATCCTGCCCCCTGTTTCTTCTGTTTTCTCTGTTGACCTTGTCCCTCCCCAAGAGTGTTGACCTCTCATTGCCTCCTCCTCCCATTTGCCCTCTCTTCCATCATTCCCCCCCCACCCTGCTTATCCTCTTCTCCCCTACTTTCCTATAGTGTAAGATAAATTTTCATACCAAATTGAGTGTGCATGTTATTCCTTCCTTGAGCCAAATATGAGGAGAGTAAGTTTCATTTTTTCCCTCTCACCTCCTCCCTTATCCCCTCCTCTGGAAAAGTTTTCCTTGCCTCTTCTATGAGAGATAATTTACCCCATTCCATTTCTCTTCCCAATATATTCCTCTCTCACGCCCCAATTTTATTTTTTTAGGTATTATTCCATCCTATTCAACTCACCCTGTGCTCTCTGTCTCCCTGTCTCTCTCTCTCTCTCTCTCCCTCCCCCCCACTCTGTGTGTGTGTGTGTGTGTGTGTGCATGTAATCCCTTCAACTACCCAGATACTGAGAAAAGTTTCAAGAGTTATAAATACTATCTTTCCATGTAGGAATATAAGCAGTTCAACTTTAGTAAGTCCCTTGTGATTTCTCTTTTCTGTTTATCTTTTCTTCAGTGAGCTTTTGAACCTCCTTTTCCATTTGGTTAATTCTGCTTTTTAAAGCATTCTTCACTTCATTGGCTTTTTTGGACCTCTTTTCCCAATTGAGTTAGCCTATTTTTAAAGGTGTTATTTTCTTCAGCATTTTTGGGGGTTTCCTTTACCAAGCTGCTGAGTCACTTTTCAGGATTTTCTTGCATCTCTCTCATTTCTTTTCCCAATTTTTCCTCCACCTCTCTTACTTGATTTTTCAAGTCCTTTTTGAGCTCCTCCATGGCCTAGGACGATTGCATATTTATTTTGGAGGTTTTGGGTGCAGAAGCCTTGACTTTTATGTCTTCCCCTGATGGAATACATTGTTCTTCATCATCCAAAAGGATGGGAGAGAATATGGATTGTTCACCAAGAAAGTAACCTTCTATAGTCTTACTTTCCCCTCTTTTTTGGGTATTTTCCCAACCAATTACTTAATTTTTGGGTCCTTTGTCAAAAGTAGGGTATACTCTGGGGAGCTGTAAGTTCTCAGTTCTTCCAAGATAGCACAATCAAAGGAGAGGAGTATACTCCCTGACCTTAGTCATGACTGAGATTCAGATCAGTTGCTCAATTCCTCCAAGGTCTTTAGGCATGGGCAGGGCTGCCACTGAGGCCTGAGGTTCAGATCAACTGCTCAATTCCCCCATGGGCTTTAAGCTGAGGCTCCAAAAATGGAACAATGGATGCTGGCTGCTGCTTGCCTGCTGTGGCTACCCCAGCCGCCACTGCCCACTACTGCTGCTATTGCCACTGGAGCTGCTGCCACCACTGCTGCCTCTGCCTGGGGAGGAGGCAGAACTAAGGGAGGACCCTGCTCCCTTGTCATGGAGGTGAAAAAGCCCTCTCACTGACCCTTGAAGTATCTTTGTCACTTGTGGGTTGAGGAATATGCAAACCTCTGCCTGCTCTAGCCCTGCTTTTCCTGGGGCCATGCAGCCAAGGCTGGCCTGGGTTCCATTCTATGTCCAGTGCAACAGACCTTTCCCATCGGTCTTCCAGGTCACCCTGGGCTGGAAATCTCCTCCACTCTGTTGTTCTGTGGCTTCTGCTGCTCTAGAATTTGTTGAGAGTCTTTCTTTACAGATATTTCCTGGGCTGTAGGGGAAGAGCTAGAGCATGTGTGTCTTTCTACTCTGCCATCTTGGCTAATTCCCACCCCCTCCCATTTTCAGTCTCTTTTGAATGAGTATTATATATGTCCCTGGATCTTACAAATGCAACAGTGACCTCTCCCAGATCTTAAAGTCCCTCCATTTTGTCTGAATTGACATTGACTTTTGGATCTGCTGTGGAGCCCTGGGAAAGCTGAAGAAAAGATAAAGATTAAAAGAAATAAAAAGTCCCATCCCAGGTAAGAGGTATCTTTCTGAATGGATCTGGTTCCAAGTTTCCCAGTGACTGAACGGTACAATTTTGTTTGTCATTTTTTACTGAGATGTTTGATGCTAGCCATATGGATTGGCTATCTAAGGATAAAGAAAGTGACAAGAGAGACAGAGAAAAGGGGTAAGCCCATGACCAAGCAAACTACAGTCTCCTCCCTAGTCCAGAGTAAGACAAGAATTTCTCTCTAGTAAGGCATTAGGTTCACCACATCATCCTCAGCTTTGCAAGCTATAACCATAGGGCAATGTTTGCAGAGAAGCCAAGGAGCTCATAGATATTTGAGGCAAGTTGAGAAAACCACCATCCTCTAGAGCTTCTGTTAACTTAGAGTCATTTTAATGACTGGATTAGTCCCTTCTCTTGACAATGGAACTGCCTGCCATCTGCTATGTGGACATGGAGGTAGCTGTATGAAGAGATTCAACTCTACCTTTAAGAGCAGATGAAACTAATTGGAATGAAATGAAAATGATGACTTTGAATAACTGGCAGTTCATCTGAGAAGTGGTTAAGAGCTTTGGATGACTTTGAATTGTGTCATTTATTGCCTGGTGAGACTATAAGGTGGATGAAATATAGTATACACAGATAGTCATTGCCTCCTTCTGGTTGAACCCATGAGAGTGCAGAGGCCATCTGTACCAGACAAGGCTAAAGGGCTCATGATTTTAGATAATGAAGAAACTTCTAATGGTTACTGAGATGAAGGAGCTTATGACTCAGTACGTGTCCAAAGTGAACATCTTCCTTTCCAGTCATTCTCTTTGAGTTCTCCTGGTGACATCCTGGTGTTCCAACTGAGGAGTGCTGAAGGATAGGTGTTTCTTTACACAAGTATCATGGCAGCCACCTAAACAAGTCCATACCATGTGGATCACACCTATACAATGTTGTATTCAGTCTCTAGAATACCAGGGAAGAGGAAGAAGAAGACATATCCTCTGCCCTCACTGGAATCACATGATTCCACCAGGAAAGTTGCTGTCAAGAGAGGTCACCCAGAAAGGAAGTGAAAGGCAGAAGTGTTGATCAATTCCTCAATCACATATTAGCCAAGTGACCCTGGGAAAATCACTTAACCTCTCTGAGACTGTTTCCTCATCTGTAAATAAGGAGGATAGACTCAATGTCAAATTTGTAAACTTATGGTAAATCATAAGGGGCTATAATCCAGGTTGTACTTTAAAGGGAGCTTGACTAAAAGAACAAAGTAGGAATCAGAGCTAGAAAAAAATAAATGTAGAATTTGACTTCAAGGGAAAAAAAAAACAAAAAATATCCTAGAGAACCTGGCAGAAATTTCACATCACCCACACTTGATCCAAATAGACACCTGGGTACTCATTCCTCCTCCCACTAAATTCCTGCCCCACCCACTACACAGATACAATTAATTGGCTCAAAAACCACCAAACCAGCTTAACTCACTAAGTTATGAACCCCCACCAGGGAATAACATGTAGTTGAAAGCCAATGCCATGAGCCAGACAAATTATTGTCTTCCTTCCTTATAAATCAGTGTGAAGGCTCACACCAGATGGAGTGCATTACTGGATCAAAATTCCTATAGCAAGTTCTCTTCATGTCACTCTTCTGCTCAAGAAGCTTCAGGGGCTCCTTATTGCCTCTAGGATAAAATGTAAATTCCTCATCCACACACTGAAGTCCTTCTCAGTCTGGTTCTGGACTACCATTACATGCTGACTATACATTGCTCCCCCCCCCCCCTGCTTTGAGTCATGCTGGTCTCCTTGCCATTCTTTGTGTGCTACATTCCACCTCCTGTTACTACATCTTTCCACAGGCTGGCCACCATGCATGGAATCCTTTCCTCACCTCTGCTTCTTGGAATCCCTAGATTTCTTTAAGGCTCAACCTAAGTGCCATTTCCTACACAAGGTCTTCCCTTATTCTCCTAGTTGTTAGTGTTTCCCTCCCCTGAATTACTTTGTATTTTTTTTATGTACATGTTGTGGCTATTTGTTTTCATAGCAGGATTTATTTTGCTTTTTATCTTTGTATCTCCAAAACTTAGGGGTTTGCATCCTGACCTGAATTGAATCAAATCCCTTTTATAGGGTAAGTAAGAAAGATTCCTAAGTCATCCACATAATTGAGAATACTCTCTAGAGTATAGATCCATGGGCATTCCCTGGCGACTTTGTTCTAAAACTGAAAACTATAGTAAAAGTACTTCCCTGATGATATTTCTGACATCACCTTGGTATATTCTGAGGGTGAATAGATGGAACCCTACACTATTTCCTTTAGTTTTCCCAAAAAGTTCCTTAATTTTAAAAAAAGTTATTAATGCACAATAGATAAATCAATTTAATAGTCCTTTGAATAGATCACAATAAGTATTTTTCTGATGATCTCAAAACTCTTTACCAACATCTATCATAGAAGTCAAAGTAAATCACAGAATAGCATCTCAAATCTAAAATGTAATTCAGAGATTCAACCCATACCTGAAGCATGAATCATCTCTACATGTCATGTGCATGCCAATCATGAATGGTACAGAGTGATGATGGAAAGTGGCCAAGAACATCATTAGATTGTTACCAAGGAGATCAATATAGAGAAGCCTAGGAGAGCTAAAGTTGCATACAGGTGGGGGAAATCCAAGAATTATCAGAAAGGAATTTGAACTGGGTCCAAAACATAGAGGAGATAATGATTGACAGGAACAGAACCAAGGAGAGAGTGGATGCAGAATTTCAACGAACGTTATGAGAGCATGTATGATATAATGGAAAATGCACCAAGCTTAGAGAAATAGAATTCAAGTTTTGTCCCAGCTTGGCCATTTATTGTTTGCCTAATCTTGGGTAAGTCAGTTAACCTCCTGGAATCTCAGTTTCCTCATCAATAAAACCAAGGTCTCAGAGTATATGGAGCCTCAGACCCTTCTGGATCTATAATGTAGTCATGCTTCACTCAGAGTTCTACTGCATGCTAGCTATTCATATATTTTTTCTTTCTTTTTTATAAAAGAATTTTCTTCTGAACTTAATCATCCCCTCCAGAAAGAGCATTTACAAACACAGAGAACACAAGAATACTCTACAAAACTATGAATCTCTACTTCACGCTACTTGCTTTTAAAAAATATGCAATAAATTCTAAATGTTAGTCTCAAAACTGTCTCTCTTTTCTGGGTTTCCTTCTGAACTTCTGTTCTTTTCTGTGATTCAAAAGAATGTTTCAGTGACTAATTTTTGGCATCACCATCATTGAAATCCTTCTGAAAACCAAGAGAAGGAAAGGAAAAAAACCCATGTCACAAGCAAGCATAATTAAACAAAATGAATACACATAGTGACCATGTCCAAAAACCATGTCTCTTTCTGCACCTTGTGTCCACTGGTTCTCTGGCAGGAGATTAGTAGCTCATCTCATCATCAATCTTCTAAACACATGAGTGATCATTGCATTGGTCAAAATGCTGCTCTTACATGTTCCCACTGATCATAATAAATCATATTTTTCAAATTATTCCAGGGATTAAATGGATAGAAGAAGGAGTGTATTTTTATGGATAGAATCACAGGCAAAGGAGTAAGGACTGAAAAGTACAAGCAATCAATCAATACATCAATCAAACATTTGTTAAGCACTTACTATGTGTGAGGCACTGTACTAAACACTGGGGATACAAAAAGTCTGAGAGGGGCCAGTAGCACAATGTTTTTATGTTTTAAGGAGAGGAGTAAATTAAAGTAGAGAGATATGTTGAGGCTACATTGTGGGCAAAATGTCATTGAATGACCACTACCTTGGACCCCATTCTCTAAATAATGTAATGGGCTTTATGGAAATGACTTTGTTACTATTTTTGGTATCCTACTTGGAAATAGTTACCAGTTTTCAGAAGCCCCTTTATACAACTGCGCGTGTGTACATGCCCATGCTTTGTAATGTGCTATGTGTTGAGGGAGAATACAGTTCAGAAAAGGCAAATGATCTTTTCGACAATCAAAGAATAAGAAGTTAATCACCTTGGATTATGAATAGCATGAAAGAGAATCTGAGTTGACAGTTGTCACACTAGATATTCCACAGTTTCCATTTGTCCCTTCTGTTCTTGCTAATCACTGTCTCTTCTGGGCCTTGGATTTGATTGGAATTCTCTAATGAAAAGTCTGTAAATAACCTCTGTCAATTTGAGCAGGGTGGTTGGCAGGGAAGTTTGAAAGAGTGGTAAAATTTTTAAAATAATTTTAATTTGATATGGTGAGCATCAAAATAGAAAAGAAGAAATGGTTAAATGGAATAGCAATACGAAGTCAAGGACAATTAACAACAACAAAAATAGCCATGCATACCTGCCATTTACAATGACTAAGGAGGAAACTTACATATATGCACAAGAGAGAACCATTCTGGAGGGCCTATTCTTGTGGGTGTGGGTGACACATGTATGATTCCCACACAGTACATATTTTGGAAAATGCTTTTCTATTCATATTTTTCTGACAGTAATGGCAATAACCACAGTAAGAAGAAACCTCTGGAGGGTTTGGTAAATGTAACTTGTAAAATTTTGGAGACTCAAAGAGTGAAGTTGTTCCAAAGTTCTAGACTGTAATGGAAAATCCATGGCTTTCTATTCTTGTGGCTGGTATGAAAATGGGAAACAGGGAAATACAATCTTTTTTTTTTTTTTGGAAAACTGTAGGCTTGGAAGCCTCCTTCATACATGAGCAAAATAAGCTGCTATGGAATTAAAGGTTATAATTTATCCCATCAGAGGTTAAATGAAAGAATTTCAGCCTTCATCACATTTGGTTGGAAGATGGTAAATCTAAGCATATTCATTTCTAAGAAAGTTACTACAGTGACTGTGAAGGTCCCCAAATCATTCAAATAGGTTAAGTTATTCATCAATATTTGTGTAAAAGGCAAGACTAAAGAAGATGAGGCTGAGCTTCAGCACAGCCTCAGTGTCAGGACAGAGTTCATATAAGTTCTCAAAGCAAATATTTATTTGACTTCTGCTATTAAGTTGGATTTTTACTTTGTTTATCTGAAGGTCAACTGGTCATTAAAATTTTTTCCTACTGGGAACTCTTATGATAACTGGCAGTTCATCTGAGAAGTGGTTAAGAGCTTTGGATGGGTGTGTTGTTGCTCTAAACTACCCTAAACAGCAGATTTTGTGACAGTAGTTTTAGAGCAGTGGCAAAGGATTTGTCCTACACTGAGGCCTGTTGTACTTTTTCTCATATATCCTGACAAACTATGTTGTGTTCAACTGGTATGGTGATGTGTTATCTGTTCATTCTGAAGAAACATGACCCAATAATTTTTTTTTTGGTGGTATTTCTCAGTAATAGGATTGGATTTAGACTTAACTGACCATATTCTCTTACCCTGTCATTTACAATGAGATTACAGTGCTCTGTTTTATAGAATTATACAGATTCTTAGAATTGTGAGTTCAGATATCTAGTCAAACCCTTCCCTGAGCAAGAATTCCCTCTGTGACATACCTGACAGTGTTCATACAGCTTTTGACTAAAGACTTCCTGGAAGAGAACTCCTTCCTTCCTGAGTCAACCCCTTCTAGCTTGGGACAATTACAGTTAAGGAGTGTTTTGCTTATATCAAACTGAAATCTACATTTCTAAAGCCTCCACCCATTATTCTCAATCCTGCTTTAATGTAGAACATGTGTAATCTTGCTATCATACTGCTGAGTGACAATCCTTCAAATTCTGGAAGAGAATTCTCTCATCTGGTTGTTTTTTTCTTTCTCAGGCTAAACTTCCCCTGTTCCTTCAACTGACATTCATATGACATTGACAGAGGACAAGGCCTGTTCCTCAGTGTCAGAGATGTGACATGTTTCAACCATGCACATTCTGGGCACATGACCAGATATATATTCAAATGAAATGTATATATGTGTGTGTGTGTGTATGTGTGTGTGTGTGTGTGTGTGTGTGTGTGTGTGTGTGTGTGTGTGTATACGCACATCTATCCCTTTGAATGTATTCTTTGGCTTTCTTGTCACTTATATTTCCTCCATGTGTGTTCTCTGTTTCTTTGTATTGTCAGAATTTCTTGGACGAAGAACTCAAGGTTCGAAAAGTACAAGTGACTTACAGTCACTCAGCTATTGAACCTGAGACTTGAACTCAGGTCTCTTGATTCCAAGTTCAGTGCTCCTCCCATGGAAATGCTAGTATTACCTTAGATATGAGAAATGTTGGGGCAGAGACAAGATGGTGGAGCAGAAAGACTCACATTTGCTAGCTCTGAACCCACAGCCCATGGATTTCCTGTAAAAAGAACTCCTGACAAATTCTGGAACAGTGGAAGCCGGGCAGAAACACAGTGAAGGAGATTTCCATTGCAGAGAGCCCTGAAAAAATGACCCCAGGGGTCCATTGAGCCCCAGACGGGAGCGGAGCCCTCCCCTCCCCCTGCCCTGGCCACACTGCACTGAGAGGAGCGAGCAGACCCCAGCAGGCTTCAGGGACCGTAATCTCTGGTGGCCGCGAAGGTCCCTCCACCCACAGACTCACAGGTCAGTGACAGAGATGGGCTGAGAGGGGAGCAGGGTATCTTCGGGACTCGGACCCCCTCAGGAGGCAGCCGCTGTGGCAGAGGCAGAGGCAGCTTGGCCTGAGGCTCCCAGAGCAGGCAGGAGCTCGATAGCAACTCCATTACAAAAGATCTCTGCTCCCATTGAATAGCAGTCAGGCCTGCCACCAAAAGCCCTGAGGCTGGGGAGCAGCATTTGAATCTCAGACCCCAAGCACTGGCTGGGCGGACCTAGGCCTGGGGTGGAGAAGACTCTCAGAAGTCAAGTAACTGGCTGGGAAAATGCCCAGAAAAGGGAAAACAACTAAGACCATAGAAGGTTATTTTCTTGAGAAGATGATTCTGCCATTCCTCTCTGACGACGAAGAGATCTGCTTACCATCAGTAAAGACATAGGAGTCAAAGCCTCTGTATCTCAAATATCTGAAATAGATACCCCATGGGCTCAGGCCATGGAGGAGCTCAAAAAGGATTTTGAAAATCAAGTTAGACAGGTGGAGGAAAAACTGGGAAGAGAAA
>CM053769.1:496483991-496532826 GCA_028658325.1 Potorous gilbertii
TTGGTGATATGGGTAATTAGAATGTCCAGTGTATCGGGGAGGGGAGAGGGGACAAATGGGGAGAAAATTTTGGAACCCAAAATCTTGTGAAAATGAATGTAAAAAGTTAAATAAATTTATTTAAAAAATAAAAAAAAAAGATATGAGAAATGTTTAAGCAGAGGCTGAGCCAGGGTCCATAAGTGAGGTATATTTTAGAATTTGTACTCTTGGCAGCTTTGAGGATTTCTAGGTCAGAGGAGTCAAAAAGTGTTAATTAGCAATTGGAAGTTGGAGTTTGGAGGGCTGAGTTTGTGGTTCATTCTCCTCTTGTGATCTTATAGGCAAGCACTGGGGATCTAGGTGAGTTGCTGTCCAGCTTTCCCCTCTGGAGAAACAGATCAGATCTAGCAAGAGCAGCAATGACTGCCTGTGGGGTTGTCACTGTGCCCAAGGACAGCCAGGAACTAACAGTGATGGTTGGTGAACCTTTTACTGAGGTAAACCCCCTTGCCTCTGCACCAGGAAAGGAAGCACCTCCCACTGAGTGTTTCAGTCCTCTCAAGTTATGTCTTCTCCTCCTCATGATGAAGGAAAGTGTTCAAAAATAGAAGGCAATTTCTTCTTCTGCAATCAGTGGGCTAATCTGGTTACTTTATATATAATTAAATTTACTGTTCCCTTTTGTCTCTACCCTTTCATTGTCATTTTATTCCTCTTTAAACAGAAATAGAATCGATAGTCACTAATTCTTGTTACATTGTTAATACTAGAAGTATCAGCAGAGGCTTTAGGAAGACTTAGTCTGGAATGAGACAGAAGGCAGCATCTCGCTTCAGCATAAGGCACAGGGAGGTGTTGGCAACTGTTTCCACTGGGAATCACAACCACACTGGAGGCCCTTTGAGGTAATTCTCTTCAGCCAGCTCATGTATCATAAGCAGTTAATAATCTAAAATGATTTTTTAAACCCCAGATATAGTAAAGATAAACTTGGAAGCCAAGGAAAAGGAATTTGTCATTTGTGTGTGGTCTCTTTTGGATCCTTTGATGGTGTTTACACATTTCCCCTGGTGATCATTTTCTGTGCCCTCAATACAGGAATGAGAATTTACATGAGAGGAGGCCACACACACCATTTAAGGAGGTCACCTTGACCCAGTGATGTGTTCAGTAAATGTTTAACAACCAGCTCTCTGAAAAAATATGATGTACATACAACACATGAAGTTTTTTTATGTTTTCTGTTTTTTACATCACCATGGTATCCCACATATCCCTTCCCCTCTCCCTCTCTGAGAGCTATTCCATATGACAAATAGTGTATTTTTAGAGAGAAAAAAATTATCACAACTGATCAATACATTGAGACGTCCAAAAACATGGGCAATGTGTAAAACCAATGGACCTCTCACTTCCAGGAAGGGCAAGGTTGGGGATGCATTCTCATATTTCTTCATTTGAGAGATATTCTCTAATATCTTTCCATTTGAAAGATGCCTTCTCACATCTCTTCATTTGAGAGATGACTTCTCCTTTCTCTTGACTCATTCTTTACAGTTTTGTTACATTTACTCTTATTTTTTTGTTGCATCACTGTTCTTTCCATATAATGCACTTTTAAGTTTCATCTGTCTCATTTAACATTTTCTCCATCACTTTCTTAAGTCTTTAAGTGAACAAAACAATAAATCAAACCTAATTTATAATATTTGCTGATTTCTGAAGTGAGAATGCTCATACTGAAAATGTAGCAATAGGCTCTGGGGACCTTATACAAGCTAGTTACAACATACCCCTGCCCTGACCTGTGGCAGCCTTTACATGTTCCATGCCATGTAGGTGAATCTTTCTTACCTGGGAGTTCCCCATACTAATGAGATCACTAGCCCGGGATCTTTCCCTACTCATATTATCACAGTCAGTATTAGCATAACCAGGGACTGGTTAATCTTGGCATCAGAGCTGCGGCTTAGGATGGGCATATAAATTGAGAAACCAATGACTACTGCCTCGAACAAAACCAAAAAATAATCAGTCCAGATTCACATCTAGGATTCTGAAGCCAAAGTAGAGGTAGGCAGAGAAGAATTTGAGGCATATTATCATTTCTTTCCTCCTGTAGATGATGAGGTTAAACAGTGACTGGATCCTTTGGGTGTGAGTGTACCTGCAGGAGGATGGCATGAGCTTCCATTGGCCTCCAGGAGCACAGTAGGAAAGATGGAATCTGGCAACTGCTTCTGCAGCTGCTACAACTTTGTGATCAGGACAGTAAGCCATCCAGAAGTCCTTGAATGGAATCCACGCTGGGTTTTTTGGCTTGCCAGTCTTGAATTAAAGTCATTTAAGACCTACCTAATCAGTAGTGAAGATGGAGATTCATCTAGCAGCAATGACACATTTGGACATGAGTCAAAAGGACCAATATAGGACCAATAATTTATAGAAAAACTGTTTTAAGTCTGAACACTATTCCCTGTATTCAAAGAGGTATAGAAGAGAGTATGACCCCATGGTTTGGGGGAATATACTTGTACTTGTATTCTTGCTGTATCTTTGAAATAAATAGATGTGAAAAACGCACCCTCAAAAAATAAACAATATTAACTGGTTAAATGAAACTGAGGAATTATTTACTAGCAATTAATAATGAGGATAAAGAGGCACATCCTGAAACAGGGGCTTGAGCCAATAGCATTAGAGAAAGACACTCCCAGTCCCTTGGGAATATCCCCAGAACTCTGAGTGGAGATGAAATTGGCCAAGCTCTATCTCCTGAAAAGCAAAGCCAAAGAATATTGCACCATATACATCAAAGTCATTCTTGGCTACACTCTGTCTATTCCTCCCCACTCTAACTCCCCTAAGCCTTCTTTTGTAGCAAAGACCATATCTGATATCATATCTGGTATACCAGGTCTCTACTAAAAGAATGGGGGTAAGTTTCATCATCTCTTCCTCTAAATAACTAAGAATGTTAATCACTATTACTCAGAGTTTGGCTTCTTTTCAATGTTATCTTCATTTACATGATTGTAGTCACATGCATATTGTTTTTCTGGGTTTGTTGCTTTCATTCTGCATGTGTTCCTTCAATTCTTCTGATGCTTCTCTGAATTCCTCAAATTTATTGCTTATTATGATGTAAGAATGTTGCATTACATTCATATGCCATAATGCATTAAGCAATACTCCAAAAGATAGGCACATATTTTGTTTCCAGTTTTCGGCTATGACAAAAAGTGTTACTTTTGCTATTTTAGCATATTTAGCCTATACATTGTGTTTTTGAATACCTTTCATGATATTCCAGTAGTGGTACCAATCTCTCCTTGAACTCTCTTCTCTCAGTTCCTATTCCCCTTGATTATAGTAATTCCTGTTATTTATTAATAATTTTAAAGCGAGCAAAGCACTTTGCAGGCATTACAATTATCTGCATTTCTCAAGTGAGGAAACTGATACTGATAGGTTATGTGACTTGCCTATGACTTTATAGCTAGTGAAAGTCAGAAGTAAGATTGCCCTCCTGGCATTCTCTGAGGGAGACTCTTCTTATTTCATTCTGATACCTTTCACTCTGCATCATTTTGTAAAAGTCTTCCCAACTTTCTTGGAATTTTTTTTATTCATCCTTTTTTACATTTCAGTAATATACTATTATATCCACATACTACAATTTTTTATCTTTTCTCCACTCAATGAATGTCCACTTGTTTCCACTCACAGCTTGGTTGACTAATATATTTTATTTTGTAGGTTTAATTTTTTTTCTTCTTTATGAGGATATTAATAGATAAGAATATTTCCATTTACAGAGAATAGCAGAAAAGGAAGATTATGTATAAAACTATGAATGGTTACTATGTACAGATTACTGAGGGCAGGGGAGTGTTAAGCATATGTATTAAAGTCAGCATAGAAATTCCAACATTGCTTAGCTTAGGTGTATCAGAAGCAGGATTTGAACTCAAGGCTGCTTGACTCCAAATGAACATGCCATACACTATGACATATTGCTTCTCAATGGTAATTTCTGTCTTGTCATTTTCTCTCTACTCATCTAGAATTGTCTATGAGTCTTTAATTCCAAAATGAATTAATGCATTCCTTGCACTAGTATTCCTACTCAAACAATACTTGAACACATATTCCATTTACCCTCAACATTTTCCTATTAAAAACGTTGTCAGTGTTTTTCTTTCATGTCACCCTGATGTGACCTCATCGTTGTCATTTTTATTGTCTTTTCTATATCTTCTACTAATTTTCTTATTGGTTCTTTAACTGCTTCATTTTATTTAAAATTGTGTTCCTCATTGCCAAGACGTGTCACATTTTGTAGAGTGAAACAAACTGGGAAAGTGAAACTTTCAGTGGGTTTCTGGAAGAAAAAAAAGGCAACTCATATGAGAATTGATGGCAGACAAATAGACCAATAGGAGCCCAGAGTAGGCCAATGTCCTTAAGGAGGTCTGTGAAGGATCATCTGCTTTCAGGAATGCTGACGTGAAACATGAAGCACACCAAAAAGAGAATGAGACTGGAATGGGACCTGTAGCACCCCAAGATGAACATTGAGGTCTCAATTCTGCCTCCAAAAACATGATGAAATGGGCCAGAATACACTCCGTTCTTTCACGATCAGATTTGTTCAGCCATATTTCAGTTGTATCCAACTCTCCACAACCTTATTTAAGGTTTTCTTGGCAAAGATACTGGAGTGGTTGGCTATTTCCTTCTCCAGTATATTTTATAAATGAGAAAACTGAGGCAAATAAGATTAAGTGACTTGCCCAGGGTCATACAACAAGTAAGCGTCTGAGGCTGGATTTGAACTCATGAAGATGAGTCTTTCTGACTCCAGGCCTGGTGTTCTATTTACTATGGCACCATGTAGCTGCCCCATGATCAGATAGATATATCCTGTTTTAAGAAAATCAGATAGTTACTGAATTTTCTATTTTAGTTCATTTATATAAAGAATTTGAGAATTTAAAAGGACTCTGTGTGCTTTTACAAAACAATTTGAAGTCCTATGATTTGAGTTCAAATCTTGGCTCTGCTCTTTTCTATTGACCATGAAAGAGCCAACTAATCTTGGAATCTCAGTTTCCAACCTTCCAGGTCTCTTTTAAATGTATGTTCGTCCTTTGTTGCCGAAGAAGACCATGCCATCAAAGAAATGATGACATGACTTGCACTTGCTGTGCAGGTCACCAGCCTCATTTCTTCTCCAGAGCCATTTGAATCCAGTGACCAAATATTCATCAGGATGTCTGGAGATGACCCAGGATGAGGCAACTGGGGCTAAGTGACTTGCCCAAGGTCACGCAGATAGTGAGTGTCAAGTGTCTGAGGTGAGATTTGAACTCAGGTCCTCCTGACTCCCACATTGGTGTTCTATCCACAGCACCACCTAGCTGCCCTTGTCCAACACTCTTATTTTACACTGAAGACTTGACTAAAAATTTTTAGAAGCGCATTTTTCACAGGGCATTGTTAACAGAAACTAGTCTTGGGGTCATGATTACATGTGTTCGATTCTCACTTCCAATACATACAAACTGTGTGATCCTTGGCAAGTCATGTACCCTCAGTGTCCGGTTGTAATCCTCTAATTGCAAAACAGTTGACAGTCTAAGTTAAGGATGTATTTATGCGCATGCGCACACACACACACACACACACAGTAAAGCACTAAGGGCTGAGGTAAAATTAAAAATAAACTTTGTCTCCAAAGAATTTTCTCTTTATTTCTAGTGGAAATAGAATGAAAGGGTAGGAAGCAAATGAGGAAATGTAGTACAAGTAAATATAAACAATTTACTCAAAGCAAGACAACTGATAAGTGGCAGAGCCAAGTTTATTAACATCCAGACTCCTTGTCAGAGGTGTGCTACTAAATATTTAACAATCAGATCTCTGAGAAAAAAATAATCTCATAGCATACTGTTAAGCCAAAATTTAATCTGCATAGTGAGAAATTTTCTCTATCACTTTCTTAAGTCTACAAGCAATCAATAAAATAATAAATTGAGCCCTTATTTGTAGAATTTTCCAATTTTCAAGGTGTAAATTCTCACCTTGAATTATTAACAGTCAGCTCTCTTGAGCTGGTATAAGCTGGCTTCAGAACACCTTCTAGGCATTAAGAAATATTTTCTACTTTACCTCCTTATTTCTACTTAATCAAACATAAATTTTTTAAAAAGTCTGTGTTTTACTCGTATTCAGGGTCATAGTTACTAGATAGACTTGAACTGACATTAGTGTTTGTTTATCACATTATTATTCTGCAGACTTGGAAGCAGTTTTGCAAGCTGCAGTCCCACATGTGTACTGTGACAATGGCTTCCTAACTGATCTTTCTGCCTCCAGGGTCTCCTTTCTCTGAGTCATTCTCCCCATAGCCATCAAAGTGATGTTTCTAAAACACATCTGACAGGTCAATCCCTTCTTAAAAATCTTCTCTGGCCCCTTCTCATCTTTAAGATAAGCACAAAATTCTAAGCCTAGCAAGGGAAGCTTTCCACACTCTGGCTCATACCTGCATGGCATTTCAGTCAAAATAACGTGACAGTTCTTTCCCACGCATGACAGTCCAATTTCCACCCTTTTTCCAGCAGCGAGGATGAGCTTTTTTTTGTCTTTTTCAAGTGCCCCTTGTAACAAATGATACCTACTTGAGATATGACTGGCTGAACTTGGGATATGATCTACATTCAATCTATTCAGTCTATATGGAGGATAGATTGTCAACCCTAACTTGATTATTCCTATCCTCTGTTCTGGGGATCTCCGACTACCAATTCAACAAGGGGAAAAAAAAGGAAGGGAGAGAAAGGGAACAAATATTCATTAAGTGTCTACTATATCCCAGATGTTGTGCTAAGAACTTTACAAATATTTTCTCCTTTGACCCACACAACAACCCTGGGAAGCAAGTGTTATTATGAACGCCATTTTAGAGTTGAGAAAACTGAGGCAGATTTAAGTTTGTCTTGCCCAGAATCACACAGGTAGTAAATGTTAGGAGTTAAATTTGAACTCAAGTCTTCCTGACTCCAGGTCCAGCATTCTGTGTTCTATAGCACCATCAAGTTGCCATAGAACTGCTTGCCACCCTCCCAAATATATTATATAGATTTTTATCCTTTTGTTCAAATAAATGTTAAAATATATTAACTAGTATTTATGAAGAGAAAAGATTCAATAGTACTGATATAGATATAATTCATTTAAGAAATTTTATTAATTTTATTTTACTAATTATATTGCATAATTCTAATTATTAATAATTAATCATTTTAATTATAATACTATTTTATTTCATTTTATTCATTCTTTAATGAATCAATTCAAACCAACCAACTAGTATAGTGGCCACATAAGTAGAGAAAAACTTTACTTAGTACTTACTATACTGAACTAACTTCTAGAGATACAGAGAAAAGAAATAAAACATCTCCTCACTCTCTAGAATTCTGTGGAAGGGGAGGAAAAGGAGGGATAATGGAATAGTGGAATAGTGATGAATATAGGACTTGGGGCCCAGAAGACCATAATTCAAATCCCACCTCAGACACCCAGGAACTGTGTGAACATGTCTTCCGTAATCTCTGTGAGCCTCAGTTTCCCTATCTGTAAAATAAGGCTCATGGCACCTATTTGCTTGTTTCATAGAGCTGTTGTAAGCTCAAATGGGATGACATATGTAAAGCTCCTTCTGAACTTTCAAGTACAGTATAAATTTTAATGTGATTATTATGATTACATAGATAAATGAATAAAAAGTGACTTAAAGCATTAACAACTGAATGGATAAAGGAAGGGCTACATAGAGAAATACTATTTGAAATGTTTCTTGAAGATTGAATTCTGAGAAACCAAAATGAGGAGGAAGTGGATTCCATGAATAAGGGATGTCTACAAATGTATAGGTGTGGAAGATGGAAGGTCAACTTCAGGGAGTCTACAGTCTAGGTCAGGGTGGAGCTGGAATGTAGAATCCATGCAAGAGAATAATGAGATGCTTCTCCAAAGGGATGTTTTCTGTTTACAGAAAGACTTAAGTGCCAGGATAAGAAGTATGCATTTTGCCTTAGAGTCAAGAGGTAATCACCTAAGGCTTTTGAGCATGAGATGGCACGATTAGATCCTTACCTTTGGAAGATTGTTTTGACAGCTTCTGTAGAAATTAAAGAATAGAAATATCAGATACAAGGAAATCAATTGGTTTTCCACCTGTCCAGGTGAAAGATGAAGAAGGCCTAAGTTAGTATAGTGGCCACATAAGTAGAGAAAAGCAACCAGACATGGGAGATGTCAAAGAGGTGGAATTGACAAGACTTGGAAATTAAATGAACACAAGAGATGAAAGAGAGGATAAAGAGAAGGATGATTCTGGGGTCTTGCATTTAAGAGACTGGGAAGATTACAGTATCCTCCACAGAAAAAAAGAATTTTCTAGGAGGAACAAGTTTAGGTGAGGTGGAGATGCTAATTGGTGAATCTACAGGCGTGGGGAGCCTATGACCTCAAGATCACATGTGGCTTTCTAGGTCCTTGGGTACAACATTTTCATTGTGTCCAAGTGTTCCAGAACAAATCCCTTTATTAAGGTAATTAGCCTGTGACATTTGAATTCAATCAAAGGGCTGAACTTGAAGACCTAGAGGGCCACATGGGCCTTAAGGATGGAGGTTCCCCACTCAGTCTAGGATGAGATTTCGAAGAAGCACATGGCAACATGGTAATAGAATTCAAGAGAGACAGTAGTACTGAATATATAGACTTAAGAACCATAAGCAAAGAGATAACATTTTGTCTAATGGAATCTAATGAAGTCACTATGGAAAAAATGTAGTTGTGTGAAGGGAAGAGGAATGAGGACAGAATTCTGAGATGTGAACCAGAGGATAGAGGGATTATCAAAGTCAAGGGAGGAGAGATTATCCAGGAAGACAATCACCACCACTGTCAAAAAGTGCAGAGTTGACTTGGGATAAGGGCTGAGAAAAGGTCTTTGAGTCTTTAACTGTTGAAAGCACTGCTAACTTTGGAGGGAAGAATTTTGACTGAGTAGCAATACTGGAGTGTATTAGATCTGTAGTCAGGAAGGTCTGGATTCAAGTGATTCTTACCAGAGCAAGTCCCTTAATTTCTCTGAATTTCAAACAATTCTTGTTTAAATCATACCTAGCAGGTAATAAATAGATGATGAGCTGCCTTGATGGAAGGTGTTTCCATTCTGAGTAAATCACAGATCTTTAATGTAGTGGAATCAGAAGCCTGACCCGTGAGGACTCAAGAAGATGATGGGAAGTGAGAAATAAGAGATGTTAAGAGTAGAAAACTCTAGAAGTTTGGTGCTAAAAGGGAGGAAAGTTATGTGATGACACCATGAGGAAATGCCAGGGCCAAGCAACGATTTCTAAAGAATCATGAAGAACTCAACCCAGCTTATTATCTACCTTTTAATTAATTATTCTTACTAACTTGTTTAGTTCTTTTAACTCTATTCTGTGCTGTGAATATAATTCTGTTCTGTGATATGTGGTGTTGTTAGTATCTTTTAAATCAGTGCCCTGGGACAAAGCCCCAGTTGCCTCACCTTGGCTACTGCTCAGCCTTCAGTCCTCTCCTACTTCCACAGATAAATGATTTCATTAACGTGTGCCCTCTTTCACTGGCACAGATCATTATGTCCTAACTTCCTTCCACCCCTCACTTCCAAGAATACCCTTCACCAGCTGCATTTAATGACCACATCCCTATACTTTTAAAATACCACAATTTGCATGAAGCATTGAAGAATCCCATAACTCTCTTCTGGGAGGGCTCTTAATTTAGATTTACATGTTTATTTACATTCTATCTAGGATCTAGAATATTGCTGGCTCACCCCAGCCATGGAGGAATAGGAGGAATCTAGCAATAATAAGATTTCAATCATTCACAGTCTCTTTTCTTACCCTAAGACATGACTAGGGGAACATTTTGTCCAGTGATATTAGGAAGCAGACTGTCCTAATCTCCTCTCACTCACACAGATCATGCGAAGCCCAGAGAACCACTCATTGAAGGCCAAATGACAAAAACAGAAAACTGTCCAAGGCAACTTTCTCTCAAAATCTTCGTTCTGGAAATAATGGTGGATGCTAAGGCTCCTTACTTGATTTGAATAAGGTGATAACATTTCTATAAAACTGGTTTTTAGAGTGTTTCAAGGCAAGGTAGGAAAGTTTAACCTGGCTGCTTCAGCAAGGAGCCCATAGACTCCAAGAGGGAATTTGCTGAGTTTTCATTTCATGGTTGAAGTTGCTGCTCTCAAACTTCAAGATCACAGAAATTCATTTCATTGCAATATAACACAAGGAAGCGCTTAGGTATGAACTGAGTGAAAGAGAAGAGAATCCAGAGAATTCTCACATTTTCAACTTCAGAATAATGCAGATGCAGATGACTATCTATGACTTCCTGGCTCAGACCAGGCGCATCAGGAGAACTAGCTTTCTCAAGTAGGAGTCCATCATGGCAGGGAGCCTCCTGGTCTATGCTGTGGGAAGGGATTGTCTTGCCAAATAGGAGGCCTATGATAGCCTTTGGCCAACCTGCCTCCAAACTGTGGCAGATGACCACAACTCTAGGGAGGTATGCAGGGAATTGGTCCTTTTTGCATAAAGTCTGTCCATTGACTTAAGTGAGACCTAGGAATGATTCTGCATCTGAGTACAGTGAGAAAAGGGCAAATGCTCTATTTCATGTGACCAAAGGTACTACCAGGTTTCCTGCATTTAAAATGGAATGGAAGCAAGAAAATACAATTAAAGTGGGCCATTGGGGTAAATATTGTGCCTAATTTTCCAGTTTCTCATTGGCAGTATCTGAATGCCTCCATCCTCACAGTAACTATACCCTGGGGTTCCAGTGGGATTTTCATGCCATCAATATTAGCATTACTAGGATCATGTAGTTGGTACTAGAAGTGCCTTTGGAAGCCATCAAATCCAACCCCTTTCATTTTATATTTGAGGAAATTAAGACTGAGAGAATTAAAGTTACTTACCCATAGTCATGCAGCTAATAGGTATCTGAGACTGGATTTAAACTCAGACCTCTGACTCCAAGTCTAGCATTCTCACTACTATGCCTTCTGGCTCTCTCTCTCTCACTCTCTCTTTGATGTCACAGAGCAACCAACATAGGCTTCCTCATTCTGATTGCATCTCAAGTATTCTCAATTGGAGGCCACCTAATATCATGGGAAAGGGGCTGCCTTGCATTGTCTTGACATTGCATGGACAGCAATGTCAGTGAAACTTACAGTTGACATGTCCGTCAGTTGTCCCTCACTCTGGCTGTCTGAGTGGCTTATCTTTTTTTCCTGGTTATTATAATTTAATAGCTCCAAAGCATAAAATAGAGAATGCAACTCTGTAATCTTTAATCTCTTATTTTTGATAGTTCTTCCAATTTTATTGTTCATCAAAAATCTCTTGTGATATAACATCATTGAAATATAGACTCTTATCATTAGAAGGAACTTACAAAGCTATGCACAAGTGGCCCAGTATTCCAAGTCAAATCCTTGCTCAGGACTTAGGAAGAATTGGTATAATTAATCAAGGACTTTCTTCCCTCTTTGAGCTGCCTGATCTGCTACTTGACCTGACTGGGCTTCAGGAAGCTTTCAAACACCTGCCAGAATTCCCACAGGAAGTCTTCATATTTCCCTAGTAGGAGGCTGTCTTTGGTTATATATGGGATAAAGTCCATCTTGAGACATTTTTCAGGAAAAAGCCCAGCTTCTCCTGATCACATGTCACTTCACAAAAGTAAAAGGTCACAAATAGTCAAGAAATGGCCAAGACACAAGGCAGTCAGAGGGCAAGAGGAAGTGGTTGGTTCATTTATACAGTTGTCAGATTGCCTCTGTTAAAGACAGTCTGCAGACCTAGGGTCTCCTTATTCCCCAGTTGGCTGTCTGAAATGTCCTTGCATGATGGCATTTTGTCATGTTGGTCCTGCCAATTGGGAAGTGGAAAATCCCCACTTAGAGCCTAGCAGAATGGGTCTACTATGCCCTTCTCTGACATTCCCTAGCTATTAAGGAGTACCAATGACTTATTGATTTAATTCTATTCACCAAATATTCACTTACCATGGAACATTTACTGGTCCTTGTGGGATATATAAAGATTAGGTGTGTGTTCATCCTTCGTTGCCAAAGAAGACCATGCCATTAGAGACATGACGACATGACTTTGTTTTGAGTGAGGGAGGGCTGTGCAGGTCACCAGCCTCATTTCTCTTCCAGAGCCATCTGAATCCAGGGACTAGATCTTCATCAGGATGACTGGAGATGACCCAGGAAGAGGCAATTGGGGTTAAGTGACTTGATCAAGGTCACACAGCTAGTGAGTGTCAAGTGTCTGAAGTGAGATTTGAACTCAGGTCCTCCTGACTCTTGCACTAGTGCTCTATCTACTACACCACCTAGCTGCCCAAGAGATTAGATAAAACATGTATGAAGAAGTAATGCAAAATAGAATTAATAAGTGCATAAAATGAGGTTCAAAGAAATGCTTTGAGACCTGAATAGGAAACAACCATTAAAATTGGGAGAAGGGTGAGCATATCTAAACTGGAACTTGATAAGTAGCACTGGTGGCATTAAAGATTGTGAGGGAATAGACATTCTAGTAAATTATATGAGTAAAAATGGATTAAAAAGAAGGCATAGGAGGTGAATGGGGTAACATATTAACCCATTTTAATTCCAGTGAAGGGAGGAGCATGAGATTTTAATTCTCTCCTGTTTCTCATGCTGATTCATTCTTGGCTCTCTATATTCCCTTTGCCACACTCTAGGTTGCTCAATCCAGTGTGTGCCAACCTAGACTTGACTCCCTGACCTCCATTTCTGTTGAGAGCTCTTAGCATGACAATTTCTTTTCTCCTCTTCATTTGCCATGACTGTGATTCTGATCACCAATTGTGATGTCTGTTTCTGGCTCACATCCTGAGCTTTCTTCCCCACTGAAGCATATATATGTACTGATTTCTGAGTTTGATTTCCACCTGTCAATCCATAAACAATCATTTATTAAGCATGTGCTTTATACTAGGCATCCCTAGAGCTTAACACAATGCTGGCACATAGTAGGTATTTGATAGATGTTTATTGACAAACTATGGTAAGTGCTGAGGCTGCAAAGAAAGTGAATAACAGTCCCCACTCTCAATTAGGTTACAGTTTAATGAATTCTTGTCCAATTACCATCTAAAGAGACTCATGCTATCACTGTTTAATATGTTCCTCACATCCCTGAAAAATGTGGTGGAGGGATGGGACATATGTGTAGTATCCACCTTACAGGACTATTGTGAGGATCTTAACAGATGATCTATATAAAGTGCTTTGTGAACCTTGAAGTGATATATATTAGTTATTATTCTTGTTAGTTATGATTGTCATTTTTCCCCCATCTCACTGAAAAAAATCCCCATTTCCACTTAGATCCTTCTTGTAGCTTGCAAATCTCTTTGCTTCATAATAATTCGGAAAACCATTTAATTAGATTAATGAAAGTGAATAAACCGAGACATGTTAAACACATGTATCATAAGATCCAGCATTCCAGATACTTCCCAGTTCTAACTCCCTTTTCAGGATGAAGAAATGGAAAAGGAAACGGCAAACCATTCTAGTATCTTTGCCAAAAAATGTGGTCATGAAGATTTGGACACAATTGCAAAACTACTGAACAAGAAGCAAAACACTTATATAATACTGTAAGGTTTGTAAAAAGCACTTAACATGTAAGAATCATTTCATTCTCACAGCTCTAGAAGGTAAGTGTTTGTTATCCTCATTCTATGGAGAGAAAACTGAAGCTAAAAATTTAGGGATATGCCTAGGCTTGCAGTTAGCCTCTGAAGAGGAATCCAAACTCATGTTCCTAACTCCAAGGTCAACACTAGAGTTGCAATGCCCCTGAACTCCTTCACAAATGTCTTATAAAACCCTCCCTACAGCTCAAGTGTGTATGAGTAGGATATAGGAAGTTAGCCCCTAACAGGTTGCCCACATTAGCAATAGGGCAAGCTGCTACAGAAGATATTGGTGACTTACTAAATGAGCAAATATAATATCAGGGTCCCTGAAGACCAGTAGATCATGGGAGTCAAGCCTAAATAGAAACATTGCCCCTAAATCTCTTCAGCATTGTTACAAGGATCAAATGAGACAGGGTGACCTTGGGCAAGTTATTTCTCCTCTCTAGGCCTCAGTTTCTTTATCTATAAAATGAAGAGTCAGACTAAATAAGCTCTAACTTCCTTTGCAGCAGTAAATCTATCATTCTAGAAAGATTAACAGGCAGCCAGAGAACAAAAGAAAGAATCAGGGCAGGAGGCAGCAATCAGGAATAAGAGATTCAATCACCTGTCCATGATGCTCAGATGGATACAGAAGAAGACAATGGTACTCAAAGGCCAGTTTCATCAATAACCAGTCCCATCTGCTCTTCTGTCTAAAGGTCTGGCTTGGTGGAATTCCAGAACCTAAGAGTTTCATCCACTGAGCACCATCAGGAAACATGCAAGATATTAAACTAACCTATAAAGGGAGAAATTGCAACATTTACAGAGGATTTATCACTTAATCCTGGCTATACATGCAGTCAGAGAGGAGACCTTACTCCTTGTTCATAGTAGTTTACCAAGTCGACCTCCTATTTTTAATAGGTCTCTTTATAAGAGTCCACAAGCCTCATCCTGACTGAAATGGATATTAGATCATTTCTTGGTTTCTGTCCAGTGGATTTCAGTTTGGCAAAGCTATATGTGTCTCAACGCTTCTAAAATCTCATTCCCTAATCTACTTCATTCTGCCCTAATCCTTAGCACAATCTTTTCCTGTTCCAATACATTCTCTTACTTCTTTTCTAGCCCACAAGGAACTTAGAGTCACCTCTCTCATCCTAGACCCTCTATCCTTTTATTTGGGGAAGGACAAGTCAAGATACCTCCCTCTCTTTTCCCCACCACCCTGAACCTCATAGTCTGAATCATTAAATTGCAGAGTTGGAAGATGCATCAAAGTCTATGTAGTTCAACTCCTGCCTGGCCAAGATTACTCTCTAGAGAGGTTCTCAAACTTTTGTGTGTCTTATAACCTTTTGGCAGTTTGGGAAAAACTATGGACTCTTCAGTCATGTTCTTAATTAAAAATTATTTAAGATTAAGAAGAAAATCAATTATACAAAAATCCTGTTTTCAAAATACTAAAAAAATATATATTTCAAAGTTCCTCTCTCCCCAGATTAAGATATCTGACTCTAAAAAATTCAAAATTTTCTTATCCAGCACCATTGTTTGGTGACTTCTGGGAAGGGAAACCTACCTATCAATGAATTCTGCTTTGGAATAACTCTAATGAAGGAGGAGAGATGAAGGAGAAGGAATAGGAGAAAGAACAAGAAGGACAAGAAAGAGAAGAATGAAAAGAAGAACCAGAATGAGAAAAAGGAGGAAGAGGAACTTCAGCAATAAAATATTAAGAAAATACAGAGAAGAAAATGGAAAGGAATCTGAAGGACACACAATAAAGCAGGGCATTAAAAATGCTAATGTGTTCTACTCCTAAAATAGTATGCAATAGCAGTTCATTATTTAATATAATTTTCTTTTTTGTTGTTTGTTGTATATTGAAATTTTCACATTTGTTGATGCTTATATTTAAAATAAAAAGACAATTAAAAAACCAAAAATCTCTAATAAATCTGTAAGTTTTAAGGAGTAAATGGTTTTAACAGTAAAAGTTTGGAGCAACAATTACAACTTTGCCACAGACACATGTCACTCTGTAGAACATAACTGGAGTGTTATTAGCCTACCGTATTCTTCTCTCTGCCCTCCTGCCCTGTTCTACATTTAGAGGATGGTGTTCAGTCTTTGATTCCGAAATGTCTGTCTGGAAGATGGACAAGAACGATAGTGGGGAGCCTTGAAACGATATCATACAAAGTTTGGTGAAGACAATTGGGCATGTTTAGGCTGAAGGAGAGAAGATTTATGACAGGGGGAGGGAGAGCATGATAGCTTGTCTCCAAGTATTTTAAGAGCTGTCATGAGCAAAAGGCATGTCTTCTGCTTGCCACCAAAGGGAAAAACTAAGAGCAGTGGGCAGAAGTTAGAGAGAGATCAAATTTGGCTCAATATTAGGAATAACTTCTTAACCATTAGAACTATCCAACAGTGGAATTGGTTGCCTCAGAACACAATGAATTCCTTGTTTTTGAATTTTCTTTGAAGGAATATTGGGTGACCACTTGTTGGGAGTGTTGTAAAACAGATTTCTGTGCAGGTACAGGTTGGACCAGGTGGCTTCTGGGCTTCTTTCCAATTCTGAAATTTTATGAGGTGTTAAATTATGCCATATCTTCTCATTCAATCATTGTCTTTTGAAAAAAAAAGATATTCCTATGTCTGTTGGCATGTGTGCACATTTGTGTGTGTATACACACACACGGGGACAATTTTAGAACTTGCCTCATGTTTTCAGCACAGTCTATTTTTGGAAATAGGTTTCAGAATGATTTTATTTTTCTGATCATATCTGTCATTTCTTTCATGTAGAGGAAATCCCCTCCATTCATGCAAGGATACCAAGTCTACAAATTATAGTCTTAGATTGCTTGAGGGGAACTGAAGGAGCAAGTCATTTCTCCATGATCACAAAGCTAGGATGTGTAAAATATGTAGAATTTGAATTCAGATCTTCCTGGATCCTAGGCTAGTCCCATCCGTGGTGCCTCAGCTGCCTCTCATCCCTTGAAGCTCTCTGGTATGATAAGGAAGAAAATACGTTAAGCTCCTTACTGTGTCCCAAGCCTGGCAACTGACACACTTAATAGTTAAACTCTTCTATGTACATGGATAAACAAATTAATCTTGATTTTTTGAGAAATCTGAAATGGTTACCATCAGTGGTTCAGTTGGTAAAGAAACTGCAGCCCAATTCTTCTTTTTCACTGGGAATGGAAACTGAGGACACACTCAAGGAACAAACTTCCCTCTGGATGGTCTCTACAGATTCAATGTAAATCACGTCCTTGGCAAACTGATCCAAAGGTCCAACTCTTTGAGACGGGAGCCGAAGGGAAGCAATGCCAGACTGTATCATATCATTCCTCTGGTCCATGCTCCCATCATCATTATTAAAGTTTTCGCTAAGGTTTAGCAAACACGCCTGCTGAGTTTTGATATTCTTTTAAAAAGACTGAAGTCCCATCCACAGAGCCAGGCTTTAATTTGGCAAACTAAAGTGATCCTCACAAAGAGATTGGGTGTGAGCCAGTTGAACTGAAAGACACATTTGTGTCTTGCAACACAAGGCCATGATTTGGCTGTAAGCACGGTTCCAACAATTTTCTGAAAGTGCCTCTTCCCATTAAGAGCAAGAGAAAACCAAATGTTTGTATTGTGGTCGTTGGTCACATGGTGTGTGTTGTGATCTGTTGACACCAGATATCAAATGCTCCATCAGAAAGCCTGAAATGCATTTAACCAGATGATGGAAACATGTTCCATGGTTGATATAAATATAAATATTATAAGCACAAATATAATTCACTCACACATATATATGAGACAACATGGTAAATTCAATAGAAAACTAGCCTTTGAGCCAGGAAAACATTATATTGAAGTCCCATTTCAAACATTTAATGTCTATTTGATCCAGGGAAGGTCACATAAACTCTGTGTCCCATAAAACTCTCTAAGTTGTATGTTGGAGAAGACTTACTGATATGTATGTCCCTTACTGAAGTTCCCTAGAAACAATAAGATCATTTTTTATGTATGCACAAACACAGGTATAAACATAGATATCCTTGCACACCTACTGACATTACTCTGAAAGAATGTCTGACTAAGAATTGTCTGGGATGTTGCAATCCTAGGATACATACAACTAGGCACAAAACTTTTACTAATCTGATTCAGCTCCTTTATAGACTATAGATATGCTATAGAAATATATCCAACATAGGTTGAAGAGGGAGATAATACTAAAGAGTCACATAATTCATAGAATAGAGGACTTTCAAGTATTCTTGATAGAAAGACCAGAACTGAAAAGAAAATTTGACTTTCAAACACAAGAATCAAGAGAAGCATGAAAAGGTAAACAAGAAGAGAAATCACAAGGGACTTACTAAAAGTTAAACTGTTTACATTTCTACACGGAAAGGCAATATCTGTAACTCTTGAAACTTTTTTCAGTATCTGAGTAGTTGGTGGGAGTTGAAGGCCTGTGAACTTAGATCAGTACTGTCCTTGTTAAAAACTTCAGAAAATGGCACAATTTTAATGATGAAGTCTCTCATTCATGTGTGACTTGTACCTGATAATGAAATAGAAAAGAGAAAGAATACCAAAGTAAGGAGGATGCTCTGTTTCCAGTCCTTTGATCCTTTAATCAAGAGGAAATGTGGCTTAGTAGAAACAGTCATGGACCCAGAAGGCAGGATGGGTGTGTCACCACATCCTGGAGGAGCATAGCCATTGGTCTTCTCTTCAATAGGTCAAAGGTAAAATTCAAACCCTGGATTTCCTGTCTCCAAAGTTCATTTTCTATCCATTGTCTCATGCCATCTCTCTACATATAAATGATTGTAAGCACTCTTAACGACATTATTTCACTTCTACTCAGTATTTCTAAGTTGATATTCTCAAGTAACCTATTTGACCCAGCATGTATTTTTGGAGGCCATCTTGCCAGTGAATGTACTTATCCAGATGTAAGAACCACAGATTCCGTTTTTCAAGTTTGTCTCTAAATGTTTGAATCCATGTTTATGCATGGATTTTTATTTTGTGTCATATATAGTTAAAACCAAGCTTGCATGTCCATTCTGAAGTACATATTTACAAGTTTGTGACCCCGGACAAGTCACAGAATCTTTATATGTCTCAGGTAACTTCTTAGATCTGAACCTTAGTAGGAAATGTGTTGGTGGAGGTTGATGGTTTGGTGGAGAAAGTTCTCACACAGGGAGGTCCTCTCCCTGAAGAAGTTCCAAATCTATATCCTTGTACATTCAGAGAAACTGAATATCTGGCAATGTTCTACTCAGTGTTAGAGCTGAGACTCAAATCTAGATCCTCTGACTCAAGTCCAGTGTCCAATATTTTGTATCATATTGGATCTGGAAATAGGAAGACCTGAGTCCAAATCCTACCTGACATATGAGCAGTTTGACCCTGGGCAAGTCCCTTAATCTCTGCCTAGTCAGGTTCCTCTTACTGTAAAATAGAGATAATAGCACCAACATTCTGAGGTTGTTGAGAAGATAAATTGAGATAATATTAAAATAGTTTGAAAACCTTAAAGCACTATATAAATGTAATGATGATGATGACACTACACTGGCACAAGATTGACCAGTAGCTGAGAATCTTTTATGTAACAATAGGCATTCATTGCTATATTAAACAAATATCCCCAGGACACTAGATTTTTTTTTTAGATAAAATTCCAGGCTGTTATCACTGCCATAGTCTTTCATTACCAGGAGAACAATCACCATTAACTGCGTTCCAGGCTATTCCACATTCTCAATATGTTGTGGAATTAACTAAAGGGCTTAGAATTCAACTCCAAACAAGGCAACACATAGCTTAATGGATCATTGGTGTGGGAGTTATATCTGTTGGGACAGATGGCAAACACCTCCAAACTTCATCCTGTGTAATTCTCATCTCTAATCTTCTATAAACCCTAGCATATGGGAATGGTTTCGCTTCCTGATAGTAAGTTTGAGACCTAGAAAGGACCCAGAGATCACTTCCTCCAATCCCTGCATTTCATGGAATAAGAAATACAAACAACTTTGCCAAGGTGAAATAACTAGTTAGTAGCAGTCTGCATGTGAACGTAGGTCCGTTGATCTAAACCCTATGTTCTTTGTACTTTACCACTCTGACCCCTCCTTTAAGAGACCGTTTAAGAGCTGATAAGCCAGTGAAATTTGAACATTCATAAAGGCCAATAGATATATTAATCTATCTGTCAACTAGCATCTATTCAGGACCTACCAAATTCCAGGTCAAATATGACATTCTATTGAGGGAAAGAACATGTATCTAGCAGCACATGTGGAAAAAAATATATACATACATATATATATATATATATATGTATATATATATACATATATATATATATATATGTATATATATATACATATATATATATATATGATGGCACTAGCAGCTGGAGAAAATAAAATTAAATAAGGATTTGGGGGGGTTGATAGAAAGAGAAAAGAAAAATTCACTATTGCATATCCTTTGAACTATGTAATAAATGAGATGCAATAATCTATTTTCTAATATTAACCAACTAGGCAATAATACAAAGGATTCTGCATCTATGCATTGGATTAATTTGACAGCATTTGCTGAACTTCATACTAAAGTTAAAGGGTTAAGAAGGCTTTATAGAGGAAAAATCTCCAATTTGTCTCCAAAGAAATTTACATCATTGAACAGATCCAATATTTATAAGTGCGTTTCCATGTCATTCATAAGTTTATTCCCCCCCCCCCCCCAATAAACGAATCTCCAAGTGAATTTTTCCTATGTCCCATTTCTGCCCTAGGGCATCCTTCCAGGGCAAAGCTCTTGCATGTGACTACCAGGCACATGTTGAAACTCTTGGCAACATGATACCAATACAGCTTCAACTGATCAAAGCTGGGTTGTATTTTTTTTTAATTTCAGAGTAAGATTTATTAATTCCTTTTGCTTTTACACCACAGCATTTCTGGATATGCCCTGCCCCAGAACTGAACCCTGTTTTGTAACTAGGAAAAATAATCAAGCAAAAACAACATTCTGACAACGTATTCAACATTCTGCCCCATTAGCCCCCTACATCTCTTCTAATAGGAAAGACATATGTTTCATTGGCTATTGCTGTTGTCTGGCACCAAGGTTGTTCATTATATTTACTTGAAATATTAATCCTTTTATTGATCTTGGAATCTATTTCTGTACTGTCTAATTTGTAGATTTGTCAAACTACCAATTTGAGTTACAATATGTTACATTTTTTATTTTCTGCTTATATGTATGTGTTTACGTGTGTATGTGTGTGTATGTGTATGTGTGTGAGAGAGAGAGACAGACAGACAGACAGATAGACAGAAATAGAGAAAAGGGTAAAAAGATGGGTAGTGATGAACTCGTGGTAGAAGAGACTAAACTAAATTATTAACAAAAGTTAAAGTGGTTGATTGACTATTAAAACACATAAAATCATAAAACTGTAGAACCTCAGAGCTAAGAAAGACCAGGCCAGTCCAAATTTAAAGGAGGAATCCTGTCTTCAATATCCAAAAGTAGTCACCCAGCTACCACTAGGAGATTTCTTGTTGTTATTTAGTTAGTTAGTCATGTTGAGTCTTTGTGACTTCATTTGGGGTTTTCTTGGCAAAGATACTGAGTGGCTTGTTATTTCCTTCCTCAGGTCATTTTACAGATGACTAAACTGAGGTAAACAGGGTTAAATGACTTTCCCAGGGTCACACAGTCTACACCAGATTTTAATTCGAGTCTTCCTGACTGCAGCCCCACTGCACCATCTAGCTGCCCGAAGATTTGTGCTATTGACATACTCAACACATTGCATAGATGTCCACTCCTCTTTTGGACAGTTCTAATTATTATGAAATATTCTCTCCTATTAAGATGCAATCTAACACTTTGTAGATTCTGCCCACTGGTACCAGTTCTCCTGGGGTCAGGCAAAACAAATAGAATCCTTCTTCTTTAAATCTTTACAGAACATATGTCCACTGCCAAGGTCTTCCCTTTTCTAGGACAACTATTATCACTTCCTTCATATGATTTTTATATAGCATATTTCTCTGTTCTGGTCTCTGTCTTCAGATTCTCTGCATGTTTTGTCAATGTCCTTGTTAAAATGTGGTGCCCAAAATTGAGCACAGTACTCTAGAAGTCGTCTTAATAAGTTGGAGGACATTGTAACTATTAACCTCCCTCATTCTGAACCCTCTGACACCAGCAGCTTGGTCTGAGATTTCCTTATGTAGCACTTTTCCTAGTTTCAACATGCTGGTTATTTCCGTTGCACTTTTAGCCCAGCAAACCCCACACAGTGTTTTTGTTTTTGACTGTTGCCGACTCAAGCACAGAAACCATCCTTGATTCATACTCCTCTCCTCTCCCATTCTCTATTTTTTGAATCTGAGTGAGAAACTTTGAATTTATTTCTATTAAATTTCACACAATTGGATTCAGCCCATCATTCCAACCTGTTACCACCTCACCACTCAGCCACAATTGCTCTACAGTATATACATGGCTTCTAGAAATTAGGAAGGAAAAAAGAAAAGGCAATTACTTTAAGTTACTCTCTGTCCATATTTATTTGCATATTCTCTCCTCTTTAGAGTGTAAGGTCCTTGAGGCTAGGGACTATCTTTTGATTCTTTCTTGTATCCCCAGCATTTAGCACAGTGCCTGGCAAATAGTAGGTGCTTATTAACTGTTTATTGAATTGAAATGAGTTTAATTAAATTCCGTTCCATTCCATGATCCCAAGCATCTTAACTCTTGTACCAGGCAAAGAGAATGGTACTGCATTCTAGGTCTTTGCTGAAGACTTTTGAACTTAGTCCTATTTGTTTCAAGTTTAAAAAATGCCTCTGGAATGACTTCCATAATATTGCTCTACTTTAATCCATGCCTGAATTTTATCTTCCATATCTGTAAAATAAGAAGATTGTACTAGGTCATTCCATCAATCAATTTACAATTGTTTTAGGGTGTCTCCTATGTCCTAACATGACATTTCTAAGAAAAAGATTCTGAAGAATAACATGGAACTCCACCTCAGTTACTGGATAGAGACAAAGCAGATGGATCACATCAGGGTTAGTTAGAATTCAGTGATACAATTTCTGAGTCAGGAGGAGTTACACACACACACACACACACACACACACACACACACACACACCAAAATGTAGTTTTACATGTTTAAAGAGTAAGGTTAGATTTTTGCCCTTGAATGTGTCTACACACACACATACACACACACACACACACGTGTGCATGCATACAAAGTAGGGCTTCTTTAATTCAAAACATGAAGGATCAGATAAAATGAACTTTGAATTGTTCAGGTTCAGCACTTGATATTAGCATCAAAGCAGAGACTGGAATCTCGTTGGCAAAGGCAAGAAGTTACTCCAAAGTCAGTTCTGTTTTGAATAAGTCAATACCAAATTAGAGAGATTCTCAAAAAATATATCATAAGAGAGGCATGGCATGAATGCCAACTGTGCCAGATGAACCCATTTTCACTGGCATGCAAGCTGGTTGCCATTGCCACACCCTGTTCTCTACTGTTGACTTTGAAAATCACTGACAGACAGTTCATCCCATTCTTCTTCACCTCTCTATGCTTGGAAAAGCTGCCTACTGACATGTGCTCTATTCTCTTTTCCTGTCTTCTCTTCTCCCTTGCCCCCACTGTAGGATTTGAGATTACACCCAGCCCTGTGGCAAGTTCCAAGGAAAGGCACTGGAGTTTTGGCATACTCCTTGTAAAGGTTGCAATTCTTGATCTATATAATTCAGTGATGTCACATCTAACAACAAAGCTAAAGGAACAGTTAGCAATTTCTTTAACTAGAGTCTCACTTGAATGTCTATTGTCCATATTCACTTTTAAAAATTATGTTCTGTCCCAACTAAATGAATTGAAGCCCATAAATAAAATAGATTTCCACTTTCCAATTTTGTTTGACTTACAGAACAGAGAATCAGCCAACTCTTTCATGTGCTGAAATAAAGGCATAAGGTTTTACTTTGGTGAACAAATTATTACCCTTCACAATGTAACTATAAACAAAATTGATTTATGAATTTGATCACTGTTCTTCCCTGTTGTGAACATTAGTCAGTATTTATAGCTGTTATAACATAAGTAACTTTTACCTTTAGTTATCTCCAATTATCTCCAAGCCTCAGTTTCTTCATCTGTAAAATTCTGGGATTGAACTAGATACTCTTTTCCACCTCTGTGGCTCCATTACTCTATATAAACAATTTTCCAGCTGTAAGTGATTTCTCTTACTTAAGGATGTCTATAGTACTTTGTATTTCTCAAATATGCTAAGAGTGTAATTGTCCAGATGAGTCACAATGTAGAGAGAGTAGTGGATAGAAAGCCAAGAAGACCCGAATGCTAGTTCTGTCTGTGCCACATACAGTTGTGTGACTTTAGACAAATTGCTTAATCTTTTTTCTACGCTCTAAGGGTATCGGTGGTTGACCCATATTATCATAGGGCGTTGACTCACATGAGACTCCATATAGCAATGAAATCAGGGGAATGGACCCCAAAACAAGCAAACAAATTAATAAATGGATGGATGAACGAATGTATAAATAGATGGGGGAGGGAAAGAGGGGAAGGGAAAGAAAGAGAGACAGATGGAGAAATTTAACCTTTCTGAGGGCAAGGACTATGCCATAATTTGCCACATTTCCTTTAGCAATCATCATGCCAAATTACACACAGTATGGACTTAATGAATAGCTGTTTCCTTTAATTTGATTTCTAAAGTAGACATGTTCAACATTTTGGCTGTTAAAGGATCTGTAAAGCAGAACCCATTTCTCCATGAATTTCTGTTATGACACTGAAGAATCCTAATGGGGAAAACAGTGCTTGAAGGGACAAGAGTTCTGGTTCCATATGCCTATGTTTCTGTCTCTATAAAACCGTTATGAGAATCTTCTGCACATGTTTTGAGACTATCCTTGACGAAAGCAGAAAAGACCTTCACAATTTTCCATAAAGGTCATATCTTTACAGTAATACAATTAACTAAGAGATTATGTTTATCTATTCATAGCTACTGATAGCAGTTTTTGTAGAACACAAAAAATGCCGCCTCAAAGATTTTCCTCCAACATGATGTCTCCCATGCAGGGGGTATGTTGATAATGTTTAACACCTAGTTCTGCCCCCCAAAAATGTACATATGGCATATTTCTGAGTTTGATTTGCATTAATTAACATTTATTCATTTCAATTCTAGAACATCAACAAAACATGAAATCAAACAGTGTTTGACAGTTCCTGAGGTGTAAATGCTCACACTGAAAATTTAAAAATTGGGTAACCTGACCCTCACATTAATGCATGCTCCCATGCATGACATTAATGTCATACAATATATAAACACATGCATAACATAACATTAATATTTACTCCGATGCATACATTCTGTTGTTACTGTTTGCTGTTCAGTTGTGTCCAACTCTCCATGTCCCAATTTGGGATTTTCTTGGCAAAGATATTGGAGAAGTTTGTCATTTCCTTCTCTAGCTCATTTTATGGATGAGGAACTGAGGAAAACAGGGTTAAGTTACTTGCCCAGAGTCCCACGGCTGGTTGGTTGTTGTCTTTCATTTTTTTTTTAACTTTTTAACATTTTTATTTAAAATTTTGAGTTCCAAATTGTGCTCCTCTCCCCTCCCTCCTCCCTGAGATATAAGCAATCAGAGATAGGCTATACACCTACAATTATGTAAAACATTTTCAGATTAGTCATTTTGTATAAGAAGACTTAATAAAAGAAAAGAATGAAAGAAAATAGAAAATAGCTAGTAAGTATCTGAGACAAGATTTGAACTCATACAGATGAATCTTCCTAACTTCAGACCCCACACCATCCACTACACCCTCTAGCTCCCCATGCATACATTAACCTCATACAATATTTCTTTAAAAGCATAACTACGAGATAACATTGACAGTCATTGGATTAGCAATATCATTGGCAGAAATGGTGCTTGCTTAGTAATCCAAACAAGAAAAAGGAAGACAAATGGTATTCATATTTATCCTGGGGAATTTCCAATGCAGATTACAAAAGTGAAAGGGATTTTCTACAGATGGTCAAGTCCTCAATATATTTCTCTTTGTGGTTGATATTATATTGGTTCTATCAAACTCCAGAATACTAAAAGCACTCTAATGAGTTACAGAAGCACTAAAAAGAATTCAACCTAACTCTCTATGCAGGAAAAATCAAACAATTGGCAAACGTTTATTCTCTAGATTTATAAATGCAGATAGATACATCCCTATTGGGTAGACACCATAACATGAATTATGAGCTAGGCCCAGAATTGCACAGAAAGAAAAAGGAATTATATTTGGGAAGTTGTTCAGTGTTTTGCAATGCTTTTTGAAACCAGAATTCATTGTTTTTAATACCAGTCTTTTCTCCATAATGCAGTTAAGAGTTTATGCAGTGCCATGACCTACAAAGTTCTGCTCTCTCCCTGTTGAATGGGCATAAACTAGCTATGACATATTAACTATGATATTTGCTCAAGAAATGACATAAAAGTTACCAATCAGAAAATATCTGATCAGAAAGAGGAGGGCTAGTCGTGTTGTGAGTGAGAATGAGGGACAACAGACAGAGGGGATGAGAACTATACTGGGGACCACATGTTTAAATTCCTGAAGAAAGGCCTCCAGAACATTAGGAAGATTCCTCACACAGAATTTATTGGTGGACGTGGACAGGAATCCCACAGGATGAGAAGTGATGAATGGGATAGAATTTGGATCACTGTGGGGAATTATCTCATCAATGAATCAAGGTTCAATTTAAAATTCAAATATATCAAGAGCTTATTTCAAGAACAATCAGACTTGAAGATGTTAGTAATGGAATCACTTTGGTACATGGAGAGAGCAGAACTCAGACTCCAATAAATCAGTGGGATGGAAAAATGATGGGTAGACAGTGGAGGAAGCAAGCCAGAGGAGATAATGATACTAAAAAATCATGTCATTTACTTGACATTTCCCAAGAAATTCTCTAGGTCTCTGATTTTTACCTCTGTACTTCCAGTCCGCAGATACTATGATTTTTCTATGAATTGTTGTTCAATCATTTTTCAGTCATGTTGAACTCTTCATGACCTCATTTGGGGTTTTCTTAGAAGAGATACTGGAATGGTTTGTCATTTCCTTCTCCAGTTCATTTTACAGATGAAGAAACAGAAACAAATAGGATTAAGTGACTTGCCCAAGGTCACACAGCTAGCACATATGTGAAGCCAGATTTGAACTCATGCAGGTAAGTTTTCCTCACTTCAAGCTTGGCACTTTTATCCACTGTGCCAGCTGACTTCCCTTTTCTATGAAAAAAAGCATAATTCAGTCTTTGGGTTTATTCCTTTAGCCCCATGATTCAAATGTACCCTCAGATTTATTTTTCTCCCATTGTCCACTTCCTTGAACAACAGTCATCCAGTTGTCCCATGGGTCATTTTTCAGAGCTGCCTCTAGCTTCTCACATTTCTAATCAACTTTACTTTTAAAATAATAGTCATTGTTGCTCTTGAATTCATGAAGACTTTGGCTTCTTTTCTGTGCAAAAGTTTTGAGAAAATGTTTATTTTTTTAGTTTTTATTATATGTAGTTTAAATCATTAAAATTTTCTCACTCCATATTTTTCTTCAGTCCTCTTTCACACTATGTTGACATGGGAGTTAATTGGCTTAACTAAGAGACTTATATCTCCCTACAGGGAGATATAAGAAATGATGGTTTCTAGAAATTTCTACTTGGTAAATCCTAACTAACTTAGCTTTTAGTGAATTTTTAATGAATTTGAAGTCAAGAACTTTCCATTCAAAACCTCATTGAGACACATATTAGGTCTCTGACCTTTGGTCAATTCACCATATCGTTAGTCTGAGCCTTAATTTCCTCCTATATAAAATGAATACACCCCCCCCCCCAGTGACTTCTGAAATCCACCCCACATATTTTTAGCTATTAAAGCCTAAAACTCCACTAAGATTTTGGAGACAGCCTCTATTTTCCTCTTTATAACTTCCTCTCACTACTCATGGTTTTGCCTTCTGCGACTTTTATCATACTTTTTGAACTGCTCCCCTCCTCCAAGCATTTGTAACATACCTAGTTCCTTTAAAAGGTCCTCCTATGCTATGAACCCAAGACCCTTCAATCAATTAATAGATATTTACTAAGTGTCTAATGTGCCAGTCACTATGTTAGGCACCTTTACCATTTTGGTTACCCTTTTTCAGCATTCTCCAGTTTATCAATTTCTTTCTTTATTATAGAGTTCAGAACTAAACACAATGCTTCTGATAAATTCTGATGAAGTTAGAATACAACTGGCCTATCTAGTTCTTGGAAGGCATGTCTTTCTCCATGTAGCCCCAAATCACATTAAGTTGTGTGACTGCCATATCACACTATTGATTCAAATTGAGCTTAAAGTTCCTTAAGACCCCCAGGAATTAGATTTATTTTGCCTGATCGTTTGAGGTAACAGGTAGAGAATTTCCTAACAAAACTGTTCCTAAGTGGAGATAGAAGGTTCCCCCTCATTGAAACACCAGCTAGAAGAGAGAAATACGCTTGCCCTAGTCACCTTAGTTCACAACCTGAGGGTCATCCTTCACCTTCTCCTTCACTGACTACATCCAATCAGTTGCCACATCTTGGGTATCTAGTTCTATAATATCTCTTTTGACTGTCATTTCACTCACACAGCCTCTACCTTAGTCTAGGTCCTTCTCACTTCTTCTCAGAACTATTTCAATAGACTCTTTATTGGTCTCCTCTTCTCCAATCTATCCTCCATATAGCTTCCAAAATAATCTTCCTAAAGTATAGGTTTGTCTGTGTCATTTCCCATCTTAAAAGTCTTTGATGGTTTCCTTTTGCTTAGAGGATAAAATACAAACTCCTCAGCCTAAGATATAAAGTTCTGCATAATACAATTCTCCTCTGCATTTCCTATCTTATTTCACATTTTTTACCTATAACTTACTCTCTATTCCAGTAAAAATGACCTATTGGCTATTGCATGTATTTCATATTCTATTTCCTACCTCCGTCTGTGGTTTTACAGAGGTGGTATCCCATGATGAGAATGCACTCGCTCCTTACTGTCAACTCTCAGAATGCCTCGCTAACTTCTGCAAACAGCTCAGCTTCTATTTCCAATACAAAGTCTTAACTGATTTCACAGTTTTTACTTCTCTGCCCCCCTTCAAATTACCTTGCATTTACTTATCTGAATACATACTGTACCAGTCAAAGTGCTTGCATGAAGGGCATTGTTTGCTTTTAATTCAGAATCTTCATGACCTACCATGATATCTTGTACACATTTGAAATGCTTAATGAACATTTGATGAAATGAAACAAATTAAATAGAATTGAATGAAGAAGCTACTTATGGACAATGGAGAAGGGCTATAAAAATACTGATCAATATAAGAATTTTTAACTCCCGTATATACCATTTCCCGAGAAGTTTGGGTCAACTTTTACTGACTTAGTCTTGCACTTGGAGATAGAAGTGGATTCAAAATCTGGTGTTGACACATATTATTTGTGTGATCTTAGATGAGCCAATTAAGCATTCTAAGCCTTAACTTCCTCTTCTGTTAAATGGAGATGAGCATATTGCATGACATGCTCTGTGTAGTTAATCTCAAGAAATTTCTTTATAAAAAGTGAACTTGTGATATAAACATGAATTATTATTGTGATTAATAGTTACTAGTATCACTAATGGGATCTAATAGCAACAAGGATGATTTCTTTTAGGTGAAGAGTATACATCCAAATGTGTGCATACAAACTCACAATCGTATAAAATAGCAAAAAAAGCATGAAAAATGAGAATAAAAAAGAAACAGACAAGTAAGTTTTGGCTTTCACATGAAATTATGGGGCTATTACAGTTCTCAGGCCTGTGGTCCATATGTGGTATCTTTCCCTGGCAAGGCCAACATCAGGAATTCAGCTATTTTCAGCCCAAATTGATGAGAATAAAGTATTTGAATTAAAAATGATTACTTCTGACACATATAACTAAGAGTTGAGCACAAAGTCCATGATGAAATTACCCCATACAATAAAAATAGCATTCTCTGTGTGTATCTGTCTGCCTCTTTCTTTCTCTGTCTCTCTCCATCTCTCTGTCTTTTTATCTCTCTTTCACTCTCAACTTATCTTTTATTAATGTAGCAATACCCTGGATTTACTCTCCCAATTTAAATGATACTGGCAAGTTGAGGATGTATATTGTATCTTGCCTTAGGATTCTAGGGGTAGCCCCAAGGGGTTCAAGGATAGTTCTACAGATCACAAACCCCCACCAGTGTGCTTCCATTAATAATTATATGGATTATTGCACTCAATTCAACAGATTAATTACATTTTAGAAATTGATGCTTTCCACAATAGTGTAGTTGGTACAAAATTCCTCTCCCTCACCCCACCCAATCATACTTACATACATAATCTCTCTCTCTCTCTCTCACATATACACACACACACACACACAAACACACATGCACACACATGCATGCACTTTCCCACCATCACATGAAGAAGTCAGAACAAAGGAGATTTAAGCTCAGAGAACAGATGGCAGAAAAGGGTAACTTATAGTTCCTAGGAGTCCTTCTACTGAAATTCTGAAGGATGAGACTCAAATAGTTTTTGCTATAAATCCTTACACTAAAATTTTAAAGTAAACACCAAAAAACCATTTGAGTCTTATCCTTGAATTAGTACATCTCTTCTGAAAAACTAAGATCAACTACAAGTCTTAATGAAGGGGGAAATTTCTTCCTAATGATTGTTCTCAAGCCATGACCTATGGAGGAAGCTTCTTGGTAAGCTCATTTCTTCCTCCCCTATGCAGAACCCGATATATAAAGAGGGGAGAATCATCAAGGAATCATCAATATAGAGTTTTAATTAGACATCCCATTGAACTTATAACTCAGATGAGGACTCACAGTTTTCTCACTTTCCTGCTTTCTTAGCTTATGTGACTGAATTGCACTTATCATCTGCTCTCCATTAGAATGTTGAATAGGCGTCATTTAGCTGAGGAGTGACAATATCTGAAGCAACCATAGCTTTAGCATTCCCTGAGAACTGATTTTTAGAGCTGTCAATGCAATAGGAGGAAGGCAGTTTCCTTGAAATGCTGAAAGAGTGTTCACCACAAAGGAGTTTGAGAGGGGCTAGATTAAATTCAATGAGTGTCCCACAACTGCCTGGCTAAATCCCTCAGATTTCTGGTGACAGAAGCCAGAGCTTTGCAGTCCTAGCCCTTTCTTACACATCGGCTTCATCTGGAGAAGTTCATTAGAACAACTGAGATGAGTGAATGAAAATGCATTTATTATGTGTTTTCTACATGCAAAGTACTATACTAAGGATTGGAGAGACAAAAAAAAAAAACTAAGACAGTCCTCGTTCTTAAGAAGTTCACATTCTAATACTGAGAGATAGCACATATATTAGGAAGGTTCAGTTGCAAGATGAATGGAAAATCCCAGAATCCTTTAGGGTCTTCCTTATTGTTGGTTCCATTGATAAAAACATATCTGTTTCTGATGTTAAGTCATTTTCAATGTTGAGGATTTTGGTATGGAAATTCTTCCAAACTCTTGCAATGGTGAGCTCCCTTTCTGGACTCTGGGAAAATACATTCAGTCTTAGCCTTACATAGACAACCCAAGGGATGCAGCCAACATTTCTGTTCCAGCTACCTCTCTCATAGGACTAGTGACCATCAGACTCATCTATTCTCATGCCAGAACAAAAAGGAAAAACAAGAAACCTTACTACTACATCATCCCCATGAGTCCTCCTTGGCTTTTTCCCCACACAGTCTTTCCCTAAAGCTCTTCTGCAATAATCAAGTTATATGGGCTGGTAAGAAGTCATATATTTGAAGCCAGAAAGAATCTTAAAACCATTGAGTCCAATTTCTTCATTTTATAGTTGAGGAAACTGAGGGCCAATGAAGTTAAGGGACTTGCCAAACTCATATAGGCAGTAAAGAGCCAGGATTTGAATTCAGGTTTTCTGTTTATTGGAAGTATTTAGCACACTTTCCACTATGTAACACTGTCTCATGAGCCATTCAATTCAATTTAATTCAACAGAAATTTATTAACTGTTTCTCATGTCCCAGGTACCGTATTGGTGCAGGAGATACAAAGACACAGCCGGAGTAGTTTTTGTTCTCAAGGAGTTTCTCTTGGGAAGATCCAGCATGTTCACAGCTAAGTAAATTCCAGGTTTAATTTGAGAAGGGTGATAGTCTTAACCATTTAGGAATTAGGGAAAGTGTTACACAGAAAGTGATACCTAAGCTGAACTTTGAAGGAAGTTAAAGATTGTTGAGAAGCTGAGATGTGAAGGGAAGGGTGTGTGCTGGGCATGGTGGATAGCCTGAGTAAATACACAGAGGTGGTAAATGTAATATTGGTTTCAGAGTGCAGCTAGTGACCCAGATTTTTCCAAGCTTTATTTTTTGCATGTTTACAAGCTTGACCTGAACCAAGTTGTTCCACTCAGAGCTATCGATTGCTGCTCACAAATCAACAGCTTGATCAACAGTGAAATGCAGTCTTCCAATTCATGTGGAGAAAAGGAGGAAAAGTGTAGAGGGGGAAGATAATTCACAACCCTGTGCATAAAAGACTTTGATGGACAGGATTTGTAAAGCAAGGTCACCCAGAAGCTGCTAGATCTAGCAGTGGCATATTTTTTTGGTTTTCTTTTTTCTTTTCTTGTAAAAACAGCTTAGATAAGGATGGGATATGAGGTTCATGCTCCTTGACAGCTCAGCTATCAAAGTATTACTGATTTTAGTGACTCTCAGAATATCAAAAGGTTAAGGTTTCTGAAAATTAAGTAACAAAGGTCACCAGAATTTCCTGCTTTGCCCACTAGAGTGTGGCTGGGGTCTGGGAGCTGTCCACCTGTTCCTTCATTTACAAATGTGGTAGTTAAGATATGTAATAGATAGAGTGCTGGACTTGGAGTCAGGAAGACTTGAGTTCAAATATTGCTTCAGGTTCTTACTAGATGTATGGCCCTGGGCAAGTCACTTAATCTCTCTCAAATTCAGTTTCCTTATCTGTAAAATGAGGACAGTAACAGCACTTATCTATCCCCAAAGTTATTGTGAGGATAAAATGGAATGATATTTGTAAAATACTTTTTGAACCTGAAAGTGCTACACAAATGCTAGCACCATCATCATCCTCATCCTCCTCCTCCTCCTCCTCATCATCATCGTCATCGTCATCATTTTCTCTCTACCTATGCTCCCCCAAAAAGATTATACTTAACAAACATGTTTTCTTTCTTCACCTGCATCCCCAACCTGTACCAGAAATGCATCATTCCTCTGTAGCCCCAAACTACAGAAATGTCCTCTACTTGTATCCTTACCTGGAGATTTGCCTTCCACTAGTGCCTCCAGCCATAAATATGCCTTCTATCTATGAGCCCATCCAGATATGTGCCCTCTACCTGTGCTTAAAACCAAATATAAACTCTTCTATGCCTTCATCCAAAGATGGGCCCTTCGTCTAGATCTCCAACCTGAGAAACATCCTTTACCTGTCAACAAATAAACATATGACCCCACTAGATGTAGAAACCCCACTATTTACACTCATCCAGAGATATTTCCTCTGTGTTTTCAAGTAGAGATATTCCCCAAATTTGTAACCCTCCACCCTGGCAGTTATCTATCTGTGCCTCCAACTAGTGGGGCATGAAAGACTCCTGTTTTCATCTAGCTGAGTCATGTACAGTCCAATACGCTCTGTCATGCATTACCTCAATGCTCCCAGTTACTCCCCCATCTCCTTAGCAACAAGGCACAATTTAATCTTTCTGTGACCCTGGCTTCTCTGTTAGTTAATTCTCTTCATGGTTCATAACATGAACCTGGGACTCACTATTTATCCATCTCAAGTCATAAACTCCAATAACTTTTAAATGAGAACACGATGACAGCATGAAAGCATGAAGAGGGTTTTCGGAGCACAGAGGACCTCTCTTTTGGGTGCTGCCAAACAACACTGATGCTCTGGAAATCTAACTAGCAATTTTTGCAATCAATCACAATGGAGTACTTTGGGAAAAAAGCATATGGGTCTAAATGATAGACCAGATTTCAGTAACTATGCTATTGAAACAAGCACATTAAGTAGCCTGGTACTAACCTCACAAAAACAATGTGAGTCCATGGATTCACATCTCTGTTTGCTGGGTTCAAAACCCCATAACTCTAGGTCTCAAGGATGGTCCGTCTCTTAGAATTTCCAGTGAAATAAAAACCAATGCACCCATTGAACAGAAACCAAAGATCTCAAAAGTCAAGAAAAAGCAAGGGGTTCTGGGATTAAGGGAGAGGAACAAGGAAATAATCAGCCACATTTGTTTGTTTTCTGCAGTTGTTTACTTGGTTGACATTTCCCTAACACAACTGTAATGTAAAGGTTTAAAAAAATGGCCCTCACTGCTTCATACTGATGAATGTTTGGCTACTGATTAAATCTGAGCTTGGATAAGCCCTGTGGTGACAAGGAAACCTGAGACAGTAATGAGGAAACAGTTGGGTAGGATGTGAGAGATTGAAACCACAAGATATTACAATCCTCAGGAGAAATTGCTTATGCTGAGGATTGGAAGTTTAGCTCTGGAATATTGGAAGCCATTCAGAAATATGATGAAAAATACATTACCTTTTCATCTTCTTCCCTCCCCTCCCCCAAGTTCTTTGACACATTTTTTTTTAATTTTTCCAGTTAAAGGGAAACATGTGGAATTAAAAGTTTGCCTTTGCTTAGGATCTCACTTAGCCAGGAAAAACTCTACAGATATAATTGGACTTTAGTTCTGGATCCAAGCAGTTCTCAGCTCCTCAAAACTAAGAAGAAGAGAATTTGCTGAAGACCAAAATTGCAACTAGAAATTTCTAAACCTGGAACAAATTGTGGGACACATGACCTGGGGCTGGTGGCAAAAAGGACATTCTCAGACACTATTGGGGTAGGCTTATTACTTTAATTAGTTGTTCTAACTTACTGGATGACAAGTTATTTCTTTGTTGCTGGAGGGCAGAAAGTGATTTCAGTGTCCTCTAAATATTGGCATCTTGAAACAAAGCCCCAGTCACCCTGCCCTAGTTCCAGCTATGATGAAGATGTTACTCATTGAATTTTCCAGAGTAACTTCTCTTTAAAGAATTCAAATTGGTGGGAACCTAACAACATGCAAATGACTATGCTGATGATGACCCATATACCATTTCAGTAAACCTTAATCTATATAGAAATTCTTAGTTTAGGCCTAGTGACTTGTTCCTAGTTTGAGTGTGTACTCTTTCTCATTTAGTAAATTATATTGTGTGTCTGAGGTAAAAAGTTTATATTTGTTTGTTTTCTCCCAAAGGTCACTGGCAAGCTGCTCTGTCCCTAGAACAAGGGCTGGGTATAACGGCCTAGATCACACAATGATTCAAGCAAGACCCAGTGATTAAATCTGGTTTTTGGTCCATTCACCTAACTGATGTTGTTTTTCACACATACAGGTATAGAGTTTTCAGGACTTTTAAAGATATTGGAACTTGATGTTTTCATTTTTTCTTAGACATTGTATGGAAAGTGGGGGTTAAGGGAGATGAATTAAGGTGGTATATTTGAATTGACTCACATGGAAATGCAATTATTTGCACCCTGGAATCTTACAAATTGCTATTTGACACCCAAAAACATTTTATACCAACTAGACACATACAGAGAAACAGACTCTATGTTTTGTGTTTCCATTAAAAACAGGGTGGTCTCTCAGTCTCAAGAGAGGTTGAATTCAAGCCTCTCTGTTTTTCTACTCCTCACATATTTTCCTTTTGTGACTATGTGAAAGGGAAGGAGTATTTAGACTGTATCCAATATTTATATTGTTTTCTCTATTAGTCTGTAAACTGGAAGGAGATCCCCATAAAAAAGACAGGCTTATGACTGTGATCTAGCATTTCCAAGAACTTAAAAAATATCTGCAATTTGACCAGGAAGAATGATTTTTTTCAGTATGACTTAGCAGATATATTGCTGGGCTTTGGAAAACTCACATTGGAATCTGTTTTCAGATAATTACTAACTTTCTGATAATAAGTGATTCTCAAAACCTCTGTCACACTCAGTTTCTTCATCTGTAAAGTAAGGATAGTTAATAATTGCAGCATTTATCCCATAGGTGTGCTGTGAGGATCTAATAAGGTATTCTATTCTGGTTGTCTAAAGTCAAGGAAAATTTAAGTTTTAATAGCTCAAACACTTTAAAACTACACTAAGACTTTTGGAACAGTGTGTATGTGTGTGTGTGGGGTGGTTTCTGCTTCAGACATATACATATATATATATATATATATACACACACATATATGTGTATAATATTTCACAATGTTATATGATACTCATATACACATTTACAAATATGTATGCAAAGTATATAAAATATCTATAATCATAGATATATACATATAAATATATATATAGTACATGTGTGCATTTTGTATACCACCAAACATATATATGGGACAGCTAAGTGATGTAATAGATGGAATGCTGGGCCTGAAGTCCGGAGTTCACATCGGGTCTCAGACACTTATGAGGTGTGTGACCCTGAATAAGTAACTTAATACTGTTTGCCTTAGTTCGTCATCAATAAAATGCATGGAGAAGGAAACAGTCAACCACTCTAGTATCTTTGCCAAGAGAACCCCAAAATGGAGTCATGAAGGGTCAGGAGCTACTAAAATGACTGAACAACAAAAACAGGTCTATGTGTACACATGTGGACATGTGTTATATTGTATACATATATGTATGTGTGTGTTTTGGTTATTATGTGCACATTTTTTTCCCTACCATAGTGATCTCCTTGGGGACAGGGTCTGCTTCATTTCTGTTTTGGTATCTCCAATGACAAGCACAGTGCATAGAGTTTAGCACTAATCCCTTTAATAATAGGATTAACTCTGTGAAGTTTGAATTCACTCAGAAGTCTACACTTGAGGACCTAGAGGGCCACAAGTTGCCTCAAGGCCACAGATTCCCCACCTCTGGCCTAGACCACTATCCACACAATAAAAATTTGTTTTGTTGTCATTGATGAGGATGGTATTCTCATTTCTCTAATTTTTTTTGATATAATTGAGATAGAAATAGTCGTGAGACAATTTTCTAACCTCGAAATTTTGTGGATTAGTGCATTGGTGGATAAAGCAAATGCTTTTTGTTAAGTAAATAGAAGTATTGGGGTGTAAGCTCCTCTTTGGTAGACCCACTGGAATTGCTTTTGGGACAAATCTGGCAGTGGGCAGGATAATGGGGGCGTTGTCTATCTCTTCCTGTTCCCATATGGTTTTGATTTCTTCTGTTAGGTTTCCATATTTTGAAAGCTTTCCATTCTATGTTGTTAGAAGATTATGACTATTCAGTAGAACAACTTTGATTAAAAATATTCCCTACAAATATTTGTTATGGACAAAATGTTTATCTATGATAATACTCCAATTGCAATAAAGTGTTTAATTCTCTACAGAAGTTTGAGGTCTATATTTGTAGCATGGGGATTTCATATATCTGCTAATTTTGTATGATAGGAAGCTTCTAATATATTATTCTGGCTAATTGTGTCTTTCAAAGTATATATTAGGCACTAAATGTTGTGTTGAATGGTTTCTACTATTGCCTTGCATAACTTGTGTTGTCTCTTTCTATGATCAAAGATATTCATTTGTAAAGAGTTTGCTTTTTGAGTTTCTGTGAGTGTTGCTCATGGGAGGTCTTTTGATTACGCTCTGGGATAGTAATTGTTTCAGAGACCACATTGAGAGAAAAAACACTTTTGGTTATGGTTCTTTTGCAGGATTTAATCAACTGTTTTTACTCTACCACCTTAATAAATGTTTTTTTTTTTTTTTTACTTCTGAAAGCTACTTAAAGTCAGCCGATAAAGGAATTTTCAGCTGATCATCTTAAAATGAACCACACTGGTGGACCCTTAAGCCAACATTATTAGGGAAGATACCCTAAACCCCTCAGAGATACCCCTCAAGCAATGAAGAGGTGATATAGACAACCTGTTAGAACCCAATTCTTCAGTGACAGTAAGAGTTGGGATAAGTGTGCCTAAAAGCTTACATGAATTATACTGAATTAGTTTTTATTTGGCTGTTTTCCAGATCTGTTATCACTCATTTTACCACGTCAAAAGATAAGTACTTTATGATAGGTATTACATAGGTGTCAATTTCACTAAATGTATTCTTCCCTTTAAGCTTCCACTTCAGGATGTCAATTAGTCAATCAATCAGAAATTATATAAAGCCACAGCATTTTTCTCAACACTTGCACGTTCAATGTATCTTTCCTAGAGATTGCTATAGTATTCATCAGAATAACCTTTATCCTTTGGTTCAACTGACCTCTAGATTCAAGCTCAAAGCCTTCAAACTTCATTCTATCTTGGCACCCAGTAAGAATTTTACACTTATTGAATTCAAATGATATTTCAATATTTTTGGACAAAGTTTCCACAGGATGAAGTAGTTGCTTAATGTCTTTTTCAGTGGAGCCACATAACTTGATGCCATTCATATATCTCATGTTATTAATGCCATATTTTGATTTAACTCTCTTTTTACTTTGTCATTTGACTTATTATAATTAAAATAATTATTATTTTTGATGACTAGTATTTGTGTAGTGCCTTAAGGAATGAAAAATATTTGCATATGTTATCTGGTTTGATTTTCATAATAACCTTGTGTGAGAGGTGTTAGCATAATCCCCATTTCACAGGTGAGGAAACTCATATAAGACTAACCTATAAGGCTGAGAAAGATTGAATGATTTGTCTAGAATCACACAACTAGCAAGTGTCTGAGGCAGGATTTGAACTCGTCTTTCTTGTTTCAAAACTAACATTCCTACTGCTCCAATTATCTATCTGCTTTATTGCCATTTGACTAACTAGATATCACAGTGGATAGAATGCTGGGCCTGGGATGAGGTAGATTCATCATCCTGAGTTCAAATGAGGCCTTAGAACCAACTTAACTATAAAGGATATATGAAGAAAGATGCTACCTGCCTCTAGAGAAAGAACTGATAAATAGAAACACATATAGAATAATTTTACACACACATACATACACATACTTGTGTCTAATGGCCACTATCTCTACAGCAGGGAAGGGAAAGGGGGAAAATAAATTTACATGGTAACTTTATCATATACTTAAAATGTATATAATAGATTTACAGTTTCATATGTAATCATCTTTTTATTATATTATGCTATGAAAATACTTGTTTTATTCCATAAATTAAAAATAAATACGAAACTTACTAGCTGTTTGACCCTAGGTAAGTCACTTCCCTCTGTGTGCCTCAGTGTAAAATTAACTGGAGAAAGAAATAGCAAACCAATCTACTATCTTTACCAAGAAAACCCCAGTTGAGTTCATGAAGAGTCAGACGTGACTGAAAAATGACGGAACGGCAAATCACTGCCATCATTATCTCTAAATGGTTTTCGTTATTACTTTCATTCCATCTAAATATTTAACTTTATGGTGATTATTTTACTTTACAACTTCCAATTGTCTGTGGCCAATTTTCCAATTTGTGTATCACTAGCTACTTGCTTGCCAAGCTCCTTGGAAGCTAGTGCTGGTCACGATGGGGCCAGAGAGTATCTTATGCTTCCAACTCCATACTGACTTCTCCAGAGTAAACATCCACAGTTTCTTCAAATGTTCCTCATGTGATCTTGTTTCAGATCTCACTATGCCAAACATGCTATCCATTACATCACCAGCAAAGAGCAGTGGTCATTATGTCTGAAGAAGTTTATCAGGCTTTCTGCCATATTTGGAATGCATGCCCCAGGAACAGACCATGTCTCCTGATTGGACGTATCCCAGCATTTAAATATCAAGGAGTCATTGATTTCCACCATGATTTTCTTTCTCTTTAGACTACTAAACTGGTTGCCTTGAGTAGGAGATGTTTGAATAGTCTGACACTGTGGTCTTTAATATTCTTGGAGCAAAGGAGGCTTACTGCTCTTATAGAATGTCCATATCTCCCTAGCCTCTGGCTGGAGCATAAGTAAAAAGAGGTATATGGAGGCAGAAGTGGCTATGATCCATTAGTGGACTATGCTACAGGAATGAAAAATGCAAGGAAAACACTGCTAGGAAGGAATATGGAGTCAACTACCTGTGATGATGACCACAGGGCAGTGATTGAAGCTAGCATATAAAATGCAAGATCAGAGAATCTTTCCTGTGAGTGATGCCATAATATTATTCTGGAGAGTCAAAACATATTAGAATATCATTGGGAAGTCTTTCTAAAATGGCATTGGAAACCAAGTCAAGGAATCAGAGTAGTTGCTACTCCCATGGAGAAATGAGAGCCCCAGTACCTGCTTAAGCCTTTTATTTATTTTTGTGTGGTATCCTGTAGCCTCTTCCAGTATGATTCCAACTCAAAAGAGCAAATTCTGTTTGTCTGTCTTCTTGCAGAATTTTTTAAAGACTTAGCCTGCTTTTTAATACTCCTTTTTCTGCCTGTGGTTTGTGGGACCTAGTAGGAATGAGAAACAGAACTGGTTAAGTTAACCTCAGGATTTGCCGTGATAATATCAATCCTGTTGCTTTGCTAACTAGTACATACCTGAAAATCTTTTTTTTCATTCTTTCTTTTTATTTTCAGTTCCAAATCTCCCCTCCCTTCAACCCTTTCTCCACCTATCCAAGAAGCAATCTATAAGATACCTATTATACATATAAAGTCATGTAAAACGTATTTCTATATTAGCCATGTTTTTTTAAAAAAATCAATAAAAATAAAGTGAAAAATATGCTTCAATCTGCACTCTAGGTACTTCAATTCTCTCTCTGGATGTGGCTAGAATTTTTCATAATGAGAACTTTGAAATTTTGGATTATTGCATTGATCAGAATAACTAAATTTTTCACAGCTGACCTTTATTACAGTATTTCTATAGCTTTGTACTATCTTCTCCTGGTTCTGTTCACTTCACTTTGCATCAGTTCTGAGAGTGTTTCTCTGTGATGTTTCATGCCCTCCCATCTAGTACTAGGCACTGTCCTCCTCTACAAGAAGAACCTCTCATCTGTTGCACTTTTGGGCTCTGACTCCTTGTGTGATTTTTGTGACAGTTCATTCGACCTCCCTGAGTCTCCATTTTCTCATGTGTAAAATGAGAGAATTGCACTGAATGGCTTCTGGTGTCCTTTCCAACTCTGGATCTATGATCTATAATTCTCCTATTTCCCTTTGTTTTCTGTCCCATTCTTTCATTGACCAGCCTCTTAAACCTCATTTCTACTTCCCACCATCTCTTCATAATCAAACATTCTGCTACAATAACTGACTGCACTTTGATAGAGCAATTAAAATTTTAGAATGGCAGAGCCAGAAGAGATCTTAGACATCATTATATTCCAACTTTCCCCCTAACTCCTAGCACTTTAGAGATAAGGAAACTGAGGCCAGGAAAGAAAAAGGACTTAACCAAAGCCAAAAACCTAATATCTGATAATGATGGAATTAGAATCCAGGACTATTCACAACCAATGCACGATTCTTTCTACTATCCCATACTTCCTCAGCTTATTCAAACTTCTTCTTATAACTACTTTTAATATGTTACAGATGCTTTAAAAGATAGGAATAAGGACTAGATTTGTGGTTTCATCAGCATAGGGAACTCCTAAGGGAGTAAACTTCCTCTACAATTGGAGGTTGAAACCTTCTTGGTAACTTCGACAATTACAGAATTGCCTAAAGCATGCAAACGTCAACAATGTGCCCAGATTCACACAACCAGGAAACATAGACGAGAACTGAAAATCTTTTTTTAAACTATATTCTTAGACTAAAAACTTTCAAAGTCCCAAGCCTCACGACTTTGAGGGGTGAGATTAGTATATTATTATCTAAAAAGATGATATATTATTGGCATATACATTATAACAGAGTGTAACAATTTATATTTTAATATCAATATTATAAAATGTATAATTTTAAAGATTTTAGAAGGTCTTTAAGAATGAAATGAACAGAACTAGGAGAATAATTTATATAATACCAACAATACTGTAAAGACAAACATCTTCCAAAACTGTAAGAACTATGGTTAGTGCAATGACCCTGTACCATTCCAGAAGACCGAGGATGAAACATCCCATCCATGACAGAGAGCTAATGGACTTAGGATCCAGAAGGAGCTGTTTCCACTTTAATAAATAGGCAATGAGGGAATTTGTTTTGCTTGACTATGCATATTTGTTACCATGAATTTGTTTTTCTTTTCTCTTTTTTCTCCCATTCAAGGGACCAAAAATGAATTTCTATTCATTAAAATTATTTTTCAAAAAATAGAGTTTTGGCTTTGTTTTTGGTGGGGAAGATGCTACAGATGTGGAATGTTACATTCACTTTCAGAGGAAGTCACTAGATAGTAAGTTTCACTTTATTGTTTCATTTTCTTATAAGACTTCTCATGAAGTAAAGATAATTTGTAAATTTTTGTAATGTAAAAAATAAAAGCATGACAATGTAACCTTTTTTTTTTAAAAAAAGAGAGAAATAAAAGTTCTCCTTACCTAAACTATGTTATGTATATTATGCTTTTTCAGTCGTAATGGTTTACTATCCATAAGAATTAGAAGCTTAGGGAGAAATCAAGTTTAAAGAAAACCTTTTCTTTATTAAATCATGGCATCGTTTCTCCATCAGTTTTTTAAAAATTATTTGTGAAAGTGACTTTTAGAAACATGAAATTAATAATAGAGCTTGTGACAGTGCTGACAATGAAGACTAATACAGGGATATAGCCCTCCTCTCCCCCCCTCCTCTCTCCCCCTCTCTCTCTCCCTCCCTCCTTCTCCCCTCTCTCTCCCTGTCTTTCCCTCTCTCTCTCTTTTTCTCTCTCCCTCTGCCCCCTCTGTCTCTCTCTCTGTCTCTGTCTCCCTCCCTCTCTCTCCCTCTCCCTCTCTCTCTCTCTCTCTCTCTCTCTCTCTCTCACACACACACACACACACACACACACACACACACACACACACACACACACAATTTCATTTATTACTCACAGAAGCAGTCTAGGGTAAGTATTATTTCTCTGGTTTTACAAGTGAGGAAACTGAGGCCTAGGGAATCTAAGAGACTAACTTAAGTCCACACAGTTAATAAGTGGCAAATCTGAAGGTTGAAACCAGATGTTATGATTCCAAATTCAGCTTTCCTTCCACTGTACCACAGCTGCCTTAGAAGAGTCACATGGAGGTAAATGTAGATTTAGCAAGATTTAAGCAGTTCCATGGAACTTTCCCCAGAGAAAGAAAGCACTAAGCCTCCAATTCCTAAAATTAGCTAGGAACTGTGACCATGCAAAATGTCACTTTGTACTTTATCCACTGAGTTACTTTTTAAAAAAATACCCCATCTGGCTAAGCTTTTGAGAATTCTGAGAGAACATGAATGGGATATGTCTTTTTAAAAAGTAATCTCAACACTGTAATTAATAAATGTCTTTTTAAATGATTTTTCATATTGTGTTTATAATATGAATCATTTCACTAGGGAAAGGTTCACCTGAGTTTATTTTTTCAGGAGCCAGGGCTGGGAGCAATAGCGGGGGACAAAAATACAGGGAAAATCAAAGTAATAAATTAAGTCTTCCTGGGAGCTGGACATACTTCACCATCATTATCCCATCAATCATCACAGCGTGCCCCTGGCATAAGTGCATGGTAATCTGATCCCCATTCTACAGATGGAAAAAGAAGGCAGCAAGAGGTTAAGTGATCTGTGCGGGAGGCCACACAGTGAGTGGGTGATGGGACGGGGAACAGAATCCAGATACCCTACATCTTTGAGCTAGGGTCTAGTCTAGGGCATTCCCTAGTGATTGGCACAATCCAACTATGGTGGGGCCTCTGTGGCAACTTGTGATATCTTAAATTACTGTCTTAGACAGCCTGTGTTGGTCTGGCCAATGACAAGGACTGTCCAAAGATCCAGAATACCCACAAGAGGGAAGAGTATTTGAGTGTATACATAACTCATTTATGTGTGTGTGTTTTTAATTTTAAGTGTTGATTGCTTACTCCTTTAATATCATCCCAAAACAGATTGCTCAATGATGTGTATACCCCAGAATCGCATTGATTTGGCAAAGAAAACTGGGAGGAAAGGGAGGGTCTCTAATGAATAGATGTGATTCCATTTACATTAGTTTTCAGTTAACCACCCTTTCCATTACCACCCTCCCTAATGGAAATCTTTAGCTTAGAAACATGTCACATTTGATTTACTGGTGTGCTGAGTTGATTATCCTCTTTATTAGATTAATTTAAAAAACTTTTGAATTGGAGAGGTGTGAATTAATGAGATATGTGCTGTTCAAGAGACAGAACATGGGCTATCTTTGAATAGCTACTTAGTTCCTGAAATGTATGTGCCTACTGAATGAATTATGAATTAGAAGACCCTATCCTAAACTTTCATCACTCAATATCTCTGAGTGACTCATTTTCTCATCTATAAAATGAGAATAAGAATATCTTCCTTGTACAACTCATAAAATTTCTGCAAGGGTCAAATGAAACAATGCATGTGAGAATATATACCATATAAATATAATAAATATAAATATATACCATACAAAATGGTGAAAGCAACATACTTTCCTCCTCCCCCTTTTCCTCCCTGTTACCCTCATTTTCTTTATTTCATTCCATCTCCCTTCTTCCTCTGCCAATTTTCTTCCTTGTCTTTTCCCCACCTCTACTTCCCTACCCCTTCTATTCTCTTTTGCTTTTCTTTTTCTTCTTCACTTTTCTTCCTTGCCCTTCCCTTATCCCTCAAACTTTCTGCCTCTTTTTCTTCTGATCACAATTCCTATTTGACATTTTGAAAAAAATCTGTGATTTTTTTCAGTGGGGGCACTCCTTCCACCGTGATGGAACTTGTCCATGACTTGATTGACAATCTCTATGAGTGGATGTGGCCAGTTTCTGTTGATGAGAGTCTCCATACTTATGTAGGCTTATCCTTGGGTGAAAGACAAGCCTGTCTATGAAATCCTTCAGTCTTGGAAAGACCTTCCAGACACCATGATGGTCTCATAAAGATTTGAGAAATTGGGATCACTTTTATAGTACAATAAAGCATCAGAGAAAGATAATGCCCTTATACATACATACAAACATACATACAAGTTTAGTCAAATTTGTCTTGTCACTATTCATCACACACAATTTATCTCCCATCTCCAAAACTTTGTACAGGCTACTGTGCATGCCTATAATGTCCTCCCTTATCACCTCTAATTCTTAGAAACCCTAATTAACTTTAAATCTCATCTCTCAAGTGCCACCTTTTTCATGAAAACTCCCCCTCAGCTATTAGTGACAGCCCAACAACATTATCTAATTAATAATCTACCATATCTATCAATCATCTAATATGTTTATCCATCTATCATAACCATTGATTATCTATCATATCTGTATCATCTATCTAATCCAGTACATCCATCTATCTATCACATTTATCATATCATATCTATATCTCTATTTATATGTACATATAAATAAAAAAATATGCACATATAAATAAATAAACAAATATATTTATTTCTACAATAGAATGCACCTCTACAATAGAATGAAACTTTTTTTGGCCTCTGAATCACCAAAATCTATCACAGTGCCTAGCTCAGGTCACAGAATAGGTACTTAATAAATAATTTAATTTACTGATCATCATCATAGAAGAAATAACTTTGAGATAAGCCATCGCTTCTTAACTGAGTAGAACATGCCTCATTTTCTGGAATTCATTTAACTTAAGTTGTTAACATTGTGTTTGTTATTGAAAGAGTATTAGTGATCTCAACCTTTAAGCCTTTCTTTTTTTAATGAACTAGTCAGTCTTGCTGATAAATTTTGTTGTTAAATTTTTTTCAGTCATGTCTGACTCTTTGTGATTCCATTTGGGGTTCACTTGGCAAAGATACTGCAGTAGTTTGTCATTTCCTTCTCCAATTCATTATATAGATGAGGAAGCTGAGGCAAACAGGGTTAAATTACTTGCCCAAGGTCACACAGCCAGTAGATGTCTGAGACCAGATTTGAACCCATGAAGATAATTCTTCCTAACTCCAGGCCTTGGCACTCTGTCCACTTCACCATATAGATGTCCTGATAAAGCACTGAGTTTGAATATCAGGTACACTTTATTCTCCAGTTCCATTGTTACAGTGAATTGGGCTACTTGCTCTGTGGGGCAACTTGCTGGAATAGAAAGGGTCCCTGTCCGAGAATCAGGAAACCTGAGTTCAAAACCCAGCAGTGAAACTTCCTATCCAAGTAAACTCAAGCAAATTATTTCATCTTTATAAGCCTTGGTTTCCTCATCTGTAAAATTGTGGGTTAGGGAAACAGTGGCTAGATTCTTTCTAAAATCCCCTCCAGGGATACTTGTCTGATACATAGAAAATTAATAATGTTAATAAATAAATACTTTGCAAATAAGATCTCATTTGATGCTCACAACAATTCTGTAAGAAAGATCTTATCTCCCTTTCATAGATAAAGGAACTTTGTCTAAGAGGGATGAAGAGGCTTGTCCAGCATCATATAGCTAGTAAGTGTATGAGGCAGGCTCTGAACAGAGGTCTTCCTGACTCCAAGTCCAACACTATCCAGTGCTTAGAACAGTGCCTGGCACATAGTAGGCACTTAACACACGTTTATTGAAATTCAATTTATGCATTGCACTACACAGCTTCACCAAGAAACATTTCATGAATATGCATATCATCCTGGTAAAGGCATCACACTAATCTTCCCTAATTTGTTGTATTTTAGTATACATGCCATTTTTGTGATTGGGATACATGGTGTAGTGGAAAGAATGAAGAACTAGGAGTCATAAAATCCTAGGATGAGAACTAGAAGGAACCTTCAAGCTCAATGGACCCTCCTCATTTTACAAATGAAGAAACCAAAGTCTAGAGAAGGAAAGCACTTTTCCCAGAGCCACTCAGCTTCCTGACTACACAGCCAGTGGGAGGTCCTGACTGGGCCCCTGCAGCCTGATTGAATCTGTCCATATCAGTAAAGCCAATCGTCTCTTTCCCAGGTTCTGGAATTTCAGTCAAAGAACATTCTAGAAGGGAACACACATGCTAATGGGCCCAAATTAGCTGTTTTATTAGGCAAAAGATATCTTCACAGAAGCAGCTGTGTCATTTTCCACCTATGAAATCACTCTCTGGGATTCAAAATCCATGACCTCTGAGCTACTCAATGGCATAGCTGTCACCACCAGAGGGTTTGCCAACATCTATTTTGGGACATGGTTAACATGAGAATTTGTTTTTCTTGACTATGTATATTTGTTACAAGGATTTTGTTTTTCTTTTCTTTTTTTTGGTGGTAGTAGGAGGGAAAGATGGGAGATAAAATAAATTGTTAATTGAAAATGGAATAAATAAAAAGAAAAGAGGGGAGAAACCCATAGTATTATCCCAGACAGGAACAAAAATAAGTTGGTATAGGATTTTTTTTTGTATATAGAAGCCTGACTCAAAAACAGCATGCAGGAATCCAATAGGAATCAATTATTACAATGAAGATGAACACCAAGGATTAAACTAGGCTTATGGATTGTACAAGCAATTCCTATAGGAAACAACACAAGGCAGTACACTAAACGATTATTTCCCATAGACCTCCATTACAACACTAAGGAGATTCTCCTGGAGCTACCAATCAGTGAATAACCATTTGTAAAGTTCCTTTTATGTCCCAGTCACTCTACTAGGCACTAGGGACATGAAGACACAAAGAAAGGGTTACAAAAAAAAAAGTCTTCCATCAAGGAGCTTATACTCTATCAGCCCATTGGAGTCAAGAGTCCAAGTCAAACTCTAGATTTTCCACTTCATACCTGTGTGACACTGGATGAACTTTCTCATCTTTGGAACTCTTCTTCTCCATCTGTAAAATGAGGAGTTGGCTATGTCCTCTAAGGCCCCTTCCAAATCAAAATCTTTTTTTCCTTTTCTTATTCTTTTTTCTTTTTCTTTTTAATTTATAGAATAAAGCAAGCATTTCCTTTACAGATTATAATTTTTAGAAAAAGATGATTGCACATGAAACTGAAAATCTATTATGTGTGATGTGCTATTCTTTTTACATATATAATGTTATAGTGTAATTTTTTTCCTCTTTTCTTTTCTTCTCCTCCCTCCTTCCACCAGAGCTGGTTACTATTAAACAGGAGCATGTGCATGCATGTGTGTGTGCATATACTTGCATGTACACATGTATGTATATGTGTCAAATTGTTCAATATATACTTTTATTTATCAGTTCTTTCTCTGGATGCAGATAGCCTCTTCCTTCATATGTCATCTGTAGTTAATTTGGGTATTTATAATAGTCAAAGGGACTTATTTGCCCAAAGTTGAGGCTACTATCAGGGACTGCCTTTAGACCTCGATTTTTAAATACTTTACATTTTATTTCAGGTTCAACATACCACAAACTGCCAGTATATAAATGACATATTTTACCCCACTTTTTGAAGACTAGCTTATTGAATAACCCAAATCCATCCTCTGGCTAGATGCAGATGTATTTCATTGAAAGACCATATTTTCCCCTGAAGTATTATACCCAGTTTTGCTGGGTAGGTGATTCTTGGTTTTAGACCTAGTTCCTTTGACTTCTGGAATATCCTATTCCATGCCCTTCGATCCCTGAATGTAGAAGCTGCTAG
>CM053769.1:496540034-496559280 GCA_028658325.1 Potorous gilbertii
GGATACAGAAGCTTTGGCTCCTATGTCTTTCCCTGATGGTAAACATTGTTCCTCCTCCTCAGAAAGGAAAGGGGCTAACATCTGTTCCCCAAGAAAATAACCTTCTATGGTCTTACTTTTTTTTCCTTTTCTGGGCATTTTCCCAGCCAGTTACTTGACTTCTGAGAGTCCTCTCCACCCCTGGCCTAGGTCCACACAGCTAGTGCTTGGGGTCTGAGATTCAAATGCTGCTCCCCAGCCTCAGGGCTTTTGGCGGCAGGTCTGGCTGCTATTCAATGGGAGCTTAATTTCTGGTGCTCAGGTGGGGGCAGGGCTGCCTCCCAGGCTCAGTTCTTTCAGGGGATTTATGCAGAGACCTTTTGTAATGGAGCTGCTGCAGAGCTCCTGCCTGCTCTGGGAGCCTCTGGCTGCCTGCTGCCTCTGCCACTGCCTCTGTCGCTGCCTCTGCTTCTGCCTCCCGAGGGTGGCCTGAGTCCCAGAGACACCCCGCTCCCCTCTCAGCCCATCTCTCTCACTGACCTGTGAGTCTATGGGTGGAGAGACCTTTGCAGCCCCTGGAGATTCCATCCCTGAAGCCTGCTTGGATCTGCTCGCTCCTCTCAGTGCCGTGTGGCCAGGGCAGGGGAGGGGAGGGCTCCGCTCCCATCCGGTGCATGATGGACCTTTGAGATTGGTTTTTCAGGGCTCTCTGGAACAGAAATCTCCTTCACTGTGTTGCTGCGCAGTTTCCACTGTTCCAGAATTTGTTGGTAGTTCTTTTTAGAGGAAATCCATGGGCCGTGGGTTCAGAGCTAGCATATGTGAGTCTTTCTACTCCACCATCTTGGCTCCGCTCCCTAGATGCAGATGTAATGATAGATGAAGGTTTGTTTTCCTCTGTGGTTCATTGTGGTCTACTAGCCTAAGGAAGCATGCAATGATCTAAAGAGCCAAGTAGAAGACCAATTGAATGACAGACAAGCAATAAACATTTATTAAGTGCCTACTATGTGCTAGGTACTGTGTTAGGCTCTAGGTTTACAAATACAAAAAAAATCTGATCCCTACTTTTAAGGAGCTTAAATTCTAAAAAAGGAGACAACTGGGTATATGTATAAATAAGTATTTATATATATGTATACATGTATATCCCTATGCATATATATCATGTTCATTGATAGATATTATATATATAAATACACACATACATGCACACTTATTATATATAATATAAAAAGCATAAAGACAAATAAAAATGCTTAAATACAAGGTAGCTTGAAAAGGAGGGTTCTGGTAGTACCAGGGAAACAAGAAAGACCTCATGTAGAAGGTAATACATGAGCTGTAACTTGAAAGAAGAAAGGGATTCTGTGAAGAGAGATTGTTTTTGAAACATGGGTAATGGCTAATGCAAAAATAGAGAAACCAGAGATGCAGAACTGTCTTTAAGAAATAGACAGAAGGCCAGTTTATCTGGATCACAGACTGTGGGAAGGATTATAATGTCCAAAGAGGATCCAAAGATACTTTCAGAACCTGGTGGTGAAAGATTTTAAAAACTGAATGGAGGAGTTTACGTTTTATCCAAGAGGCAATAGGGAGCCATGGAGTTTTATGGAGTAGAGAAGTAGCATAGTGGGACTCGCATTTAAGGAAAGTCTTTGGCAGCTGTGTTGAGGATGAATAGAAGAGGGAAAAAATATAAAACAGGAGGATCAATCAAAGGCTAATAGATTAATTTAGGCAATGAGGACCTGAATTGAAGTAGTATGAGGAGAATCAAGATGACTCTCTATGTATGTGCTGCCATTTTTGCTATATTCAAGTATCTAGAAAGAAAACAATGTCCTGGTATGTACTATGATTGGTATAACATCAATTAATATTCAGGGAGCATAACACTTGTATGTGGGACAATATGTGGGGGAAAATGTTGCTGGGAGGTTTTCATCCTTAAGCGTGTGTTTACTGAGTCTTCTTGTCTGTGGCTCTAAAGGTAATGGAAGGACCTAAGGTGAGGAGGTGAAGCCTCCTGGAAGGGCACTAAAGAGGAGGGAAGAGTGTTGGCAGCTAGTGGAGGATACTAGAGAACATCAGAAAACTACATAGGTTCTATATCAGCCAAGTGACCCAGTAGATGCTAAGGGGCCATGTTGAAGGGATTACAAAAGATCCTTTTGCTGTTCAGTTATTTTTAAATCATGTCCTACTCTTCATGACCCCATTTTGGGATTATCTTTCCAAAGATGCTGGAGTGTTGTGCCCTTTTCTTCTCCAGCTCATTTTGCAGAAGAAACTGAGGTAAACAGGGTTAAGTGACTTGCCCAGAGTCACACAACTTCTAAATGAGGCTAGATTTGAACTCAGAAAGATAAGTCTTCCGGATTCCAAGACCAACACGCCATCCACCACACCACCTAGCTGCCCCACAAAAGGTCTATCTCAAAGGAAATGCCAGCAAAGTTCGCTGACTGGTCCATGAGAGATGTGGCAGTGTTTTGAAGGTTCTCTGAATGAATTTGGAAGACAAGTGGATGGATACAAGCAAGTCACAGAAGTAAAGTTAGAAGTGGTTGTTATATAATCAGAACATACTTGGAGAATTACATTCAGTTGTGGGCACTGCATTTTAGGAAAGATTTTGGCAGGCTAGAGGGTGTCCATAAAAGGAAGGTCAGTGTGGTAAGAAGACTAAAAGACATGTTCAGAGGTTCAACTGAAGGCCCTGGGAATGTTTAGCTTAGAGAAGAACTGCAAAGATTAGGGTGCCATAATAGCTGACCCCAAGTCACTAAAGTGTTGTGTGAGAGTATTTGTTCTGCTTGGGTAGAACTAGGAGCAGCGGGAGTAGGTTACAGAGAGGTAGAGATAGAGGTAGACGGAAACACCATCTAACAATTAAAACTGTCCAATAGAGAAAGAGCTTCCTGGAGGAGCTGGGAATGACCCCTTCCTTGTTTGCAACCAGAGGCTGGGTGATCACTTATGTTACAGAGGAAATTCTTGTTCAATTACAATTAAACTTTAATACATTAAACCATTTCAAAGACCCTCATTGACAAGACAGTCTCTTCCAACTCTGAGATTCTGTGGGTCTCTAAAAAATTACTTGTTTATTTGAATTGCAAATGATCTCAAGTGGGATACCCTGGCTAATCTAGTAGGAGGTTCCCTCAGTTCAGGTCAGGGTTACAGAAAATTGTAATCCACAGCTCATCCATCCTCATTGACCCCACCTTTTCCCTGTGCTGATGGCAGCCTCATTTTTTGAAGCTCACATCACTGACACCTGAGAGCACTGACCAATTTTCTTCCAACCTCCTCTATCTTTTCCTGTTCATTTCCCGTTTCAGCCATGCAGAAGCACGGCTCTGTGTGCATGGTGTTCCAGGTGCTGTTTTGGGAGCTGAGGGTCAACGCCTGATTCCCCTCCTCCAATCTGTGCTCCATCTTTTTTAATCAAGTTCCACATCCCTTTGCTCAGGAGTTGCAACTTCCCAGCTGTGGTCTGACATTAAAACGATCCTCTTCCCTGAGTTTTTTAACTGGCCTGCAGCTGGAGACGACTCCAATCCCAGGTGTCTGTAACTGGCCTTTTAGCATCCATGTTCTGTAACATTCAATGTTCTGTTAATCCAAAGCATCTTCTGCCTGAGGGTAAAACCTGTGTCTTCCTGTGCTCTCAATTTACTTCTCCCTGTGCTCCCTGTCCATGATCACCACATGTAACTGGACAGGGCAGGAGTGTGGGGGGAGACTTATCAGGGTACACACAGAAAAAGAGTCTGGAGTCAGAAGGTCTAGAGTGGAATCCCCACCCTGCCACTGTTCAAATGGATGAACTTGTAACAAGTTACAACCTCTAGGGACCTCAGTCTCTGTGGATTAGATAAGTTTCCTTCCAATTCTAAAGCTATGATCCCTCAAGATGGTGACAGGAGCAATTTGTATTCCAACATTCTCACACTTTCCATTCCCACCCCAGCATCTGGAGAAGCAGAATCCACCACAAACTTTCAGGAGATGGTCCAAGACAGCAGTTGGGCCCCCAACCAGATCTGCCAGGAAACACCAGGCTCCCATCAGCTGCTTGTTCCTGGTGGGCCAGCTTCATCCTGATGCTAAGGCAAGGCGCTGTGGAGTAGTAGAAAAAAATATTTACTGTGAAAGGCTGACTGATTATGGCTTCATCAGACCTAAATTCCAAAACTGGCCCTGCTTCTTTACCCACCTTGCCTCAGCACAGATTTAAACTTTGGTAGATATTAATATAATAACTGCTTTAAATATTTGTTTTAAAATTTTAATTTTGTTTTAAATTGCTTAAAATTTACAATTGAACAATTTAAAAACAGATTTAACAGAACAGTTAAGACTTAAAAACTTAAGTAAAATTTTAAAATAACTGTTTTAAATTATTTAGAATAAAGTAAAAATTTTAATCTGATATAAGTTTTGGTAGATAATATAATTACTTTAAATGTAATAAGAGATTTGATATAATAAAATCGCTAATAGCTATTACATTTTAGTATAATAATATATTTGTTTATTAATCCTATGTACAGGGTGTCCCAAAAGTCTTGTCTATTTTAAGCTTTAATAGCTAGCTATCTGATAAGACTATTATAATTAGGATTTAATAGTAAGCTATTATTTAGTATTAGAAAAGAAATCAATTATATTGAAATAAAAATGTATTTTTATCTCATCCAAATTCATAGGCACCCTGAAATCTATCCACAGAAGAATCAAGGGTCCTTGGACTCTAGATGAAGTTCCTAAAAATGATGGGGCAGTTTGGTCTTGGTTAGAGAATGATAGACAAGGGATACGAACTGGTTGACTTCTCTCCCTGCTTGGCCATATGACCTCGGACAGCGACTGAAGAGACTAGGTGGTCACATGGAGACAGGGCTGATCTCAGGGTTCCAGTGCCTGGCACTGAATGCTTATGTTAATCCTTATTAATTGTGTGAACATGGCCAAACCTTTGAACCTCTCCAAATTTCGTAAGATCATAAGATTTGGAGCCAGAAGGGATTTTAAAAATTACCTAAGTTCTTCCTTTTTTTCCAGTCGAGAAAACTGAGGCCTCAGAAAAGTTTTAGCCTATGTTGATATATTTATTTATAAATAAATTACATATTTTTATTAGTGTTTTAATAATTGTTAAACATTTATTAGGTACCAGGCATAGGGCATTCAACTACAAAGAATGAAACAATCCCTACTCTCAGTGGGGTCATGTTCTAAAGAGGGAGACAAGAGGTAGAAATAAAAATATATAAACAACATACATCTAGATAAAAATATATACAAAGTAGTTAAATTGAAGGGAATTTGAGAAGAAGCTACTAGGTATTACATAGATAATAAATAAGATGAACCTTCAAGGAAGATTCAAGCTATAAGCTGCTAGTAAGTGACTGGGGCAGGATTTGAACTCTGGTCTCCCATACTCCAAGTTTCATGCTCTGTCTATTGCTCCATCTAGCTGATAAGAGAGATAGATATATACATTTAGGTATGTGTATGTACACATACATCCCTATGTGTGTGTGCATACATATGTGTGTATGTATGTGCACATATACACATATATTTACATGTATGTGTATATATGCATACATGTGTGTATATGTGTGTGTGTGTGTGTGTGTGTGTGTGGCCTGTCACATGGGATTTTTAAAAGAACAACTCATTACAAACCTTGAGGATTTTGTAAATGTGAACTATTTGTATTTCTTCAGTATTTTGGTCCATAAAATGCACCAGATCCCTCCACATCTTGGCACCATAATTTGTATGTAGTAGACAAAGAGTCAATCAATTAGCTAAGGCTCGCAGCTGCCTTTCACTGAGGCTCAGTTTCAGCTCTCACTGGCACTAGGAGATCAAATTCCTTCTCGGTAAAATGACAGACAACTAAGCCATGACAACTGCCCCACCATTATGTCCTCCAGATGTGGAAGGTCATTGACATCTGGTCCACATCTGCAGTCTCTGGGACACAGGCCTTTCCATTGGCTGAGCAACCAAATCCTCCTATGAGCATTGTCTCTTCTAATTGGAATGTAAATGCTTTGAGATCACTCACCATCCAACTTTTTTCTTTGTGTTCCTAGTGTTTAGGTCAGTTCTTGGCATCCAGCAAGCACTTAATAAATGCCTTTTCATTCATTCACTCAGCAAACACAAAAACAAAAAAATAAACAGACCCTGGCCTCAAGGAGCTCACATTTTATCAGGAGAAATACTTTATACCCACATATTCCTATACAGACATAATTTATACTTTACATATATATATTATATTACTATATATACTTTATATGTAACATGTATGTGTGTGCATACACACACACACACACACACACACACACACACACACACACACACACACATATATATATATATATAGTATCTCCCTTGATACAACATGAGCTCCTTTAGACCAAGGACTCTTCATTTTTTTTGTCTTTGTGCTTGGTGAGTGAAAGAATACACACATTTACATATATCATATATCTACACAGATAAATATGATATATGTATGTGTATAAATATAAAATATTTATAGATAAAATAGGAACAGCTAGGTAGTACAGTGGATAGAGTGCTGGTCCCAGAGTCAGGAAAAACCGTTTAAATCTGGCCTCAGAGACACTCACTAGCTGTGTGAACTTGGGCAAGCTACTTAACCTTAACTCTGTCTGCCTTTGTTTCCCCTTATGTAAAATGAGTTAGAAAAGGAAATAGAAGACCACTCCAGTATTTCTACCATGAAAATTCCAAATGGGGTCACAAAGAGTCAGACACAACTGAAATGACTGAAAGATAACATTCATACGCTGGAGAGCTTGCAGGAAAAGGAGAGTCACTGAAGTGATTGAGGATGGCTGGTTTGGAGAGAAGACTTAGTAGCAACACAATATGTAGTGTCAAGTGTTTAGAGGGTTTTTCCATGGAATTTAGATCCAACGTTTTCTGCTTGGCTCCAATAGACAGAATTAGGACCTAGAACTAGGTGGAAGCTGAAAGTCACACAGAGACAAATTTAGGGTTGATGTTGGCAACAATAGAGCTCTCCCCAGGTGGAATGGATTGCCCTAGGAGGCAGTGTACAAACTTAAGTAAAAGCTTGACAAAGGCTTATAGGTCTTTGCTGAGCCATGTTCTAGGTTCAAGGATCACTCTGGTGCCTTCCAAAACTGTTGTTCTACAATTCTGAGAAAGAGGCACTGTGGAAGAATAGAATGAAAATTGAATTTGGAGTCAAGAGATCTGCTTTTGAATCAAGGACCCAATAATCTTACCTGTGTAATCATCGGCAAATCTCTTTACTTCACAGTCTTGACCTGAGCTCGGATTCATCCTCGGTCACTTTTGTGACCTGGGCAAGTCACTTAACCTGCTCGCCTCGGTTTCCTCTACTATAAAATGGGGATAAAATGAGCACCTACCTCAAAGGGTTGTTGTAACAATAATGATAAAAATATCTGTTTCTTTTTTTAGAGCACTTAGCGCGGTGCCTAGCGCAGAGTGGGCGCGAAATAAATACTTGTTTCCTTCCTTCTAAATCTTGTGAGCTGCTAAAATATTGGAACAAAATTAGGATGGCTATCTGTGAAGGTCTTCCCTCCATTTAGCATATGCAGAATATGGTTTCTTTGATAATTAAAAAAAGAATAACTGAGAAAAATCCTCTTGGTCATTTTCATACGCCAATTTAGGTTTTAGTTCCCAGAAATTGCTTTCCTATCTGCTACCAAATCCCATTCCCTATCAATCAAACAATCCGAGGACACCTTTATGCTCTCTCTATTTGTAAAACCTTCAGCTCCTAGTCTTTGGGTTACTTGAAAGGTTATTTTCATTTCAAATTTCAACTTGTCTGAAGATTTCCTTATGATGATTTTTCTTTCCTCCCCCATTTTATCTTTCTCTCAGTTTCTGTGTCCCTTAGGTTTTACTAGGCTTTGTCATTTATTACATTTCGTTACATAACCAGAAGTTTCAAAAGTGTAGATGCTCTTTATGTAGAAATACTCTATCACTATTTTTAGGGATTCTTTTGTTATGATAATTGCCACACTCAAGACAGTGTTTTGTGAATTATGACTTAGATGTCAAACCACAACTTAAATTAATCATAGCCCACACTTGTTGATTTCACAAAACAGCCATCCAAATTCTGTTATTTCTATAGTCACGGAAAGCGTGCCAGTGATTCAGCCCCTGTGCATAAAGAGGTTCTCATTAACAAGTCTCATTGACTCCATGACATGACTCTCATCCACAGCAAAATGGAAATCCCCAGCATTGTAATATTCATCAAACCCCCAACAAAAGTTTGCAAATGCTTCTCGCCTTGCTTATAGACTTTAAAGAATACTGGGTTTCTTAGCTATTGGGCCCAGGAGGCAGTATGGTATAATGTGAGAAATGAAAATTCAATATTGTTCTAGGCTCATAGGATCACAAGTGTAGAGTCAGAAGGGACTTTAGAGGCAATTTAATATCATTACATCCCATCCTCTCATTTTATAGAGAAGTGAGACCCAGAGAGGTTAGATGTACCAAACCACATGTATAGTATCTTATCTGCTATCTGAACATAGGTCCTCTTCCTCTAAAATGAAAACTTTTCCCTCTCTCCCCTCCACTCTTCTGCTTCCTATGCCCCATAGCCAAGCTCTCTTTGGGAAATAAAGGGAGTATCTGTCATGAAGTGAACCTTTCATGTGGGCTTAAGGAATATTACAGCAATGGGAATTCCTATTTTGCTGTGGCTAAAGTTTGCATCAAAGAATTCTGGACTCTGCTGAAAAACTCTCCAAATGGTTGTGACAAAATAAAGAATGTCTACAAGAATCCATTGAACCGCTTGAGAAGACTAGAATAGTGTTTTTATTTAGGGATAAAAAGAAAAAATGTTTCAGGGACACACAAGGCACCTTTGCAACGTACGGAAAGGAAGATAGCCTTTATTCGAGATGCCCTAGGACTTAGAGGGACATTGTGAAATCAGGAAATAATGGACAAGAAAGAACCATTGAAAAAGATGTCAGACACTCTTAGTCAAGGATTTTTAAATTATTTATAATTCAAATGTATCTGCTCAATGTGTGGGAAAATAATTAAAGACCTCATGTAGGAAATGAAAATATTTGGGTCTTCTAAAGATATAAGTAGTACAAATTGGCGTCATCAAAGGAATTCATCAAATCACAGATAATGACCACTTATAGACTGTGGACTAGAATTCAAACAGTTCTCTCTGGTACCCTTCATACATGCATGCGCGCGCGCACACACACGAGGGTACTTGCTAATAATTCCTAGACGAATGTGGGACACCGACTCATTTCTGCCTACCATCTTGGCTAATCTAAATATTGTTTTATGGCACCCTAACTGTTTCTGGATTTCTTTCTTTTTCAGACTGTTAAACTGCAGTAGAAATGTTCCCTCATGGCCCTGTCCAATATCTTATGAAAAGGGAAGATTGCTCCACAATTAGTTTTTCCTCCTTGTGAAAGTAAAAAAGATGGCACCTTCCTAGGCACCAGTTCATTTACAAGAGAAAGAATAAGTCAATTTCATCAAAACTAAAATAATAATAGAAGTAATGAAAATATCACTTACATTTCTATAGCATGTTACAATTTTCAAACAATTTCATTTGCATTATCTCCCTTAATCATGGTAGCATGGGAGGAATGCTACATGCGCAGTGAGGAGATCTGGATTTCAGTCCTAGTTTTACCACTCATTGCTTATTGGACATTAGACAAATCATTTCACTTCTCTGAATACACGTTTATGCAACTGTAAAATGGGAATAAAGCTATTTGGATCATCAACTTCACAGGTATATGAAAAAAACATTTGGTAAGCAGCAAAGAACTATATACATTTACACTAGTATGTAGTTACTATTAGCTAGAAATGTTACTATTAACAATAATTACAATAAACTCGTCCACTATAGAATTCCACATACACTGTTGTTAGTTCTTGTGTAAGATTTGAAATATTCTCTGTGTAAAGATAATTTTTTGGAGAGCAAGAAATTTCAATTTTGGTGCCTGAGGCAAGCAGTATGAACCATAGCTCCAAATCAACTTTGTAAGTCATAACGTAAAAATAGCACAAGAAGCAATTACAATAACTACAATTGAGTGGAAGAGAAGTTAGTGACTGTAGCTTCCTATTTTAACTAATTAGTCTTGCTAACTAAGTGTTAAGCTCAGTTATTTGAGCAAAAGGCATTCATATTAAATTTTCACACCTCTAAACCAGCTGGTGGTGCCCTGGAGTTGGAATCGGGAAGATCATCTTCATGAGTTCAAATCTGGCCCTAGGCATTAACTAAGCTGTGGGACCTTAACCTTGTTTGCCTCAGTTTCTTCATCTGTAAAATGAGCTGGAGAAGCAAATGGCAAACTACTCCAATATTTTTGCCAAGAAACCTCCAAAAAGTGAGGTGACAAAGATGCAGAAACTACTTAAATGAGTCAACAACAACTAATTTTGTACCCTTCAGTAAAGGCTTAGGGCCCTACACTAGTTTGGGTTCTGATCATGAATATTAATTTTTTTTAATATAAGAGGGCATTGTTTCTTGGTAGGAGAGATCAAAAGCAGCTCCTAGAGTTTTTTTGTAGGTAAGTTCACTATTGCTATCCTTCTTCAGGATAAAGATGAATGAATGATCACCATATTTACCAAAATATAGCATTCTCTCTCTGTCTTAGAACAGACATCAGAATTCTGGATTCCAACACTTAGTCAGTACAACTTTATGTGACATTTATTAGTAGATGAGCTCAGATGGGTATCACTGGAACTTCAAGAAAGTTCACAAATGCAACAGCTAGACATCTTCATAGGGATCAGTCATAGGTACTGAAGAGGTAGCCAGAACACTACACTGGGAAGCATGTTAGATCTGGCACAAGAGGACCTCAGCACACATCACAAAAGCATACACTTAAGACTTTAGTGGGACTATGCTCTATTTTTCTTATTTTAGTGTGAGGAAATCTTGGCTTTCTAGTTGCCACTTTGGAAACCTTAGGACAACTCATTTTCCTTCTCTGAAAGAAGAAAGGTTTGGATTAAGCAACATCTAAGTTTCCTTCTAGCTTTGATACTGTGGCACTGCTGCATTTTTTTTCTTGTCTTCTACTCCCCAGTTGCCCTTGCCAGATTACACCATCCTCCTGAACTGAAGAATTAGACTATCCCCTAAAGGTCTAATTTAATTTTGAAACATTTCACTTACTCCCCTAGGAATCACTTAAAAAGTTCAGACTTCACTTTCTCTTACAAAAGAGTGTCTGTGTGGAGAAGAAGAGTACCCAAGACTTGGGACAGCTGTCATGACAGATACTTGAAATGAAAATTATTTTCTGGGAATTATCATTTTGCCATTCTTAACGTTTTTCAGAGATGATAAGGTAATATAACTAAATCAGATTTCCATTTTATGATGACTGAGTAGATAAAATAAGCAATCACTGGAGAAGACATTTGAGAGTCCCTTGGCTAATAAGGAGATCAAATCAACCAATACTTAAAGAAATGAATTCAAGCTATTCACTGGAAGGTCAAATATTGAAGTTGAACCTTAAATACTTTGGTCACATAATGAGATGAGACTCACTGGAAATTACCCCTAGGTTGGGAGAAATTGAAGGTAGAAGGAAAAGGGGATAGCAGAGGATGAAATAGACTGTGGCTTGGAAACAATGAACGTGAACTTGGAGACACCTTGAGAGATGGTGGAGGGTAGAAGGGTCTGTCATCCTATGATCTATGGGGTCACAAAGAGTTGGACACAACTGAATGACTGAAAAACAACAATCATTAGTTTGTGTACAAATAAGGCCCTAAGATCATAGATTTAGAGCTGGCTGCAAGTGACTTCAGAGGTCATTAAGTTGAACATTTTACAGATGAGGAAACCAAGGCATTGGCAGATGAAGAAACCTCTCAAAGGTCATTCCAGTGATAAATGTTAACATCAGGACTTGAATCCACATCTTCTGCCTCCAAATCTATTGCATTTTCTACTGTAACCTGCTGCATCTCTAGGTTGTACTTCTCCAAGTGGGTACAGGACCACTAAGATCAGAAGAGAATATCCAGAAAGTATTTCTTTCCTGGTCTTTCAGCCTTTCAGAGTGACTGGTCCTAATTGTCAACATACCTCTAAACAGAGGACTTATGGTAGACCAAAATTGATTCAACACATTCAAATGTGACTAGCACAGGAATCTTAACATGGAAGCAAGATACTTACACTACAGAGCAGAGCAGCTCAGTTTTTCTTCTCATTCGAATTCGGGTCCTGGGAAAGTAGGGACAAGATGAAGAAACAGAGGACATTCTGTTACTGTTACTTAAACCAAACATTTTTGGATTGCGCATTTTCCAGAATCCCACAAAAAAAAACCCTGATAAAACTTTGCAATATGCTAGGGAGAAATACGGCTTGAGGATTCATCTGGGAAAAATCTGGTCAGATTAAATGTCTTAGTGTGTTTTTCGAAACACATCTTGTAGTTGACAAAGGTTTATTTTGTGCCAACCTTTTTTTTTCTTCCCCTCCGAGCTAGTATATCATAAAAGAAGCTTCCAGCTATGTGGTTCTGATCCTGTTTCTATTAACGATCTTTGAGATGTTATATAAGAACTGTGTGATATCTAAAACCTTTTGATTCCATTCCACCCAGGAGCCAACTTCATCCTGCTGCCTTGGACCTCAGTGCTAGCTAGGCTTCTGTCTCCCCTTCAGAAAGGTGAGATGCCTCAAAGTCAATCTCAGCACCCAAGTAGACACAGTTCTCATCGAACATTTCCTGGGCACAGGTTTGCCTCACCAATTTTAGTTACCTCTCCTCTAGAACTACCCAATCAGTGACAGTCATTCAAAAAACGTTATTCAGTCTTGTCTGACTCTTCATGATCCCATTTGGGATTTTGTTGACAAAGATCCTGGAGTCATTTGCCATTTCCTTCACCAGCCCATTTTACTGATGAGGAAAACGGGGTTAAGTGACTTGCCCAGGGTCACATGCCTTCTAAGTGTCTGAGGTCACATTTGAACTCAGATCTTTCCTACTCCAGGCCAGCGTTCTCTCCACTGCGCCACCTAGTGATTCAGTCAAAAAATGAAGGGACAAATAGAACTGAGCTGTCAATATGCAGCATCATTCCAAAAGGGGATTTCCATGACTTGCATTCTTATCTGTAGACATCATGTATTTTTCTCCTGGGATTAGCTGTTGAAGAACATTCTGAACTAAATCTCTAATACAAGACTAGGGAACTTGAGATTTCTGAAAAAATAATACTAGTAACTATACATCACGTTTTAAGTTTTGCTATTTGGGGAAATCACCAATAGAAAAGAAAGTAGAGACACTGAGCCTGAGTTTATTATTTCCCTCAAGGGGTTTACTACCTTATTCTCTCCCTTACATATGAAAAGAAGTCAACCTTCCTAGTTGAAGAGGAGAATACCCAGACATCTAAGGGTAATCCATGCTCAGGCTCTGCAAAGTTTACAAGAGCTGTATTTTGAGGTGAGGAGTGATGTCTCCTGTAAACAAGATCATTTTGACTACATGAGGGCATCTTCCTGGGCAGGACTCTCTCTCCTAACCATTGGCCTCTTTTTTAGTAAGTTTAATTCACTAGATATTTCTTAAGTACTATCTTATGCTTTAAATAACGTGAGGTAAAAGTCTCAGATTTGGTACAAAAGACTCACATTGGAGCCCTGCTTCTGATGTTATCTGTATCATTGTAAGTCACCACCCCTCAGCCTTGCTTTCTTTATTTTTAACATGGGGATATTAATGCCCGCAATACCTAACTCACAGGGATTGTTGCAAGAAAAATGCTTCAAGGAACTAAGAGCTCTATAGAAATATGAACCATTTGAGGGAAAAATAGCAAAAAAGGACACCCAGAGAGAAAATATAGGAGTATTGTAGAGGGATAAGAAAAATCAGTTATAGCCCATTCACTCAAGAACTGTACAGTATAATATTGGGGCTGGGCTCGAGCAAAGTTATGAAATAAAGAATTTTTTTCCCGCCCTTATCTCCCCTTTTGGCAAAACTTTCCAATCTCCTGGACCACCATGAACACCTTCTGTCCATACCACCACAGCATAGAACACTACATTGTAGACCCAGAAGGGATCTTCAAAATAATCCTATGTAATCCCTCCATTTTACAGATGAGGAAACAGATTCAGAGGGACTAAGTGACTTTTTCAAGGTCACACATTACCCATAAAAGACCTTGTGCTTAGCGATCTCTACCACAAATTGTCAAATTACTTTTGTCAAAGTGTTAGTGGATAGGGTTCAAGATGTTACTCTTCTCAAAGTAATTTTGTTTGTAAAAGGGATCTCTGGAATATTGAACATCCATTAATAGTCATAAGAAATGATGATTGAATGACAGGACTTAGGAACCATGACCAAAACTTAGGTGAGATTTTCATTTTTTTTTTTTTTTTACCTATTTCTCAAATGTCGTAACACAAGTAAATGGCCACTTACCCAGCTTCCTTACAGCATTGGCCTTGTTACCATGACAGTCAGTTCTCTATCAAACAACATGATGATAAAAACAATCGCAGGAAGAAATAATTTAGACATAGGAAGGAATTTTGAGATGGTTTAGCTCATTTTATAGTTGAAGAAACTGAGGCCCAGGGAGTTTAACAACTTGCCCAAGATAATGCAAATCATAAGTGCCTGGGATTCATATACCTCTTGCTCTGGCTCCAAATCCAGTGTTCTTTCTTCTACCCCATGTTGCTGCAGTCAAAGAATCCTTGGATGCCAGAGCAAGAAGGCCCAGAATATGACATGCCATTTTGTGTGTTTGCAACTACCTGAAATATAAAAGAAATTTAGAGAAAAGGAAGTACTCTTGGGAAGGTCATTTATGACTACTTTGATTCTAGTACTAAATGGTAACTTTGGGATTCCTATTCCATATATTAGTGGGTGGTATTCATACACAACATGGTCTAGGCTAGGAGTTCTTTGCCTTTTGGGGTCATGAATACTTTTGGCAGTCTGGTAAAGTCTGTGGACCCCTTTTATAAAAGTGTTTTAAATGCATAAATAGAACATAGATTATGAAATAAATCAATTATGCTGAAAATATGTGTGTATGTATATGAAGTTTAAGGATCTCTGATTAAGAGGGAGTAGTTTGGCTTGAATTCCACATTTATCATCAACCAACTGTATGACATGGGGCAATCACTTCCACTCTCTGAAACCCAGGATTCCTCATCTGTAACCTGGGTATAACAGGACACTTCTCAGAGTGAGAAACATTTAGTAATCTGCTACCTATTGCACAAAAGTATTCTAGGAGTCTGGATACCTGATGTGAAACCGTATGCCCTATGAAATACAAACACACTCATGAAATCCAAATACAGTTGCATTTCTTAAGTACCCACAACTTATCAGCTTAAGCTAACAAACTGTTGATTTATGTATGTGTACATGACCTAATTGTGGTTCTCAGCCGAAACATGAAACCAGTATTTGATATTGTTGGATGTATTCCAGGATTCCCTCATTTTAATATTTGAGAAAAACAAAATAAACAAAAATAAAATCTGCCTTTTCTCATAATTACTTCCATTTTTTAGTCAAATAGACAATAACACAAGAGGCTTTTCAATTCTTTCTCACTCATAGGACAGGTCCTAGATCTACCAAGAACCTTAAAGATCATTTTGTCCAAATCTTTTATTTTTCTATTGAGGGAAGAAAAGAATGGGAAAGTGACTTGATGATGATAACATATAAAGTAAACACTGGGGTTAGGATCCCAACCAGGGTGTATTGGAAGCGGATCAAACAGACTTGAGAAAGTCCATTGTTAAATTTTGAGTGTGAATTTTTTTAGTGTGAAAGCAAACACCATACATCTGGGCTTGATTTATCATTTTGTTGATTGTCTAGATTTAAGAAAATAGTGAAAATGTTATAATGCATACTAAACTTAAAAGCATGGCATGAGTCCATTTCTCCCCAGAGAGACAGTTGCTAAATACTTCCCAGAATACTCTTGATTTGATTCTACGTCTCCTAACTATAAGTCTAGCACTCTTTGCACATTCATCTGTTCCACTGCAATGCCATATCCTGAATCTGTTCCTCTGCAGTGGGGGCTCCCTGGAAAGAGAGGATGCCTCATCATTGTGTTTCTTTCCCTCAAATACCTTGAGTATATATACCCTGAACATCAGCATCTCCTTGGTGCATCCATTTGACAAATATTAGCCTGTTTTAGCACCCTCACATTGAAAACCACAATTATTATATGATCTTATCTCCACCCAAAGAAAAATACTTTGAAGACTTCCAGGACTAAAATGGGGAAAAGATGCCATATTTCATCATTTATACCCTACTTGAGAAACATAAAATCTTTGATTATGAGAGACAGCATGGATATGGTGGCATGAAAATGAGTAAGACTTGAGGAGCACATACATCCTGACCCTCTCTCTGGAACTACTATATCTTTCCCTCACCCCTCAGGGCTCTAGAGGTGTTGGAATCTTGTCTCTACTACCATGGGTTCAAGATCCCACCAGCTGTGTCCCCCAAACCCATTGTTGGGGGCCAGTAAGTAGAACTCAAATTCCATTTATCTACTTAACATCAACCTGAACAAACATGCAATCACCTCCTTCTCCCAATTCATGAAAGGTGTGTCTTCTCCTACACCACCGTGGTTTCTGAGGGAGTAGGCTTAGTTCAGCTTCTATATAGCTTCGTCTCACCAAGTTCATGTCCAGATGAAGCTTGACTTCTGGATGAACCCTCCTATTACTTCTGATGGTCTGAGTTACTCTTCTAAGCTGGCTACAACCCAGGCTTTGAAACTCTAGGGTGCAGCAATACCCTCATGGTAACCTTTTAAACTCACTAGGTCATGAAATTCCACTCTCCTCATCTAGAACAGAAAAGAAACCTATTTCATAGACCTACAAAGGCTCAGAGAGAAGAGGACCTAAACCAGGTGTGGAAGACCTGTGGCCCTGAGGCCACATGTGACCCTCTAGGTCCTCAAGTGCAGCTCTTTCACTGAATTCAAACTTCACAGAACAAATCTCCTGAATAAAAGGATTTATTTTCTAAAACTGGGTCTCAATCAAGATCTAGAAAGTCACATATGATCTTGAGTCCTCAGGTTCCCCATCCTTGACATAACCTTTGATCCAGATGACCCAAAGGTAGACAAAGATGGAAAAGAAAGTATTTCAAAAACCAAAACATTCATAGTAACATTTTTGTAGTAGTAAAGAACTTGAAACAAAGTTGATCCACATCAGTAAAGGAATAGTTAAACAAATTGTTGTACTGTAATATAATAGTACTGTATTGTAAGAAATGATGAATATAAAGAATTCAGAGAAGCACAGGAAGATGTATATGTACTGATGTAAAGTGAAGCATATAGAATGAAAGAAAAAGCAATATCGACAATAACTAAATATAAATGAACAAGTAAAATAAATAAATGTAAATAAAATACTATAAATGGATAGAATAACTAATCAAAACAAATAAAACTGAATTTACTCATTAGAATTAATTTATGATTTATTATAAAACAGTTATAATGAGGTGGGGGGCTCTGAGTATGAAATAAGTCAACCAATCTATCAACAAGTATTTATCAGACTTCTACTATTTTCCAAGCACTGGAAATACAAGTACAATCAAGGAAAGAATACCTACACAAAAAGAATATACATTCTAAAAGAGGAGACAAGGATGTTTATAAACATGTACAGAACAAATAAAAAGAGGAAAAATGCAAATAGTAGTTTAATATATATAATAGCCTATATTATATTTATTATAAAAGTATATATATTATATATATACATAAATAATAGTTAAATATAAATAAAAGAGGATAAATACAAGTAGTAACTAAATAGCAATTCCCAAATAGTAGTTGAAGAGTTGAGGGAGAAAGGAAATAAACATTTATTAAATATCTACTCTTTTCCAAGCATTGTGCTAAGTTCTTTATAAATATTATTTAATGTAGGGAGGGCAACTAGCAACTGAAGGGATCAGAATGGACTTCACACAGAAAGTGGTGCCTCATCTGAATCTTGAAGGAAGAGAGTGATTCTATTGGGTAGAGATGACAAGAGATTTAATTCCAGGCATAAGGGAAGGAAAAAGCACAGAGACAGGAGAGGGAAAGACATATAAAGAACAGAGAAAAGGCCAAGTTGGCTGAATTCGAGTGAGAGAAAGAGAATTGTACACAGAAATTTCTTGAGTGGGTAATAACATGAAACATCCCATAATAATCTTTGATTTAACTGATATTTTATTTAGTTTTTGTGAACTGATTTTCTCTTTTATTTTTGTTATAAAGGATGAGTCTCCAACACTAAGTATTTTGCTCCTTCCTAATCAACTCCCTGTCTTACTCTCTATGGAAACTAATACAAAACTGTCTCCTCAAGTCTTCCACCCTTCTCCTTCCTGCTACTCTCTCTGCGGAGGAACTTGCCTCTTACTTCATTGTGAAAATTGAGGCCATTCCCTTCAAGTTTCCTCTTCTCCCGTTTTCTTCCCTTTGAAATCCCTAGACGCCATCTTCTCTTTTCTCTTCTTTTCTCTCAGACTCTTATAACGAGATGATGCTTCTCTTTAACAGTGCTGACCCCACTTCATGCACTCTTGTTCCCATTCCCTGTTGCTTTCTCCAGCAGATTGCCAGCTCAATTTTTCCTCCAGTTTTAAGCTTCTCCCAATCTCCCAGGCCCTTTTCTACCACTCAAGTCTCATCCATTCTGGAAAACAACACCAACAACAAAAACCCTACGTACTGGACTCTATCAATCCCTTAAGTTATTGTCATATCTCTTTCCCTTGCTTCTAACAAGCCCCTGGAAAAGCTTATACTCACTGCCTCTGTTTCCTCTTCTCTTACTCATTTCTTAACTCTTTGCAAATGTGTCTTTTGACTTCATGACTCAAATGTTACTGCTTTTTATCCCCTGAACTAGGATGGATGGTTGTATAAGTGAAGGTGATGAGATAGGTATACATATACATATCTACATATCTATATTTATATCTATATATGTGTGTATATATATATATATATATATATATATATACACAAACTATATCTATACCTATGGGATAGGTATAGATATACATATCTACAT
>CM053769.1:496559780-496583931 GCA_028658325.1 Potorous gilbertii
TATATACACAAACTATATCTGTCTGTGGCTAAGTGCTTTGTAAATATAACAATAATGATAAAAAAATAACATTTACTATGTGTCAGGTTACGTGTCAAGCACTTTATAATTATTATCTCATTTGATTCTCACAATAACACTCAAAGGTAGGTGCTATTGTTATCCCCATTTTGGAGATGTGGAAACTGAGGCAAACAAAGGTTAAGTGATTTGTCCAGGATGACACATCTAGGAAGTATCTGAGGCCAAATCCGATCTTCCTGTCTCCAGACTCAGTCCTCTATCTAATGTGTTGTTCAGGTTCTTATCTCTTATTTGGACTATTATAATAGCCCATTAACTGGATTTCCTGCCTCATTTCTCTCCACTTTATTCCATCCTCCATGTATTTGCCAAAGTGATTTTCCTAAAGCATAAGTCTTTGTTTCCACCAGAATTCACCTTCCCACTCAATAAACTCTGTTGGCTCCCTATTGCCTCAGCATTAAATCTGAAGTCCTTTATTTGGAATTTAAATGTTGTATGTAACCTGACATCTTTCTGCCTTTTGAATCTTCTTATACTTAACAGCCTCTACAGACTTTACAATCCAGCCATATACGCCTACTTACTGTTGTAATGCTCCCTTTCCACTCCCTGTGCCCTAGCCCTCATTGTCCCCATTCCCTGGAATCTTCTTCCTTCTCATCTCTACCTCTTCAAATCCCTGGTTTCTTGTAACACACAACTCAGATCCTTCTGAAGTCAACTTTTTCTAGATATCCTTACACACAGCTGCTAGAGCTTCCTACTCTAAAACAATCTTCTTCCAACTCTGGTTGGTATATTTTCCTTATGTACCTAAATATTTGCACAATGCCTCTCTTTGTTTTTGTCTTTTCCTTGTATCCTTAGTGCTTATCACAATGCCTGGCACATAGTAAGCACTTAGGAAATGCTTGTCCATTGATGATTGACTATAAAATAAAGATAATACCAGATATTGATCTTATAGGTGATGATCAAATGAGATCCTTTATGAAAAATACTTTTCAAATGTTAAAGGACTATAAAACATGAGCATTTACTATTGAGTCTCAGTGTCCTCCTCTGGAAGGGGTTGAATGCTTTTAAGGCCCATTCCAACTTTTTCTGAGGTGTGATCATCCATTTTCTTCAAAAGGAACATCATGCAAGGTTAATATGTGTGCACAAACTCTTAGCTCTGCAAGTATTTTAGTTTTAATTTGGAGCACAGGGCACCAGAGGGAAGCCACTCACTTAAGCTGAAAACTTATTCAGTTTAGTCCTGACATTATTTTTTCAGTTTAAAATGTCCCCATAGATATTATCCCTACAAGAAAACAAAATTGGCCATCATTGACCTCAAGTAAATAATTGCTGATGCCATTTGCATGTTAAAGAGTTTCACTTTGCTATCTAGCACATAGCACTGTGGATGGTTTAATAAATGCTCTAGGGTAGAGCCAGGATGGCAGAGTGAGAGCAAGTAGTCACCTAAGACAAACTCCCTCAGATACCTCCAGAAAGAGAATCTGACCAAATTTTAGAGGTGCAGAATCCAATAGGAGACAGGCTGTGTTAGTTTCACAGCCCAAGACAGACTGAAAGAGCGATGGGAAGAATCTGTTCCATGAGGGTGGAGAAGTATAAAGTGCACAGCACAGTATCCCTGCCATGCCATGGTTAAGCAGGAAAGCCCCAGGGTGGTCTGAGGAAGTGGCAGCATGGCAAGAGAGCAGGTCAGGGTGAGAGTCAAGCAGAGCCACATGAGTGAGAGCCTCAAAAGGAGGTCCAGATATATGCAGTAGCTGCTCCTGAGACTTTCAGCCACAGATTAAAAGTCTATAAATCACCTACTTGAACTTCCAGGAGCCAAAATGGTGGAGTGATCAGTAAATGCTCTCTCCTCCTTCCCTTGTTGACCTTGAAGAACCATAAAATATTTCCTCAGAAAAGTCCTGGATCAGTGGAATCAGCAGAAAGGGCAAACAGTCTCATAGTATGTGAGACTAGGAAAATCATTAAGGAATATTCTTCTTATAATGGCAGAGGAACAGGGCTGTCCCAGACAGCTGGATCTCTAGGGGTGTGGAGCCTCGCACTAGGACCCAGGTATGCCTAAGCACTCCAGGGGAAATGCAAAGACACTAAAACAGCTGGAATCACCAAGCACTGAGCTCAACTGAGGAGATCTCTCGTGACCAGACCACCCCTCCCCCACATTTAACATGTTAGCTCCAGGGTTAATCCAGGGAAACACAAACAGAATTCACCTGCCTTTGCTTTCTCACACTAGCCAGTTCAGCACCAGGTTCTTTAGCTTCTAGCTGAAAGAACCAGAGGCCACAACACACAAAGCTTCACCATCATGAGCAAGAAGCAAAGGAGGAAGGAAAAGACCATAGAATCTTTCTATGGGGACAAGGACCAAAACACAAATACCAAAGAGGTGAGTATTGAGACTGTACTTCCATCTGAAAGTTAAGAAAGGGACTATGAACTGATCACATGCACAAGAGCAGTCCTGGAACAGCTAAAGAAGTAAATAGAAGAAAAAATGGACAATGATTTTAAAAATATGAAAAAAGAATTCACTGAAGAGAACAGCTCTTTAAAAAGGAAAATTGAATACATGGAAAAGGAAGTACAAAAACTAACTAGAGAAAATAATCCCTTAAAAGGAATAACTGGACAGATGGAAAAGGAGATGCAAAAGTTAACTGAAGAAAACAATTTAATGAAAATTAGAATTGGACAAGTGGAAGCTAATGACTCTATGAGACATCAAGAATCAGTCAAACAAATCTAAAGAATGAAAAGATAGAAGAAAATGTAAAATATCTAATTGAAAAAACAACTGACCTGGAAAATAGATCCAGGAGAGAAAATTTGAGAATAATTGGCCTACCAGAAAGTCATGATGAATAAAAGAGTCTGGACAACATCTTCCAAGAAATCATCAAAGACCAGAAGTGCTAGATCCAGAGGGAAAAATAAATGTTTTATTTATCTGTCTGTCTGTCTATCTATCTGTCTATCCTGTCTCTTTGTCTTTCTATCTGCCTTCCAGTTTACATTCTAATGAAAGAAACAATATGTACATGGTACCTGCATAATACAAATACAAGGTAGCTTGGATTGAAGCTTCTCATCAATAGTTAGTCACTGGTTACTTGGTGGAGACCAAGTTTCTCTTCTACAGAAAGTCCTTGGTAGTGAGCGTTTAGCACTCCAATTAAGTGGGAGTTGCTTGATTGAAATGATATCTTTAATGATGTGCGATGATTGATGAACATTTTTTACATATTTACTTTTGTTCCAGGAGATCCATGCCAAGGTTTAATGTTAGACAGCAAGGAACTTGGCAGGAGGCCAACAATTCAGCAGCTATTTCCCCCAGACATCAGTCAGTTTGAAGAACAATCACTCCTAACTCTTGTATACTTTAAGCAGACAACCCAAAAAGCAACACTTTTGGAATGATTTCAGGCTTGGTACAGAAACTTCTGTTATCTCCAGACAAGTCTAACCCAAGGTCACTGAGAGTCTAGAGTACCCACAGAGAGCAAGGATTAATGCATGAAAATAGGAACTCCATTAACTTCTCAAGCTGTTTACATTTGTCATCCCATTCATGAAATGATTCTGTTTCCAGCCATTTCCCATTTTCCTGATTCTAAATGGACAAAGCAATTTGGGAAGAAGGCCAGAATTCTGGAAGGATGAATTTGTTGGTTTAGATTAAAAATGAGGCAATTCCAATTATAGGCAGTAATGAATCATTTGAATATTTCATGTGACTCATCCACATCCCTTGAGTAGACCAGATTTCTATATGCTATCCTATATGCTATGACAACTCTAGTCAGCTGGAAATCAGGTATTCATTTCATATAGAAAATGAAGAATTTAATTAAGATGGTCATTTTGGATAAATCATCAAAATAATGCAGCTGTCATGCAGTATACAGTCTAGATATCTGGGTACCTATGTTTTAGATCCAGCTCTGACCCAAATAAGCTGAGTACCCTTAAAACAAGTCATTTAATCTTCTTTGGAACTCTCTGCTTCTCTATAAAAGTATGGGGTTGAGTTATATGGTTTGTAAGGCCTCTTCCAGCTCTGACATTCTATAAATCAATTTCTATAGTTTACTCAATCCTATAAACTATTTGAGTAATTGAGACAAAAATATTTCATCTCTTAAATTATACAGACAGTTTCCTTGCATTTCCACTTTACTTTCTAAGTATAAACTTTCTAAAATTTTATTTTGGATTTTTTATATTGGCTGCTGAATATTTTTTCTTTAAATCAAGTCATTGCTACCATCATTGTCTTTATGCTGCCCTCATTCTCAGCCTCACCTCCGCTCTATCTTAATCCAAATTCTTCCTTCTTCATCTCTTTGCCTATTTAATCTCCTCGCCCTTATTCCCTTATCTGTCTGCACATTAATCACTCTCTCTATCCTTATCCTCATTCCTATGCCAATTCTCATCAAATCTCTGTCTCCATCCTCATTCATATCTTAAATATCCTTAACTCTATGTTCATTCCAATCTTAGTCCTCAGAAACCATTGAGGAACTTATATTCCTTAGACATTATTCTAGATTATATGATATAAGAGATTTCTCAGTGTAAGGAGAATACATTTCTGTGATCAGGATCAATAAAATAACAATTAGGGAACTCTAGGATGTAAACTTGCTACTAGAATGTAAGTTCCTTGAGGGTAAGAATTTATTTTTTGGTTGTTTTCTTTTTGTATCCCTAGGGCTTCCAACAGTTTCTTGTACTTGTTGGGTCCAGGAAAGGCTTTTCATAGCAGGTGGTACCTGAGTTAAACTTTAAAAAGAAAAAAAAAACCTGAGGATTCATGGAGGCAGAGATGAATAGGGATTCCAGTACAAAACCATGCAAAAGTACAGGGACAAGAAATAGAAAACCACTAAGTGCCTTATGTGGGGATTGAAGTTTAGCTTTTTTATCTTTAACCAAGTTTTCGGAACTCATGGAACTAAAGAAACATCTGTCTACTTTGTGAGATCAGCTCACTTTAGTTTCATCTTTTTTTTCCATGAAGATGATTTAATTACTGTCCCGGACACCCATGATGAATTTGACAGACCCATTAAGATCTGTTCAATTGAAGGGGTCATTCAGAAGCTTAAGCCTGGCAAGTTGCCTGGCCTAGTGGTGAAGAACTTTATAAATTTGGGAACTCTTCTCTTTCTACACAAGTAATGAAGATGATTCTTTTTAATGAGTTCTGGTAAAGACTTTAGAGGGTTTCTTTTGCTTTTATATTTGTTTTTATGAAACATTGATTTTTTTTTTTGGTTCAAGGAAAATAATTAAAGAACTTACTGGCTTAAGCCTAATTAAATCCAATCAATGGCATTATTTAAGTAAGTTCAAAAGTCACCGAAACCCTAGTCCTTCTGTAAGTGACTCTATTCTAGGACAAAAGAACCAAGGATTTATTTGTCAAGGGTTGCACACTTCATGTGCCACTCAGCTTATGTAAGTGTATTTTTAATGCCAAAATTATATTTTGTAACTAGACCTATCCATGTCAAGGATTATATTTTTTCAACTTTACATTCCTTGAAAAAACCTGTATAAGTAGTTTGAGCACAGTAAATACACAAGAGCTGTTTGTTGAGTGCATCAAAGAAGGAAAAAATGGATAAAGAGATAATTATCATTTGTCTGAAAAGCAAATGTTGCATCATAGAAAATTTAAAATACAAAAAATGCAGTCTAGTTATGGGGTCAAATAATTAACTTTGTAAGTTCAGGTAGAAGAAGCGTGATTAGACAAAAATTTCTGTGATAAATATCTAGGACATAGTCCTAGAAATGTTGTTTTTAAAAATAGAAGAAAAGAAATTGAAAGAATATGTATAGGGAAAAGAAGAAATAAAATTATTTCTTTTGTTAGATGATATGACAGTGTACCTAGGAAATCTTAGATGCCTGAAATGATTGAAATAACTTCATAAATTAAATAATAGCTTCATAAATGCAGCAGAGCAAAATTACCCTACACAACAAAACCTAACATAGATAGAAAGAAAAATTTTATGTAGAATAACTACAGAATATATGAAATATTTAGCTGATCTACCAATAAACAAAAATGAATACAACTACAAAACACTCCTTATAAAACATAGATTTACTTAAATAGAGAGAAATCTAGGTCAATATAATAATAGTGAATACTAACTGAATTACTTTACTTTTCAATGCCATGCCAATTAACCAAAGAATTATTTTATATGGATAGAAAAAAATAACATCTGGAATAGCAAAAGGTCAAGATTCTCAGGATAATTAATAAGAACTAGAAAAGAAGCAGGACCTAGCAGGATCTGATCTCAGACAATACTACAAAACAATAATCAACAAAATTATGTGTTACTGGCTGAAAAAATGAAAAGTGGATTAGTGGGAGAGTTTAGCAAGAACATAATACAGAAAAGCAAATTAAAATGGTAGCCTGGAGTTTGATAAGCCCAAAGAGCATGACTTTTAAAGTAAGGACTCCCTACTTGGCAAAAATTTCTTAGGAAAATCTAAACCAACCTAGAAGAAATTAAATTTAGACCAAGATCTCACACCATATGCCACAATAAGCTCCATATGGATAGAAAATCCACATCATAAACAAATTGGAGGAGCAGTGAAGAAATTCCCTTGCAGATCTATGGATAAGAAAAAAATTCAGATGAGACAAATTCACAGAGGATCATAACGCATAACTAATTCTGATTACATAAAATTGTCATACTTTTTTTACAAGTAAAATAAACATACTTAAAATTAGTTAAGAAATTGGAAAAACCACTCAAGCAAGTTTCTCCCAGGATTAATATTGAAGATTTTTTAAATGGATTTAAATGAATAAGAATGACAGACATCTCTGAGTAAATAAATGCTCAAAACAAGTATATGTCTTGGACATCTAATTATATGAATAGGCACTTTTCAAATGAAAGTCAATATGATCAATAACTATAAGAAAAGTTTTCAAGATCACTAATAAACAGAGAACTATAAACAACTCTAGGTTTTATCTCACATCTTCCACATTAGTAAAAATGCTAAAAAAGGAAAATGAAATTGTTGGTGTGGCTGCTAGAAGACAGGCACATTGATGCCCTTATGGTGGTGCTGTAAAATGATAAATATATTCTGGAAAATAATTTGTAACTATGCCCCCAAAAGTAATTGAACTGTATCCTTAAACTTAACAATGCAACTACCAAACCTATATTTCAGAGAAATCAAAGAAAGAGGAAAAATGAGCCATCATTACAAAAATGTTTATAGTAGCATTTTTTGCTGTAGCAAATAATGGGAAACAAAGGTATTTCCTGTCAATTGTGGGTTGGGATGCCTATCAATTAAGGAATGACTGAGCAAATTATAGTATATGAATTAAATGAAATATTATTTTGTTGTAAGAAATGATAAATGAGTTGGTTTCTGAGCAACCAGGGAAGACAAACATGAACCAATATAGAGTAAAGTGAGCTAGACCAGTAAAAATAATTTATATAAACACAATAACATTGTTAAGAAAAATAATTTGTCAAAATTGAATAATTCTGATGAATATGATGACCAGCCATGACTCCAGAGAACTGACTGATTCTGCATGAAGCGTGCTTCCCATCTCCTGATAGAGTTATGAAGGACTCAAGGTGCAAAATGACATATACATTTTTGAACATGGCAAAGCTGTAGATTTATCTTGCTTCCCTATGTTTGTTAGTTGCAAGTTCCTTTATTTTCTTTCTTTCCTTCTTTTTGGTTGAAGGATAGGGAATGTGGAGGAGAGTTCATAAGAATTTTGCCCACCACCCCCAAAAAAAAGAGAGAAAGAAAGGTCATCTTTTTAAATGCACAGAAAAATGCAGAGAAAGTTCAGAGAGAAATATAGGGAAACAGGACAGCTCTGAATGTTTATTGGATTTATTATATAGTTTCTAAAATATACGAACTACACATAATAAATTTTGTTGTTTCGCAAATAATGCTTTTTTCTGTTCTATTTTATACATAAAATATCCTTTCATTTTGTGCTTCATAAATTTGTAATAAAAATTAGATTAAGTAGCAAAGAAAAAAGATCGGTGGTTTCAGTGGACCTTACAGAAATTATGAATCAACAGTGTATGATAGGACACCCCAAAAAGCTAATAGAATCTCAGACTTCATTAAGAAGCATAGTACCCATGAATAGAGAGGAAATAGATCCTGCTGCGCTCTGACTAGAGTTTATCCAGAGGAGGGCAATGAGATGGGGAGGAGTCAGGAGACCATGACATTGCAAGATTAAATGAAAGAACTAAGAATCTTGAGTCTAGGCATGGGGCTAAGAGATAGGGAGGAATGACGTTACTAGTCGTTTGACCCTGAACAAGTCACTTAATAATCAGTCTGCCTCAGTTTTCTCATCTGTAAAAGGGGATACTTATAGTGCCTATCTCCCAATATTGTAGTGGGGATAAAATGAGACTAGTATTTGTAAAGTACTTTACAAAACCCTACATAAATTTGATTTATTAGTATTGCATTTTAATAATACTGCTACTAATAATACTGTTTCTCACGTAAACCCAACTACATTTAATTCTGAATGATTGCTGTACCTATTAGACCAAGGAAGCATCAAAAGCTACACAGCTAATTCACATAGCTGAGGGTGGAATCTGCTTCAAGCTGTTAGCTTTGAGCCCCTGACAATACATTCTCTCTGTCCTTTCCCCATGTTCTCCATGCTACAGTAGTGCTAGCCTTCTGCTTAAAAATATTTAGTGAATAGTTTGTCTATTGCACAAAGCTCAGCAATTTCAAAGCATCCATTAGTAGTAAATATATTTATCTGAGAATAGGTCATTCTCTTAGGCCACACCTCATGGATCCTTGTGCCAAAGGTTACAAAGATAAGTGACATCTCAGTAACTTCTTATAGAAATTATCTTATGTGATCCTCAAAATAATCTTATACAATGACTACTCTAAATATTACCACTCTTGTTTTATAGATCAGAAAACAGATGAATTTAAATGTGTTGCCCAGGATCATTCATGGAAGCTGCGAGGAATAGTGGGTAGAACACTGGGCTTGGAGTCAGGAAGACTCCTCTTCCTAAATTCAAATCTGACCTCAGACACTTACTGTCTATTTAACTCTGGGCAAATCACTTAACCCTGTTTGCCTCAGCTTCCTCATCTGTAATATGACCTGGAGAAGGAAATAGCAAACCACACCAGTATCTTTGTCAAGAAAATTTCAAATGGGGTCATGGAGAATTAAACACAACTGAAAATGATTAATCAGTTGGCAAGTAACAGAGGTAAAGTAAGGATGGCCAAGACTCATCAAGACTTCTTCTCTATTATATATCCCTTCTGTTCCCATTCCCTTTCAACCTATTTTTATAAGTTGTTCTCTCCCATTAGATTGGAAGCTCCCAAAGGGCAGGGGCTATCTTTCTTTTTTGTACTTGTGTCCCTAACCACTTAGCACAGTGCCTCGCACATAGTAGGTGATTAATAAATGTTTATTGAGTGGCTAGACTACATTGCCTAATTAATCATTAGTAATCTCTTTATTTGCAATCTTCACTGACATTTTTGCACATGAAAAAATGATTTGAATATTCTTAGCCATTCATAAACTAGAACTGGAGTGAACCACACATATAGACTGTTTCCTTAATTTTCATCCTTTGGGAAATTTCTTTTGATGAACCATCTGCTCTCTGCTTAGTTTTCTGCCAAGCAGCAAAGTTGCTTAAATTTTTTATGTGGTTCTAATTTCCTGTGTATTCAAAGTTGGGCATGAAGTTCATGCTCAATACTTCATTCTGCACTGAGCCACCCCTAGATTGGAATCCTTTAATTTAATGTTCTGGTGTTAATAAACTTGGGGGAGGTTGGCGGTTTTTGCTTTGTTTTGTTTATTTTTTATTTATGCCTCATTGTAGACACTGAGGGCACAGACTGTACAATGCTGTATAATCATGGGGCGTTCCAGAAATGTTTAATTGTTAATATTTGTATAGTATTTTCAGGTTCTCAAAGCACTTTACAAAGATAATCCCATTTGACCCTCACAATAGTCTTAAAATAGGTGCTATAATTAACTTTATTTTTCAGATAGTGAAACTGAGGCAGGCAGGTAAAATGACTTGCTTAGGGTCATCTAGGTAGTAAGTCTCTGAGGCTGGATTTGTACTCAAATCTTCCTGAGTCCACGCCTGGCACTCTACTGAAACAATTTGCTGCACCATGATGCTTATTTGAAAGAATAGATAGATGAATGAATTTAGGTAGGATGAGAGCTTTAGATACTGAAGGGACCTCAGAAACCATCTGGCTTAATAATGCTCTTATTTTACAGATGAAGAAACTGAAGTCCAGAGTAATCCAGTGGTTTGCCAAAGGTTAACACAAGTAGTTAGTGGCAGAGCCCCCAGTAATCCCCACGGACTTTTCTTTTTTTAAGTTTTACTGATGTTCATTGTCTTTTACACCGTAGTTATGTCTCAGTCTACCTTTAACTCAAATTCTCAAGTAACCATGGAAAATAGTCAAGTGAAACTGACCAAAAAAATGGCCACTTCAGACTCCATATCTACTTTTTGTCTTTATTTTTTAATCTATATTTTATTCTAACTAAACATATTCCCTATCCAGTGTTCTTTCAATAAAGGTATGTAGCACCAAATGTCTTTCTCAGTCCAATTTTAAATTAAACTAGCAACTTTCATTTACTTTCACCAAAGAAAATAGTCATTTTACTGTTTTTCCTATCTTAGTCTGCTGCTTAATCTTGTTAGAAAGGCAGTATAGCCTACCAGTAGCAGATAGACATACCTGACACACAGGAAGAATGAAAACACCATGCACAAGGGGGATGTTTCCAAATTTACTTCCATCAAGTTGCCCATGAATGTTCTCTCTCTTTCCAGTTCAAAGTTGGCCTACATTGGTTTTCCATGCAGGCCAGTCCTCTATCCTCAGTTCTTTCTTGATTAGGGGCATTTTGACCAGCTCTAGTTTCAATATAATCCAGTTCCTCTTGAATTTAACCTTCTCACACTCCTCTTTAATTCAGTACAGGGTACAAAAGTTCATTTTCCAAGGTCACAGATGCTTTTTGCATTCATAACTTTCACAGCCAAGAAGACATTATCCACTGGCCAAGCAACTAATGACTAACGTGAGCCAAGCTCTCTCTTTGCCCCTGGTGTTGAAGTACTGAAGACTTTCCAATATTTCATACTTTTTGACCAAAACATGAAAAATTTAGAAGATTTTAATACATTGATATTCTTCTCATTTTAGCCATTCTGAGCTTCAGGAAGACTTATACTAGAGTTCAGAATAGATAAATGGTTGGTAAATTAAGAAGGAATTCAATTCAATAAATTTTTATCAAACACCATCACAGCACTGTGTTAAGCACTGAGACACAAAGGTAAATGTGATCCTGCTGTCAAGTAGTTTACAATCCAATGATAAGAGAAAGAAGGCAACACCCACAATGCATTGAAGGGTGAATGTGGTATCTCATAGTAGAGGTCCAGACAAGGTTCTAAGAGCAACTTGAGGAGAGAGAAGTCTTTTTCAGCTAGAGAAATCAGTATTTAATAGTGATAAAACTCTAGTCCTTAGTCTCAATTTAAGCACTATTCCAGGATGACAACGGACCTAGTCCTTACCTTGGGTAGTCAATATAAATGGATCTTGGCCTATAATATAGCCAAGACTAGGACAATGGGCTGAATTACCTTTTGGAAACTTTACAGGGCTTTTAATTCCCCAAAATTTCTTTCTGAAACAAAGGGTCCTATTTTTAACCATAATATTATTTTAATAATTCTTCATGGATTCACAATTTCTACAGAATTAAATTTGAAGTTTACTCAAAGGTCAATGGAAGCATTTGGTGGACATAAGTTGACTACAGCCCATTAGTATTGAAGAATTGCATAGGAAAAGTAGTCTGTCTTAATTTAGCAGATGAGGAAACTGAGGTTGACAGAGTGGCATTGGAGAGATGAATGACTGGGAAAAAATATGGAACAGTCATACAGCTAGATTGGGGATAACTTATGGACAGTGCATTAAACCACTCGTGATTCCCTCAACTGCAGATCCTGTCTTATATTTAAATTGTGTTTATTTTTTTCTCTCCAAATTTATTTTGCTTGTATTTATCTAAGTACTCATTGTCTTCTCCATTAGATAAACTCATTGAGAGTAGGGAATGTTTCTACATGTGTGTTTGTATTTCTAGCACAGGTACATTTCTTGACACATAATAGGAGCTTAATAAATGCTTTTTGATTGTTTGACCATCTACATGTTCCAATGATATCCACACAATCTAAAGAGACATTGAAAACATCTTTCAGAATCGTAACTTGACCTCCCTGTTGATTTTTTTTACTGGAAACAATGGACAAGAATCTCACAGGATGAATAAATGTGAGATGGTTACAACTCAGTAGAGTGTACCTACATCCACAAAATCAAAGATCCACAAAAGAAGTGAGAGAAGACAGAGTGATATGATATAGCAATATGATGACAACCTTGATACTGTCTCTTCACAATCTCTAAGAGCTTCTGAAAACACTTTTCCCAAATCTTCTTCCAGCCCCTCCATTTCAAAAGCTGCTTCCTTTCTGGAGGGGTTGGGGAACGGAGGGATAGCTACACCACACACATTTCCAAAACACTTTTTTTTTAACTAATAGGTCTGACATTTTTCTTACAAATGATATTAAGAATATGGATCAAAATTTAATTCCATTCTTTCCATTCCTTTTCTTTTCCTTAAAGGAGAGCCAAAGTAACCAAATTTTCATTCCAACACTTTCTCTGGGCTCAGGGATAAACCTTTTTTGTTATTATTCACTAAATCTTAACATCCATTTTCCTTTCTTCTCTCACATTGCAGAAAGGGAATTGGAAAGGTAATAGGTAGCTTTTATATGTCTTTCCCTCTTTCCATTGACCACTCACTCATCCCCAAATCCCCAATCTGTGAAACTCTTACATGATCAATTTACAGTCTTTGATGTTTTTGTCCATTAAATCACTCTTGCAGAACAAACTAGGCTCTGGTTGTGTCCTGATGCATAGCAATTCTGATCCTTGTTTCTATTGGATACTTGTGGCCTCTAAAATAAAATATAAGATCCTTAAATTGGCAACTAAAGCCCTCCACAATCCAAATCTCACCAATTTCTCCAATCTAGGCTCATATTATTCCCCTTCTCACACTACATTCTAATCAAACTGACCTATTGGATTATTGCCCAAAAGCAAAAAAAAAATATCGTCTCCCATCTGAGGGATTTTTAAACAGATGTTTCTTTACTTCAGATTGCACTTCTGTCTCCACACTCCTAGAATTTCTAGCATTTCTCTAAGACCTGCACATGTGCCACCTCCCACACAAGACCTTTACCTCCCCACTTCTTGAAATGACTTTGATTATATGTCTTTATATACATCAATACCTATTTATTTGGTTTCTCTCCCTCACTCCTAAAAGTGTAAACTCCTTCAAGGCAGAGGTATTTTGTTATGTTTTGCATTTTTTGTTTATTTTTGGAGCCCCAGTGCCTTGCACATAGTAGGTTCTTAATAGATATTTATTGAAATGAATTGATTTGGATTGAACATCTTTCATTTTTTCCACTCAGGAGACTTTTCAATCTGATGTGTCTTAAATTCACTAATCGTTCCCCTACATAGCAAATTGATTCATCTCTTTTAACAACCTATTTTGCCATTATTAAAAAACTTTTTCCTACCAAGTTATATCTGTTCACCATTCCAAGTCCCTTCTCCAAACTGATTTACCCTTTCAAACCTCAGGCCAGTTCAAACAAAGAATAATCAGAGACAGAGTCTACTTATGCTAGGACAATAGCCTCCCTAGGAAAAATAAACTCAGTAGAAGCTGAGCTCAGTGATCTACATCCTTCCAATCCTGTTACATACTGAGATCAAAAAATGCTATTGCATGAATGGGTCAGATGCCTTCCTGTTCTGTAAGACAGGGATGTTGCACAAATGTGCTGTTCCCCACCCTTGTCTGAGCCAACCAAGATAAAGAGAAAAGGGTCCAACTCTATAAAAGATTCCCTCCTCCCTTCCCTCCCATAATCTCCATTTCCCGGTCCCCTGGCATCTTCAATCTTTTTATACGTTGACCTACAACAGCCAGCAGTCCAATTTAATAAACATGTCAGAATTTTACACTAGCTGCTAGGGTCACCTAGAGACAAAGATTAGGTAAAATAGGGTCCTTGCCTTTAAGGAAGCTCATACCCAAGATAATGTTACTTTAATATTTCCAGACTCTCTTTACCAAAGAAGGTTACAATTTCCTTTCTGATTTAATCTTCATAAGTTTCTGTAACTGAAAAAAGTCATCACCTAGAGAGGTCAAACATCTGGCTATGAGTCTCTTTATATTTGGCCATGCTGGTCCTTGGACAAGAGGCAGAGTTTATCACTAAGCCAACACATAAGATTTTCCCATTTATCAGAACCACTGTTTGGCTGGTAGGAGTTTCGAGAATGTTGGGCCACCTTCACAGCAAGATGAGAGGGTATGACACATAAACATGCAATGAAAATGTCAGATAATTCATGGTAAATAGACTATGAGGCAAGCAAAGGACAATGTGATGTTCAAGAGGTAAAGGTTGCCATTCAAGGGGGAAAGAGGTAGAGAAGGCTTACTTCTTGGAGTAGATGGCATTGATTTTTAGTTCCACTAAGAAATCCATTTGAATTCCCCCAAGTTCCTGACCAAAGACAGATTCCTGACTCTAACAAATTTCCATATAATCTATGCTCAACTTTCATTGTACATTTGTTGTACTACAAAGGTCTTTCTCAGCACACCACACCTCTTCCACTACTGCATGTAATTTAGAAGTACTCAGAATTTGTTCTCCTTCCAGTTCAAAGACTCTCCTCTTTGGATGAGAAAACAGATTTTAAATAAGAGAACTGACTGTTGTCCTTTATCAACATGCATCTACTCCAGAAATCAGCTTGATCCTTTCTTTGCTTTTCTTCTTGTCCTCAAGTAGCTAAAACTACTTTTTTTTGCTCTCATTAGAATTCACTGTTATTCTTACAAAATTGCTCCTATTGAATTTATCTGCAGCTACTTTATGAAAATCGGAGTCAGAAAATGTGTTCCCTGTGTAGCTGTATTGTTCTCTTTAGGAAGCTCCCACCATTTCTCGTCATTAAGAATTACTTTTGCTTCTGCCTTCATATTTTAATTCCTAAGATATTATCTTCCCTATTAGGCTAACTTTTCCTCCTATATGTTAAGCTATAGAATCCTATTTATCTCTTATCTGATGATTTTGAGTTGTTTTTTTTCTCTACAAAAGCTAAATTGCGTATCAATCTATATCTGGTTATCCAACCCAAAGACTCTGATCAATTGGCTTCCTTATAAAACTTTTTGGTTGTTTTAAAAAGGGGCATGTAGTATACTCCTCTCAAATTGATGAAATTACAGAAGACCTAGAATTTTTAATGAGTTAATTAGATGAAAGTAGAGAATAGTTGTGAATAAGTGTTAGATATCTCTATTGAATCAATAAGTCATTCAAAGTTTGGATGAAACCAGAAGATGCTGCAAGGCAATAAACTGGGATTGGTTTAATTGACATTGATATGTCCATATATATTAAAGAAGGGATTTTTAGCAATGAGTCGAGTTAAGATTTGAGAACCCTTTGGGAATTGAGAATCTTACACTTGTAACCAGAGGGCAGCAAGAAATGAAAAGATTGAGATCTCTCCACCTTCATACTTCCACTGGCTAAAGGATGACCTTATGGACTTGAAAGAATCAGAAGATTTGAATTTCTTATCAACATTCATAAGAGTATCTCAAGAATAACAGAAGCTGATGCCAGTATATACATTAGGAGTGAAAAACAAAACACACAGAGAAGAGACACAAAAAGAAAGTCACATTCAGGACTCTACAAAGACACTGATCAGAAGTGCTACAACCATATCAGGGAACTTTAGGAGGATTCCATGAAAGGAGAAAAGGAATTCCAGTAGCAGGCAGCTATGGATTGCTCTTTTGTCCCATGTGCTCTCCATACTTCAACCTGCTCTTCCCAGGGACCTTACACATGAAAGAGGAAGGCGTGTGCTAGACTTTTGGAGGGATGTTTCTGAAACAACGGCCCTTGATATACCTGTTTAGCAAGTACCCCTTTCTAAAAACTATTTGAAATCAGAAGGTTATCTGATTATAAAGGAGAGCATACTAGACAAGGACTCACAAGCAATAGCACTAGAGGAAGTCCCTAGCTGCTCAGGGTAGCCCCTAGAACCTTTCAGGAAGAAGTGTTTGGCCATGTTTAGGGGATCTGAATTTCAAGTTTGAGTGGTGTAGTGCCAATGTGATATTCAGAGTACCTACTGCAGTCATGAATATCCTTTCGCAGTTCTGGATCTTGAAATACCACAGGCTCTCCATATGGAAGACAAAACCCAAACATTATTCAGACCAGAAAGTCAAATCCATCATAACAACAAAAATCTATACACAATAATTAAGTAGAGCATAACACCATCCCCAAGTCTTCCCCCTGCTAGGATTCCCACAAACCAGCTCCCTTAAACAAATCACAAACAAGCCCTTTCACTCCCACTAGCCAGCAACCTGCATCCTTCCCAGCTCTCATGAATAACTACTTCTCAGCTCTGCTTCTGTTCCATCCATTCAACAAACTCTTCCCACCACAGGCTCCATGTGACTCAGACTCCTGTAACTCAGGTTTCCATAGGACTCAGACTAGGCACTTGGGCCTATTAATGAATATGAAAGATTTTCCATTTAAATTACCATTGCAAGTGGGAATCAGGAGGTAGTCCTATGGATGGCGGGGAGGAGGGTTGTGCATTGTGAATTCAACAAATATTAGCAATTACAAATATTTCAAGATAGGAAGAACAACAAGAAAAGGGACTTCTTGAAATGCTTACCACTATCTCCTATTTGAGTTCTTGGATATGTCAGTGCAGCATAGGAGACTAGCCACAAAGTCAGAAAGTCTTGGGTTCAAGTCCCTGGTCTGTCAAGTACTGACTTGTAACCATGGAACAGATTACTTAACCTCATGGTCTCAGTCAACTAAAACTATGAATTACATATTAGTTACTAGCCTATATCAATGATGGAGCTTCCAAATTGAGAGCTCCTCACACAGATGAAATTACAGGTCTGAAAAATATCTTCACTGCTACACCACATCCCCATAACTTTTTAACATATAATATCACTTTATGTCCCCTTTTGTCTATTTTGTTCCTTTAGCATAAGACATATATTCAAAAACTAAAAGGGTGAATTTGCCACCAGTGAGGAGGAAATTAAAACATTTGTTAGAAGCTATTTTGCCCAAATATGTGCCAATAAATTTGACTACCTAGCTGAAATGAATGAAAATCTGTAAAAATTTAAATTACTCAGATTAATGGAAGAAATAGAATACTTAAAAAACCTAATCTTAGAAAAAGAAATTGAACAATGTATCAATGATCTTGCTGAGAAAAAACCCAGGGGCAGAGAGATTTATAAGTGAATTCTACCAAACATTTAAAGAATAATTAATCCCAAAATTCTATAATACCTATTTGGGAAACTAGGAAAAGAAAGAGTCCTATCAAATTCCTTTTATAACACAAATATGGTGCTAATACTTAAACCAGGAAGAGCCAAAACAGACAAAGAAAATTACAGATCAGTTTCCCTAATGAATATTGATGCAAAAATTACAAATAAAACACTAGCAAGAAGATTGCAGCAATATATCACAAGGATCATAGTATTTGTGATTTGTACCAAAATTTATACCAAAACCCACCTGGGCTGGTTCTATATTATGGAAAACTATTAGTATAGCAGAATAAGACATATCCTACCAGAGCCGTATTCCATCGATGAATCCCATCCCATTGGATTTCAATTCCTATGGAAACAAATTTGCAATCTTTCATACAATCTCTATTTCTCCCTATTTATTATTCCATCAGGGCCAAGACTTTGATTTTATTGAGTTAGGGAACTCTCAATGTGGAAAAACACCATTACCAATGCAGTTCAAAACCACTGCTTTGCAACTTATAGTCTTGGGGTTTCTAATTGCCTAGGAGTCCCGAGATATCTCCATCAAAATGTGAGGGGAGATAGAGTTTAAAATGGTGGTAATGGTTTGACTTGCCTGACACACGCTGTCTCCTAACTCTCCCTTAGGATACCCTATTGGTTCTCTCTTTCACTATTCTTCCTATTCTGTATCTACCCTTCTCTCTGGTTCCAGCTTCAGTAAATCTATGGGAATTGTTTTCTACTCTGCCCTTGTTTTTCCAGTTTTAAATCCTCTTTATCAGATTCTCAAGACTCCAGTTCTCATTAGGGGCCATTTCTGGCCAAGAGTTCATTATTGCTATTATCATAAGCTGTAGTCTGGAAATCCAAATTCCATTCTCAGACACCATCTTCTTAGTCAGTCACTCATTTCCCAAATCTGCCTCTTTCTTCTAAATCCCCCATTTTCCATTGGCAGCAATGATGAAAATACCACTCATGACTCTTTAGTCATCAGGGATTCTGCCCAGTACTTCATAATCCTTGGCAATGAAAACCCAATTCCTTTTAGTGGTATCAGCTGTCCCTTATAAGACTCAAAGAAAGAATGGATAGTCAACCTTGTTAATTCCCAGACTCCCCTTCATAGCCTCCAGAAACAGAGTGATGAAGAAAAATTGTACTGAATAAACATAGGTCTAGCTAAAGCTATGGAGAATGAGGTCAGTTGTTATGATATGATATAGCCATTAATATACATTCAAATCCTTCCCCCCCCCACCAGTCTGAACAAGTTATTTTCATATAGGCTACCATAGAATCCAATTAAACTTTCTCTGAAGCTTAGCTTAATTACTACTTCCCATAAGAAGTCTATCCTGATTTCCACAGTTGTTAGTATAACCCCTGAAATCACATTATATATGCTGCGTGTGTATGTGTGTGATTTTAAATTGCTTCTTCTCCGTAAAAAATAAGCTCCTTGAAGGGAGAAGTTGTTTTGTTTGCATTTCTGTATCTCTAGGACCTGTCATAAAGACTGGTACTTAGTAGATGTTTGATAAATGCTTGTTGAATGAATAAGTGAATGTCTAGATCCTGCTGTAATTTATCCTTAAAAGTAGTTATAATTCTTCCTATTCTCTTCTTTTCCCCTCTTCTTTATCTCTAATTTGAATACCACATGTCAATCTTTAGCACATTGGTGCATCTCATGCCAAGCAGAGTTAGATATGAAACAGGAAAGTCACTCTCTCAGTCTTTTAAAGTCACTAGATATATAATCAGTTCTTGTCTAGGCTTTGATCATCCCTGCACTTGGCCACCATAACATCGGTCAATTTCTAAAAGATTTGGGAGACTGTAATATTCTAAATGCATGCAGTAAGTAGACAGCAGACTGAAGCTATGTAGGTCAAGGGGTAGAACACTTGGCCTACCTGACTTCAATTCTGGCCTCAGGCATTTACTAATTGTAAGTCACTTAACCTCCGTCTGCCTCAATTTTTTCATCAGTAAAATGGAGACAATAACAATAACACCTACAAATTGGGGTTGTAAAGATCAAATGAGATAACAGTTACAAAGCGCTTAACATGGTGTCTGACACATAGTAAGCGCTCCATAAATGCTAGCTACTGTTATTATTGTGTACATCAGGATGATAAATAGTGACTTTGGTATCTTTTAGTTGGGAGTCACAAATGACTTCTCATCCCCTTTTCCTCAGAGCATTACTGGATGATCCCTAAATGATCCCTCTTTCGGGGGTACCTGTGAACTCACACCATAATTTCTTAACAGTATAAGATGTTGCTTCCTTTTAATATATTGTTGTTAATTAAAATCCATTGTTAATATATTTTAAAATATTGTTAAAGGTCTTTTTTAAAAATGAATGAACCCACTTAACTCTTCAATTGGTGAAAAATCTAAACATAATGGAGGATTAAGGATGACATATTATTTCATCATCATCATAACATCCATAATCCTTACAGGGAACAGAAATGAAGCCATGGAAGTTTTAGAATGAGTCATATTGTGCTGACCTCAGGACACAGACCTGACATTGGATTTCAAGGTAATTCCTTCTTTGGACTTCTTTTCTTTCCTAGAAGTAGAATAGTAGGAAAAAAATTCATAGAATTTAAGAGGTCAATAGGCCTTTGCCTAGACAAGAATCCCTTCTATAACATACATGACAAATAGTTATCCATTATTTGCTTAAAGATTCCCAGTAAGGGTGAGCCAACTACTTCCCATTCTAGTCTTGGAAAACTCTATTTGTTAGAATGTTATTACATTCTTTATATATAATATACATATATTGGTAATATATATTATATATGCATATGTAATATATGTGTTATATGTTATATATAATATATCAATTTATGTTATACTCATATATAATATGTATGTATACATATATAAAATGTGTATATATAATATGTATATTATATGTACATACATATATATTACATAAAATATAATACAAACTTATTTTATATTCCATGAAATATATATATGTATACACACATATAAATGTGTGTGTGTGTGTGTGCGCGTGTGTGTGTGTGTAGTTTCCTTACAATTTTGGAGAAAACCAACATTACCATTCTGTGATTTCTGGGACCCAATCTTCTCCAATTTTTTGAAAATCTAAACATTTCCCAGTCTCTATTCTCAAATTCTCCACCACTTTTCATGATTATTCGATGATTACAGAGGATCACTTACCTCTTGCATTATATCTGCCAGACCTTTCCATGTTCAGAAGTCTGTGATGTAATTCATTTGAGCTTGTATTATAAGATCTTAACTCTAGAGCTGGAAGAAACCTAAGAAGTCATCTTGCCTATCACCTTGTTTTATGAATAAGGAAACTGAGGAAGGTTTAATTACTAAGGTCACACAGTTTAGTAGAGCATGAGAAAAATTTTAATCTAGTACTTAGAAATTTGATTCAATTTAAAGTGCCTCAATGTAACTGGGGTATATTCAACTATTTTGGCTATAATGCAAATCTGGAAGTGATAAAAAAAAAATTTGTTTAGTTACAATCATAGCAAGAAGACTACAGAAAAGATGGCCCTACAACTCAGGGAAGTTGGTATAACATTAATGCATGTCAACAGAAGAGTAGAATGCCTAAGCTCATATTTTTTCACATGCTCTTCAGCAGGATCATCTTCATAACGAAAAGGTAGGATGAAAAAATGAAGAGGCCCTTGGAGGTAAATGGCAATAAAATAAATAATGCGATAGGTGATATCCCCAAACCTAGGGAGATATTAGTTCTGTAACCTTGGGTGAGTTCTGACAAGTTTAGAGAAGGAATGACCTCTTGGGACTGGGAGATTATTTCAACAAGAAGAATTTATTTTGCTATAAAGATGTGTTTAGAATTCCCAATTGCCCAGTAGTAGCACCAAGAAAACACCTGGAAAGGAAGCTAGACTGATAGCTCTGAGTAACAGCAGGTAAAGTACAGGTGCTGCCAAAGCTTATTTCTTTCATCCTGAAGACTTTACAACTCTGTAGAAGATACATGTGTTGGATATGAGACTTATCAGGGACATAAACTTATGTTACACTCCATGTAATAAAAGTAGAAATATTCAGGAAGGAGAAATGGTCTACTACCTAAAAACACAGTCAAATCATGTTGTTATTTAGAGGATACTCACATCCCTAAGAGACAGTTTCTTACCTTCTTGCCTCCCATCACCTTGCAGAAAACCCAGAGTTAATTTCCCTAGATTGTACTGAATTTCTGAACATTGAGAAGGGGGGCACAAATACTCCACCTATGTGTTTTGCTTAGCACAGTACCTGGCCCACAGAAAGTGTTGAATAAATGCAAGATGATCATTTGCTGAAGGACTATGATCCAAGACTGAGCCATACTTGGACTAGGACTCTGCCCCTTGCAAAACAGGCACACAATGCCCTGAAGAAATATAATTATATCCAATAGCTTTTATGTTGCTGTTTGTATGGAATACCCAAGGCTGGGAATTATCCCTCTCAGCCAGCTGAATAGGAAAACAGGACAATCAAGGTCAGTAAAACTATAAATGTTTTGTGGTATTGCCTCTTAGAGTAGGAAGAAGCCATAATGGGTATAAACAAGGTTATAGAAAGCGTGGTGAGAAAATCAAACAAGACAATCATTCTGACAGCCCTAAAGGATGAAGCTGCAAAGGATTAAATTGCAAACTGCATCAGATCAATGACCAGATGAAAAATGGCAACGACACACAAAGTTTCCCAAATATTTTTCTGCATCGATGATGATAGAGCCATCTGGATGTGAAGCATGAGAAAGTAGAAATAGTAATCAAAGAAGCAGACAGAAAGAGTAGTTGAACTAGAACAAGTGGGCAAACAATCTATGTTGGAAGCATTCCAAGAGGCTGAAAAGCTGAAAGTGGGGAGGAAACAAAATTCTTGGAAAAGATATAAATAATGACCAAGTCATTTGCCAACCTCACCTACCTCTACAAAACCTGTAGATAATCATCTAGATGCATTTTAAGGCATCCTTGATGAAGACACAAGAAGTCAGTTTTAGCACAGGATATCTGAATTTATTGGAAAGTTTCAAGAGTACAAAATTCTGGGCATGGAGCCAAGATGGTGGAGTGAGAGCAACCACTCACCTAAGCTCTCTGACAAACTCTTTCACGTACCTCTGAAAGGAGAATCTTACCAAATTTTGGAAGTGTGGAATCCAGTGGGAGACAGAAGGTGACAGTTTCAGAGTTCAGGTTAGACTGGAAGATCCATGGGAAGGGTCTGTTCCACGGGGGTGAACCCACAGCGCACAGTGCAGCGTGGCCAGCACAGCAGAGCTGAGGGGATCTGAGAAATCTGAGCGGTGGGCAGAACCAGTGGAGCAGCACCAAGGTGGGAGACATGCCAAACTGAGTCAATGAGAGCTGCTGAGCACCAGATATCAGCACAGCAGCTCCTGAGACCTTCAGTGCGAAAATCAAACTTAGGTAAGTCACCTACTTGAACTTCCGGGAACCAGGATGGCGGAGTGATCAGTAAATGCTCTCTCCTCCCCGCTTGATGACTGTGAAAGAACCATAAAATATTTGCCCAGAAAAATCCCAGATCAGCAAAAACAGCAAAAGGAGGCCAATAGCCTCATAACACCTGAGGCGAGGAAAATAGCTAAGGGGGATTCCTCTTATGGTGGCAGAGGCAAACCAGAAGGACAGAGGACCCAGGGCAGGGAAAACTTGCACTAGGACCCAGGCAAGCCTCAGTGCCAGGAGAGGAGCCCCAGGAGGGGTGGGAACACACATTAGCATCTAGGCATGCCTCAGTTGTCCAGGGGAATCAGAAAGACAATAGGGCAGCTGGGATTACCAGTCCCTAAGCTTGCCTTTGCCTCACATCAGCTGAGGAGATCTCCTGTGACCAGACCACTCCTCCCCCATACTTAACCAGCTAAACACAGGGCTGATTGGGGAAACACCAAACAAAAACCTGCTTTTAGCGTTTTCACACATCAGCTCAGCAAAAAGTTCTCTAGCTTTGGACTGAGAGAACCAGAAGTCACAACACTCAATCAACATCATGAATAAGAAAAAGTAGAGGGCCAAAAAAACCATAGAATCTTTCTTTGGGGATAAGGACCAAAACACAAACACCAAAGAGGTCAGAGCTGAGACTGTACTTCCATCTGAATCTTCAGAAGGGACTATGAACTGCTCACAAGCACAAGCAGCTCTCCTGGAACAGCTGAAAAAGGAAATAGAAGATAAACTGGCCAATGATCTTCAAATTATTAAAAAAAAAATTCACTGATGAGAACATCTCTTTGAAAAGGAAAATTGATCAAATGGAAAAGGAAGTTCAAAATTTAACTGGAGAAAATAACTTCCTAAAAGGGCAAATGGAAAAGGAAGTACAAAAATTAACTGGAGGAAATAGCTTCTTAAA
>CM053769.1:496584431-496605901 GCA_028658325.1 Potorous gilbertii
CTCTTTTTCCACTTGGCTAATTCTGCTTTTGAAAGCATTCTTCTCCTCATTGGCTTTTAATTGAGTTAGTCTATTTTTCAAGGTGTTATTTTCTTCAGCATTTTTTTGGGTGTCCTTTAGCAAGGTGTTGACCTGCTTTTCATACTTTTCTTGCATCTCTCTCATTTCTCATTTCAAAATGAAATACATTCCATTGTATACCAACAACACTTGACTTTATCATCACCTATGAACCAAATCTCTTTTACTGTTAATTGAAAACACAGAGAAACAAAGTATCTGGTTACCAATTGTATTTCAAATGATATTCCCGAAGCTTTCTTTAAAGACGGAGAAAACACTTGTGTAATTCATGTATTGGCAGGTAAAAATCCCAGAATTTAGCTCAAACAGTTCTCTCTCTCTCTCTCTCTCTCTCTCTTGTTTTCTCTCTGTGTCTCTGTTTCTCTGTCTACATCTGTCTGTGTGTCTCTCTGTCTTTTTGTCTTTGTCCATCTGTCTCTCTCTAAGTCTCTCTTGTATTTCTCTCTGTCTCTCTTCTGTCTTTCTCTCCCCTTTCTTCCCTCTCTCTTCCCCTCTTTTTCCCTTGCCTTCTCTATCTTCCTTTCTCTGCCTTTTCATTCTCTTTCTTTCCCCCTCTCTCCCTTTCCCCCTCTTCTTCCCTCTCTTTCTTGCTTTCTCTCCTTCTCTCCCTCTTTTTCTTTCTCCCCCTACCTATCTCTCTCAATCTCTCTCTCTCTTCATCTTTCTCTTCCCCAAATTTCCACATTTGGGCTCAATTAAACTTTAAATTAGCAAATAACAGCAAATACCAAAGCACATTGCCACTTGCAACAAATGTTGCCAAGGGCTGCAAAGAAACAAAAGAGGATTGAGGGACTGATCTGAGGCAGATGTCCTCAAAACTAAAGTCACATTAAATAGTTTTTAGATCAATGGAGACGAAATATTTTAGCACATTATTCCAGCACACATGGGCAACATGGGTACAAATAAAATATCATCAGTAGAAAGAGATCAAAGCTAAAGTAAGAAATATTGACTTGACCCTTTCTACTGGCTTGACTTTAGGAAGTGAAAGGCATGTGAAAATGGCAACCACACAACCACATAACACAAGTGATACAAAAAGATTAACATTCTTAATGACTGGCCATGGTTCCCAAAGTTTAAGCACCAAATGGTCAACCTCTCAACGATGTTTCTCTTTCTAATTAGCTAGAACAGTCCTCAGAAAACATTTAGTCTCAGTTGGCTCCAGCGTTGAAAAAAGAGGATTGCTTCTGGAAAATTGCGAACTCCCTCAAAAATTCCCAAGATTCCCATAAACACAAATTCTCAGCTTTTCAATGGTAACATTTCACTACTGGAGCATGGTGCCAAGACTTGGAATACCCCTGCCACTGAAGAACTAAAGAGGGGTATCACACTGAGTACAATGGAGAGGTCATGGTAAGTAATTTCTGTTCTGTGTGCCCCAACTAGACAAATATGTCAGAAAAGAATTGCTTCAGACACATACCAGCTTTGTTGCATCTAGCTTCCCTGGGCCTCAGTTTCCAACCCCCCTAAAATCTCTTAGCCTCAGTTTCTTCATCTTTGAAAAAGAAAATAATAGCTCTTAACTCACAAGGTCGTTGTCAGGATCAATGAGATAATACATGTAAATAACTTTGTAAAACTTAAAGACCTGTATAAATGTTATTTTTATTAGAGATGTAAGGAATATTCATTCAGAAACTTTTATTTTCTTTCTCAGCTGAACCCAGCTTCATTCACTATTTCTCTGTCTACCGGGCCACTGATGGGACTACAAACAGCCTCAAAGAGCATGTCCGAGTAGCATTATCCTCATATGCATAAGATAGAATATATCTTCCTAAAGCACATACCAACTGCATGACCCCCTTACTCAAAAACTCTTGATGGCTCCCATTCCCTTTGGAATAAAAACATCCAAATTCCTTCAACTGACATTCAAGGTGATCACAATTTGACCCAATCTCCCTTACCTCTCATTGCTCCTTATTCTGTCTCATTCCTGATCTAGCCAACCAAGATCATTTGATTTTCCACTTTTGTGATTTTGTTCAAGCTGTTGCCTCCACCTAGAATGTTCTTCTTCCTCTATTTAGCTGAACTGATTCCTCCCCTTTCCAGTTCTGCTCAAATGCCGCCTCTTCTACCAAGTCTTTCCTTGTCCCTTCAGCCTAGTTATTTCTCTCTTTTCTGAACTCCCACAGTATTTTAATTATCTTTTATACTTTTATATTCTGCCTTTTATCATAATTATTTGTACATATGTCTAATATACCAGCTATCAGGAGCAGGATTCAAATCTGTGTCTCCAAAAGGGATTGGGTCTTAAATTTCTCTATATCTTCCACAATGTCCTAAACATAATAAGCACCAAACAAATATTTGAGGGAAGAAGGATTATACCCTTGGATCATCCAAATACCTTTCAAGGATACTTTTCCTATTTTAAGTACTTAAAGTGTCTTTCATATGTCCATGTCACTAAAGAGGAAAAGTCTTTGAGTGTGACCTCTCTCATCCTCCCTAATCCAGTTAGGCTAATGTTAGGTTAATGTCTGGTGGGAAAAAGGATATTCTATCATTAACTTTACATAGACTGTGGGTGGCAGAAGGGAACAAAATTCAAATACACACTTGAATTGTACACTGACATGGCCCTTGGGAAGCTCCTAAAAGATCCAGAGTGCTGGAGAAATTGAAATGCTAGATGTCCCTTTCTGATGGTGAACATCATTGGGTATATGTTCTTAGGGAAATCATGGGTTTATCAAAGGAGCATTCATAGAATCATAGATCTAGAGCTGAATGTGACCTTATAGTCCATCTGGTCCCAACTCGTACATTTTACAGATGAATAAATTAAGTCCCACAAAGAAAAATGATTTCCCCAAAGTCATATAGATAGTAAGGAACAGAGCTAGGATGCAATATCAGATTCTCTGACTCCATATCCAACCTTCTTTCTCTCACATTATGTTGCCCCCTCATACAAAGCATACCATTCCTTCTAAAATATCATGATCATCATTACCTCCATCATCAATTTCATCACTACCATCATCATCACCATCATCACCACCACCAACATCATCATCATCATCACCATCTCCACCATCACCACTATATATTGCAAAGTGCTTTCCATACATTACCTTGTTTGGGTTTCACAATAGCTTATCAGGTAGGTGTTACAGGTACCATTGTCATCTTCACTTCAGCCATGAAGAAATTAAGGCTTAAAGAAACTAAATAGTAAAATTTCCCAGTGACCATATAGCTAACAAAAGATAGTCTACTGTAGTAGATAATACCAGACCAGAAGAGCCAGGTTCAAGTCCTGTCTCTAATATATACTGTGTGACCTTGACCAAGTCACTTAGTGACCTTTGGTACTCTAAGCAGCTCTCAAAGGAGTTTTCTTACCTGGGAATTCCCCATAATGAAACTCCATGCCTCACATGTGAGGAGTACTTGCATTTACTCTGAGGTCCTTTAACTGAACTGCTTCTACTATTCCACACACAATTAAAGTGACTCCTCCTTCTAAAGAAGGAGAATCCATCTCCTTTGCTCACAGCATTATACTCTCATATGTGTCTAGAAACAAAAGGACTTCATAGGAACAACTAGTTCAAGCTTCTTTTTATAGATGAGGAAATCTAAAATCCCAGCTCTATCTCAGAGCTACTTGTTGAGAAAATAATTTAATCTCTCTTGGTCTCAGTTACCTTAATTGTAAAATGAAAGTTTCAGACTAGATGATCCTCTACCACCTCTTTTAGCTTTTAAAAAAATGTATGTTCATATGAAGCCTGTAGTAGCAAAGAACCTTCCTCAAAGTCACTGAAGAAATAAAGAGTAGTCCCAAGATTTGAACTCACAACTTCTGATTTCAAAATTGGTTTCCATGAGACTGTTTCCAGCTACGCAAGCACTGATAATGAAGGATACAAAGGGGAATTGTTCTCTTTAGTATCCTATTTGTTTTCTTACATAGCTCTTTCACCCCACCACCTTTATCTTCTTAAATTATAATCATACCTTCACATTTTGAGTCTTCTGCAAATGTCATTAATTTGTTGTTTACTTCCTTCACAGTATTCTTAATAAAGATAATCAACTGAAGCAAACCCTCACCCATTTGGACTTTCTGGTCATCTCCATTCTTCCTAGAAACTCCATCACTAGAAACTTTTACTTGTCATTTACAGTTCTTGGTGACTTTCTCCATTCCAACGAAAATGTTGGATGCTAGGTAGTTGGAATTTATTTTGCAAGTGAAACCTCTTACCAAGAAACCTAGTATGTTACTGACCATAGGACTTTCATCTATGAATTAATTTTAGTGTCAGAGGGTACAGTGAATGGATGGACATTACAAAGAAGACTATTTGACCTGATATAAGAAAGAACCATATAAAGCCATCCAAAAGTATCACAGACTGCTTCGTATAGTCAATGCGGAGCCTCATGGCATCTCCCTAAAGGGAGGTCTTTACACACTGAATGAATGGCCACTAGTCAGATGTTTTGCAATGAGGATTCATTTTCAGATATAGTTACTCTCAACGGCTACTAAAGACCCTTCCAACTCTGAAATTCAGTGGTTCAGAAAGAGAGGAAAATAAGTGTTTATTATAGTATCTACTACATGCCAAGTACTGGTGCTAAGTGCTTTTATGCAAATATTTTTTCATTTCTTTCCTTACAAGAGCCCTGCAAAGTAAGTACTATTATCATTCCCACTTGAGAGTTGAAGAAACTGAGGCAAACAGAAGTGACTTGCCCAGGGTTTCATTGCTCATCAGTCCAAAACTTGATTCAAAGTCAGGTCTTGCTGACTCCAAACCCAATGCTCTAACCACTGTACCACCAGCTGCCTCTAAATGCAGTAACCTTCTTTCCTCTGTCTCCTGTCCTTATCTTAACTCATCAGATGGGTCTCCATGAGTAAGCTAGATGTGAGACCATATAATTGACTACACTGGGGTCATAGTTCACACCCATCTGACTTGATTGAGAAGGCAATCCATCTGTGTCAAACTCAACAGGTGCTAATATTAACTCACATGTATATGAAACTTTAAGGTTTTCTCATTTCTATGAAGCAGATAATGTAAATATTAATATTCCCATTTTACACTTGGGGAAACTGAGACTTAGTGAGCTTTCAGCTCATCTTGTCCGGGATCACAAGTTAATACTGAAAACCCTGGGAAATATGCAATACAACTATTATTACTGCCATTTTACAGATAGGGAAACTGAGGGTTACAAAATAAAATGCCAGCTGAGGTCTTAACATCTAGTTCTCGATATTGTTCATGCCCCTAGCATAGACCTGACCGCTAGAGTTCCATGGGGTTGGGCTACCATGATGTCCTGACACCATTAAAAATTAATATGCTGAGAGTTTAGCTGCTTTTTAGTCAGGAAAATCTGCTTGTCTTCTGTCTCACAGATATTTCCATCTCTCTTGTTGACTGGTTTATCTTAGTTCATGATACTGGAGGGCTAAGGAAGAGCATTTCTCCCTAAAATACATGAGCTCCATCTTGCGAGACTCTAGCTAACTTCCTCACTGGCTTCTGCCCTTCTGTTCAAGCTTCCCCTCCCTCTCCCAGGCCTCACTCTGTGACCAGTTCCTGAGAAGGACAAGTTCTCTTTTTCCTTTTGGACCCACTCCATGTTTAACCAGCTTCTTGGCCTCTTGGGCCACCCAGCCCCCTCCAGCTCCCCCTTACACAGAGCCATTTTAGCTTTTCTCGGCTCTGTTCACACAGACCGCTGTTGCAAATTCCACTGATCAAAGACACATGTCAGTTTAGAACAAACCCCAACAATTGTTTATCCACTCAGAGGAAACTCCTCTTTGCCATTTCACTCACTCCTTTGCTGGCCTCCAACACCCCAGGGGGTGAATGAGGGGTTCCTTTGTCCAGGAGGCAGAGGACAGCTGAGTCTAGTTCTGCAAGCATCATTTATTTGTCTGACTTGGGACTAAGGCCTCAAAACATAGTTCAGATGCCATCTCTTAACTAAGGCCCTTCTCATTCCCTTTTCTCTCCTTCCATTAGCATATGATAGAGTTAGAAAGAAACAACAGATCTGGAGTCAGAAGACTCAGGCTCAAATGTTATCTCTGCCCCATGTGATTTTGGGTAAGTCCCTTAAACTGTCTGGACCTCAGTTTCATCGTCTGCTGAGTAAGGCTCAGACAAGACTTCTAATGCCCTTTCCAACTCTTAATAATAATAAGTATTTATTAGATTCAGCACTTTAGGATTTCTACAAAATATTATCTCAGTTGTTCCTCATAACACCATTGGGAGGGAGGTGATGTTATTATACCCATTTCACACATGAGGAAATTGAGACAGAAGTTAAATGTCTTGCTCAGGGTCACGCAGCTAGGAAGGGTCTGAAGTGAGATTTGAACATGGGTCTTCTTGACTCCAGGTCCAGAGCTCTCTCCATTGCATCATCAATGACTTTGTGGCATGTTTGCTTTATGCACATGGTATATACACTCTAGTAGAATATGAACTCATTGAGAGCAAGAGCTATTTTGTTTGGTTTATATCTACCAATATCTAGCACAATGCCCTGTGTAGTGTAAATATTTAAATGTGTGTTGAAATGAACTGGAATCCAATTTGCATTCAATTAATCAATAGTTTCACCACTTAGTAGAAAGTCATTTCATTTCTCTAAGTCTCAGTTTCCTCATTTTTAAAATGGGGATAATATTGAATTACCACAACTCACTTTAGAGTATTAGTTCAAAGGCGAGAAAGTGTTGCAAACTGTGAAGTGCTCTAGAAATGTCAAATGTTTTGTTAAAGAGATGAGACCACAAAAAAATCATATTATTTATCCAGGGTCATGAAATTATAAGTGGAAACTATGATACCTGGTTTCTCATCAATTGCACTAATTACCAGACTACAAAAGTCTTTCTGGGAAACATTTTTGGTCTCATTGATATTCCTTACCATGCCTACAGTGTGGCCTAAAATACAGATGACAAAAACTTGAACAAAAAAGGGAAACGAAAAGATCAATACAGGTGATGAGCATTACAGTAAAAATGGAGACAACACACACACACACACACACACACATACAAGTTTAAAAAAAACTCAGGTCCAGTACAAGTGATAACATTTATTAGAAATTCTCTAACTAAGAGGCAGCTCCATAGCACAATGAAAAGTACAGCTAGCCCTGGAGTCAGGTGGACCTGAGAACAAGTCCACACTCAGATACCTACTAGTTAGGTGATCCTAGGCAAGTCACTTAACCCCAAATGCCTCACAATAAATCCCCCAAATAGGGAAAGGCTTTATATGGGACCACAGACAAGGTTGATTTATCCTAACTTGCCTATAATCTGGTAAAGAAGACTGATATTCTGAGAGTTTTAAGTGACATTCTCAGGATCACACAGCTACATAAACATCACAAGAAGAATTTTAATTCAGATCTGGTTTGCTTTAAGCCCAGTAACATTAGGTCTCTCTGTATCTTATTCTAAATCTCCAAAGTCAATATAGTCATCTTTTGTGAATTATAACAAATACTAAATTAAAAAAAATAATCTGTGCTATCATGCATAATCGTTATATATACACATATATATTATGTACTATATATACATTATATATACATATATATTGTATACTATATATATACATTATATATAATATATATGTATATATAACTAACTGCTTTTATGGAAAGACAGTGGGGAGTTGGGAAGTAATTAAAATAGCAAAGCAAAATTAAGAAAATTAATGTGTCTGTATACACCTGTTTTACCTGTCATGTTTACAGTCTTTGAAATATGGAGTTAGGCTCAAAACACTGCCTCTAAATTCGTGAGGCAGAATTGGACTCATGACCACAAAACAGTCCACAATAAATTCTCCAGCTCCTAGGCTATGGAAGCCAATGAGACATAACTGCTATATTCTTGCACCAGGAGTGGGGTTTCTTGGGACAGAGGGAGAAGAAGTGAGTTAAACAGAAACCAGGTTAATTGGCTGGGCAGCTCCAGCCTGGATCAGGAGTATAGCTTCATTTCTACTCACTCCCTTAATCTTCCATTTGGCCTCTAGAGCAGTACAAGCCTTAACCTTGGACCACTCCACATATCTATCTACATATACTCAACTTCTCCACTATAAATGAAAACAAGAAGTAGTCCCAAAACTAAAGGCACATTCACTTTCCTAATCACCTCTCCAACTATATTCTGTCCAATCTCTCTTTCAACCATAATGCTGATTAATAATACTATAATTGCCAGGCTGATTAATGATAAACTAGATGCACTCCTCTGCATCATTACCCAGGCAGAAATGAATCAGTAAAAAATATTAGGAAATGAATTAGTGTAGAAGAATCCATAGACAGGGTGAGAGATCTAAATTCAGCAGAAAGCAGATTTCATATTTTAATATGCCATCAACCTTCAACTTGACCCAGCTCTTCCCCACAGCTTGAATCTCCCACATTCTTTGTGAAGATCGACCTGACCTATCTTCTGCCTCCATACTTCACAATATACCATTACTTTCATGATGATGACCCTCTGAATCCCTTCCATTATCTCCTTTGAAAAGTACTCATGGTGCCTCTGAGAAAATGATTAATTGGTCTTGGAATCACAGAAATCTCACACCTGGAAGAAGTCTCAGGGTTCTGGTCTAGCCCATCTTTGTCCAAGGGTCTTTATGTATTCCACAAGTTGTTATCTAGTCTTTATTTGAAGACTTTAGTGAAGATAAATGTCCATGAGAATCTTTTCTATTTGGTGAAAATTCTAAATGTCAGGATATCTTCTTTACTTTAACCCAAATCTGCCTCTCTGGAACTCGTCCAGAGTAGCTCTAGAGGGAGTACACTGAAGGTATTCACAGTACTCCTTTTGAGCAGGAGGGAAAATAAGTTCCTCTTGAATATTTCCACCACTGTCACTCTTCTCAATAATGTTCTACCCACCATTCAGATTCCATTTTATCTAGGTGAGGGAGAGAATTCGCTGCATGAGGGAAGGAGATTTTTGTTGGGAGAGATCACAATATTTTCAGCATGTGCCCATATATCTGATACATCAATGGATCCCTCCCTACCCTACTACTGGCTAGATGTCTCTTGGGAAATGCCATCTAATTAACACACATACAGCCTGTGGTTTCAACTCAGTCCAACAGACTAAGGACTATAACTCTATACTAGGCTCTTTCCTTGAGAAAATTCTAAGCATATATTTAGAAAGGAATTTTGATGTAATTTAGTCCCACCTCCTCACTTTACAAATGAGGAAACTGGGACCTTGAGAAAGGAAATAACTTGTATAAGGTTTGTTGGGGGAGGCAAGCCTACTCACATAAAACAATTAGAGTTCTATTCCAAAGAAATATCAGCAATTGTGCAGCACACACTATTTTAATATTAAATACTGAAGGAATTAAAAATAAATGGAAGGAGTACATGGCCAGGTGCTAATGGGGAGGTGTAACAGCAAGGACCCCAAAGTACACAGGAGTGCCTGCTATAGAGATTTTTAGGTCTTTTCTAAAAGGAAAGTAACTTTTGAATGGTCAACTTTAATCAAGCACATGTATCATTCACTTAATTCAAGGGGAAAAGTCAGCACCCTGAACTTCAGAGAAAATACAGAGAAATCGAAATCAACAGACATGGCTTCCAACTGACTGACTGTAAGCAATACATACATCACAAATCAACAGACCGGTCCATTTGTTTCACCATACATACAGTTACCAGAGAGAAAAGCCTCAACATCAGGGTTTTCAAAGTGTGTTTTCAAAGTTGGTGCTCCTTAACTGCTGCCCAGAGTCTTATCTGGCCAATCACTTCCAATGAGTAAGCCCCAAAGTAAAAATTCACTGCAGAAGTTTATGCACTTTTCAGAGCCAGAGGGCATCACAACACTTGAGAACCAGTGCCTCGTTAGAAAAATTAGCAAAAGGTATGGGTCTCCCCTAATCAAGCTTCCCTTAATGGGCATTAATGGGCCATTAATGGATGAGGAACATTGCAGGAGTCTTTGAGGAGGTGAATCTTAATTCAGGGATTCTCTTCTCTGGGTCTACACAGGACATTGAATACTATTCCAATTTTATCTAAAAAGGGGGAAAGATTTGTATTCTCAGAGAGTATGTTTGTGTGTTGTGTGTGTGTGTGTGTGTGTGTGTGTGTGTGTGTGTTTTAAGTAAGTCTTATTTCAGTATTCAATGAGGGATATATACTTTCTTGATCTGACAAAGTCTCTTCCTATTGGAATCACAAAGAGCTTTAGACTTATATAGGTCTTATTTCTTTGCAAGATTGGGATGCAATTCCCAGGTTAATCTTCCTGTCTGTGTTTCATTTGTTTTGTGCAAATGGTGGCTTGGAACATATTTTCATTCTCCTAAAGTTCTGTAATGTTTACACAAGTGTTTGGATGGGGTTCCCTCAGCTGGACTAGGATGTTAGGATGCACAGAAAGCTAAAAGATGAGAAGATTCTGGTTATACAGTTCATTCATGCAGGGCTCATAGTGAGAATCTCTCCTTTCCTATACTTCTTTTCTTCTCCTTGTCATGCCTCATTATTTGCAAACAAGGCTATGAGCGCAAGGTGAAGCAGATGGGTTTCCCAGGCTGGGTGAGGGACTTGGTTTCCATCATCTCCAGTGTTTGAGATAGCCACTTAGCCTCTAGCTCCTGATCTGAGTACATTTCCAACACTGTAAGCCTCTGACACATTGCTGAAGATTTTTAATTAAGAAGTGTTCACTACAGAGAAAAGTTATATGAGGTGGAAGAAAAACCTTTCTCCAATGCAGTTTCAATGGGGCTTCTGAGGCCCCTGTGGACTCTAACAGTGCATGATACTGTAAGCAATGGTCACTGGACCCTATAGCTAAAGTGTTTCTGCAACAGCAGAAATGTTTTGGCTTATAATTGATTTTCTTAATTTGAAATTTTAAATTGGTAAAGAAAAAGAAAGAAGGACCTGCCCCATCTCCAAGACTTAGGAGGCACAGAAAGAACGGTCAAATAGTAGTTGTCTTGAAATGTGATTAAATATATAACTATCAAAACAAGAAAATCAAGTAAATCAATATCCCCAAACAGATCAACATCCCCAATATACATCATGATAGAAATTCTAAAAACCGGAGATAAATAAAATTGAAAATAGAATAAGAACTTACTAAGCTAAAACTATATGATAAATAAAACTAATTTATATATTTTTAAAATATAATTCTTCCATTTTCCCAAAAGATTAAACATTTTGTTCAAAAAAGAAAAAGGAGAACTCACTTATCAAGATCAAAAGTGAGAAAGAGAAATACGTAATGTTGAAGAGTAGATAAATAAAATGACTGAAAAATATTCTGCTAAGTTACATGCCAACAAAACCAAAAATTTTAATGGAATGATTATTTCTAAAAACACAATATACCTGGGTCAACCAAAAAAGATATAGAAAGTCTACAGCATCTGTTGTTGGAAAGAAAAATGAAGCAAATCCTAAGTAGAAACCCAGGATGCATTTTTATGTTCTACATGTATAAGGGAACATAGATGTGATTTGTTCCCATGAAAGTCATTTGTATTTTGTACCTTGTGGGTTTCTAAACTATCCTATCAACCACCCTATTAAAGAGCAGATTCTTTCTCTAACCCATTTCACTCATGACAGAATGCTGATTGTCTTTTGCCTGGTACTACTACCTGGGACAGTGGTTCTTGACTGGACTAGGGACCTGTTTTATATCTCTGAGTTTTAGATCCCTACAAAATAATCTCTGCTGTAAGAATTCTGAGACCCTGAACACATTTTTATGAAGATGCTTATAGATGTAGGTGAAGAATGAAATACGTTTCTAAGAAATGGTAGTCTGAGTTATGTGTGCATTAAAATAAACAAACCAAAAATATACTGAACAATGGGCTGTAAGGAAAGGAATGAACACAGTGCAGTGAAAAGAAAAGTCACCTTGGAGTCAGGCCTAAATTCAAGTGTTGGTTTTGCTATTTACTTGCTGTGTGACCATTGTCAAATCACTTGACCTCTCCATGTCTCAGTTCATTTTGTTTTCAAATGAAGGGTTTCAGACAGATGATCTCTAAGACCCTTCCAACTTGAAGCTTTATGATTCTATGGCTTCTTTAAACAGTTATTTCCTCATCTGTAAAATGGAGAAATAATGTCTTTACGCTTATTGTCATGACTGTGTATATAAGAAAACATTGTCAATTCTGTAAATCCTAAGTTCTATTGAAATGGACAGAACTTGATAAATAAAATGCTTGATAAATACTAGTTGATGGATTGAAATATTTATTTCCTGGATTGCAGTCCAGTGGAAAAAAGACTGACCAAGGAGTCAAAGGACCTGGTTTCCCATCCCATCTCTGACATTACCTGCATAATGTCAGGCAAGTCTCCGGACCTCTATGGGCCTCACTTTCCTCACCTGTAAAATGGTTGGATTAAATTTAAAGGGCCTCTGAGGCCCCCTCCAGCTCTACCTCTATCATCTATGATTGCATTTTCTACTCTTTATCCTTTCTAAGGACTAGTTACCTCCATTTCTGATGCTCTACTCCGTTCCTTCCCCTTGTGAGTCTAAAACTAACTATTCTCCAAGGAACACAGCTCCTTGCTGAAACGTTTCAAGTTTATGGGGCATGGTAACAACAACAACAACAAAATATTATACGTTATTTCATTTGAGCCTTTCTCAAACATCAAGAAGTTGGTAATTTCCAAACTACCCTTTCACACTGTGCTTTTTTGACTAGAGTTTTAAAGAGGGGATTCTTGCTCAACCAATTTCAGCCAGGCAATAAGCCTATGAAGTAGGTCTTGTTATTGTCATGGTAACTAGGTGGAATAGTACATAGAGTCCCAGGTTTGGAATCAAGAATACCTGCACTCAAATCCGGCTTCAGACACTCCCTAGCTGTGTGACCCTGGACAAGTCACTTAATCCCATTTGCCTCAGTTTCCTCACCTGTAAAATGAACTAGAGAAGGAAATGCAAACGACTCCAGTAACTTGGCCAAGAAAATCCCAAATGGGGTCATGAAGAGTCTGACACAACTGAAATGATTGAACAACAACAAAAATTATTCTCTCCACTCTACAAATATGGAAAGCGAAGCTGAAAGAAATTAAATGACTTACCCAAAGTCATATAGCTAGTAAATATCTGAGGCAGGATTTGAAGTGATGGCTCTCTGAAACCAAGACTAGTGCTCTCTCCAATATGTCACAAAGTTGTCTTACATTTATTTCTGTTTGTGCTGGTCTCCAAATCTCCTTTGACATTATACAGTATTTCATTCTGTTGTTCCCAGCTTTTCAGCTATTTAAATGTGTGACCTCTCTCGCTCTGATCCTCTCCTTTTCCTAAGGGTTAGCCATCTTGGATTGTGCCAAGGAATGGTAACTACAGGACTGAAAATTAGGTCCATGCTTCTGGATCTAAGCTCCATCCCTGCTCTTCAGTTTTCAGGTCCCTTATCTAAGCAAAAGACTCATCCAAGAACTCTGGAGACAGAGTTCGGTAAATTGTTTAATCTCCCCAGGCCTCTATTTCCTCATCTGTAGAATGGATGCATTGAATTAGGTGGCCTGTGAGGTCCCTTCCAGCTTCTAGGTCTATGATCTTATGCTATCACTTAATTTCTCAAGTAGGGGTGCTTTAAATGAAAAGCATCTCTGAAGTTCCTTCTTCTGAATGAAGAATTTTAGCATTCAGCACTATTGGTCAGAAGTAAGTCCTCTCCACTCTTAAACTGTTCCCCATGTTTATCCCATGTTAGCAATGAAAAGGGGGTGGGATGGGAGACATCTAACCACTAAACGGTAACAAAGATGGAAAGAATCTTCTTACTTAGTCACAGGCCAGATTTACGGTCAGAAATATGGAGTCTATCTCAGCAGGGGGAGGTCATGAAATAGCATGAGCTAATATGCGGGGGGTGTGAAAACATGCATTGTTGTTTGGTTAACCAATGTCACACAATTAAGCGATTCTCCAAAATCAATTAGCCCACTGTTATGACTAAGATGACATGTTTTTCTAACTTCTTGGATGTTTTACTGCCGATGGATATTCTGCAGGCTTTGGGACAAGAAAATTAAATGTTTAAACGTCAAGGCAAGAATATAAAAGAAAAAAAAGTTCCCTAACCCCATTAATTAAGAGAACCAGGTCAAATCTGGAAACTCTGAAGTTGCCAAAGCATTCAGAAATGACTCAGAACAATTGTTGGCACTCCCACCCTGCCTGTTGTCGAAAACCATGGATCAGTTTCCCTTTCTTTCTTTTTTTTTAATTCCCCTTTTTAATTTAGTTGAGCCACAGCTGTGAAAACTGGCTTTGTCTTTTGAACTTCTGTATTTATACTCGTAACTGGAAGCCCTGAGGAAATGCAGTTTTTAAAGCCATCCATGAAAAATTAAAAGCGTGTTTCATGGGAGGAGCCTGGGCTAGTCTTTTGCTGCTAGTGACAGATTTTGATTATACTGACAATAACAAAGGTTGTTGGGTTTGTTTTTTTTTTTAAAGACCAGCAACAAAAGCTTACACATTCCTCCTAATTGCTCTTGTGCCTAGTAAGAAAAAAAAACACATGGGAATCTTGGCAGAGAATCCAGAACATCAAAATAGCCAGAAATCTAGATTTTTTAAAAATGAACAAACTGCATTTCCAATGCATAACACAAAATCAGATAGCATGACAATTATAATCTTCACCCCCTGCACTAACATGGATGGTTGAAGACTGGCCCCTAAAGTAAGGCAGGATTAGAGGCTCTCTATGCATGGGATGGTCTTATTTCAACACACACACATGCTGCAAGTGAATCTTCAGTCTAGGTCTCTGAGCCTAATCTAGGTCTAGGTAAATAGAATAAGAGGCAGTCATGTTTCAGGGTTTTGCAGGATGAGAGGTTGGGAGGTGTGATGGGATAAAAAAAAAACACTCAAAGTTGGAGTCAGGAGAGAATCAGGTAAGAATTTCATCCCTGATGTCTATTAGTCATGTGACCAAAGATAAGAACCTTACACTCAATGTACCTCGGTGTCTTCATCTGTAAAAGAGGTATGATCATAGTGGCATCTACCTCACATGGTTGTTGTCAGGGTCATAGGATGGTAAAGACAGAATTTGAAGGAATTCACAGACCATCTGGTTCAATCACTTTATTCTTTAACTCGAAGATGCTATATATGTAAAGTATGGTGAAAACATTAAATCAAGTTAGAAAAGAAGGTAGACCCCTTGAGAACAGGTTTTATTTTCTATCTTTTTTATCCCTAGGGCAATGACAGTGTCAGGTACACAGTAAGCATTTAATAAATTCTCCACGTTCATTTAACCATCTCTCTCTCTCTCTGCCCCCCCGTCCCCCCCTCCCTCCCTCTCTCTCTCTCTCTCTCTGTCTCTCTGTCTCTCTCTCTCTCTTTCTCTCTCTCTGCCCCTCTCTTTCTCTTTCCCCTGCCTCACTCAGCAAATTGTAAATGCTTAAAATCCTCATTGACTGATTCTTATTGGTATGACCACTGGACAAGCAATGCATTTGGCATTTGTAGAAGTCTGGTATGAGTTAATTTAACTAGGAGAACCTGAGGTGAGAGGCACTCACCCAGGAGATTCCTGAGAAAGAGAAATCTTCCATCTCATCCTCTTGGGCCAAGACCGGTTTGCCATTAAGTCCAGCCTTTGAGTTCAAGTGATCTCAAACAATCTGAAATCCCAGGAACATTATGAGATGAGTGGAGAGGCAGGAGGGAAACCATTTGATCTGGAAAGAAGCCAACCACATTCTTTCATTTATATAGAGCTAAACCAGGGAACTCTGCCTCTGCCTGATAACATATGAAGTTTATAGGGCTCTGGCTGGGACACCTCATTCACATAACCCCATTGATGGGAGGACAGCACTTGGAATAAAAGGGTATTTTAATTTAGTGCCATTTCCCTAAACAAGTAGAGATTTCAATGCAGAGAGCTGTTCCATCCTTGATACCATAAAGAGTCCACAGTTCCTATAGAGGATAATGAGGGCCACCGATCTCTTGACGTAAGAGGACTTAGAAGCAATCCAGTGGCAAGGCCTGTCCATGGACTCATCCCTGTGCAGTCTTGGCATTCAGTTGTTTTTCCACTTTCAAACTCTTTATTACCTAACTTCACATTTTATCATTATTAGGGTAATTAGTAGGAATCAACTTAGAAAGAAAACATGAATTTGAGGCTATTATGTTGGGATGGTCTGAAAAGAAAAAGTGGTAATGTTCTCCAGAAAGCTCTTTTTTTTTTCAGCTCATCTTCCTCTTCTATCTTTGACAATAGGGAAGAGGGAGAAAGAGATGCACTGGGAGAAGGGGGAAGGGAGTGGAGCAATGGGGAAAATTATCTCACATAAAAGAGGCATGCAAGGAAGAATTTTTACAATGGAAGGGGAAATGGGGGAGGGGGAAACACTTTAATGTCACTTTCATCTGATCCAATTCAAAGAGGGAATAACACATATACACTCACAATTGGGCATAGAAATTCAACCTTACCTTTCAGAAAAGTAGGAGAGGGGCTGCAAACTAAGGTAGAAGAGGTGATAATAGGGAGGTAGAAGGAAGTCAGACTTTTGCGGAGGGAAGAGGATTAGAAAAAAAGAGAGAGTGAAGGATAAATAGAAGAGAAAATGGAGGAAAATGCACAGTTAATAATCTTAACTGTGAATAGGAATGGGATGAACTCATCCTTAAAACAAAAAGATAGCAGAATGGAAAGAGACCACAATCCAATAATATGTTGTTTACAAGAGACACATGAAACCAAAAGACATTTAACATACTGTTAAAGACAGACAGTTAAAATTAAGGACTGGACTCTCTTATCCATCAGCTAAAGCAAAAAAAAAGTTCAAGGGTAGCAAACATGGTTACAAACAAAACAAAAGCAAAAAATAGACCTAAGTAAAACAGATAAGCAGGAAAACTATATTTTGATAAAAGGCACCGTAGACAACGAAACAATACCATTACTAAATATATATGCACCAAATGACATAGCATCCAAAGAATTTTTAACTTGTCATTTTATTTACACAAATCAGCATATATGAAAAGTTTAGGGGTATTTCCTAAGGGACATTCATTCTGCTCTCACAGCGACTACCAATAGGATATTCAGAAGATCCTTTTCCACCTGAGACCAGACATCTTTCTCATGTGTTTACAGCCTTGTCACAAGGAAGAAAGAATTGTCAAAGATAGAAGAGGAAGATGAACTGAAAAGAAAATGAGCTTTCTGGAGAACATTACCACTTCCCACCTGCTCCTGAGAGACTCCTATCTCTGAGTTCAGGGATTATATAACATTTGATTTTAAGCTAGGATGACTGGCTGGTTGGTTGCAACTGTGAAACACCTGTGGCTTAGATGAGAGAGACTGACAGTAAAGGACTAACTTGTACTTCCTCAGTTAAAAAATAGACACCATTTATTGTAGATAAGTGTTAAGAAATTGTGGAGAAATACCGGAAGAAGAGGGAGGTAGCAGCAAGAGGCTTGGACTCTGGGACTCTCGGACTTCCTTGGGATTGAGAACAGTCATAGTTTCATCTTCTGCCTCATCGTGAACTTGGCCATAATAACGAATGAATGAACTGTTCTCTTTGGCCCATCTGTCAAATGAGGTGGGTTAGACTTGGAAGGTCTCCAAGGTCCCCTCAGGGACCTTGGACTTGGGTTTAGGCCAAGCCTAGGTTATTTCAAAGTCAGAAGTCAAAATAAAATCCTTACCCACAGTTAGAAAATGTGAAGAAAGTCCAGGGAGGACACAGCCACGAGGCCAGCTGTGTGTCTTCTGCAGGACCACTTACTAATTGGACTGTTCACTACTTTGGACCACTTCCTTTTTCACCTCTGGATTTTCTTTCCAAAAGCTACTTGGCTGAATCTTATTCAAAATGCCATCCCCTGGCATTTCTCTTAGGTAGCAACCAACGCCCTGAACTAGAAATCAGAAGAGGTAATTTAGAGTCCTGGTTTTTCCATTTACTGTGGAGGACCTTGGGCAAGTCCCCACTTTTCCCTCTGTTAAATGGGGCTACATGCATGTCCTGCTTCGAAGGGCTATAGTAAACAAAGTGATTTGTAGTAAACAAAGCTCTAATGAGCTAGAAAAGTATGAGCTGTTATTAGACAAATGAGACCTTTTTGACCACCACTCCATTCCCCAAAAGACCAAACCCACTAGGGAGAAGTTGGAGCCTCCCCTCCCCCACAACCCACTTGACTCTCAGCATGGATGTGCAGTGAGGACAGAAAGCTGAATTTAGGCTATTACACATAATGAAGTAGGGATCTAGCACAGAAAGCTTTGGCCAATGCTGAGGTCAAGGAGGCATGAATCTTGCAGAAGACTTCTAGAAGGACAAAACTGAGCTATTGTGGGTTTTGCTTGACCAAGGCATCCTTGACCAAAATGAACCTCATTTTTACAGATGGATGTATGTGGCCACAAATACTTAAGGAGGAATAGGATATTATTGCAGTCAATTCTTGTTTTTAAAGCACTGAAAATTGGCTGAGAACTTGCTTCAATAAAACCCCTTCCATCGCCTCCTTTATTTCCCCTGCAGTTTGGACATAATATCTTGATTCATTTCACCAGTGCTTCTTCAGTTCTCGCCATACTTGTAAATATTGATGCTGTTGGTCTCTACCAGGCCAATGTCATACTGGACTGAACAAGCTTCTAGAGGCCTTTCCTACAAAATGGAACACTGGGTATCACATAACAAATCTCCCCATTTAGGCAAAATGACCTGTGGCTGGGGTCACAGGACTCTTCATGATCTGTAGGCATCTTATTTTGAGAGTAGTGTCATTCATGTCTAAAAGTTTAGGATTGAAAAATAGCACCTCAGGCACAAAAGATACTTGCTCTGGGAGGCAAGAGTTCAGGGTTTCCAAAGACTGGTGATGCAGGCTGCTGTGGCTTCCATTTTGTAACTGATATAAAAGAGATGATTCTTATGGTTGTAGGTTTCAGTGTGGGGAAAGCTCAGTATTCAAATTCTTAAAGAAAATTTAAATGAATTACAGGAAGAAATAGATAATAAAACTAAACTATTGGCAGACCTCAACTTTTCCTGACAGATAAATCAAACCCCAAAATAAAAAAATAAAGGATATTCATGGAATCTTAGAAAAGTTAAATATGACAGATCTCAAGAGAATATTGAGCAGGAAAAGAAAGAAGTGTACTTTTTTCTTAGATATACTTGGTAACTTCACAAAAATTCACTATTTATTAGCATATAAAATCTTCACAAAGAAATGCAGGAAAGAAAAATATTAAATACACCATTTTAAAACCATAAATAAATAAAAGTTACACTCAATAAAGGGTTTTGGAAGCACATATTAAAAATTAATTAGAAATTAAAGTGGGAATAAGTGGGGTGAAGAACAAATCAAATAAATCATCAATAATTTCATTAAAGATAATGAAAATAATGAGACAATATACCAAAATTCATGAGATGCAGTGAAAGCAGTGTTGGGGGAAATTTATGTCTTTAAGCACATATTGATAAAAGAGATAAAGGACAGATTAATGAACTGGACCCACAACTAAAAAACTAAAGAAAAGAAAAGAACACATTGAAAATTCTCAATTAAAGGCCAAACTGGACATCCTGAAAATCAAAGAAAATATTAATAAGATTAAAAGTTAGAAAGGTATTATGGAAAAATAATAAAAGATAAAATAATGATTATTTGATTTTTAAAAGAAGAAAACTAAAATACCAGTATCAAAAATGTTAAAGGTTAATGCACCAACAATGAAGATGAAATTAAAGCAATTATTCAGAGCTACTTTACCAAATTATTTGTCAATAAAACTTACAATATAAATGAAATTGATAAGTATTTATAAAAATAGAAGTTTCCCAGATGAATAGAAGAGGGAATAGATTGCTTAAGTATAGCATCTACAAAAAAGAAATGGAATAAGCCAAAAAAAATTCTCTAAGAAAAAAAAACAACCTAGAACCTAATGGATTTGCAAGAAAATTCTAGCAAACATTTAAAGAACAATTATTTTCAATACTATATAAAATATTAGAAAAAAATAGTAAAGAAGGAATCCTAACCAAATCCCTTATATGACACATAAATTATTTTAATACCTAAACCATGAAGAGCAAAAACAGAGAATGAGAACTATGAACTGATTTCCCTAATGAACGTTAATGTGAAAAAATTAAATACACACTAATCAGGCGACTATAGTATTATGTAAAGAACATATATTGTGACCTGATGGAATTTATACCAGAAATGTAGAGTTGGTTCAATATTAGGAAAACTATAATCATATTAACCATATTAGTAACAAAAAACCCCACAAAAATCATGTGATTAGCTACAAAAAAATCTTTTGACAAAATACAAAACAATTCCTATCAAAATCACTAGAAAAAATAGGAATAAATGGAGTCTTTCTTAAAATAATAAGTAATAGGGAGGAGCCAAGATGGCGGAGTAGAAAGATACACATATGTTAGCTCCTAAACCACAGCCCATAAAATAACTGTAAAGAAGAACTCCCAACAAATTCTAGAGCAGCGGAAGTCACACAACAATGGAGTGAAGGGTATTTCTGTTCCAGAGAGCCCTGAAAAACCAACACCAAAGGTCTGTCATTCACCGGACCTGGAGCAGAACCCATCCTTGCCTTGGCCACATGGCACTGAGAGGCGCAGATCTGAGCAGGCTTCAGGGACAGAATCTCCAGTGGCAGTGCAGGTCCCTCAACCCACAGGCGCCAAAGGTCAGTGAGAGGGTCTTTTTGGCCGCCCAAGAGGGGAGCAGAGTGTCTCCATAACTCAGTCCCCTTTGGGAGACAGTAGCCGAGGCAGCAGTGGAGAGGGGCTCCCAAAACTGGCAGGAGCTCGGATCCATTGTTGTAGTTCTCCACGTAAACCCATTAAGGGAACTGAGCCCCGTGTGACTGTGCTGCCATCACCTGAGCAGCTGAAAATCTCACACTGAATAGCAGCCCCGCCTTGCTGAAAGCCCTCAGGCTGGGGAGCACCATTTGAATCTCAGCCCCCAAGCACTAGCTGGGCAGATCTGGAAGTGAGGTGGGTGTGGAGAGGAAACTCAGAAGTCAAGTAACTGTCTGGGAAAATGCTCAGAAAAGGGAAAAAAAAAATAAGACTATTGAAGGTTATTTTCTTGGTGAACAGATATCTCCTCCCATCCTTTCAGATGAGGAAGAACAATGCTTACCATCAGGGAAAGACAAAGAAGTTAAGGCTTCTGTATCTCAAACATCCAAAATAAATATTCAATGGGCTCAGGCCAT
>CM053769.1:496606401-496667499 GCA_028658325.1 Potorous gilbertii
CCTCCCCCCATTGCCCTCCCTTCCATCATCCTCCCCCACCCTGCTTATCCCCTTCTCCCTCACTTTCCTGTATTGTAAGATAGGTTTTCATACCAAAATGAGTGCGCATTTTATTCCTTTCTTTAGTTGAATGTGATGAGAGTAAACTTCATGTTTTTCTCTCCCCTCTTTTTCCCTCCACTAAAAAGTCTCCTGCCTGCCTGTTCTATGAGAGGTAATTTACCCCATTCCATTTCACCCTCTCTCCTCCCAATACATTTCTCTCTCACCGTTTACCTCCATTTTTTTAAGATATGATCCCATCCTATTCAATTCACTCTGTGCTCTCTGTCTCTGTGTGTGTGTGCATGTGTGTATGTGAACAATGTTTGTTAAATAGATTTTGTTTGTTAAACAGATTTCTCACTTTGGGATATAATCCACGTAAGTGACACCTTCTTGTCCAGTAAAGTAGGTGACTGCATGTGCCATGTAAATTCTACCCAGAGCTGGGGAGAAAGTTCCTCCCAGAGGCATCAATCCCCTTATGCTACAGGCAATTGCTCTGGTAGCTCCCATAACCTTCCCTAGTGGAAGTGCTGGTATTCATCAGGCCATATTCCTAATCTCCCTGAGGGAACAGATATTTATTTCCTGCCTCACCCTCACAAGTAAATGCTACAAAACACAAAGAATTTATAGAGCTCATTGATGAGACTTAAGTCATCAGCAACTTATAATTACTGTTTGCATTTGGACAAGTTGAGTCACAAATATAAGAGCAGGATGTAGTTTGTGGGACTGACCAATAATCAGACCCATATTTCACCTTACTTCTGTATTACCTACATAACTTTCACTTATTCTGTTGCTAGAGGTGATCTCTAATGAAGAAACTCTCCGTGCTACCATTCAACACCATCAGATGAATATAGGACCTCTTGAATTCACAGGATTATGTCCAGGCCTTCACACATCCATCCTGAGAATGATGGGTGGGACATAGGTGTTTCAGGGGCAGGTAAACACAAGTGGAAGGGCCTAGTTTGAATGTGACTCAAGTTGGAGATGTTAGAAAAATGCAGACATTTTCTTGAGAAATAAGATTAGAATGTATGCCTAGAATTATGTGAACTGGTCTAACCAATTGAGAGAAGTTTTCCTTCTACCTTTTGGACTTCCAGAAACACTAGATTCTGTGAGAAGACTGTAGCTATAGAAGTTCCTTCTAGGAAGAGACAATATGATGTAATGAATGTAAAGTCTAGTTAGGAGCTAGAAAGATATAAGTTCAAGGCATTCTTCTGACATATACTGGCTGTGTGACCCCAGGCAAATCATTTCACTATTCAGTGCCCTAGACCAATAGAGTCAAATTCAAATAGAAGCAATTTTCTGCTGGTTGCATAGTGACTTAGAAAACCACAAATTAACATTATTTATATTGCATTTAATTTGTATTTTGTTTAACACTTCCAAGTTACAATTAGGAAATTGTAATTTTCCCCAGACAATTTTCCAGTTTTAACCTGGTTCAGACTGCTTTTTTGTGAATTTGACATCTCTGCTCTAAACAACTCTCTCAGGTGACAAGTTGTAGAGAAGGTACTGTCCTTCTTTAGTTAGGGGAATTCCCTCATCCAGGAGTTCTCTCTATTGAAGAAATTTTTAGGACTACTCCATACACAAAATGTTTCCTTTCAGGGTGAGCACATGAATAACTTAGGGACCAGGAGATAAGAAGTGTGGAGATAACCTAGTAAAATGGGGAAAAAAAATTAGATTTATACTGAGGACCCCGTTTGAATTCCAGCTTCTCCATTTAACTGTGCAGTCTTGAGCAAGTGATCTAACTTATTTGGGATTCAATTTCCTTATTTATAATTTGAGGCACCTGGATTAGATGTCTTTTAAGGTCCTTTCTAGCTGTAAATCGGTGATCCTAAATGGAACTGGAGCCAAGTTATGGAGGAACTAGGGACTCCTAGAGATCTATCCAGGGAAGGAGGGAGAATGCATTTGTGGAGAGCAACCTGTGCAAAAACACAGGGATGAATAATGAAACATAATATGTATGGGGAGCACCAAGTAGGTTAGGTTAGAAAGTCAAACGTTTTAGGAGAATCAAGGGAGAATCATCCCGGAAAGAGAACTAAAGTGTGGAGGGCTTTTGTGTGTAAGCATCTCAGAGATGTGACCACATTCCCCTGATCCTGTGCCTTTGGAGTCATGTAATCATGGTGTAGGGAAAGAACCTCGATCTTAGATCCAGAATACCTTAATTCAAGGTCTAATTGTGACACTCATATGTTATTAGCACCTCAGTGTTCTTTGCTGTGAAACTGAAATTGGAATACGTATCCCCTCCGAGGACCACTGCAAGGAAATGCCATCGTGAACCTGAAATCATAATATATAAATATTTATTTCTATACTGAATTACTGAAGCTCCTTATGCTCCTCGCCCTACCCCACAGCCTCCCTGGCATACAGGAAAAAGGATTTAAAATGAGACCACCCTTTTCTGAGCTATCCAGCACTCAGTCAAGTCTCCTGTCACTGCTGACACCCCCTCCCCCAACTAAGTTTTGTAGCCCTGGACTGCACCAATTAGGTTGTCTGCCGAGCTGATAAATGATTCCAGATAATGTACACACCGTATCATGTTCCAAGCTTGGAAATCATTCTCAAGCTATAGTCTAATGTTAAGAGAACATGGCAGACGGGAACTGAGTTTTTTAAGGCTTTCTGAATGTTGGACTTTTTTTCAAAGGAGGGGAAGGAGGAGAGGTTTTCTCCAAGTCTGGAGTTCCACTAAGGATTTGGGTGAGGGTGCTAAGAAGTTCCAGATTTCAAACTATATTACGAAGTAGTCATCATCCAATCAATCTGGTACTGACTAAGAAATAGAGTAGTGGATCAATGGAATAGATCAGATCTACAATACACAGTAGTAAATGACCATAGTAATCTAGTGTTTGATGGATCCAAGCTTTGTGGATAAGAAATTAAGAGTTGACAAAAATTGCTGGGGAAAATGGAAGACCATTTGGCAGAAACTAGTCATAGACCAATGTCTCACATTATTCACCTATATAGGATGATACTATAAGTATATTAGAGGACCATGAGAAAATGAACCTATCAGATCTATGGCAATGAAGAATTTATGACCAAAAGAGACAGAGAATATCACAGGATATAAAGTGAATAATTTTGATTACATGAAATTACAAAAGCTTTTGTACAAATAAAACGAATACAGCAAAAAAATAGAAGGAAAACAGAAAACAGGGGGAAATATATAGCAAGTTTTTCTGATAAAGGCCTCATTTCTTAAATATATAGGGAATTGAGCCAAATTTATAGAAATAAGTCATTACCCAGCTGATAAATTTTGAAAGGTAAATTAAGGGGATGTCCAACAACTGGGGAATGGCTGAAAGGTTGTGGTATTTGATTGTGATGGAACATTATTGTCTTATAAGAAACGATGAACAAGATGGTTTCAGAAAAACCTGGAAAAATTTGTATGAACTCATGCAAAGTGAAGGGAGTAGAATGAGGAGAATATTGTATATAGTAAGTGTTATTGCAGAAATGATCTAATCCAAGACAATTCTAAAGTACTTATAATGAAAAATACTCTCCATCTCCAGATAGAGAATGAGGAACTTTTTTTTTTTACTCTTTATTTTTATTGCTCTATTTTGTTTGTGTTTTTTACAGGACTGATATGAATGTAATGAATATCAAAGTGCTTGTGTTCTCAAAGAGGGAGAAAGGATGGGAGAAAAAGAGATAATTTGGAACTCAAAAAAAAGATTGTTAAATTGTTTTATGTGTAATTGGGAATATTTAACAAATTTAATAGAAATAATTTTAAAAGTATTGGGGAGGCTGTAGAAACTTGGGGATATGTGTAGTGGCTCAAAGGAACCATGGGGATTTATTTAAATGATATGATGCCAAGAATGTCCAGTAATGACTTGTGCCAGACTTTGACTATCAAATTGGGGATTTAATTCAGAAATTGACATTCCCAGCTGCCTTTGAGTGTCATAAGCATGCTCTGAACAGTAGTTACTGGGCATCATCCTGATGGCAAATCTCCCCTAGATAAAAATCTCAGTTTTCAAAAACTCTGGTCCCAATTACATTTCTATGGTGCCATGTGAAAAGTTGCTTAAATATTCAACCTCATCCTTTCCATTTGATATCCTCCTGTCTCTTGCCCAGCAGGATGTTGTTTGGTCTGCTTGGGAAAACTCCAAGGAACTGTCATCAATAAATAAATGGAGGGAAAGTCCTAGTAACATGACCAGATTTGTTTCACACTCTGGTAAATAAATCAGTTGGAATGTCTAAGTGGAAACTCAGTGACCCATGAGAGTCATAAGGAAGTATTTTATGATAGAAAGATTTTTGGGATTTTGAGGACCTGAGTTCAAATTCTGATTCTGCTATATATATGCTGGGAGATCTGTAGGGCAGGTCAGTTTACCACTTTGGTTTCAGGTTCCTCCACTCTAAAATAAAGATATTGATCTAGATGACTTTTTAGGTCCCTTCCAGCTGTGGAGGTCTGTGATTGGATTCTTTGGGCTTCATTTTTGAAATGAAAAGGTAAAACCAGAAAATGTTAGTCAAGAAACATTTTTAAGCACCTACTATGTGCTAGGCACTGTATTAAGCATTTAGGATACAAAAAGAGGCAAAAGACAGTCCCTGCCCTCAAGGAGCTTATGATGTAGTGTGATTGTCTAAGGTCTTTACCAGCCCTGAAAACTACAACTCTCAAAGCTCAATTTTGCATCTCTCCAAGAAAGTGCCAAGCATGGTCTGCACAGAGTGGATCTTCATGAAGCATTTGTTGAATTGAATTGAACTTTTATAGAATATCAGAATTGGAAGGGAACCATAGTTAAATGAAAATCCCCTTTACAATATATCCAGCAAATGACCATTCAACTTTTGCCAAAAAAAAAAAAATTACAAAAGCAAAAACTAAAAATAAACAAAAACTCTCAAAACTCCATGAGTGGAAACTCATTACTGGCCAAGACAACTCATTCCACTTTGGGAGAGCTCTATTGTTAGGAAATTCCTCCTGACGATCTATCCTAAATTTAGCTTCTTTCAATACCCACACGTTGATCCTGATTCTTCCTTCTTGGGATATTGCAAATGAAACAAGATGAATCCAATTATAGTTAAATTAATTGAGAGGCAGTATGGTATAATGGAAAGACAGCTGAGTCTGCAGTCAGATGATCTGGGTTGGATGCTGATTTTCCACTTGCTATCTTTATGACCATGAGCAAATCACTTAACTTCTCTGTGACTCATTTTCCCCATCTGTTAAATGAGGGGGATTAGACTAGGTGACTTTGAAGATACCTTTCAATTCTGAGTCTCTGATTCTATGAACTGAGTTGAGTTTAATTTGCTATGTGCTCATAGGCTCAGAGGTTTAGAGTTGGAAGGTGTCTTAGAAATCATCTAGTCCAATCTCTTTGTTTTGGAGATGAAGAAATTGAATGCCAGGGAGAATAAGTGACTTGCCCGAAATCAGAGAATCAATAAGTAATAGACTGCATATTTAACAGTGCTGGTTTCTCTAGCATTTTTCTTAAAACAACACTTTAAAGTAGGAAATACTTTATCCCCACTTTTTTTATAGATAAGGCAACCGAGGCTTGGGGAGGTTTTCAGTCAATAAACATTTATTTAGTGCCTAGTATATGGTAGGCTAGGTGGCACAGTGGATAGGGCACTGGACCAAAAGTAAAATTCAAATCCGGCCTCAAACATTCACTAGTTATGTGACCCTGGAAAGTCACTTAACTCCATTTGTCTCAGTTTCCTAATTTATAACATGAACTGGAGAAGGAAATGGCAAACCATTCTCATATCTCTGCAAAGAAAACCTGAAATAAGAGTTAGACATGGCTGGAAAATGACTAACCTGCAACAACTATGTGATAGGCACTGTGCTAAAAGATAGAGATACAATGAAAGGCAAAAGATAGTCTTTAATGTGGGAGGTAACAAGCAAATGAATTAGTACAAACAATCTCTAGGAAGGAAAAATAGGAAATCATTTTAACAAAAGAAAGGGAGTAGAATTAAGAGGTATTGGGAAAGGCTTCTTGTAGAAGGTGGGATTTTAACTGGTACTTAAAGGAAACCAGGAGACAACTTGCCCAATGCCATTGAGGATATAAAGGACTGAATCTGGGATTAGAACCCGGATCTTCATGGTTCACTCCAAGTGGAAGGCTAGAGCTCTCTATTGTATCATACTGAGATTGAAGATTAGGGATAATAGAAGACATTCTATGCTGAGAAATAACAAAGCCTCAGGGTCTGGGGTACAGAGTGTCACTGCTAAATTAGTATAAGAGGCCTAAAGAAATCCTGATTGAAAATCTTCTTTGTCCAAGTAGTTGGAGTAGAGGAAAGGCCATCAAATGGTCCCAATATCATTGATTTGTTAGTGAAGATGATGATCACCACTCCTTACAGAACAGTCTAATGCCCTCTTCTTTGGAATGGTGGAGGGAGACTGGGGTGTGTGTAGAGATATGATGGTGGTGGTAATATCAGAGAACCTGAGGCTCTCCTTCCTGAGGGCCAAGGTTAGGAAACAGATTCTATTATTGAAACACAGAAGATCTTGCTAAATCACATTTAGCAGAGTTAGAAAACCTCAAACTCGGTCTTTTCCCCAACCCTGGCATCCCTCACTCCATTAACAGATCTGGAAGATAAGGTTCATTCAGTTAGGCAAGAAGGGAAAAATTAAGAGGATTAAAGTCTAGAAGGTCAGAGTTAAGCCTTAAGCCTTTTTAAACTTTGAAATCTTTTGTTTTGTTGTTATAAACTGCTGCATATTTCCCCAAAGGGATTATAGACAAAAATTCTTAATAAACAAAACAAACAAACAAACAACTTTCTCCTTTCCCTCTCACCTCCTATTCCCACAGGGCCAATGAGGACTCCATTTCTTTCTCTGTAAAATAAGGACATTGGACTATGTGTTCCTTTCTAGCTCTAGATACATAACTTGTGACCTATAGCTTTCATCAATTAGTTCCTGCTTTCATTCATTCAGACTTGGAAAATTATCCTCTTCCATAGGCAAAGCTGAAGGAAGAAAAACTTGATATTTCTTGATATTCTATATACTCTGGCTTCTGTGACATTCCTTTTCTGGTTTTCTTTCTACCTCTCTGACTGTTTCTTCTGTCATTTTCATTGATTCTTTTCCCATTTTCTTCTCCTTTAATATGGAAGGAGATAGCATTACTAATCCCTTCTTTCTCTTTTCACTTCCCAGTCTTTCCATTGACTCCCCCCACCCCCTTGTTGTCAGCTCCACAATTCAACTATCACCCCTATGAGGATGACTCCGAAATACAAATCCCAGCCCTGAACATTCTCTCTAGCTCCAGATATAAATTTTCAATTGCCTAGTGGACATTACCATTGGAATGGTTTGCTAATAACATAAACTCAACAAGTTTTAAACTGTAATCATCAGCTTCCCTCCAAACCTTTTCTTAATGACTTCTCTATTTCTGATAATGGCACTGTCATCAATAAATCCATCAACAAGCATTTATGTTTCATCTATTATGTGTCATGTGCTCCCAATTACCAAGGCTCAAAACCTTGGAATCATTTTTATTCTATTCCCTTAAACCTCATATTCAGACACCAAGTTCTATAGATTGAACTACAGTAATATCTTTTCCATCCATTCCCCTTTGTCATTTTCCATCCTTCACACTGTTTGTTGTCAGAGTAATTTTTCCTGAAGCACAGCCTCTTAACCAAGAGCCTGGATTTTTCTTTTGATACCTTTGAGTACATTGCATTCTATGTATCTGAAATGGTCTCCACTACATCCCAGCCAATATCTAAATGCCTTATTTCCCATAAATTCTTCCCTAATTCTCTAGTCCTGTCTCTAAAGTCTCTTGTCCTATGATCACAGTGAATTAGAAGAGAGAGACTTCAGGGGCCAAGGGCCCTTAGTCCAAACCCTTAATTTTAAAGATGACCAAGCTGAGGCCCAGGGGTTATGTGACTTGATATGCATCACAGCCAGAATCTGAGGTGAGCTTTGTTTCATAATCCCTCACTATCTCCTTCCACAATTTATACTTTATACATTTATTTTGTTCTTTTCAGTGTCCCCTGACAAGGTCTACTAAGCTGTCAAGGTTTCAGAAAAAGCTCTGTATGCTTGTTGTCTGAGGACCAAACTAGCTAAGTTCAGAAGAGGCTCCTTACCATGGTGGGCATGGGGTAATGCGGTTTTTTTGGCTATAGCAACTCTCAAAGAACATTCACTAAATCATGGAGATTTTGTGCTCTGTGTCAGGAGAGGGATTACCCACACTGACTAAATTGCAGATCCCTGAAATTACATGTTGTTATTTGTGTACATTTCATCTTGAAAGCATCTTGATAACCAAACTGCTAATTAATTTTTGTACCTCCTTTGGTATGCTGCCCAAAGTATTATACATGGTAGATGTTCAATACACCTTTGCTGAATGAATGACTGGCAAACCTGAATAGGAATTTCCATCTACCTCTTTCTCTTATAGCACATTCCATTCTTCTTTACCCCATGTGCCTCCTCCCCGCTTTTCCGTAACTACCTTAATTAACTTCTGAGTAGTTTGAGCTTTTAGAAATGCTTTTTTTGGGTAATTAAATATTCTAACTGTGATTACCCCTTCAATAAACAGTAATGAAAATACAAGCTCTGATGAAAGTGTTTCACAATCACCAGAAGGAATTACATGAAGGAATGAGGGAATTACAAATGAGATTTCTTTCCAGATTCCCCACTTAACAGTGGGACTGACTGCCTAAAAGATTCCAACACCTTTGAAAAAACAAATTATCAGAGGGTTTAAAATGTAGTCTAAGAAGATGAGGGAAGAAGGAATTTCCAAAATGTTAACAGGCTGGGTAATGGGACTACTATATGGTGAGGGGTTTTAAAACATGCATTTGAAAGCTTTTTAATATATATTTGAATTTCATCTAGTAAATCGCACATGGAGCATAATAAAAGTATGAGATGGAAATTTAAAAATAAGATGCAACTGAAAATAGGAATTGAGTTTCACTCTGAGTTAAAGGAGTGAGACATGATTACTTATGCGATACTTGTATGTGGACAAGTCATAATTTTCCCAGAGTTTTATTCTGGGAAGAAATAAGTAAATGAATAAATAAATAAAGGAAGAGAGGGAGGGAAGTAGGAGGGAGGGAGAAAGAAAGAAAGAAAAAAGAAAGGGGGAGGAAGGATGGAAGCAAGGAAGGAGGGAAGGAAGAAAGGAAAGAAAGAAAAAAGAAGAAAAGAAAGAAAGAAAAGGTCAGGCAGGAAGGAGGAAAGGAAGGAAGACAGAAAAAGACTAAGAGGGAAGGAATAATTGAAGAAACAAAAAAAGGAAGGAAAAAAGTAATGTTACAGATTTCAAAATGGAAGGGACCTTAGAGATCACTTTAGCAATCTCTTATTTTTTGCACATGAGGAAATTGATGCTTATGGAGGGGAAGTGAATTACAAAAGGAATCCTAGACAGAGTAGGGATATGAAAAAAAGGTTTCCTGACCCCCAAATCTAGTGGTTTTCTAAACTGATACGTTGCTTTGACTACCAATTTCTTCTTGCCCTGCACTTTAATTTACTAAGTTCACTGAGGATAGGAGTGTATGTCGAATTCTTGCTCATTGGGAAAAAAAATAGTAAAATATTTATTTTTCTTTCCTAACCTACAGAAAACTGTTGGTAACATTTTTCGCAGAACTTCCCTTAAATTCTGGAGTCCCTCAAGCTCTCAATTCATGGTTCTGAAGTCCTTAACCTGGATGAAGCCACGAGGTACATGGGAAAGTGGATTTGTGTTTAACCACCTTTTGAGGTAGTAACCACTGGTGAAGAAACACAAAAAAGTCTACCTCCATGCTAATGGGTCTTCCATGGTCCCCTGAGGTTCACATTTAAGATTATCTAACTGAATGTTATGACTTCCCCAGGCATCCAAGAACATGAGGAGTGAATAATTGAGATATTTTTAATCAAGGCCACTATTTTAAACTGAAGCAGGAGAGGATTGGTCATTAATTATATGAAGTAGGGTTGTGTTGTTCTCTGAAAAATGAAATTTAAAGAGGCAACTGTGATGGTGAGGAAACAGCCATGGTCTTAGCTCTCATTTCTCTTAGTGTTGTGGGACTCTGAACAAGTTATTGTAATTCTGAGTCTCAACTTTCACATCTGTAAAATGGAGATAGTCACATAATGCTCAAGAAAAAGGAGATTTTTCATTTTTCTGGGCTTCCTCTGATAAGACCATGTATGTAATATTGTGTTCAGATCCAGCAGTCACACTGTAGAAAGAATATTAACAAACATGAGTGTTTGGAAGACAATTGGGTGGTGAAGGACTTTGATACAAGGATATATTATAGAAATAGAGGATGTTGAACTTGGAAAGAAGAGGGGTTCTTAACCTATTCTTATGTTAGGGACACCTTGGTCGGTGCCTTGTAAAGCATAGGGGTAATTTCTCAGAATAATCCTTTTAAATGCATAAAATAAAATACGTAAGATTAAAAATATAATAAAATATAGTTATTAATCTAAAAACAACCAAATTCACAGACCACAGATGAAGAACTCTTCAAGAAGACTTAGAGGAACATTATAGTTGACCTTGGTCATTTGAGCTCTTTGAAGGGCTACCATGAGAAAGGAGGTTAGATCTGCTTTCTCTGACCCTGGATGGCAGAACTGAAGCAATGGGAAGAAGCCACAGAGGAGTAGATTTGGCCTTAATTTCAGGAAAAGCAACAAATGGAGAATGACTTCCAGTGATGGTGGTCTGTTGCCCTCATTGACAGTCATAAGACTAGATAACCATGGACAAACCACTAAAGCAGTCAGTAGATGGTGCTTGTCCTGTCTTAGTCATGAATCATTTTATTTGAGGGCAGCTTCGAAATCTGTCTAGGCTACATTTTCCTCTTCAATAAAATAAAATTTTGGAAAGTGAAACCAGAATGGGGAAATGGACCAGGAGACAAGGGTGTGAAAGTATACTGAGGTCAGGAAGAGTGACAGTATGGGATAGATGAAACTGCAAAGAGATTGTGGTCAGAGAGCAAGCCTTTAACCTTTTAAGATCTTTGGGTTGGGTTCAAGTGATGGTAAAGTCTACCATATGACCACCTCAAAGTGAGTGGAAGATCATAGGAGCTGATGAGGTCAAGGGGCTATGGGAGAGAGAGATGTTTGGGGAGGAAGAGAACACTTTCATCTGAGGTGGGATGTGGAAATACAACAGAAGAGGGTCAGTATTTGAACTTTGTCTTGCAAGAAGATAACAATTCTAGAAAGTCAGAGATGTGGAGCAAATGAATTCCAGGCATGTACAAATAGCCTGTACCATTGCACAGAGGCAAGAGATGGCACAGAAAGGCCAGGGGATGGCTAACAAGTACCACGAGTTAGAATGCAGAAAGCATTACATGAGTTTAGAAACAGAATCTGGATTTGGAAAACTTGAAATACCAAATTAAGGATCATCATCGTAGAAGACGGGACCTTAGAGGTCATCCAGTACAACACTTTCATTTTTAGTGAGGAGGAAACAGTCTTAGTAGTCAAGTGAGCTGCCCATGGTCATACAGCTAGTAAGTGTCTGAGCAAGGATTTGAACCCAGGTTCTAAGTTTCACTCTTTATCCATTGAACTGTGTTTGCATTTTTATTCTAGATGCAATAAGAAACCACTGAAGATTTATGGACAGGAAACTTCCAGAACTATGCCATCACAAGATGATTTTATCATTTGGATATAGGATGAATTGGTGATGGAAGGACAGAATGAAGTCCAGGAGACCAACTGGGAAGCTACTAGTGCAGGTGAGAGAAGACGAAAGCCTGAACTAGAATTGTGGCAGTGTAAATGGAGAGGATGGAAAAGAAGAAAGGAGAGAGAGATTTCATGAAGGTGCAATCAATAGAACTTGGCAATTGATTGGATGTGAGAGGAGGAGAGGAAGAGCCATAAGAAACTCTAAATGGACAGCGCTAGTCAGACAAGAGGGGTGCAGAATGCACTGCTTATTCTCAGCCCCAGGCCATGCCAACTATTCTTGGCTTTCTGAAAACCCACGAGCAAAGCAAATTCAAGAACACTGTTGCTACTTCCTGGTAAAAACAGTCTATATCTTAGATCGACAGAGTTCCTTCCTTGTTCTGCTCTTAGTGCTTCCATCTTTCTTACAGAAATCGTGCCTAGAATTGTTCATCACAACCCCTGCTACTCAGAATTCTGGAGTAACTCGTCCCTGCATAATGTGTTTCAGATATATGAGATCTAGGAACCTCAAATATGGCATTTGGAGCATTGAGCAAGCCTGGCATTGAATGGGAACCCTTTGAATTGTCTGAGATCATCAATTCCAGATCAATCCCAGACATGCCATAGGGATCAGCCAGTTCAAACCTCTCCTCCATTTTTTTAATATGTGAAGAAAATAAAACCCAGGAAGTGTAAATGATTTGTCTGAAGGTCATGCAGGAAGTTAATGGCCAAGCTGGGATATGAACCCTGGTCATGCACCTCCAAATTCAGTATTCATTCCAGTTCAGTACATCACATGACCTTTACTCACAGTTGGCCTGTGGTTTTCCCCTCAGAGATATCCTCAAATGACTCCAAAGAGACTTTTGGCCTCTTCTTGGAGTTGTTCAGGGGCGCCACAAAAGCTGTAATATTGGCGCTGCCTGAGACCCCCATCTGTGCCAGTAGGAAAAACAAAAGAGCATGTAACCTTTTGTCCCTGATTTTCCTCAGGGGTCTTTTTTAGCTTTCCAATTACAGGGTTTTGTTTTTATGTTGCCTTGAATAAAGCCTGAATAGAGAGGAAAACAAAATCTATAAGAGGGCAAAATCTGGGGGTAGAAAATTTCCAAGTCAACACATATATTATTCCAACAGAGAAGACAAAGGAGGACAAACGAACTTTCTCATTAAACTGTTAAAGCATAAAGTGATTGGATCATTAAGCTTTTTTCCAACCAGTGAACAAAATTTTCATTCATTCTTGTCAAAATTTGTTACCCCAAACCCTTGTAAGTCAATATAGTTTCTTAAATGACATAGGATTTATATTAGTAATCTATCTTGCTTGACTATCCTAGGAAATAAGGTAATTATCAACTATATAATTGAAAGACGTGAAGGGTATGATCATTGCCCCCTTCAGGATGTGCTGGTAAAAACCTCCTCTTGGGGGCATGACACATTTAATTTTAATACACATTATTAACATTTTCTCTTTTACTTTATTAAATTTAAATAATCAAGAGAATAATAAATCAAGACCAATTTCCTGAGATATATTCACCCTGAAAATTGAACAGTCAGTTCTCTGAAACTGGTAGGAGCCAGCTCCAGCCTACATTTGGGTCTGCCCCTTAATTCCACTTAGAAGGGTAGATCTTGGGAAAGTTAGGTCCCAGTGAATCATGTGATTGGTAGCTTCCTGTTGCTACCAGATTGGGCCTCCTTGATTCAAAGTTGATTTGTTCCCAGCTCTTGGAGCTGGCATAAAGTGGGGAAAGTTGATTCTGTTTTCAAGCCCAAGGAGAAGGCAAGGGCTTCTTAATCTGAGGTCCATGAATGAATTGTTTCAATAGTTTGATAATTATATTTTACTGTACTTTGGTTCCTTTGTAATTCTACGTATTTTATGAATTTAAAATGTGATTTTGAGTAGGGTTCCCCAGACTGACAAAGGGGTCCAAGACACTAGAAAGGATAAGCTCTCCTGGACTATTTGTAGGAACACTAGCATGAAGGAGGAAGAGCTAAACAGACTAGAAGTAGTGGGAAAGGCTTGTGGCACTGCTCAGATCGTCATTCTCTCTTTGGGAAGACTGAGAGGAAGCAGCTTTTTTCTTCTTCCTTGGCTAACTTCTTGGTAGTAGGGGACCAGGAGAAAGGGCTCCCACATCCTTCACCTGGATTCTCTCTGGTGGATGTGCCATAGTCTCCCAAAGAGCTGGGTAGATGTGGATTGATAATCTAGTTCCATCTCAATTATAGGCAGAGCTGAAACTGGGGTAGGAGATTGGGACTTTTTTTCTTTCCCAGGTTCTGAATGAAGGAGCATTGAGGGATGCTGCCAGGAATGGTAGTCCTCTGCAATCCAGAAAAGGTAGGACTGATCACCTAATTAACCAAAAGTGAATAAAATAGGAAGCAGATTCTTCCCTACTCATCTGTTCCTACTTCTAAGGGCAGCCTTGCACAGGGGTCCTTGTTTTCCTACATTTCCTGCTGAGGAACACACCCTTCACACACCTTGCTCAAGTCATGGATTGTAGTTTTTGTCCCAGACATAGAAAATTCCTGATTATGGCTCTGTTTACAGAAATGCTTTCTGTTTTCATCTGGCATGTTTAGGGATCTTTGAGAATTGTATCTTCAATTTATACATGTCGTTTTTCAATGCATTTATGTGTTTGTAATGACCTAAAAAGTCCCTGAAAGTCCATGTGCTTTGGAATCTTCATTAAATATTCTCTCTCTCTCTCTCTCTCTTGCTCTCCCTCTCTTGCTCTCTCTCTCTCTCTCTCTCTCTCTCTCTCTCTCTCTCTCTCTCTCTCGCTCTTTCTCTCTCGCGCGCGCGTGCTCTCTCTCTGTCTTGCTCTCTCTCGCTCTCTCTCTTTCTCTCTCTTGCTCCCTCTCTCTCTCAAGTAAAGTTGTCTCCATTTGTTTAGTCAGTCACACATCCTATTTTTCGTATCACAAATCCTGAGTTCTTGTCTGGGAAGAGGGGTTTTATGGAAAAGAGTTCAGGTCTATCCTCCCCACCCCAATTTCTTCTTGGGAGACTGATCAAAAAAATGCAGCTCACTCTATCCTTCTGATTTGACTAGGGGGAAAAGCATCTTGGCTCCAGCTTATCCATTCCTTCAGAGTCATCTGGTAGATACATGTGCATACACTTTGAATCCTTAAGCTATACATTTCAAAGGATATCTCCATTCCAGTCCAGGGAGGATGCTAGAATTGTCCTCACATACCCTGAGAAATCTTTTCTGGGCATTGCTCCCAAGCTTTTATAATGAATTCAGTTTTATAACAGCAAACATTAAGTATCTACTATGAATCAATGAATACATGAATGAATAAATTAAATGGATGAATCAGTATTTATTAAATGTTTTTATATGCCAATAAATGTACTCCTAAGGGTGTAATTAAGGGTATATGATAACATAGTCCAGGTATCCTTAGATCAAGCAGTACCGATTGTGTGTGGTACATTGGTCTAGGCATTGGAAACACCAGAAGGACAATGTTTGTGTATGTGCTCTTGCTCTTTCTGTGAAGCAAATATCCCTTTGTGCAATTATATCAGTGTAAAATGGTTAAATGGAAACGGGCTGCCAGTCACTGAGCCCCTAGAATGGAGAACGTAATCAGTCAGGGATTGAGGCAGACGTAGAACATCCCTGTGACGTGAACAAAAAAGCATCCCAGAATTTGAATGAAAGGTCATGGGACAGGACAGGACACTTGCTCAGCCTCTTTATGTTTCCTGTCCGTATATAAACTTTTTATTTGAATCCACCTGGAATTCTCACTACCCTTCAAACCTGGCATTCCATCACTCACCTGCATTCATTTCTACAAGACCTGCCATACACCTAGAATTTACTTTTTTCTCAGGAAGAGCCCTAATTTTCTTACAGGACTCAACTCATAGTGGGAAGTTAATAAATATTTGTTGAATTGTGTTGAATTTAATTGAGATGAAAGGGAAGAAAGCATCACCACTACCTGGGGGGATGAAAGCAGAAAGAAGTGATACCTGAATTGAGTCTTGAAGGAATCAATCAGCAAACATTTATTAAGCACTTACTCTATACAAGGTACTAGAGACACAATGACAAACATGTACATACTTGTCTTCAGAGTTTACATGTTATGTGGAAGATAACATAAATTGTTCACCCCAGTTACTCTTCTTTGGACATGCTCCAGGTGACCAATAGCTCTCCTAAGAGACAGTACTTATGACTCTATACTACCCTCCAGATGTGATCTGAAGTGTTCTGATCTCCATATCTGAACCAGATGTGATCTATCAGAGGCAATGTGTGTCATGATTATCTCCTCTTCTCTCTCTAGATTTAACAATTGGCTTTCAAAAGCCCATCTGGCTCCAGCACACACAGGAACTTAATCCACCCCCCCACTCCCATATACCACCTCAATCTCTGAGCAAGATTAGGCTCACGATTTAACTCAGTCCCTATAAAGAGTCAGCTAAATTCAGTTCCAAAAATGTATCTTCTCAGACTTCTACTGGGCTGAAATCTTGATTAATGTTCCTCAGGATAGCGACATCGGATTGACTTCAGCACTTGGTCTACATTCTTGGACTCCTAGAGTCTGCTCAAGTCACTAGTCCAGTTTGGAGACTCCACTCTGCGCACCCTGAAGGGAAAAGAATAAATGAAAAGGCCCCAAACCTAGCCTGTCTTGGAGGTCAATATGACCTCAGGGAGGGAAGGACCCATTGCCCTTCCCCTGATCGCACAGTCCTCTTCCCTGAAGCCATTAGTGAAGGAATCACCTCACTTCTGCAGACATGACTGCAGCAATGCCAGAACTCATGTTGACTCAAGTCCTTTGGAAGATACAGGAAGTTCTGGCTATACAGTCAATGGATAGAAGAATGGAAAGTCAAGATGAAATATGAATTTTCTTTTTTATATTCTAAAACTTTGCAAAGAGAAGGCACTTAACATATGTTTTTTGGGTTTAATTGAATTGAATGGGCAGGAACATGTAGAAAATCCATTCAATTAAAGGTAGCAGACTGCATGGATAAAGCTAAAGGGGGGAAAGAAAGGGCTGGGGTATCAGCTAGTTGTGGTGCAGCTAGGTGGCTCAGTAGATAGAGCACCAAGCCTGGAGTCAGGAATACTTATCTTCTTTAGTTCAAATCCATCCTCAGACACTTACTAGCTGTGTGATCCTGGGGAACTCACCGAACCCAGTTTGCTTCAATTTCCTTATCAGTAAAGTTAGCTGGAGAAGGAAATGCCAAGCAATTTTAGTATCTCTGCCAAGGAAACCCCAAATGGAGTCATAAAGAGTCAGACATGACTGAAAATGATGAACAACCACCTAATCAGCTAGTAGACTGTTTTGTCTATTATATAGAGTAGGTAATGGAGAATAGGTTGAGATGAAGTTGAGAGACTAGGTTAAAGCCAGACCAAGGAAAGCCTTGAATATCAGAGTGAGGAGTTTGTATTTTGTCCTATAGGTAACCAGAATCATTCATTGACAGTTTTCAGCTAGGGAATGATGTGAGTAGATCTCCACATAAAGGCAAGGTATAAAATAATACCAACATGATGGAAGTAGCAGATCACAGGTTTCTCAGTCCCAATTCATTGGGTCATTAGAGTTGAAAGGGACTTTAGAGATCATCTACTCCAATCATCTTTTTACAGATGATGAAACTGAGGTAGGAGTGATTAAGTGACTTGCCTGTGATTATGCATGTAGAAAGTGGCAGTCAGGATTTAAATTTCAGTTCTCCCCTTATTCCAGTATACCACTGTTAATTATGTTTGTGTATATCTCCTAAAGAGTCATTAATGATTTTGTTTCATATTCTTTGTAAAAAATTAATTGGTGTTATTGTTTTGACTGGGGAAATGAGAAAAGTGCAGAAGGATGAGGTATTGGATCATGCTTAATAATGTGAAGTAAGACAAAGGGACCTGAATTCAGTGAGTGAATTGGGTTTTCAACTAAAATCCTTGCCACCAGGAAAGGCTGTGACTTGAAGAAGGGAAGAAAATTCCTAATGAAAGACTAGATTGACACTCTTGGACTGAAATGGTAAGAGCCAGGTTTCAGCCCTGGAGGAAAATACTTTTTCATCCCATAATAACAAGCAAACAAGGAAAGGGCCTTAGAGTGGCTATACCATCTCAGCCTTATCTACAGCATCGCAAACATAACATTCTAATACAATCAAAACTCAGGAAAGGACTTATTTGAGATGAATCTTTCCAAGATAAACACTCAGAGCGCCCCAAGGGAAGTCATGTAGCACATTTCCACTGGCTTTCTTTTCAGACTGGTATAGCTAGGATCATGAAAATACATTAGATGTAATCATCTATGAGAACAATCCTTTAGGCATTTTGATTGCCCATCAGGAATCCCAAATCCTAATTTTGTTCAAAAATTGGAAATAAGCTCAGCATAAAAGCAGCTTTTAGGATCCCATCTGGAAGGAGGTGGCTCAAAGAACTAATATGATTGTAGAATAAATGAAAAGAAGCATGATATCCAGAGAGAGGAGAAGATAGCCCCATTATGTGTTATATCAGACAGCTCACATCTGGAAGGTGCCAAGGAGTCCTGTAAGCTGTCTCTTAGGAGAGATAGTGGTCACCTGAAGCATGTCCAATATAGAGTGACTGGGATGAACAACTTCCACTGAATGTGGGAACTGGTTCACCATGAGCTATGGGGAAAAGAATTCTGAATTTGGAGTCCAGGGGACCTGGGATGGAATCTTTCCTCCAACATTTACTGTCCATGTGGCTATTGGCATTTAACCCTTGCTGGTTGGTTTGCCTTATATGGGTGTTGTGAGAAATGAATTAGAATGGATGCTTTCAAAAAATCTTTATGTTGCTAATTTAAAATGATCAGGCTCAGAGACTCGTAGATTTATAGCTAGAAGAGAACATCTCGTTCAATCTCATTTTACAGATGAAGAAATGGAGGCATAAAGAAGTGAAATGATTTTTAAAAGTTATGAAAATAATAAGCATCAGAGGTAGAATTCAAATTCAGGTCCTCTGATTCCACCCAAAAGAGAACAGCTATAAATATTTTTGTATATGTATGGTTTTCCTCTTTCTTTGATTTTTTTGGTGGCATAACTCTAGTAATGGTATTGCTAGTCTAAAAGTATATACAGTTTAGAGAATTTTCAGGGATGGCTCCTAACTGCTTCCCAAAAAGGCCAGACCAGTTCACAACTATACTATTGGCATATTTTCCCACGTTCCCTCAAGCATTTGTAATTTTCCTTTGTAAGGAAAATTTTCGTTTGTAAGCTCTTGCAATCTGATGCTGTGAGGTAGAATTAACAGTAGCTTTAATTTATGTTTCTTTAATTATCAAAGTGATCTGGAGCATATTTTTTCATATGGTTGTTGATAGTTTGTATCTATTCTTTAAGCATTTGTCTGTTCATATCCTTTGGTCATTTCTTTATTGGAAATGACTTTTGGTCTCACAAATGTGAATCAGTTTCTTATATATCTTAAAAATGAGACCATTATCAGGGAAATTCTTTTCCCTCAGTTAGTCAATTCAATTCTAATTGTTGTTAATATACAGAAATGCTGAAGATTTATGTGGATTTATTTTATATCCTGAAACCTTCTTCCAATATAGCATGCTGCCTCCCTTAGGAGATTCAAAACCACAGTATATGATGATCAGTTGAAAGAGTTGGTGATGTTTAGTCTGATATAAAGAAGGTTTGACCTGGGGGGAGGGAGAATGTGTGACTGTTAGTATCATATATTTGAAGGGCTTTCTTGTTGTGGTAGAGTAGGAAGAATATAGGTTTTGAAGTTGAGGATCATAGATTCAATGGGTTTTTCTTTCTTATTACTGGTATAACTTGGAAAAAAAAGTCTCTTAATGTCCCTGGATTTATTTTCTTATATGTTAAAGAGAAGGTTAGAGTAGATGGTCTTTGCAGTCCCTTTCACATTTAAATGCATGTTCCTTTGATGGTTAGAAAGATTAGACTGGTTGAGAAGGATTGCACTTGACTCCTCCTAGAGAGGAGAACTGAGACCAATGAGTGGAAATAGGGAGGCAGGTTTTAGTTCAACATAAGGAAAAATTTCCCAATTAGTACTATTCTCAAGAAATAAGTGATTACCTTTGGAGGTAGTCGGGTCTTCATCCTGGAAGATCTTCAGACAGAGCCTAGATGAATAATTTCTGGCAATCCTATAGAAGGGATTTATGTCTAGGTGATTCTAACTCTAAGATTCTATAATCCTATGATTTATAAAACAAGAATTTTTTTTTGGAAGATCCAATTCCATTCACCTGAAGCTGATAGGATTTGTACCAAAATTAGATCCTTCAAAAAAACCAGGATAGTATGGTATTTGAGATGCTAACTGAAAGGAGCTAAGTAATCAACCTCATTTCACTAGCTTCAATAAAAATAAAGTTACATTCAGATCAATCCAAACCTTCCTTCCCTACATCATTCCCCCATCACTCTTAGAAAATAGGACACCTGAAAATGAGCCTCAAATTTCTATCGTGTGCATTTTTTCCACTTTACCTGAGAAACAAATGACTTACTCAGATGACATTATTTGTACTCAACATTCTGGGTATTCTGGTATTCAAATTGAAGGTAGACTCCATTGACACATCTGGTTTGAGGAAGCTGTGGTGTGGGAGAACTGGAGTTAGATGATGAAAGTCTAAGTCACAGCTCTGTTTCTTATTAGCTTATTATATCTAGGGAAAACCATTTCAGTTTTTCAGGACTCAATTTCCTCATTTATAAAATGGTGGCAATAGTCTTTGTACCTCAAAAAGGTATTATGAGCTTCAAAGAAGACAATGTATGTAAACCATGTCAGCAATGAAGTTCTGTTTAAACATGATGTTATTATTATAAATCTTTGGTATCTCTCCCTCTAAATTGTGACTGTCTTTGACTATTAAAGTCTTGGAGCTAGTTTAAACTCAAATTCAAGACAATCTCAAACTATATTTTAGAACTAGTTCATTGACTAAATAGAGTCTAATCATATTAATCCAGTTGAAATAAATCACATGAAATGTGTAACAAATCATTTAAAATGTCATCATAATAGATACTGATGTTTAGTATAGGGAAAGAAAATTAGATTAGAGTCAGAAGATCCAAGTTAAAATCCCAGTTTTGAAACTCTGAATAAGCCATTTAATCTTTCTGCCTTGGTTTCCCCATTAGAAAAAAAGGAAATAACTATTTGTTACCCCACAGTAATGTTGTAATACAAATGTGGCATATCAACACTATTTCAAATGACTTCATTTGAGGAAAGCTCCTTGAGGGCAGGGACCTTTTTAATTTTGTCTTTGTTTCTCCAGAGTCTAGCACAAGTGGTGCTTCATAAATGCTTGGTATCATGGAAACTCCCTTTCCCATAACAATGAGATGGTGAGGTACACGGATTATTGTCTTTTATAGAATGTATGAGGAAGAAGACTATGGAGAATCATGCAGTCAGAGAGACGGATAACTGATAGACAGTCACCGTATGGACTCCACTGGCATGCTCAGGATGTCAAAAGAAAAGAAGGAAGGACCCAAGGCTATTGAGTGGAAACTCAGGGGTGAAGTGATGGACATGAACAATAGTCAAACGAGATGAGCAGGTTTTGATGGGTTGAGAAAAGCATCATTGTAAGGAAATCCTACATCAAGGAGATCATAGACCTATTTGAAGTTGGAGTATTGCTAATGAGAAGTACTCTTTGTCTACTTTAACCTTTAAATTATTTGAATAATTTAATGACTAACTCTAAAAACAATTCTGCCACTTTAGTATTATAAGTATTTCCTTATCAAAGTCATGCTGACAAACCATAATTCTGGAACAGAGCTCGCGTCTATGACAGCACCAGCCTACTCCTCTCAGAAGAGTTGCAAGGATTTCCCCTCCACAGCACAAACCTACCACGAGTTTTTTCAACATGCAGGTGATTTTTCTATTTGGCAAGTTTGAACTAAATTAGTCTGGTCATTTCTGAACTCCATGAATAGGAACAAAACAACCTTTTTTAATTTGAAAAATAAATGAAGGTCTTTCTTTCTGGTATCTGACAGTTCCTCAATATCTGACCTGTCAACATTCATATTAGACAAGAGAATCTCTTCTTGGAAGCCTAAGATCTCTCTGAGTTTACTCAAATAATGTAGAAAGAAAACTTGTAGATAGGAAGAAAGAGCTCTTATATAAATGAAGCAACTTTTGTAGCTCATGAAATGAGATAATACACTCACAGAAACAGAGTCCCAGAACTAGAAGACAACACAGAGGAGAACAAGTGGTCATCTACCTTCCCCTTAAGGATGAAGGGTAATCCACTATCTCTTGAGAAAACTTCATCTACATCTGAATAGGTCCCATTATTGGACAGCCCTCCATTAGATCAAGCTAAATTTGCATCTTTGCAACATCTTTTCATTGCTCTAAGTCCCTAGGGTCAAACAGAACAAATCTGACCCCTCTTTCTGGATTGGTGGACTCTGAATTTTTTTTTTATTGTAGATCACTATAAATGTACTTTTGAACACTCTATTCCTTCCAATGTGGGCATGTTTACTTATTTATAAGTAAGTTGTTCTGCTGCAAGGTACCGTTGACTGGAGAGAGAAGTATCTTCCCCCCTCCTTATTTCGCCCATCACTCTCCAACCTGTTACTTGATTCCAAAAGAGGGACAAAGGGAAAAGTGAAGAGTGATTACCCTTCAAGAGCCAGATTACTCCACCATAGCTGGCTTTTTTCTCTACTTTCAGAGACTTATTCAGCTGTCAGGGGGCCTCCCCTCCTAACTGACTCCAGAACTGCCAAGGTTGCTTTAAAAAGCTACCATTTTTATTTGTTATTGTTCAATCATTTTCAATTGTGTTCAACTCTTTGTGACCCCATTTGAGGTTTTTTTGGCAAAGATAATGGAGTGGCTTACCGTTTCTTTCTCCAAATCATTTTTACAGATGAGGAAACTGAAGCAAATGGGATTTTTAGTGACTTGTTCAGGGTCACACGGCTAATGAGCGTCTGAGGCCAAATGTGAACTCAGGAAGATGAGTCTTCTTGACTCCAGGCCCTGCTCTCTATCCACTGTATCACATAATTGCCTTAAGGCTTCCACAGACATGGCTAATTCTTCAACAAACCAACAGTTTAGCTACATTATGGATCCTTAGTATCTTTACTGAGACTTTTTAATACAAGAAGCCAGGCAGGTCTTTAAATAACAAGTCTGAACCTTCTTAAATCTTGAGAGAAATATCCAGAATTTGGGAGATGAGTTTAACAAGCACCCTTGTGCATACATATGACTTCCAGATGGACATATCTAGACCTACATCTCTCTCCTGAGCTCCATTCCCACATCATCAATTGCCTATTGGACATTTCAAACTGGTTCTAAGAAGTTCAACATTTCTAAAACTGAACCCCTCACTTACTGACATACCTACCTTTTTTGAACTTCTCAGTTTCTGTTTCAGGAATCATCCTGTCAGCCACCCAGATATTCAACCTTGAAATCATTCTTAACTGTTCACTTTTCTTCAACTCCACCAACTCTGGCCAGTTCCTTCACCATTCAATCAGTTATGAAGTCTGGTCCTCTTTAGCTGAACAATATCACTTCAGTTTGTCCCCTTCTGTCTACGTCCCTAGTTCTCATTGTCTCTTCTCTGTATCATTTCAAAAATCTCCTGATTGGCCTCTTTGTCTTCGGTTTCTGCCCATTCCAATTCATCATTCATACAACTGCCAAAATGATTTTCCTAGACTAAAACTCTGACTACCTCACTCCTTTATTCCGTAAACTCCATTGGTTTCCTATCACCTCTTGGGTCAAGTAAAAACTGTTTGTTTGGCAACTTTGCTCAAAACTACATTTCCAATCTAAATATATATTACTCCCCTTCAGGTGCTATAGAGTTACACTGTTTGGGTTTGGTTGGCATTCTTCTCAAACAATATTCCATCTTCAGTTTATATGCCATTACCCAGGATATCCCCCTCATGGAATACTCCTCCTTCTTGCTTTAGCCTTTTGGAATCCCAAGTTTTTTTCAAAGTTCAGCTCACATGGAATATTTTTAATCTTGATACCCTCACTTACAAGTACATTCTCTTCAAAAAAGTATCTATGTTATCTCCCTTGATAGAACATAAACATTATGAACACAGAGATTGTTTATCCTCAGCATACAACACAATACTTGGCATAGAATAGGTGCGCAGTAATTGCTTGATGTTCTACAATCATTTATTAAGCTGTCAGATGCCTGCTATGTGCTAGATAATATTTTAGGTGTTAGGGATAGAAAGACAAAAATGAAAAATAATCTCTACTCATAGGTACTTACATTTATCCTTAGACAGAAGTCTAACTTAGACTTGGCTTACTTAACAGTGATCATAGCCCTTAGCAACCAAACCAGCTGGACCCTGCTACTTTTATTCTGCTGGTCACAGAAAGGCACAGGCTAGAAGCCCCCCAGAAATCCCTGATCTCTTAGAAACACCAGGGAAGACCACATCTCATCATAACCAAACATAAAGCTTTGATCCATTGGTAAGGAAGGAATCCTATACACCACAGAAGAAACGCCTTGAGGTATAAAATCTCACATGGAGTTTTTCAGTTTTCTGGCACAGAGCATGACCCTATAATTACTTGCAGATGCCTAAGTCCCAGAATGCCAATAATGGTACTTTCTAATTAGGGCCTTTATCTGTAAAAGAATGGATTGTCTGGGCTATCATGATAGGTTAAGAAAAGACATGGTAAACACAAACTTGTGTCTGAAACTCCCACTCCTGCTCTGGGTCCCAATGATACATGATTACCTGTTAAGAACTGAATCAGAAGGACCTGGATTCCAGTTTTGCTTCTGACATCTACAACAATATAGTTAACAAACTTGCATTGGTGGAGGAGACTTCACCCCACAAGTTTCCCACATTGATGAAATAATGGTCAAACTAACAAATAAAATGAACTAATGAAAAAAGGGAGTTAGATCAATGGTTCATTCCTGCAAGTATCTCAAAATGAGCTGGTTGTAGAATTTGGCTGCTTCTCGGAATTATCCACTGTGGAGGGATCCATTTAAACTCAGTGGCTTGTATGGATAGTGACTGTATTTGAAGTACTGCCAGGTCTACTACATATTCCAGAAACTCAATTTGTAATCATGAAAAGGCATGTTTTTTTCTGTGTTATGATACACACCATGTGGTAGCAATCTCTGGAGCATCTCTTGTTCTTGGCATGTGTTCTTCTGGCTGATGGGAAAATTTAAAGTATCACAAATGCCACAGATAAGCATGGAGCATGGGCCAGGTCAGCCAGTGCTCTATATATGACTGTGATTAAGGTAATACTCTTCAGTTGTAAAATAAGAAGATCTGACCTCCAGGTACAGATTCTGCAGCTCTATGGTCAATCAATCCATCCATAAGTGCAATATAAAGGAACTTGGTCAAGTAAGGGGGTTGGAAAAGTGTCAGGGGACTGTGGTCAGAGAGGAACATTTCAGAGTTCAAGATCTCTAAGGTTGGACATTTTTGAGGGATAATGTGGTTTAACATGAGTGTTGCTAAAGCAATGCTGATGAAGATCATAGTCATGGAGGAGGTTAAAAAAACAAATAGACAAACTGTGAGGCCAGGGAACTAGCAGTGTCATCAAGTTGAATGCTGAAGTCACCAAAGAAAACAGCAAATAGAATGGGGAGGAAAACCTCAAGCTAGGCACCCAAGTTACTGAGAAAAGCAGAAAACTATCTTAGAACAGCAACAAGGGTCTCAAGAGGGTGACAGTCAGATGAATCCAAAGGGAAGGAAGCTGTTGACTTTGGTGTGAATTATGGTATTCTGAAATGACAAGATGGAGCAAGAAGGATGTCAGGTTCTCCTGGATCAATGAATGCCCAGATTATGTGTGTTCTAGCGCTAGCAGAGAGGAATGAGTGGCCAGTACAAAAAAAAGAGAGAGAGATCAAAGAACTTTGAGTCATTCAAGAATTTGTAAACAAACCACTGATGGCTCAACATCTTGATCATCAGAATTCTCTATTCTGTCCTTTATTATTACTTATTTTTCTTGTCTAAGAACCAAACCCATATGTCCCATTTGCTTGTAATCTTTTTTAATATAGTCCAATGAGTCCTTCCATTTTTACTACAATTTAGCTGTTTGTCAAGATGACATTTCCATTTGATGCTATTGCATTTAGGGTTAAACTGGATCTCCTGGGTAGTTCAGATTGGATTCATCACCTCTACATATCCTGGCCAGCTATGGAGATGGCAAAGGAAATGCCAGAGGTTGACTGAATTAAGATAAGAGGGTACATGTGTCGCCATACTGTCCTTAGAGAGGTTAGATGAACATTACTCAATTCTCCTCAAAGTAAGAGAACAACCACCAAGAAATAAGACACAGGAAGCAAACAACCTTCAAACACGACAATGGAGCCTGGAGACTACAGATACACTGTGCAAATCCCAAGGAGAGAGGTACGTTTCCATTCCCTGTGGTGTACTTTTCTTGTGTAATTTTATTGCAGAAAGGGTTTAGATTTGACATCATCCAAATTAACTAGTGGCTTAAAGTCAAGTCAAGATAAAGGTGAAAGGCAGGCTAAGTATACTTTCATGACTGAAGTCATTCTAAAAAGTAGCATCAATCAAGCATCTATGTTTATTGAAAAGTTATAGTGTTAGGCACTCAGAAACAGGACTTTGAGAAGTGAATGACAGCATCTTACACAATATCGGCTTATGGAATTTAGATGAGAGATCTTATGCATTACCTTGTCCAATCCTTTAATTTTCAGATAAGGAAACTGGCTAAGAGAACTGAAGTAACTTGCTCAAGGTCGCATAGGTAAGAAAAGAGATGATGATGGTGATGATGATGATAAATAGATATGAAAGATAGTGCTTTGGGGAAGGGAGAGAAGATCAGAGAGCAGATGCCATGATGAGATGAGGGAAATTAACAAGTAGCAGAGTTGAATTTAAAACCCAGGTCCTCTTACTAAATCTTATTATCAAAGTGGAATAGGTTCACTCAAGGCAGTAAACTCCCTCTCACTGAATATCATTGAGGAAAAGAGAGGAGAAGAAAGGCAATGAGAGTAAAGTAGAAATGGAACCTCTCTGAGACTCACTTTCCTTTTATTGTAAAAGGGGCATAATGAAGTGGGATCATTCTGGATCTAAAATGAGATATTGTATACAAAATATTATCTAAATAAAAGTTATCATTATAATATCTGTCTGGCACCTAATAGGTGCCTCAAAAATGTTTGTTGCCTGATTGACTAACCTTTACATAGTCACTTTGTGGCTTACCAAGAACCCTCGATACATTTCCCCATTTGATTTTCATAAGCACCCTGTAAGCTAGGCAGAGGAGGAAGTATTAGATAGGTTTTACACAGATGAAAGCATAGATCACTTAAATGATTTTTCTCAATAGCCTAGTAAATTCAATCTTGAGTGGGCATCTTCTAGTTCTTCCTGTGTTCTTTCCGCTGCCTCAGGTGTTCTCTCAATGGTTGGATGACCACACATCAGGGATGGTGTAGAGAGGATTCTAGTTCAGTTACAGGTTGGACTTGGCAGCCTGTGATGTTCTGCCCAACTTGAGATAATGGGAAGGCAGCTTGACATCAAAGAAGCATGCTGTGTTTGGAGACAGGAAGATCCAAGTTCAAAATTTATGTTTGTGACTGTGGGCAAATGACTTAACTTCTATGACTCAGTTTTTTAATCTATGAAATGGGGATGATAATGCAGATAGTGTCTTATCTTAAAGCCTTCTCTACCACTTCAATCTTGCTATCCTGGGAAGTCCCTTTCCTGGAGACCTCTCTCCTCACTGGGCACTCTGTTTCAAGGACCACTATTTTAGGAAAACCCTTAGCCATGTTTGATCTCATTCTTCGCTCATCTCCCTCTGGATTCCTCTTTCTCCTTTACCAGTTTTATTACATAGGTACCCTCTACCTTTCTTTCCAGTACCCTTATGTAGGTTATTTTCCCCCATGTAGGTTGTCTGAGCTTAGAATATAAACTCCCTGAGGGCAAGGGCTGTCTTATTTTCTTTTATTTGTATCCTCAGAACTTAGCACAGTCAGCATTTAATAAATGATATCTATCCATCTATCTATATCTCTATCTCTACATCTATCTATCTATCTGTCCATCTATCTGTCTATAATCTATGAATGTATGTATCTATCGAGCTATCTATTTTTATTTCTGTCTCTACATCTATCTGTCCATCCATCCATCTGTCTATCTATCATCTATGTATGTATCTATCGATCTAATATCATCTATCTATTTGTCCATCTATTTCTCTGTCTTTCCATCTTTCTATTTTTCTTTCTTTCTACCTACCTATCTACCAGGGTTATTGTGAGATCAAATGAGATAACATATGTTAAGCACTTTGTAAATCCTATAACATGATGTAAATGTCCACTATTAGTGTTATTGTGTTCTTTTCCCTTCAAATAAATACAAAGATCAGGCACCAGTTCAATCCTGCAGAAATAAGAAGATGGGCTGACTCTCCCTCAGTGAGTTGCTTAAGAAGCAGCCTTTTATTTTGATCTCCAACCTCAGGATCCTATTTTGAGCACACAGTTGTAGGGGGAAGGCCTGGGACTCCCTCTCCTGCTGCTGCCCCAGCTGCTTAGGCAGGCCCAGCTCTGTCTCTGTGTGAGGAAGCCCCAGTGGCTGCAGCCAGACTATTGTTCCTGAGTCTGGATGAACGCATGGAGTGATGCTATCAGCGCACATTGTATGCTGGGCCTGCTGCCAGTCCCTCCAGCGACCCTGGGACGCACTGTGTCACATCCCTACTTTCCTGGAATTCAAGGAGTAAGAATAAAATTTGCCCCTTTATTCACTCCCCAATTATTTCTAGATTCATTTTTCATTCTGCCCTATAGTATTGTTTTCCCAGGAATTGGGAAGCAGTGAAACATCACAAATATGAGATACCATACATGGACTTTTAACTATGAAAATATTCAGAAGCGTAAAGTCACTGAGGAATGATTGTGAGATGGGGGGACATGGAAAGGTAGAATAAAGTATCTATTCAAAAAGAAACCAAGTGGGTAACAATTACAACAATTCACATTTATAGACAATTTCAAGGTTTACAAAGCATCTTAGATGCCTTATCCCATTTGATTCTGCGGTGCTGGGACAGATCTTATTACAGCCTCTATTTTCAGATGAGGAAACTGAGGCTTGGAAAAGCAAAAGCAAAGTCACTTACTTATGATCACCTTGTTAGTGAATGTCTGTGGAAAGATTCATACTTGTGTCTTCCTGACTTGAAGGCTAACACTTTATTCCCTACATCAAGTTACCTTGGGAGATCAATTGAATTAAAAGTCGAGAAAATCTTCTATTAAATTCTGCAAATCATGACATTCATAGGACTTAAGGCTAGAAGGGACCTTAAAGATCACAGAATATAAACCCTTCATTTTACAGATAAGTAAATTGAGGCCCTGAGGGGTCTGATAGTCCAAAGTCACACAGGTAGGAAGGGACTCTGAACCACAGTTCTCTTATTGTAAAGCCAGGTTTCAAGATCTTTATATTCCATTTCTCAGAACCCTGAAGAACTGTTGTTCACTTTCAGACATGTGCAAGGGTACCTTCTTGTCCTCAAAGCTTCTCGGTCAGATGTGGTTGAGCAGCGATGAGTTAAGAATTAAGAACACAAATCTAAAGGCAAAAATCATAACGAATGGGTCAAACTAGTTTCATATACATTAGCAGCATTGCTGTGTTCTAGATAACTAAGTCATAATGTTGAGACCCGGAGTAAATTTGAAAGGCCCAACTAAGAGGTCTTGAATTTTTATATGAAAAGATAACAATATGGTATCATTTATTTATTATAATTCTCTGTACAAAAACAAAGAACATATAACAGGAATACAGAATTTCAGAATTGGGAAGAGAGCTCAGACAGAATCTAGATCAATCTCTACCTAACCAGAATTCTTCAACATATATGGTCAGTGGTCATTTAGCTTTTTTTGTGTGAAGTTCTTCAATGTGGAGGCATGCCAAGGAAGCCCCCCTCCCCTGCCCCTTTTTGTGGATAGCTCTACTTCCTTGCAAATTTCTCCTTTGCTAAGCTGATGTTTGTCCCTCGACAACTTCCATCCATTGCTCTTAATTCTTTCCTCTTAGACCAAATGGATGTCAGACTCCTCTCCCACCTGACAACCCCTCAAGTAATTAAAAAACACTGAGTCTTTTTTCTCCAGTTTCAGTGCTCATTCTCCTAATAGCTCATATGACATGAATGAAGACAGATGAAATAAGGAAAAGAAGGTGGCACAAAGTATACTTTATATCTCAGCTAGCATGATGACTTGTCATTTCCCATGGTAGAAATGTGTGTGTGTTTTTTAAACCTATTGAATAATCAGTGGTGTTTACATAGGATCTTAAGGTTTTCAGAGCACTTTACCTATTATCTCATTTGGTCCTTTCAATAACCTTGTGGTGTAGGTGCTAGTAATATCAAGGTAACTGAAGGCTATGAAGGAATGTAAGTGGCTTTCTCTGGACAACAAACTCAGTAAGTATCTGAGTTCAGATTTTAACTTGGTTCTTCCTAACTCCAAATCCAATACCCTTAGCTTCCTAGCTGCTTCTATAATGGGGAAAGCTCAAGTAATCAATCATAGCTTCAATCAGCTGAATTAGGACTGTATGTGCTCATTATATTGACTAAATTGTCCAGACAGATTTTTGTTTTTCAATTCAGCAATATATCAAACATTTATGAAGTGTCAACTATGGGTAAGGGAGGTTGCTGGAGGTATAAGAATGGAAAGCAGTGCCCTCTTTGTTTTCAAGGAATTTACAGATTAATAGAATACAACATGGATTATGATTCAAGGCAGAATGTTAATGGATCAAAGGTGAGATCCAAAGCAGTCTAGGGAGTTCAGTTTTAGCTGGGGTGGGAGAAATCAAGGAATGACGGTGATGATACTCATGATGGATCTTGAAGGTTGGGAAGAATTTTAATAGGAAGAGACAAGCATATTCTAGCTGTGGAGTTTGGCCAACATGAAGGCATCGCGCAGCCAGACTGAAGGCCATTTTGACTAGAGCGTAAGGTGTTTAAAGGATAATAGTGCAAAATAATGCCAGGAAGTGAGTTGCAAGCAGAATGGGGAAAGCCTTAAATGCCACCTTACAGAGTTTGGATTCTGCATTGGAGGCAAAGGGAAACACTGGATATTTTTGATCATGAGAGTGGAATGATTAGAGAAAGATCATTCTGGGAGCCATTTCTATTGTTCTTCAGTCTTTTTTCACTTGTGTTCAATTCTTCATGATCCCATCTGGGGTTTTGTTGGCAAAGACATTGGAGCAGTTTGCCATTTCCTTCTCCAGCTCATTTTACCAATGAAGAAACTGAGGCAAACAGGGTTAAGTGACTTACCCACAGTCTCAGAGCTGGTACATGTCTGAGGCCAAATTTGTACTCAGGTCTTCTTGACTCCAGGGTCAACACTCTATCCACTGAGCCATGTAACTGTCCTGTTAATGTCCACAACTTCTTTTAATGACTTTATATTCCCTTGAATACACTTTTTCTTTACTTCCATGAGTATTTCTTGTATTCTCCAATAAAATACAAACTCCTTGAGGATAATTTTTTTTGTCTGTGTATCCCTCGCTCCCAGAACAGTGACTTGTAAGTGACATAGTAAGAACTTATTGAATGTTGAATTGTGACTCAGTTTTTAGACCATCTTTTAAATTCAGCTTGGTTGTTGGTACTCTAATGTGAAGCACTTTTCTTTCCAGTGACCACTTAGTAACCATACCCCTGGAGGCATGAATTTCAACCAACATTTACATTCTTATTGTAAATGAAACCAGAAGACCAAAGGAAGTCACAGCTGGATGGAAGATTGCCTACATGTTCTCCTTGGAGAGATTAATAAAGGATTTGGCAAAGTTGGTTTTATGATGTATCCAAAGGCAACAAGAGATATCATTTCATGAGACAGTTGGTCATCTCATATTTCAGGGCTCTTGATAAGTATTTACCAAAAGACCACCATGAAGATAATTGCAGCTTATATGTCAACATCTGTTACAGAGGGTGAGATAGCAGAGAAATTCTGTGAAGGATTTGACAAAAAAAGGACCCTTTAAATTAAAACCACTCAAACTTCACTACTCAGTAGGATTAATGCAAAAGTGGGCATAGGAAAGAATAGAAAAATGTTGAAAACTATGATTCACCTAAATTAGGCTTGAAGACTGCACAGAAGTCTACATATCATGAGCATTTTTTTTTTTTAGGAAGAGGGTCAAGAGGTGTTAGACATATCTAATACTGAGTAACTACTAAAAAATTAGACTATTTTAGTACACAGGAAGTGACTGGTCATTGAAATGGGAGTTATTTCTGAATCAGCTCTCTTTGTACAGTCTGACCAATAATTTAGGAAAAAAACAAAAAATTAAGATAAAAAATAAAAATGAGAAGAAATTGCAAGCAATTAAAACAACTGTGACATGACCCATTTAAACAAGTTATGGTTTCAGAAAGATAGGAAATTGAAATTAACAAGACTATTATCATTTCCTATGCAAGTTTACCTTATTTATATCAATAACTGAAATAAGGAGACAAAAAAAATCTAGAAGTGGTCTCAACTATCAAATACTTCATCTTTGTTCCAAGTAAAGAAATATGGAGACCAAGGGCAAATGTGGTTCTGAATTCAAGCTGATTTACAAAAATTTACATAGCATGTTTGTAGATGATTATATTCAGTATCATTGGAAAACAGCATAAATTAGTAGAAATACAAGTTTCCAGAAAGCTTCAAGAAAGAGCTAATTGACTCAGATCATTCCAAGAGCATTTAATAATAAGACTAGAAAGAGAAAAAAGTGTGATGAAAAGTGGAAAAGATCTGTCAAGATTTTTATATTTTATGTCTCTATGACAGTAGAATGCTTGTTGTTTCAGTTTCGTCATCTGCAAAATGGGCACCATCCTCCCAGGGTTGTTTAGAGGTTCAAATGAGATAATGTACGTAAAGAGCTTAGCAAAGTGCCTACTAACAAGTCATATATATGTTAGATATTATTATTAATACTTATCAAGACAATGTTCTTAAGGAGAAATGGCACTAAGGAAAGAACAAAAATGGACAGAGCAGCTGGATTAGACCAAACGTACACAGCAGAGGTCTGAAATGAAGACAACACAATTTTCAGGGTGTTTAGGAATTAAGTTCCCAGATTTATGAAAGAGGAGAGTATACTAAATGCTTGGACAGAAATATCATAGATTTTTTTTTTATTATAAGGAGATCAACTAACCAACAAACAATTAGTAAGCATCCTCTATATACCAGGCACTGTGCTAAATCTAGAAAACATCCTTATCTATCAACCAAGACTTTATGGGACAGTGAATAGGTACCTGGATCTATAGTTAGGGAGCCCAGTTCAAATCTTTGCTATGCTACTTACTATCCCTGTGGACTCTGCTCCTCTTCTCTGAAGAGAGGAGGCTGAGTGGCAGAGCCTCTTAGGGTTCCTTTCAACTTTAAATCTATGATTCTATAAGGAATATGCTGCTAACCACATGATGAATGGTGGCCTCATTGACTGTATTTATGGAACTGGAATTGGAGAGGCCTTCAAAAGGCTTTGTTTTTCTCTCTCTCTGTCTCTGTCTCTGCGCCTGTGTCTATGTCTCTGTCTCTCTCTCTCTCTCTGTCTCTCTCTGTCTCTCTCTCTCTCCCTCTATTCAAGGCCAGAATGTGGCTCTATGAATATCAGTCTCTCTCCTTAGCCTCAGGACTTGCTTTAGGTCAAGGAAGTTGGAGGTTATGAACTTGCAAATTTGTAAGGTCAGGAAAATGAGCCAAGTGCACTGGGTAGAGTAATAGTCCTGGAGTCAGAAAGACCTGAAGTCCAATCTGGCCTCAGACACTTACTAGCTGTGTGACCCTGGGCAAATGACTTAACCCTGCTTGCCTCAGTTTCCTTATCTGTAAAATAACCTGGAAAAGGAAATGGTAGACCACTCCAGGATCGTTGCCAAGGAAACCCCAAATGGGCTCACTACTGAAATGAATGAACAACAACCACCAGCGGCATTAATGCCTCAAGGATCTAGAAACAACCCTAAGGACCTAACCCAGTGACAAGGAAAGAAGACTTATCCATTAATGGAGACACATTTGGATGTGAATGTGATGCATCTAGTACTTTGTAGAAATGGTTCTAAGTCGGAGTCCACTCTGCCCAGAAACCAAAGTGGTCGAGGGGAGAGGGGGCCACAAGGTATCAGAGGGCAGAAATACCTGTACTTTTGTTTTTGCTATTTTTTGAAATGGGTATCCCTTTGTTAAAAAGAACTGGGGTATTATCCCCTGGTGGGGAATAGTGAGGGGAACAAATCCAGAATGGGAGCTTAAACTGATAGGCTTAGATGCCCCTAAACTTTGAGAGGAGTTCCTAGAGCTCTGAGAGGAAGCTGTAGCAGCCTGATTCTGAGATGGTGAGCCCAGAGTAAGGATTTACTATACTCTAAAAAAGCAACAGATTCAATAGAATAAAACATAGCCGTAGAAGTTCTTCTCCAAGAAAATGTCATCCATGCATATGCTAAAATAATATAATTCCTCGAAAAATATAACAACAGAGTGAACTTTCTTTGAGAACCCTCTGATATCAAGCTTGAGTGACTAAAAAGAAGGCAGGGCCATCAACAGTAGTAGGGAAGTCAGGAGGAGGTGTAAATCCTAATGACAGTATTTGATGATCATTTACCTATTTGGTTACTGACTCAGCCATCTTCCTGGAAATTGTCATGAAGGCTGAAAGGCTTCATTTCCAACAAACAAATAAACAAATCAACAGAAAAAACCTGGCAACCAAAATGAGTTACTGGGCTAGAGCGGATGAGGCTTGCTCCATAGGAAGGCGGCTAATGGTACTCTAGCTGGGTGGAGAACTGAGAGCCCAGCAGGTCTGTGTTTTAAAGAATGTGAGTCCTAGACTGGGAGCCGCACCCATATACAAATCCTTTAAAGGTCAGGAAATGGTTAACAATACTTATTTCAATCCCTGATCCCCCAGTGAATCTGAGTGGGTGCCTCTGTGATAAAGAATTATACTGATTGGTATATGTGCCGTGAGATAAAATTAAGCTGCCCAGGAGAATCTATTCAGTTCTCTAGCTTCCATTTTAAATATCTAACCTGCCTATTATAAACTAGTGTACCCACATCACAATGCCAATAAACAATCTCTTGGCAGTCTATTCAACTGATACATTTCTTTGCTTGGGAGAATACAAACAAACCTCATTTAGCCTGGTGGTCAATTATAAAAGCTTGCATTGGCTCTCAACTTTATGGGGCCTCTCTGAGCTTTATAATTGACCACCAGGCTAAATTGCCAGGCAAACCTTCCTCTCTTTAACTGATCTGGCTTCCACAAGGAAACTGCAAAATGCTTATTAGTCTGATCCTTTTATGTACCATGTACATAATTTGGCTTTGAAAATAATAGGATAGCATTTCTCCAACCAAGGGGAAAAGAAAGCAGCATTTCTCTGATAGAACACAAAGTACCCATCATCCCTAAAGAAAAGCAGACTCAAATTCAGTTCCTCACAGCACCAATTTGTCAACTGGGTAATTCAGGAGGAAAAAATGGTTTCCCAAGGAATCGATTTCCCTATTTCATTTAGTATTATGCATTCCTGGGTCAAAGCTTCTTGGCACTTAACTCTTTGGCATTTGAATATTGTCATGTCTGGAAAATTCCTTTTAACTGTTTGAGCCTCAGTCACTTCATGAGTAAAATGAGGATGCTGAGAGAGCAAATTTGATTTGTCAAAAGTGTTTGGGAAGCACAGGTAACTAAGCAGTTAACATGGATGAAGAGGTAGCATCATATAATGGAAAGAACATTGGATGTGGAGTCATGGTAGAACTATGTGTGAATTTCACATCTGGTGCTTACCAGATATCAGAGGCAGGTTTACAGTAATGGTACCTGGGGTTGGGTCTCAGTTCTGTTCTTTGCTACCTGCATAACCTTGGGCAAGTCTTGTAACCTCTGTGGGCATTAGTATATGCCTTCTTTCTAAAGCCCCTTCCAGGCCTAAATTTATGATCTAGTGATACTGTGGCCAAGGTCTTCTAAGACTCTTTGGTTTTCTGTTTGTTCGTAAAATGCTGATGCTCTAGACCCTACTTCAGAAAATTGGCATGTGATAGCCTATGTAATGAGTGAGTGTCTTTTAATAAGAGTCCAGAGTTTATGTGTCACAGGAAGGTGTGAAACACTGCCCAGCTCCATCGGAAGTGGTACAACCTGACCCTTTGATACAAATGAAGAGAATTTTGCAAAACTGTGGACTATTATTGTTAATATAGTTTGGACTTGTGATGTCATCAATTTGATAAACTTCTTGTACAGAAAATTCATCAACTAAACAGTATTCCCTAGTTTCCTAGGAGCTATGGAGATGTTAAGTGACTTTCCATGGTCACAGAGCTAGTATGTTTCAGAGGCAGGGCAGAAACTCAGGTCTTCCTGCTGCCAAGGCTGTGACTACACCAAAATAATTCTTCTTATTATGGTTATTGATTTTTCAAAGATATGATAAAAATTTGATAAAATACCTTCGACTTTAAAACTATACTGATCATAGCACATAGTCTATTTTTTTAAATGATCAATTAGAAGCCCTTACCATGCAATTCCTTTAGGTCATTTTGAGCACTTATCATCTCGGTAAAACATAATATGTGTTTGTGCATGTGTGTATATGTGTACATGCATGTGTGTATGTAGGAGATCTTCTGCTTACATGACCTTTTTGTCTGGTGAGAGTCTGGATTACAAAAGAACCTAAATATAGTAATGTGATTGTCTAAGAGGAGTCTATAAGACTAAAAAGAGATTTTGAGATTAAAAAGTAATGTGTATGGTACATGATTTTCTTCCACTTATTTTCTGCTATTACATTAGATGCTCATGATCTGCCCTTACTGAACAGATTCATGAAGGCAGCCTCTATGGATATTCTCTCCTATTAGCAATACCAGTTTATGACTGGGCAGAAAACGGAATGTTTTCCAAGAATACATCTGAAATGGTAGGATGCTTATGGTGAGTAACACATGTAAAACAAATGAGAGTAACTATGATAACATCCTTCAGTGAGCAGTAGCCAAGAAAGCCCTTGGCGCCATAACCACTGGAGTTGGCATTCACACAAGTGAGATTTATGGTTCTTACATTTGTAGCTTTGAAAAAAAAACACAAATTAAACATGAAAGGTAAATAAGTCTTTGGTTAAAGTGAGTCTCATAAGCATAGGTCCATTGAGAAGGTCAATTAGTTTTAGAATTATGTTGTTTGAAGAATTCCCATAATGCCTTTTGATTGGCCTGGTAGAAATGGGAACTCCTCAACAGGGGAAAAGGGAAAATGAACCATGTTTATTTTTTGTAGAAGGAGTCGTATGTCTGTGTGTGTGTGTGTGTTCTTGTGTATTAACTTAAATCAATCAAATCTTGGGTCATTCTCTTTTTCAGTGGTATGATTGGAACCCCTGTCTTTTGTCTAGTTACCTTACCTATTGTGGAAGTAATTAGTCCTTCAAATATAAAGTCTCTCCTAAATGTGAGCTGAGAAGTTTCCAAATCCATAAACAGCTTATGGCAGAGACCTTTGGAGTCATTGGTCCACAGTGGTGTGACTGTTTCCATCTTTTCCAGAAAAGAGTGGGTCTGTGCTGCTGTTTGTTTTTATATTTTGAAGAATGGAGAGCCTCCAACATTTCTGAAAATGTGTCCCGGCAAGCTCCTGTTCAACCAAGTCTGGAATAAATGGGAAGATATATTCTTTAGATTCATTTCCTGGTGGTTTCTGGGGCACCAGGTTTCTGGGGTTATCAGAATTGCTCCTCTGGGTTGTTTCCTTAAGTTCCCTTGGTCTAACCCCTACTAGGCTGTTCCCAAAGCAATTATAAATGAACCTTTATAAACTGCAATGTGGCATAAAGATACTTATTTTTATTTCTTCTGGTGGAGTGCTTAGGAATGGCTAAACAGCTGACTACCAACTGGTTAATCAAACAGGCATCTATCACTGTGCCAATGGGAAAGGTCTTCCTTATAATGTGAAATGACACAGCCAACTAGTTATCGGGTTTAAACTATTATTATAAATTATTTTTTAAATAGTTCACTAATGGTCACTTACTTTGGAGATCCAAGGCTGTGTAATGGATAGAGTGCTGGACATGGAATCAGGAAGACCTGAGTCTGAATCCTAGCTCAGACACTTCTTAGATGTGTGACTGACCCCAGGCAAGTCACTTAACCTCTTAGCCTCAGTTTCTCCATCTATAAGATGAATCTGACAGCATGTATAGGATGTTTCGAGATAAAATGCGATGATGTATGTAAATTGCTTTGGATACTTTAAAGTTCTACATAAATATTAGCTATTATTATTGTATTTTTGTATTTACTGCTGTTATCAATTGGAAGAATAACGTCTGCATCCTCTAGAGAAAGGTAGTTCCCTAACTCACAGACCTATTCTAGGCTCAGAGGGCTGTAAATGTTGAAACAAATACGTATCTTCTAAAAATAAAGGCACTAATTGTCATGTGTCTTTCTCTACTTCTCCTTGGTACAGGTTCTGTCTGCTGACACAGAAATTCAGACAGAACCATTCTAGGCCACCATGTGCTATGAGAGAATTCATACTATTCAGACTTTTACTTACTGGATTACATTCAACCCATCACTCTGAATGACCTGAAATGAGCATTTTATGAAGTGTGTGTTTCATAAAATAGATTTGATGTTCCTCTATTTTGAAGGGAAGCATGTCTCTGCTTCTATCCATTATCTGTTCAGCGTGGTCCAAAGAGAATCTAGCTGAATAAGACTTGGGATGGAGTTAGAAGCCTATGAAATGATAGTCATGGCTTCTGACCTTATAAACCTTGAGTTCAGCATCCTACAATGGTCGTCTCCCTCTCCCAAATGACCAAAGAGGGTGGGAGCAAAGTCTTTGCTTTGTTATTTTTTAAACCAGTGCTGTTTGCTTTTACATCGCATTTTTTCCCCAAACACATTTTTTCTTAGGATGCTGAGAGAGCCTTCCTTATTTTAAAAATTAAAAAGAAAAAAAAAGAGAAATTGTTCAGTAAAACCAACCCCAAAATTGATTACATGTGTCAATAATCCTGGGGCAAACCCTCCAAGAAATACATAGAGCATAATGGGAATTCATGTGAGGAGTATGTGTAGCCAGGACCCTCAGTCCCTAACTGAAGTCTTCTAGTGACATCATCACATCCCTCCGGCCAGTCCAGCTCACTACTGGTCTTAGCCTTGCTGGACTGATCTCATCATTTTCGTCTCTGCTGGACACTATTCAGCTGGATGCATAATTTCTGCTGTCTCCAGCTGCTGACTCTATTGAAATACTTGGCTATCTCTCTGTCAGGGAAGAAAGAGAATGGTCCTGTTTTCATGGCCTAAACCTATTTCTAAGTCTTGTAGAAAAAAAAGAAAATCCTTGCTCTAGGACCATCTCTAGAGAAAAGGCCTCCCCTACCTTAATCTCTTAGTCTTGGCTTTTGGCTATCACCTCTTGCTCCAGAAACACTTCTTAGGTTACATACTAAGCTCTTTAAAACAAAGAGCAGAGTGCTCTCCCCTATTAGGCCTATTATCCTTTGACTTGGTAGTTCCTTCGGACATCCCTCACTAGATCAAGAATTAGGACCCCTCACTTAGAAACTCACACTCTAAATGGTGAACATACCTTTCGCATTTTAATCTCTGAAGGGTAATTTATAAGCCAAATAAAGATGCTTTTGCCGAATGATCACTAAACAACAGCCCTGGGGCTCAGAGTTCTCCAATTTTCAAACTCTGTGTCATCCTTTCATGTACTTGAAGGAGCAGAGACTTGAGACAAGTTAAGGTTATGCAGCAAGACCATTGTCCCTGCTATTTGTTGTGCAGGCTTCCTAAGCCTGTGCTATTCAGATACAGCTAATCAAAGATTGAAAGTGGTTTAGCCTGAGACCTTGCATAATTTTGGTCTCAATTTTCAAGACCATTATCGACTGGGATCTAGAGAGCCTTTGGAATGTCAGGGTTATTCCAAACAGTCATCGACAAGACCAGATTTGGGCCCAGAGAATCTCTGGCCCGGCACTCAAAGTAGCCTCCTCTCTCCTTGCTCTGTGTGGGGAGACCATGCCTCTGAGACAACTGGCCTCAGCACCATGAGGCCCAGGGAGAGCAAAGGGTCTTGGGTTCCTGGCAGCTGGCTCACTAAGGGGACCTGTTCAAGGAAGAGAAGAGCAGGGGTGACAAGCTCAGTGTTATTTTTGGCTTTGTCTGAAATTTCCAGAAAGTCCAACTAACCTCAGCTGAATAAGCGTTAACTGCTGCAGGAAGAATCACAGGCTACCCCTCAGTCTCCTCAAGACTTTTAACTTGTTGGATTATTAAGTTTCTCTTTAGGGCTTCAGGAGAATCTCAGAGTGAAGCACTGTCTCTATAGGCTTGTTAGCTGACACACGTCATTGAAATGCCAAAAATGGAACAATGAGGCAGGTAAGAGCATTTCCCTTTCAGGTGGTCAAGGCATGATATTTCAAACAACGTTAGATGTAAACCATGCAGACCATCTGACACCTCCATGTGGCTTTTAGCTCAGCTGGGCAAGTACATGATGATCTGGTATCATTTCAAGCATAGAAATCAGTTAATTGATCCACAAGCACTTGAGCATGTACTATGTCCCAAACTCTGGGGATACAAGTAAGCATTCACACATACTCATGAACACACTCACACACATACATACGCACATATGCATGTGAACACACTCACACATATACATACACACATATGCATGTGAACACACTCATACATACACACATACACATACAAATGTCCTAAATGTAACTGAGTCTCTCCATCACTTTCTAGGTGCGTGATCTCCCTCAAGTTCCTTCTCCCACAGCATGATTTGTGTGAGCTGTGGGCTGGTTCACGAAGTGTGGGGCCTTGGTCTTGATGCTGAGGATTAGTTGTGTGGGTAATGAATTGACACGGAAATTGGGCCTCACAAGAGGCTGGCATATCTATGGCATTTGTTGTGGGGAGGAGGGATCTTTAGGATCAGAAATCAAGAGCTAGAAATCAGGCCAGCTATTCCAGCGCTCCTCTCCTCATTTTACAGATGAAGAAACTGAAATCTAGGGTGCCTGAGTGACTTTCTCAAGGTCACACAGGTATTAAACATTAGAGGCAGTATTTGAACTCAGGTGGATTGACTACAGAGTCTATGCTTTTTCCATTGTATGACCCCCCTCCCCAACAATATCACAGATTATCAAGAGTTAGAGTCAGACTGGCAGAATCAGTCCCAATAGAGCCATGGAGAGAGTTGTCATGACTGGTCTCCTAACTGGAATGCTCAGGGCTCTGGAAGCTTTGTCCTACCCTTATGCATAAGTTCCATTTATCTGATAATTCTCTGTTGCCAAAGTGGCATTGAGTCCTAACAGCCTGGGTGTCAGCTCAGAAAATTCTTAAGTCCCTGGTGTGTAGTTGAGAAAACGTGCCTCCCTGTCTTCAGCATAAATTTAGGGCACTGCAGGTGTGGAGTGCTGCCTGCATTGATAGATGTAATCAGTTTGTGATTTGGTTTTATTGAACAGTTTTTCTCCTTTTTTGTTTGTTTAATCTTTGTTCTAAAGAAGGTTCTCTGAGCAGACTAAGGAGGAATGCATTTGGGAAAACAATACAATGTAAAAACAAAAAGCATTAATAATAAGAAACAAAAACAAACAAAAAAAACAAAGTAAAGATCCCAGAGAAAAATCCTGAATCTCTCTTTGTGTCTCTTCAATGAAACTCTTCAATTGTGAAATTGAGGTTGAAAAGACAGAAGGAAAAATGAAATCCAAAATGAATAAAGCAAAAGAGTTTATTATCCCAGCCTTCTCATCTCCTGGTCACTGGGAGGAAGAACCATTTCTAAAAGGAGATGATGTTAACGGACTAGTACAAAGGCCATAACATTGGAAACAACTGAAGTACACTGATTTCCATGACAATATCTATGACAAGATCTGTAGCTGGCGCTCTTGACTGCCTAACTTCGGACTCTACTGTCTGAGTGATTAGGCATTCCCTCCTACATTTTCTCTCCTTGGGGTCAGAGGAAAGATGGTGCATTCTTCATCCCCTATAGGTTTAACTGTCTTGTCTGTGAAGATAACCTAAATATCTACATTTCCAGTCCTCATTACCTTCTAGGCTCCAGTCCTCCATCATAACTAACCTGTTGGATTGCTCTATCTGGATGCTCTGTGGGAGATCCACTGGAAGTGGCCAGGACAAATGTGTCACTAGAAAAGGCCAGATGATAGTACAGTAGTCATGGGAAGCATTCAGGGTTCAGAGGGATATTCTCTATCCAGGGTAAATTGAAGGGGAGGTGATCCCCCAATTATACCAATTAAACTATCTGTGTCTATGTTGTTTTTCCCACAAATGAAACTCCTTAAAGTCAGAAATTTTTTTTTTATTTCTGTGTCTGTATCTTCAGCACTCTCCACAGTGCCTAGAATACAGTAAACAATAAATACTTATTGGATTGAACTGAATATACTTAAAATGCTATTGACCTGGGCTGGAAAACTATGCGGGGAGCAGGTGAAATTATACTAACATGAGTCCCTTTTCCTCATGGCCATTTAGGTGCTATCCCCTTCAAGGTTAAGGTCAAAGAAGATATGGACCCAGAACCCAGGTAATCACGAGAGATGAGTCAGCACCAGAGTGTCATTTCTAGGCAGAGATGATTTGTATTTTCTGCCTTTTATACTTCCTGCTGGACATGAGTGGCACTGGACCTATCCATGTGTCTGGGTAGTCAATGCAATTTGGGGACCTAGAGCTCCCCACTATGAACCAATCATGGACTGCTTCACAGAAAGGAAATGGGACAGAAAGACCAGACATCAAGAAAACCATTGATCCCAGTATCCCCATGACAATCAAATGCTCCAAAGAAACTCTAACTTATCTATCACAAAGCCATGGAAAACATTGAAAGCCCCTTCTGGACCAGTGTAACTTGGTGGGTTCTCTTCTCGACCCAGGCTCCTGATAAGACAGCCAGGAGCAGGGAAAATACTAACATTTAAAGTGACAATAAAATTGAAGTTGAAAATGATAAGGAATCAGACCTGTGGAGGAATATGAGTCTTTCCTCATTTTAACTGGACCAGAACTGTCTGTATTCCACACACTGAAAACTTGCCTGAATGAAGGGGGTGGGATGGTATTCGATGGCATGGTCCTACCTGGGGTCCCAAGGAATAAACTCAGTGTGGGGATGGGGGATGGTCCAGACTGCACAAGGCTTTTTAATTTGTGTTATCACATCTGCTTTCCATTGAGAAGGACTCCAGACAAATGCTGAGAGACACTATTCAAAGGAAGAAACACAGAACTCATCAGCTGCTTTAGAGACTCACAACAGGAGACCAAATCAACCCGAGAGCTCCAGAGTGACCAAACCTATCTGTCTCAATGGGTTGGTCTTGCACATGGGAAATTCTGGTGCCTCCTTGAGTCTGTCCTAAGGAAGAAAATATAGGCCGCCTGGGTATAGACCCTGGCAAGAAACCAGAGAAACAAAAGAATAACTTTGGGAGCAGCTCTGGGTTTATCCCTTTCTCAAGCTCCATGTCCCCCTTTCCTCCCACCCCATGCAGCATGACCAGAGGAATCCTACTCTACCTCCTTAGGCAAGGTACTTTTAGCCAATAATGATGCCCTTATCTGATATTTACCGGGCCCCTCAGAGCTCACAAAGTGCTTTATATAGCCGATCTCATGTAATACGCGGCACCATCCCCAGATAAATGCCGTGTATATGATTATCCCCGTTATACAGATGAGGAAACTGAGACTCAGAGAGGTTAAGGGGCTTGATCAGAGTCAAGCATAGAGCCAGTTTAGAAGGTAGAATTTAACCCACAGTCGTCCTGGGTACAGCGAATAGAGAATGAAATGTGGAGTTCTGGGATTAGAGTTTGGATTTTAGCTATATCCCTTAGAGTCTGTATTTATCCTGGACAAGTCTTTCAACTCCTCTGGTTCTCAGTGAGGAAACTTGAAAATGACAAAATTGGACTAGATGACATCTAAGGTCCCTTCTGGCTCTGAATCAATCATCTGATGGTTTCAGGGCCATTGCTCTATCCTTTAGACCATGTTGTCTTTTTTCTATCAGTTTCTTGGCTGAAATGGATCCTACTCACCCACCCAAGGCCAAACCCTGCTTCTGTATTAATGAAATCAAATCTTGCATAAAAACAGGAGCTTTCTGTAGACTGAGCAACCCTTGATTATGTCAAGTAAGACTGAACCCCACCCCCATTAGATGTAGGGGTGAAGAAATGTACATTGGCATAGATAATCCAATAAAAGCAGGGTTTGTGAATGGGGGGAGGGAAGCGGAGATATTTAGCCTAGAGGAGTAAGCAGCTCATTTCACAAAAACATGTGTGGGGAAAAGGGTGAGGGAGGGTGATTGGGGGTGAGTGGAGGAACACCCATTGAGGATCTGGCCTCTGCCCTAGGAGGTTACCCCATACTGAATGTTACATGGAGCTCTTTGGAAGACTACAGAGAAAGAAGGACTATATAAACAGGTAGCAAAAACAAAAACCTCCCAAGTCCTTCAGAATGATAAATGTTTGCACAGATCTTAGCCCATCAGCCAGACCACCATCATCTTTTCAGGGCCATGACATAAAGAGAGCCCTGGGGAACACTGTGGAGGGAAGGGAGATGTTCAGCTCACTGGATTCGCTGGTAGGTGGAGGTATTCTTGACTTGCAGGGGTCATGCAGACCTCCTGCCATTTCAAAGCACAGCTTTTCTGATCCTTTTACAATCCATGGGAGTTTGGTCCAATCTGTCTCCTAGAGATTTGCAGAATCATAGGGGAACTTGGGGGCTCTCACACTGAGAAAAAAATGAAATCCCATAGGCTGGTTTGTGATGGCAGGGCAGTGGTTTTTGCTTACAGATCTTTAGTTTGTGTACAACTATCAGTAAAGGAGGTTAAAGTGGGCTGGACCTGCAGCTAAGAGAACCAGGATTTGAATCCCAGCTGAACAACCTTGAGCAAGTCACTTCAAGTGAATGAGGAGCTATGCTAGATAGCCCCTACTGTCTTTTTATCTTGAAATCTATGTTCCTATACACTTTATAGTGTAAATAAAATGCTAACAACCTTTAAGTTCACTGTTTCAATATTCAAACTTGCTTCTGCCCTTTCTCCATTTTTAATCCCCAGTCTATCTATTCACTCATCATCCATTCCTCAAACATTTATAGAATACCTACTGTGTGCATGAGATTGTGTTAGTATTGAAGCAATAAATATGAAAAAGATACAGCTCCTACCCTCAAGAACTGATACTTTAATAATCAGTTCTCTTCTGCTGTGCTGAAGACTGTTGAGGCAACCTAGAAGACTTCAGAGAGGCAAAGGTGGCATCTTAGCTGAAGCTGAAAGGCATAGATGAAGGAGGGCATTGTGGGCATGGGAGCAGGAGATGGCATGGCATTTGGCCAATGGACAGTGGTCCTATTGGGTTGAAACACAGATGATGGAAGGGGTGGCAATGTGAATTAACCTCAAGAGAGGCTAGAACCAGACTGTAGAGTCCTAAATGCCACACAGAGGAATTTGTATATTTTCCTTCAAAATCAAAACTGCCTCTTTAGACAGATGTTTTCAACAGGAGGGCTCAGTTTAATTTGATTCGATTACATTTTGCTGCATCTGCAAGGGCAAGGTCTTGGCCTTCAGGTTGTATCCTCCTCTCACTGGATTTTTTCCTGATTCAGAAATATGAGGGAGGGAGAAGGAAAAATGAGAAGAAGTAGATGAGGACCCCATCATCCATCACTTAAATTGTTTATCAGCTTTCTCAATTTGTTTTTGAGGTGTCTGCATCGTCATTTGTCTGGGATTGTTAGAGGCAGTTTGCACATCTTCTTTATTGCCTCCCTCTGCCCTTTCCATGAGGTTGATTACCAACGGCTCAGTCTGTCACCACTGGGGTATGTACACAGAGCCATAAAGGATACTTCAGCAGAGACTCAAACAGTGCAAACACGTGTGCTTACTCTCTGCCACTTCGTAGGCTGTGCTGAATGGGAGTGATCTCAGTCCAAAGGATGCTGGGCGGAGAGTCTGCCAAATGCTATTCCGGAGACTGCATTGGGTCCTATGATCTCCTGCCATGGTAAGCACCAGGCCTTTTGGCAAATGCGCCTTCCACATTCACGAGTTCTGCTGCAATGTTGTATCCTGGGTATCGTCTGTATCCTCTGCAGCGGGGGTTCCCTGGAAAGAGAGGATATCTTATCATGAAGCTTTTTTCCCTCAAAGATCCTGAGTATATTCTTAACTTCAGTATCTCCTTGGTGTATCCATTTGACAGTTTGTTTTAACACCCTCACACTGAAAGTTACAATTATATGATCCTGTTTCCACCAAAAGAAAAATACTGAAGATCTCCAAGACTAAAATCGGAAAACATTCCATATTTCATCATGTATAGCCTACTTGAGAAACAAAAAATTTTTGATTATGAGAGACAGTGTGGATATGGTAACATAGAAATGAGTAAAACTTCAGAAGAACATACACCCTGGCCCTCTCCTAGAACCACTGTATCCACCCCTCAGGGCTCTGGGGGTTTTGGCATCTCTTTTCTACTATCATGGGCTCAAGAGTCCATCAGCTGTGTCCCCCCAACTTCATTGTTAGAGGCCAGTAAGTAGAACCCAAATTCCATTTATCTACTTAACATCAACCAGAACAAACACACGATCACCTCCTGGCCCCAATTCATAAAGGGTGCGCGTTCTCCAGAGACTATGTTTCTGAGGGGGTAGGCTTTACACTTAGTTCAGTTTCTTCATAGCTTAGTCTCCCCAAGTTCATGTGCAGATGAAGTTTGACTGCTGGATGAATTTTCCTCTCCCTTCTGATGGGTTGGGAAGGTCACTCTCTACTCTTCTGAGCTGGCTGCAATGCCTGGCCTTGAACCTAGGCTCTGGAATGCTAGGATGCTGCAGAACCCTCATGACAACCTTTTAAATTCAGTAAGTCATGAAACTTCACTCCCTTCATCTAGAACAGAAAAGAATAAACAAAAAGGTCAAGAACTGAGGCCTATTTCATGGGTCTACAAAGGTTCAGAGAGAAGAGGGCCTAAATCAGGTGTGGGGGACCACATGTGACCTTGTAGGTCCTCAACTGCAGCCCTTTGACGGAATCCAAACTTCACAGAACAAATCCACTAAATAAAACGATGTGTTCTATTAAACTCCAGGAATGTAACTCCTGTTTCCAACCAAGTGTTGCTCTGGAGGAGGTGCTTTGAAATTCATGAGACTATACGGGGGCTTTTGAGATATAAGCCATGACTCAGAGGACTAGCAACTGGACTGACGTTCTCTCAAGAGAGAACCATTAAGAATAGACTGAGATATGAAAAAATGCTCTAACTAACATTGATTCTAAAAATGAAAATCAAGACAACTCTGAGGTACTACCTCACACCTATCAGAATGATTAATATGACAGAAAAGGAAAATGATAAATATTGGAGGGGATGTAGAGAAACTGGGACACTAATGTACTATTGGCAGAGTTGTGAAATGATAGAACCATTCTGGTGAACAATTTGGAACTATGCCCAAAAGGCTATAAAACTGTGCATATTATTTGGTCCAGCAATAGTACTGCTAGGTCTGCATCCCAAAGAGATAAAAAAGGGAAAAGGACAAAAGTATTTATAGCAGCTCTTTTTATGGTGACTAAGAATTGGAAATTGAAGGAATGCCCATCCATTAAGGAATGGCTGAATAAGTTGTGGTATATGATTGTGATGGAATTCTATTGTGCTATAAGAAATGATAAGCAGGCAGAGTTCAGAAAAACCTGAAATGATGTACATGAACTGATACAAAGTAAAGTAAGTAGAACCAGGAAACATATACACAGTAATAGCCTGTTGTATGATGAAGAACTATGAATGTCTTGGCTATTCTTCGTAATACAATGATCCAAGACAATTGCAAAGGACTCATGAAGAAAAAGGTCATACATCTCTAGAGAGAGAACTGATGTTGTCTGAATACAAACTGAAGATTCCGACTTTTTCCTTTTCCTTCCTTCCTTCTTTCCTTCCTTCCTTCCTTCCTTTCTCCCTCCCTCCCTCCCTCCCTCCCTTTCTTCCTTCCTTTCTTTCTTCCCTTTTTCTGTCTTCTTACACAAAATGACTAATATGAACATGTTTTACATGATTACATGTGTAATCTTTATCAGACTGTTTACCATTGCAGGGAGGGGAAAGGAGAGGGGAAGAGGAATAGAATTTGGAATTCAGAACTTGAAAAAAAAGAATATTAAAAATTTTTTACATAAAATTGCGATAAATATATTATTTTCTTTAAAAAAGAGTGGACTGAGATGGTCCCCAGTTGTCTGGTTGAACAATGGGACAGTACTATTCCTGTGTTTCCCCTGACTCTCACACTTTTCTCTTCCCTACTTTCTTAAACTCTACCCCTTGCAAGCCACACTCCAGCAAACATCTCTAACCTTATAAACCTTTTGGGTAAGTCATTTCTAACATTGACAATTGAACTCAAGAATTGATTGACTAGTCCTTCAGATTAATATGTGGTTTTGGAGAAAAGGTAATAAGTCACACCTTGGGAATATGGTTTCTTCCACTACTGCTCCAGTGAAACTGCTATCTCAGGGGTCACCAATAATTTCCTAAATGCCCAATTCAATGGCCTCTTCCCTCAGTCATCACCTTGAGTGGGGAAAATCTATCAGAATAAGGCCTTGAAGGCACAGTATTTGGAAGTATGCAAAGGATAAAGAATGCAATCCTTGAAGTCACGTGTCAAGGAAACTTGCAATCAATCAAATCATCAAGTGTTTATTAAATTCCTAATATGTTCCTGTCTTAGGTGCTGGGAATACAAATACAAAGAATGAAAAGGGCAAAGATTATCAAGTGAAGGCAGTAAAGTGAGGGTCTGGAAGTGATAGCAGGTATAAGGAGTATTATAAGTGCCTTACCAGGACCATTATGTCAGGAATGTGAGAGAGTATAGCCTAGAAATTTAATGGCACTAGGGAGAAGCCAAAACTCATTGAGGGCTAATAGAAAAATTATGAAAGAGGATCTGGATGAAGGGAAGTTCACTACGGAACAGGGATTCCAGAGGGTATAGTGGAAAGGATGGGCAGGATGAGTGGTCAGAATGGAAGATGGATGGGATAGGGTTGAGCAGGATGGTGAAGAAATAAAAAAAGGGACTGGAGTTAAATTACTAAGGACTGATTAGTAGAAGGAATAGGAAAAGAACCAGAAAAAGTCATAGTAGTAATGTGAATGGCACAAGATTGAAGCTCAGTCCCTAAGAGATATTGGACTTGGGTTGGATTTGGGTCTGCTCCCTGACCAGGGTAGCTGGTGAGTGGAAGAGCCTTCTTCCTTGCCACCCAGTGGGTGCCAAAGCTGGGTTTGACTTGGGCCTTCCAAGAACGACTCCTTTTCTTTCTCCTCCAGGGTGACTGGTTGAGGGGGTAGGTGGGTAGAGGGGAGGGGCTGTGTCACCTTCCTCACATATGGCAGAGTATAGTGGTTGGTGGCTGGGTCTGGGTCTAGGTTCAATAAAGACTTTACCTTGTATATGTACTCCTCCTCCTTTGAGTGACTGACAGGAGTAGAGGTATTAAGGAATCTTTAGTCGTTTCCTACATCTGAAAACAGCATTGTTGAGAGGCAAGTCATCTGGGTTCAATCTGGGCCTACTTGGTACTATTACTCCTGCCTTTCCTTCATGGTAGTGGAGACTAGAGAGACTGGAAAGATGGGTTGGAAGTAGTGGGGTCCTTTGGTGAGATAAATGAATTTACCCCAATATGGCATTCAGCAAAAAGAAGAAAGATACATTGAGTTTTTCAGACAAAAAAAAACCTTAGGAAATATATTCAGTTAGGTAGAGGAAAGCATCTGAGGTCATTTTTTCCCTGCAATCCAGGGAGCAGGAACAGGAGTTTGAAAATATTTGACCCAAGAGCTGGGCTGAAAGAAGATATCTGTGGCTAAGCTTGGAGCTGACTTGCATTTGTTTTCCAGGGCAATGTCTGGCATTGGATCTAGCAGGGATTGGGTCTGACACTGTGTATTTTGCAGGAAGCAGGAACAGGAGCCAGCTGGCCTCTGGGTTGTCCTTACCCAAGAACTGGGGAGTTGATCGAGTTAGAATTTAGGAGGTGATCTGTAGCTAAGTGCACACAAAAATTATGAATGTATTCCAAGGTAAGGAATAGTCATGGATCTAGCTCACACAAAGCCTGAGGCTGCATATTGGGAAAGGGCAGGAATAGAAGAGAACAACAGTCATGTAGCTCAAACCCTCAGAGAGGGGCCACAGATTCAGCCCAGACTGGATTTGGAACTACCAGCAGTCTACTGTAACTCCAATCAGGGAAAGGTCTACACTTTTGTCACCTAGAGCCATCCTAGGGTGAAAGCAGGAGGATATCAATCAGACCTCTCCCTAAATCATACCAGTTTGGATGGATTGAAAGTCTGTAGGTGTTGAACCTGAGCCACCCCTGAAATCCTGGAAAAACGCAGAACTTAATACCCAAATAAAGTAGCAGCAAGACACAAGAGAATACAATAGAGGAATAGACATGGGTCTGACATTGCCTTCAGAAGTTAGTGGAGCATGACCTCGATAGCCACTTTCCAGTTCAGAAGTTAAGGCTGGAAGAATTATAAATAACAATAAAAAAGTTCCCCTCAATAAAACTACTAGGTGGTAGGGATGCCCAAGACACAAATCCCCAAAAGACATTAAATCTAAAATAACTTAAAGCTAAAACATAGAGAAAAGAGTTTAGTCATAAGATCAACTAGAATTTCTGGAATAAAGCAAAAATTCTTAAAAGAGTTTTTAAAATTATCTCATAAATGAAATTAAAACATTCACATAAAGAATTAGAAGGTGGGAGGAAATATTTAGAAGGAGAATTAACAACTTAGTATAAAAGGCATAGAACATTAATCAAATATTAGCTTCCTTGAAAATTAGAATGTATCAAAAAAGTTTATGACTTCATGAGACAAGAAACATTTAAAAAAAGACAAAATACTTTTTTTAAATATAAATTTATTTATTTAACTTTTACATTCATTTTCACAAAATTTTGGGTTCCAAATTTTCTCTCCATTTGTCTCCTCCCCCCACCCCAATACACCCAGCATTCTAATTTCCCCTATCACCAATCTACCCTCTCTTCTATCATCTCTCCCTTCTCTTGTCCCCATCTTCTCTTTTGTCCTGTAGAGCCAGATAACTTTCTATTCCCCATTACCTGTATTTCTTATTTCCTAGTAGCAAGAACAATACTCAACAGTTGTTCCTAGAACTTTGAGTTCCAACTTCTCCCCATCCCTCCCTCCCCACCCATTCCCTTTGGGAAGGCAGGCAATTCAATATAGGCCATATCTGTGTAGTTTTGCAAATGACTTCCATGATAGTCATGTTGTGTAAGACTAACTATATTACCCTCCATCCTATCCTGGCCCCCATTGTTGCTATTCTCTCTTTTTGACCAATCTGAATTTTTAAAATAATATTTTTAAAATAATAATATCTCACGTTGTGAGTTGTGTATGATGGGGTGATTCTAAAAAAATTGGGTAGGAAAAGTAAAAAGGAGAAATATTATAAAATGGGGTGTGAAGCTAGAAGTAACAAAAAGCAAGCAGGTGGAAGTAGAGGACTGGTAATGTTGAAAATTTCTCATCTGAGTTGAAGAGTAAACAACGTGTACATATAGAAGGGTGTATCTGAACATGTATAGAGGTGAGAAAACTAGGGGACAGGGTCAAGGAGGGACTTTTACAGGGGTGTATGGATTGGGCTGTAAGACTGGGGAGAAAGGTGGAGGTCTCTTGAAGGGGTGAGCAGGATGGGGAATGGGGAGGTGAGGGGAGAGGAGATACAGTAACTGGGATAGGCTTAAAAGAGAGACTTAGAATGAAAATAGCAAAAATAATGTGGAGGGAAATTTACAAATAGTGATTATAACTGTGAACATGAATGGGATGTTTATAGCAGCCTTCTTTGTGGTGGCAAAGAACTGGAAATTTCAGGGATCCCCATCAATTGACGAGTGGTTGTACAAGTTGTGATGTATGGTTGTAATGAAATACTAGTGTGCTATAACAAATGATGAGCTCAGTGATCTTAGACAGACATGGAAAGACTTGTACAAAAAGTGAAGAGTGAAGTGAGAAGAACCAAGAGAACACTGTATACAGTAAAAACAATATTGTTTTAAGAATGACGTTGAGGGATTAAGTCATTTTGAGTTTTATAAATACACAAATTAAAAATAAAGTACATATAAAGAAAGAGATGATCTGCATCTATAGAAATAACTGATAAATAGAAGTGTGTATAGAATAATTTTACATATATATGCCCATTGTTGTCTAATGGCAGCCATCTCTAGGACAGGGAAGGGTTGAGGGGAGAGAGAAGAAAAAAAGAAAAAGAAAGAAATTTACATGATAACTTTATTATATATTTAAAAGAAATTTCAAATAGTACATAACAGATTTGCAGTTTCATATACCACTATCTTTTTTATTATACTATATTATGGAAATGCTTGTTTTAGTCCATAAATTAAAAATAGAATAATTTTTAAAAAATCATTATAAATTTTTTTATTATAAAAATGAGAATAGGGTAAGCAGAATCTAATGACTCCATGAGACATTAAAAAATAAAGTCAAAAGAATTAAAAAAGAGAAAATGTGAGATATCTCATCATAAAAACCAACCTGGAAAATAGATTGAGGAGAGATAATTCAAGAATTATTGGACTATCTGAACACCATGATCAAAGAAAAAAACCTAGACATCAAATTTCAAGAAATTATGAAGGAAAATTGATTGATTCTGGAACCAGAGGGTAAATTGGAAACTGAAAGAATCACTTCCTGAAAAGATCTCAAAATGAAAATTCCCAGGAATTTTCTAACCAAATTCAAGAACTCCCAGCTTAAAGAGAAAATATTGCAAGTAACCAGAAGGAAATCATTTAAATATTATGGAGCCCCAGTCAGAATAGCACAAGACTTAGCAGCTTCCACATTAAAAGAGCAGGGGGCTTGGAATATGATATTCTGGACGGCAAAGGAGCTAGGATTACAACCAAGGGTAACCTAATCAGCAAAATTGAGTATAATCCTGTCCTGTAGGGAAAATTCATATTTAGTGAAAAAGGACTTTAAAGCATTACTGATGAAAAGTCTGGGCTGATTAGAAAATTTGGCATTCAAACAGAAGACTCAAGAGAAACACAGAAAGGTAAACATGAAAGAATAATCAGAAAAGATTCAATAAAGTTAAACAATTTATACTCCTCTATGGAAAGATTATACTTGTAACTCCTAAGAACTTTATTATTTTTAGGGCAGTTAGAAGGAGTATACATAGATAGGGTGTATGCTGTAAGTTGACTATAAAGGGATGATCCAAAAAAAAAAAAAGAGTCAAAGAGCTTGGTGATTTGAAAAAAAAACAAAGAGGAGCTCTCATCAATACCAATGAGCAGTCATCATGCCAGAAGACAAAATATGCCTCCATCTCTGACAAGAGAAGCGATGAACAGTAAGTCCAGAATGAGTCATAAAATTTCAGACATAGTCAATACATAGATTAGTTTGTCAGATTTTATTTATTTGTTACAAATGAAGGATTTTGTAGGTGGAGGGGAAGAAGTGAATGTAAAGATGGGGGAATAATGTCAGGAAATCTTCCTATAAAAAAAGAAAAAGAAAAAAAGAAAGAAAAGAATACCAACAAAACATTTTTTAAAAAAAAATATGCAGAAGAGAAGCAATGGATGACAAGCAATAGAAGAGAAATAGATGAATATTTACAAAAATATAAAATACTCAAATTAATAGAAGAGGAAATAGAATGCTTAAATACCTTCATTTTAGAAAAAGAAATTGAACAAGTCATCATGGAGTTCCATAAGAAAATAACTCTAGGAATAGATAGATTCACAACTGAATTCTACCAAACATTTAAAGAACAATTAATCCTAACACTATATTACCTATTTGGAAAAATAAGCAAAGATGGAGTCCTAACAAATTCCTTTTATACATAAATATTGTGTTGATACCTAAACCAGGAAGAGCTAAAACAGAGAAAGAAAACTATAAACCAATTTCCTAATGAATATTGATGTAAATGTGTAAACTGAAACATTAGTAAGGAGGATATACCAATATTTCACAAAGATATACTACAACCAAGTGGAATTTATACCAGGAAGGCAGGGCTGGTTCAATATTAAGAAAACTAACAACTTGACTATTTAATGAATGTTTAAAATAAATAGTTTTTTAAAAAGCTCTTTAAAAATTATGAAACATAATTTTCAAAAATTCTATAGAACTACTCTGTTCTATTATAAAATACCTATTATAAAAACATCAATAACAAAAATATTATTATCTTAATAGATGCAGAAAAAGCTTTTTGACAAACTACAATATTCATTTCTATTAAAAACATTAGAAAGTTTAGGGATAAATGGAGCTTTCCTTAAAATGATAAGTAATACACATCTAAAACTATCAACAAGCATTATCTGTAATTGGGATAAATTAGAAGTCTTCCAATAAGATCAGTGGTGAATCAAGGACAACCCTCATCACCACTATAATTCAATATTGCAGTAGGAACATTAGCAATAAAAGAAAAAAAAGAAATTGAAGGAGTTAGAATGGGCAATGAGGAAAGCAAACTATCACTCTTTGCAAATGATATCCTTAGAAAAACCACTAAGAAAACTACTTGAAACAATTAATTAGCAAAGTGGCAGGATTTAAAATAAACCCACACATATCACCAGTCTATCTATATATTACCAACAAAGTCCAGCAGCAAGAAATAGAAAGAGAAATTTCATTTAAAATAATTGCAGACAATATAAATTATTTTGGATTCTACCTGCCAACATACACACAGGAACTATATGACCACAATCACAAAACACTTCACATAAATAAATAACAGATCTAACCCACTGGAAAAATCTTAATTGCTCATGGGAAGGAAGAGCCAATATAATGAAGATGAAAATTCTACCTAAGTAAGTTACTTATTCAGTGCCATATCAATCAAATTTCCCAAAATTATTTTACAAAGCTAGAAAAAAATCATAACAAAATTCATCTTGAGGAACAAACGTTCAAGAATATCAAAGGAGTCAATGAAAAAATACAAAGGAAGATGGCTTAACCATACCAGATTTCAAACTCAAACAGATCATCAAACCATTCTGGTACTAAGAAATAGAGCAGTGGATCAATGGAATAGATTAGTACACAAGACACAGTAATAAATGACCATAGTAATCTAGTGTTCAATAATCCCAAAGATCCAAATTTTGGGGACAAGGTCTTACTTTTTTACAAAAATTATTGTCAGAAATTAGGTATATATCAACATCTCACAGCATACCAAGAAGGTTAAAATGGGTACATGAATTAGATGTAAAAGGTGATATATCATAAGCAAATTAAGGGAGCATGGAAAATTTTACTAGTTAGATCCATGAATAAGGGAAGAATTTATGACAAAACAAGAGACAGCATTTGATGCAAAATGGATAAATTTAATTATATTAAATTACAAAGTTATGTGCTAATGTAACCAAGATTTGAAGGAAAACAGAAAATTGGAAAGGGGGTGGGAGATTACAGCAAAGTCCTCTGATAATGTTCTCATTTCTCAAATATATAAACCAGTCAATTTTATCAGAAAATGAGTCACTCCCCAATTGATAAATTGTCCCCTCCAGAGAAAGAACCAACGCATCTGAGTACAGATTGAAGCATAATTGCCTTATATTCTACTTTTGCTTTTAAAACATTTTTTGCAACATGGCTAATATGGAAATATTTGTTATATAATTTCACATGTGTGATTGAAATCATATTTCTTGCCTTCTCCATTAGTGAGGGAGGGACAAGATAGGGGAAAAATTTGAAACATAATTTTAAAAAGTGAATGTTTAAAATAGTTTTTAAAAAACTTTTAAAAAATTAAGAAGCAGAACTACTCAGTTCTATTATAAGCAAAGGACAAAGTGAAAATAAAATTTATGATTACCTCCTGAAAAACTAAATTAAAAATTCCCCAATAATGTATTAGACAAAATCCAGTGCTTTCACATATAAAAAGCACAACAACAAAACCCCAAAACAAACAAAACCTAACAAGCAGTCAAAAGAAGAAAAGAAAGGGGTTCAGGTACCAAGGAACCATAATCAAGTTCACACGAGATTTAGGACTAACAGTATAAAGGAGTGTAGAGATCGGAATACAACAACCTCAGAGACTGAAAATACAGGCTTACAACCAAAAATAAATTACCCAGAAAAACTGATTATGACCAACTTGGGGGAAAATGAGGCTTTAACAAAACAGAAGATTTTCAAGCATTTTTGATGAGAAGACTAGAAACTCTGAAACATAACCTAAGAGTTAAAAGAAATAAATGTTGTTTATAAGAAACAAACTTCAAACACAAAGACTGACAGAATTAAAATAAAAAATAGGAGCAAAATCTATTACATTTCATCAAAACTCCAAAAGGCAAGGATAGCAATCAAACAAGGCAAAGGCAAAATTTGTTGTTGTTTATTCATTTTTCAGTCACATCCTACTTTTTGGGACCCCATCTGGGGTTTTCTTGGCAAAGATACTGAAGTGGTTTTGTTAGAAATTAGTTATTTTTCTCTTGTACTTAATAGCTAATTATTGTATTAGGACCAAGGCTTCCTCCCTTTTCTACTTCCTCATCCAGAAATCAATCACTCTTAAAGATTTACCTAGGTAAAGATCTAATTAGACAGTAGAAGAAATTATAAATTTGAGTTAATGGATGTATTCCTGTTCATTGTGTTTGCTCAGCATGTCTGGGGAAATGTTGATTCTCCCTATTATCAAGACAGGTGATAAGGAAATTGATTTCTTTTGACCAAGATTTCAGTGACCTAGGTAACATACACCAGGACTTTCATTTCATTATAGCCCACATCTCTCATTGTCTTAACAAATCAGAGTTGATTGCCATCTCTCAGGAACACTTGCTTTCCTCTTCAAAGTTCATATAAATCATGACCTCACTGCCATTAGGGGTCTTTAGTTTTAGAGAGATAGTCAAACTACTATCCAAGTATTAATAACTTCTTGGTCTTATTAATAAAATGATTAAATTGCCCAGAAACCATGTCTTCCAAACCTTTTTAATTTCCACAGTTTGCTATTTCCTTCTCTATCTCATTTTATAGATGAGGAAATTAAGGCAAACAGGGTTTAATGACTTGCTCAGGGTCACATTGTTAATAAGTGTCTGAGGCTGGATTTGAACTCAGGTCTTCCTGACTTCAGGCTAGCACTCTATCCAGTGCATCACCTAACTACCCAAAAGCAAAAAATAGACTTTATTAAAAGAGATAAACAAAGAAACTGCATTTTGCTATAAGGTGTCACTGGCAATATTATCTATGTATACATGTATGTGTATACACATATATACATATGTGTATATATATATATGTATATCTATACATATATATTCATGGAATGTCATAGCATTTAGCCAGAAAAAAGAAAATCTAAATGAATTACAGGGAGAAGTATACAACAAAAGTATAAAAATTGTAGACCTTAATGTACCTCTTTCGGACTTAGACAAATAAAATAAAAACAAGAATGATGTTAAAGACCTGAGTAATAGTTTATAGAAGTTCAATATGACAGGTGTGTGATTACTGAAGGTAAAGAAAAAATTATGTTTTCATCTATGCATGAAACCTTTATAAAAAAAAAACCTGACCACAAACTAGGACAAAAAGATCTTGCTAATAATAGAAAAAAAGCAGCAATATTAAACACATTCTTTGTTGTCCACAAAACAATAAGCATTATATTAATTCAAGGTCCATTAAATAAAGAATTAAAACTAATTGGGAAATGAATAACTTATTCCCTCAAAAATGGTGGGTCAAGGAGCAAATTATAGAAACAATAAATAATTTCACCAAAGATAACCACAATAAGATAACATGCCAAAATTTTGGGATGCAGCCAAAGCAGTCCTTAGGGGAAAATGTCTATCTCCAAACACTTCATTAACAAGAGATAGAGAACAGCTCAATGAATTAGTCATGCAAGTAATGAAACTAGAAAACCTACAAATTTAAAAAGGACCAATTAAAGACCAAAATATAAAATCTAAAAATCAAAGAACAAGAGGACAAGCAAAAGTAACAAATGAATTAATAAATAAAAGTAGGAGTTATTTTTAAAACTTGAAATCAATAATTAGGTAATTTGATTTTTAAAATCAAAGGGAAAACCAAATTATCAATTTCAAAAATGAAAAAGTATTCACAAAGAAAAAAATTTTTAAAAGATATTTGAAACAATTTTGCCCAATCTATGCCAATAAAGTCAACAACTTAAATGAAATGGATATTAACAAAAACCTAAAATTCTCAGATTAACAAGAAGTAAAATATTTAAATAACTAAATCTTAGAACAGCAATTTGAACAAGAAATAAATGAACTCCCAAAGCATATAGGGATGTGGTACAATCTGAGAACACATAGGTTTGTAATGGAATTTCATCACACATTCAAAGAACAATTAATTTTAATATTATCTAGGCTATATTAAAAATAGAAAAAGCAGACAACTTCATAAGGCTGATCCAGAATGCTCATCCATTCTAACTATGCCTCTTCTTTGTGAAGAAACAGTGTCTTGTAACAGTCATTCTGTTTCAATTCTGGATCTATTCCAGGAGTGCATTCAGGTCCCGTTAGGACCTCTGCACTATTCTAAGCCTTTGCAGAATTGTAGTTCAGGCTGTATATATGCAGTAGTCCATATTCCACCCAGACAGGTCCATCCAGGGTAGATAGGCAGTCTGTCATGTAACAAGATGCTAGTGACTCCACTTTTCCTAAAATTTGGAGACCTTAACCCAACTTTCTTGTTGGAATATTATTTCATTCCATTTTGTGAAAATTTCTTTCTGTGCTGATCATCAAACTGCAAAGCTCTTCTTGGTATATTTAAGTGTTTGTAAGACTAAGCCAAATATGTAATAAATTTGTGCTCAACAGGAAGTAGTTTTTCAAGACCTTCCTAAACTTCACTAAGTTCATCATTTTTTGATTGTCAGATTTTCTAGTGGTACATTTAAAAGAGAGGAAAAAAATCCCACCGAACCAAACAAGAACTTAAAAATCCTAGATGCCATTGTTTGGAGAACCTCAAATAATTTCACTTTTACCACTGGCTCAAGTCCAACCTGCCTAATAGTGACCTAGTCAGCCTTTCCGTGTCTGATTGCTTGCTTATTTAAGAATCATTGGTTCATATATAACTGATACATTCTGTTACCTCTTCAGTTAGCATCTCTGGTAATAGACTTCAAACAAAAACCACCTGCTCCATTGTTTGTGAAACTGAACTGTCCTGAGAACATAACCAATCCTATACAGTGATCACTCCAAGAGACAGAAGCTTGGTTTAGAGACCTTAAGACAGAGGTTCTTAACCTATAGTGCATAGGATGCCAAGAGATTAAACTGATAGATTTCAAGGGATTTGTAAATTTGGCTGGGGGTGAGGGGAGATAACATCCTTATTTTTACTAACTTTTGGCTTTCTTTGCAATTTTGTGTATTTTGTTTTATACATTTAACTTTATTCTGAGAAGGGCTCCATAGGTGTCTTTCATCAAGTACTGTGTCTTTGGAGATGCTACTTTCAGATATTGTTTAACTAAGAACTTTTTATTTTTATCAGTTTTCTACAATTACTTCCATAAATCTTAGATTTTCTCCCTTTCCCTCCCCCGTCCCTCCCCAAGATGACAAGCAATTTTATATGGGTTCTGCACATACATTCTTATTAAACACATTTTCACATTAGTCATGCTGCATAGAAGATTTATAATGAATGGGAGAAACCATGAGAAGAAAAACATACACAACAAAACATTACATAGAGAAAATATTTTGCTTCATTCTGTGTTCCAGTTCCATAGTTTCTTCTCTAGATGTGGTTGGCATTTTGTCTCAAGAGTCCTTGGGAATGTTTTAGGTCCTTGCATTGCTGTGAAGGGCTAAGTCTACCAGAAAAATTCCTTGTACACCGTAGTTGTTACTGTATATAATAGTCTCCTGGTTCTACCATTAGGAATTTTTTATTGTATACAAAAATCATTTTTACTTTTCAAAAGGGAAGTAACTTAATGAATGTTTTGGGGGGAAAATCAAAGTAAAATGACTTGACCAGGGTAATATAGCTAAGTAAGTGTCAAGTGTCTGAAGCCAAATTTGAATTCAGGTCCTCCTGACTCCAGGACTAATGCTCCATCTACTCTGTCTCCTAGTTGCCCCTAATCTTTCTTCTTAACACAAGTGCTTATAACCTGATATGTTTCTCTGAATTCATGAGAGCTCATCAGAATTAGAGTTTTTCCATATTATGTTTTATTTCCTCAGTTACACATAATTGGCCATATACCTGAAGGGGATATGTTCCCCTTGATCCTTGACTTTTTCTTAATGATTCATTTGTTTTTTGAAAAAAAAAGTTCTTTTGGTTTTATTCATTCCTAAAAGTTATCACAACAGAAGGAAGTTTAAAAGTATCACAGACAAGAAGGGCAATGTTTGTGTGACCCCGCCCAGCGGGGTCTCAACGGGGTACCGAGAGTGGACACAGCCGAAAGGGGAGCAGAGCTCGGGAAGGCGGCAGCCTGGGAACACATCCGAAAGGGGGAGCAGAGCTCGGGAAGGCGGCAGCCTGGGAACACAGCCAAAGGGGGAG
>CM053769.1:496667999-496744871 GCA_028658325.1 Potorous gilbertii
AGGGCAGATTGGTGATATGGGTAATTAGAATGTCCAGTGCATTGGGGAGGGGGGAGGGGACTAATGGGGAGAAAATTTTGGAACCCAAAATCTTGTGAAAATGAATGTAAAAAGTTAAATAAATTTATTTTAAAAAAAAAACAATAACACACTTTCTATTTCATAAGGCTACTGTGAAGAAAGCACTTTGCATGGATTAAAATGATGTACAAAGTATGAATTGTTATTGCTCTTGTCCAAAATCCCTGGGATCGTCTTGTATTTGTTTTGAGTATAGCTTGTATATACTAGTAGGTGGGCAGCTAATGGTGCAAGGGATAAAGCACTAGGCCTGAGGTCAGGAAGACCTGAATTCAAATTCAGCCTCAGACTAGCTGGGTGACTCCAGGAAAGCCATTTAATCCAGTTTGCCTCAGTTTCCTCACCCATATAAAGAACTGAAGAAGGGACTAGGACATTACTCCAGTGTCTTCACCAAAATAGCTCCAAATGGGGTCATGAAGAGTGGGACGTTACTGAACATCCATGAACACTTACAAGTATACATTGTTTCCCCTTCTAGAATATAAGCTCTGAAATGAGAATGTTTCAATTTTATGTTTGTATCCCCAGTGTCTATCATAGTGCTTGGTAAACAATAGGTTCTTAATAAATGCTTGTCCCCTGTCATGAAAGTATTTAGTGGCAGGGTCATGGTTCAAGCTGGGGGCTTCTGATTTCAAGGCCAGTGCTAGACAGCATACCATATTGGTACATCTTTGTATACCAGGAAGTCAAAACCTCCAAAATAGTAGTGACAGGGCAGTCCTGAGTCCACAGATAGAGGAAGGTGGGGCATGGAGAGAGCATTCAACAGATGGATAGCTCTGGGGGTGTAACACAGGAGCACTGCCTGATTTGGACAGGTCCAGATGGACCCCCATTGAAGGAAGCACTCGGCAAACCAGCAGCAAGATAAAACTTTGAATCTCTTGTAGGGGTTCAGAGGGCTAGAGAATGAGACAAGAAAGTGGTACAAGGCAATAGGAGGCTAAAGATAAGCCTAGCTACTTAACAATCCTGCTGGGGTCAAAGTCAGCCTTCCCCACTCACACCAATGGTGATGTCAATTGATCATTCCAATGGAGCTTTATTACACTTATGATGTAATGACAATAAACAACCCCAGAAAGCCTTTCTTGATAAAGCCCAGTTCTGCAGGGCACATGTGTTTGCTTGGATGGGGAAAGTGAAAAAAAATGAGAAAAGTCAGACAGGGAAACATTACAGGTCAGGAGCATGTGGGTCACTGGAAAGCACTGATGTTTTCAATTTTCCATTCATATGCTTGGCATATGTTTATGTCTTTACACCATTTGCTTTTGATAACTTTGGGGCAGTTTATCTCACCCTTTTTTATAGCAGAGAAGTCAATTAATTGACCAAAGAATTACACACACACATACACATGCATAAATAACTGTTCATGTAAGTACTTCTAATACTGACAGAGAAATTCAAAGTCTAAGGCAATGCTGAGACCAGTCCTGGCCATTTCAAGGTTCAGCAGCTGCTAATACTATATATCTTGTACAATATACTTATAGTACCAAGGGAGACCACCCAGGTTCTATTGTATGTACAGGTTGACTCCACACCACATTATTTGGGGAAAGTCTAATAAATTTCCCCTAGCTTCCCTGTGGCTGGATTAACAGTGCAAAACTCAATAATAACATTTGAGATGTACACCTCATCTGTCATCAGAGGAACTCAGAGGCCTTGTGGTAGGATTATTTCATTCGTCTTCATTGCCCTTGTGAGATAGAGAGGAGGCAATGTCTTATCTATCCAAGAAAAGTGATAAAGTTCAATGGAAAAGATATTGTTGGGTCAGAAACCATTGGAGACCTGTGTTCAAATCCTACTTCATGCACTTGTCTATGTGATTACGAGCAAGTTATCTTTCTGAACCTTAGTTTCCTCATCTGTAAAATGTATAATTCATGAATGATGATATGATGTTGGTGTCCTAGACCTAAAGTTAGAAAGGTTGAGATTAGAATCTACCTCCAACACTAACTTGTGTGGCCTTAACTTGTCTGAACATTATTTCTTCTTTATAAAACAGGAATAATAATAGCTCATACTTCAAAGGGTTGTTATAAGAATCAAATAAGATGATGAATATACTTTGCAGCTATTTAACACACACATGTATATATAATTCTCCTTGCATATATATACATATACAATTTTTCATTATTAATTATATAGCTATTAAGTATTATTAATCTTTTTCTCTCTCCTTACCTCTCCTTGACTATTCCAATCTCCAGTGCGTGTCCTTACTGATCTAATTGCCTCAAGTGTCTCCTCATTCCCATCCAACTTCTAAACAGCTAACAACGTTTTTCAGATTCAGTGCTTATTCCACCTTATTTTATGTCCTGTAATCAATGAGCCAATCAAAAAGCATTTAGTAAGTACCTACTATACACCGACACAAATCTTTTTCTTCTCTTTCAGAACTATTTTGCTGCCCAATCTTAGAGAAGAAGCCTTCTCTTCAGACCCCTTCAATCCAATGAACATTTATTTGTTTAGCACTTTTTATATATGAACTGTGTTAGGGGGCTATACATACACAAAGACAAAAATGAAAAAGTCCCTATCTTTAAGAAGCTCACATTCTACTGGGCAGAAGCAAAGCCAAGTTGATTTGAGGAAGGAGAGAGGCATCAGGATGTCCTTGCCCAAGAAGGTGGAATGTGAGCAGAGCCTTGGAGGAAATCAGATTCTATGAGGCCAACCCAAGGTGGAGTGCATTCCAAGAATGGCAGATGGCTTATGTGAATGTACTGAGGCAGAAATTGCAAAGTCAAGTTCAGGCAACAGCCATGGGTACAGTTATGCAAGGGTTTGGTGTTCAGGGAGGGATGCAGTATGCCATACTTCAAGAAACTCCTTGAGTTTCCTTGGAGCTGGTAACCTCCTGGGTGGCTCCCACTGAATTTTGTGGCCCTCCTCACTTCTCTAAATTGCTATGTCGATTGACCATTCAGATGCTGAATTATTATATTATATGATGTAATGGCTATAAACAAGCTCAGAAATCCCTACTTGATAAAGCCCAGCTCTACAGGGCACATGTGTTTGCTATATATAGCAAATGTTACACTGCCATGATAGTGACCCCTGATGACCCCCCCTGAAAGAGACACAGATCTTGGATCCCATGAGATCCAATGGAAACCTGGAATGTGCAGACTGACAGTTGAGACTTTTATTGCAGAGTCTGGTATCTGGCATGATTTTGTGGTTTTACAAAATTTCAGAATCTTTGAGCAGGAAAGGACCATTGAGCCCCAATTTATCCAACTGAGCCCATACAGGTCCAAGAATCCCTTCTACAAAATCCCTAAAAACATCCTCAATCCAGGCTTTGCTTGGAAGCCTCTGGTGAATTTGAGCCCCCTCCCCCCATTAATGGCATCCCATTTCACTTTTGTCCATCCCTGGTATTCCTTTTATCTAGCCAAAACTGACTTGACACAATCATTGCTACAAGTTTTTCCAACAAGAATACTGAATTTGGAGGCAAAGGACTTGAGTTCAAATCCCAACTTGCTACTTCCTCCCCAGTGGAACACTGGGCAGGTCTCATCATCTTTCCAATGAGGGGGTGGATCAGATGGTTTCTGAGGTCTCTTCAAGCTCTAAGTCTATAGTCCTTTAAATGCTTGAAGACTCTTATGGTATGTGCTGTGTCACCCCTACCCTAACTCCACAACTTTATCAAATCTTCTCTATTTTTGACAGCTCTGTTTAAACAGCTCTGTTTCTTTTAATCCAGTTATCACTCATGACCCTTTACCTTCCTCTTTGTCCTCTTCCAGTCTGACAATGTGTTTCTCATGCTTTGGATTTCCCCTCAGGAGTGGGCAGAGTTCTAAGAATCTCAGAGCTCATTATTCGCCAGCTTTCCATGCAGCTGCAGACAGAGACATTTCTAACACCTACACATCAGAAAACCAAGAGTGGAGTACTTGATGGAGAGACCCACTGAAAGGCTATCTTAATCATTTTCAGCTATTCCTGATTTATCATTTTCAATTGACAGTATTTGCTAAGTGCTGTTAAGTACTTTGTACTTCACTCAAAAGACTGAAAGACACCAAGTCTCCTATGCCCCTGGCTGCGACTTACACTGAAACAACAGTTTCTGACAAATTTCCAGGAGTGTCTATTTTGAAGAGAGATAAGAGGATGGATTGCTAAATTCTTGAAATGCCCTCAGTTGACTCACTTTGTTTCAGACTTGAAGGGTCAGAGAGGTTACTACTAAACACATCCAGCATCACCCAGGAAACTGGCAAAGGTGGGCTTTGATGCTCAACTCAAAGATTCCCTTATCTGTGACCAAACTAATGAGCTTTTATTCCAAACACATCAATTGCATAAAGAGATCAGAGATACCTCCCACCAACACCCCCAAGGCAAAGTATTCTGATCTAGCTATCTTAAGGAAGCTAGGCTGCCTATTCCCCAAACTCACTGACTACTCAGTGTTGTGTATCAATCAAGTGATCAACAAATATTTCACTGACTACTATCTGATGGGCACTGTTAGATGCTGGGGATACAAAGACAAAAATGAAACAACTTCTGCCCTGCAGAAGCTTACATCCTAGCAGGGAAGGCAATATGTTCTTATATGTATAAAAAATTTACAAGACAATCTTGGAGGGAAGAAGGCACTAGCATTTGGAGAGGAGTAATAAGGGGGGACAAAGACTAGGAGCAGCACCTTGCAGAAGGAAGGGCTCAAGCTGAGCCTTGAAGGAAAACAAGGGAGACAGCCAGAGATGAGAGGTGGAGTGTCTGATGTGAGAAAGAGCAAATAAATCAACAAATGAATGAATCAGATTGGGAAAAAGGCTAAAAAGGTTGTTGTTGATATTCAGTTATTTCAGTCATGTCTGACTCTTCATGACACTATTTGGGGTTTTCTTGGCAAGGATACTGGGAGTGATTTCTCATTTCTTTCTCCAGATCAATTCACAGATAAGGAAACTGAGGCAAACAAGGTCAAGTGACTTGCCCAGGGTCATATAGCTAGTAAGTGTCTGAGGCTGGATTTGAGCATAAATCTTCCTGACTCCAGGTTCAGTGCTCTATCTATTGCACCTGCTTAGAGAGGAGCAAAGTGTAAAAAGACTAGAAAGAATGAAACCAAGTTGTGAAAAGTTCTAAATGCCAAATAGAAGCAAGGAAACAAGCAGTTATTAAATATATACTATGTGCCAAATACTGTGCTAAGACTTCATTGTCTCACTTGATCCTCACAGCAACCCTAAAAGGAAGGTGCAATCATTATCCCCAAATGAAGCTGAGGAAAGTGAGGTGGACAGAGATTAAGTGACTTTCCCAACGTCGAACAACTAGTAAGTGTCCGAGGCTGCATTTGAACCTAGGTCTTTCCTTACTCCAAGCCCAACACTCCATCCACTATACCATCTAGCTGTTTTTTGGCATTTGTATTGGGTCCTAAAATAATGTCTCTAGGGTTTATCAATGGTGGTATTGTGGAGAAGAGGAAAAGGGGCTAACTACTCAGATTTGATACTTTAAGAAAATCACTTTGTTAGCTGTTAGAAAGTTGAAGAGGAATCAGGAGAGACTTGAGGCAATCTAATCAATAAGGACACACACTGGATATTGGAATAGTCAAGGAGAGGTAAGGAGAGAGAAAAAGATTAATAATATTTAATAGCTATATAATTATTAATAGTGACTAATGAAAAATTAAGAGTCATTTGGGTCAAAACAAAATCAACCCCCCCAAAAATATTTTGACAACAGTTTGGATACGTAGGATGAGGAATTGATGTGACACCATTGATGCAAACATTTGCATGGTGGTGAACTTGACCAAAGTAAAGAATTTCAGAAAAGGAATGCCTAGGGGAAATATTATGAATTGAACATGGGAGTGGGAGAGACCAGGGTTCAAATGCTGTTTCTGCCACTTCCCAGCTATGAGATAAAGGCAATTGATCTGCCTAAGCTTTGGCTTCCTCATCCATGAAATGTAGATAATCACACTTGCAGGACTAATCCTTCTGAGAAAAGTACTTTGTTCATTAGAAAGCGTTAGACATATAGACCAAAAATTAATTGGAAACTAAATAATCTAATCCTAAAGAATGAGTGAATGGGTTAAACAACAAATCATAGAAACAATCAATAACTTCATTCAAGAAAATGACAATAATGAGATGACCTATTAAAACTTATGAGATGCTACAAAAGCAGTTCTTAGGGGAAGTTTTATATCATTGAATGCCTATGTGAATAAAATAGAGAAAGAGGAGATCAATGAATTGGGCATGCAGCTGAAAAAGCTAGAAAAAGAACAAATTGAAAGTCCACAAGTAAATACCAAATTATAAATATTGAAAACCAAAGGAGAGATCAATAAAATTGAAATTAAGAAAACTATAGAACTAATAAACAAAACTTGTTAAAGTTAAATTAAATATTAAAAAAATAAAATTGATTTAAAACAAGAAGTAAACCAAATTACCAATATCAAAAATGAAAAGGGTGATCTCACCTCCAATGAGGAGGAAATCAAAACAATAATTAGAAATTACTTTACCTAAATATATGATCATAAATTTGACAATCCAAGTGAAATGGATGAATATTTTAAAAAATATAAATTCCCCATATTAACAGAAGTAAAATACTTAAATAACCCCATCTCAGAAAAAGAAATTAAACAAGTCATCAGTGATCTCCCTAGGAAAAAAATCTCCAAGACCAGATGGATTTGCAAGTGAATTCTATCAAACATTTAAAGAACAGTTAATTCAATTACTGTATAGACTATTTGGGAAAATTGGCAAAGAAGAAATCGTACCAAATTCTTGTTATGATACCTAAACCAGGAAGAGCCAAAATAGAGAAAGGAAATTATAGACCAATTTCTCTAATGAATATGGAAGAAAAAATTTCTTTTTTCTTGATATTATCAAAAAGACTACAGCAACTTATCATGAGAATGATACATTATGATCTGGTAGGATTTATGAAAGGAATGTAGATATTCAATACTAGGAAAACTAGCAGCATTACTGATCCTGTCAACAACAAAACAGAAAACATATGATTATTTCAGTAGATGCAGAAAAAGCTACAACACCCATTCTTATTTAAAACACTGAAGAGCATAGGAATAAATAGAACCTTCCTTAAAATAATAAGCAATATCTACCTAAAACCATCAGCAAGCATTACATATAATGGGGATTAGCTAGATGCATTTTTGACAAGCTCAGGGGTGAAATAAGGATGTCCATTATCACCACTGTTATTCAAAATGGTACTAGAAATGCTATCCTCAGCAATAAGAGAAGAAAAAGAAATTGAAGGAATTAGAATAGGCAAAGAAGAAGCTAAGTAATCACTCTTTGCAGATGATATGATGAAATACTTAGGGAATCCTAAAGAATCAAGTAAAAAACTACTTGAAATAGTGAACAACTTTAGCAAAGTTGCAGGTTACAAAAACGTAAATTATTTGCATTTCTATATATTACTAACAAAGCCCAACAGCAAGAGATGGAAAGAGAAATCTTATTTAAAGTTACGGTAGATCCTATAAAATATTTGAGAGTCTACCTGCCAAAACAAACCCAGTAATCATATGAACACAATTACAAAACACCTTTCACACAAATAAAGTCAGATCTAAATAAGTGGAAAAACATCAGTTGCTCATGGATAGGGTGACAATATAATAAAAATGACAACTCTACCTAAATTAATTTACTTATTCAGTGCCATGCCAATCAAACTACCAGAAAATTATTTTCTAGAGCTAGAAAAAATAATATCAAACTTCAAACAATAGGTCCAGAATATCAAGGGAATTAAGGAAAAGAAATGTTAGGGAAAATGACCTAGCCATACCAGATCTCAAATTGCATTATAAAGCAGCAATCATCAAAACCACTTGGTACTGGCTAAGAAATAGAGAGATACATGAGTGAAATGTGTTAGATACTCAAGACACAGTAGTAAATGAATATAGCAGTTTACTGTTAGATAAACTCAAGGACCCTAGCTTCTAGCATAAGAACTCATTGTTTGACAAAAACTGCTAGGAAAACTGGATAATATGGTGGCAGAAACTGGGCATAGACCAATTCTTGACCCAGTGCACAAGGATAAAGTCCAAATGGGTACATAATCTAGATTTAAGGCTGATACTATAAACAAATTAGAGGAGCAAGGGATAGTGTATTTATCAGATTTATGGAGAATGGAGAAATTTATGACTAAACAAGAGATAAAGAACATTATGAAGTGCAAAATGGTTAATTTTTATTACATTAAATTGAAAAGTTTTTGCACAAACAGATACAATGCAACCAAGATTATGAGGGAAGCAGAACACTGGGAAAAAAATTTTACAACTAGTGTCTGTGATAAAGGCCTCATTTCTCAAATATATAGAGAACTGAGTCAAATTGGTAAGAATAAAAATCATTCCCTAATTGATAAATGGTCAAAGCATATAAACAGGCAGTCTTCAGAGGAAGAAATTAAAGATCTCTATAGCTACATGAAAAAATGCTCTAACTCACTATTGATTAGAGAGATGCAAATCGAAATAACTCTGAGGTACCACATCACACCTATCAGATTGACTAACATGACAAAACAGGAAGATGATAAAAGTTGGAGAAAATGTGGAAGAGTTGAAACACTAATTCATTGTTGGTGGAACTGTGAGCAGATCTAACTATTCTGAAGAGCAATTTGGAACTATGCCCAAGGGCTATAAAAATGTGTGTACCCTTTAGCCCAGAAATATCACTTCTAGGGCTGTATCCCAAAGAGATCATAAAAATGGGAAAAGGTCCCACATGTACAAAAATATTTATAGCAGCTCTTTTTGTGGTGACCAAGACTGGAAATTGAGGGGTTGCCCATCAATTAGAGAATGACTGAACAAGTTGTGGTATTTGAATGCAATGGAATACTATTATGCTATAAGAAATAATGAACAGTCGAACTTCAGAAAAACCTGGAAAGACTTATATGAACTGGTGCTGAGTGAAACAAGCAGAACCAAGAGAACATTATACACAGTAACAATTATGTTACTGTGTATAATGTTACATGTGAAGACTGTTTGTCATAGACTAAGCCCTTCACAGCAATTTAAGGACATAAAACATTCCCAAAGAACTAGAGTCAAAATGCCATCCACATCCAGAGAAAGAACTATGGAAATGGAGCGCAAAATGAAGCAAACTATTTTCTCCTTTGTTATGTTTTCTTCTGTTTTGGTTTTTCTCATGATTTTTTCCATTTGTTTTAATTCTTCTATGCAACATGACTAATGTGAAAATTGTTTAATAAGAATGTATGTGTAGAACCCAAATGCATGCTGACTCAGGGAGGGAGGAAAGAGGCAGAGGGAGAAAATTTAAGACTTATGGAAGTGATTGTTGAAAACTGAAAACCAATAAATTAATTTAATTTTTTAAAAAAAGAAAGCCTTGGACAAATGAACGCTATTGTGATTGTCACATCTCCCTCAGCTATTTCATCTCTTCTTCTACCTTAAGAGCATTGGAATTATCAGCTCTCGAGCTCTGCTTATATTTATGCCTTTATAGAAGAAGCAGCTTGAAAGCACTAAGTTGTATTTTTTAAAGTTCTGAGGTGAAAAATCTAAAAGACCTTTGTCTTCTGGGCGTTATTTGGGAATCCTATCCATGCCAGACCATAGAAACGTGATGACATACTAAAAGCCTATGATTAATTTGGTCTGGTCCCCAATCGTCTGCCCCTTGGTGCCACATATTGAAGCCGTTACCTCCGCTTTGAGCCTGTCACTTTAACTGAGATGTTTCTGAGTGCAATGGACTTAATTCTAATGGAGGATCCCAAGTATCTCTTTTCTCCTTCCCCACAGCAGGATGTTTTTGCATTAACAGCTTTGTCTACTAGTGAGTGATATTCCTTAAATATGAGATTTTTTTTTTGTCAAAATATTTAATATGGGATCCTAAGTTTCCTTTCCTGCTTTCCTGGTGTTTTCTTTTTCTTCACTCAAGGAGCAAGAGATAAAGGTGGCAGAAGTAATTGAGATAAAAAGGGTTTCTCTGTTACCATTTAAATGTCATGAGATGCATCAGCAAGCAAAGGATAAAACTTCCAACTTTAAGGTTGTGAGTTGTATCAAAACTATAAATCTCAAGTTTTTGCCAAACCCAACTTATTAAAAGTATTTTAAAATTAATTCCATTTTCCTGAGTTTGAAAATCGTAAGGAAAATAACAGCTCACATTTCTAAAATCTTTTCTAGCTCACAGATTGCTCTCCACACAATAGGGATGGGAAGGGGTCATACAAAATCATCCTCATTTCACCGATAAGGATTGGGTTTGGTTGTTGTCCTTCATTTTTGAAAAGGAGCAAAATGTCATCACCAGGATAAAGTGAAGTTTCATTGTGTCCAATTGCGGCTGATCAGACCAATAGGAGCTTGGAATTGTCTACCACAGGTTGGACACAGATAGTCAGTGTGAATATTTGAGGTGGATACTCCAAATTTGCGCATCCTGCGTTTACTTTGTGCTGTCTCAATTCTGCTTTGCTCATAGAACACAGTGCACTTTCAGGTGTGTGCACATCATGCTGAGCAGTCCTGTGCCAGTGTCTCCCATGTTGCACAGTCAAATCCAAAGTTCTTGAGAAAGACCTTCAGAGTGTCCTTGTATCGCTTCTTCTGACCACCATGTGATTGCCTGCCCCATGTGAATTCTCCATAAAATAGTCTTTTTGGCAAGGGCACGTTTTGCATTCAAACAATGTAGTCAGCCAATTAGACTTGTGCTCTCTGAAGCATAGTTTGAAATGCTAGGCAGTTCAGTTCGAGCAAGGACTTCAGTGTCTGCTACTTTATCTTGCCAGGTGGTCAGATACGGATACAGACCCTGAAAAGGAAAATAACTGGACCAGCCATAGCAACTCAATTAGTAAGGGGTAGAATTCTTCTACTCCTGAGGAAAAATGGAATTAATTTAAAAACACTCTTAATAAGTTTGGCTTGGCAAAACCTTAGGATTATATGCCCAATTCTTTAAATCAGTCTTCATATAATTTAGACTCTAGGTCTTCCACCATTACTTTCCGTTGGACACCTTCTGGCTTATTCAATGTCTTTCAGGACTCCTGAATGATATCTGACAAGGGCAGAGGACACTCCCTGCACCTTCTACCTGGAAGCTGGGCCTCTCTTTAGTCAGGCCAAGATTGCATTGGATTTTTTTTCCTTTTTTGCTGCCAGATCACATTGTTGATTTCCATTGAGCTAAAGCTCCAGATCTTTGCCCTTCTCCAATCTTGTGGTGCCAGACCTGAATCCCATGAGCTTTATCACCTGACTACTGATAGTGACTCAGTCATCACTTTGGCCAATTTTCTGTGGACCTGAGGATGTTGCTCATCTGGGCCAGTGGCTGTGAATTCATCAAGGGCATCTGGAGGCTCTTCCATTCACCTTTCTCATCTTGGGTATCCGCTTTTTGTAGGTCATTTTTGCTTGATCATTTCCCATGCAGACCATTGTTCTGAATTGGTAGTTTTACCTCCCCTTTTGTCAGTTATCAACGTCCTATCCATCATTTCTAAGCAACAATTCTATTCCTCCCCCACTTTTCTCCCAGTATAGGAGAACAAATCAGCACAAAAAGATCCTTTTTGTTGTGCTTGGCTTCCATCGCCAGTTGAAGTGCCTTCTGGCCGTTAGCATTCCTGATATTCTCTGTGTCTGTGTCTCTGTCACTATCTCTTTCCTCCTCCTCTCTTTCTCACTTACACACACACACATGCACACACACACACACACACACACACATATGCACACACATACAAGTGGGTCCCACTGTTATCATTCCAGAAGTTTTGACCTGCTTCATTTTCTAGTTTAGTTTCCAGCCCCACTCCCAACACACACACCCACACACACACACACACACACACACACACACACACACAGTGCACAACATTCTAGGAGGCTCACTATATTCATGCCAGACTTAGAATAAACATGTGATCAGCTTAGTCCCTTGTAGCTCAGAACTCAGACACTCAAGGGATCCACCAGCCTCAGCCTCCCTGATAGCAGTGATTACACATATGTGTCACACTTAGTTTGTCTGACACTCTTAGGACTTTCCTATACTCTCATATCTATCCTCTATAACCTGGTCTTGCATCTATCTTCTGTGAATTTATTTCTTTTTGGAAAATCTAAGTTGGTTGGTGAATTGCTGGGGTACCCACGTCATTTTCTTCAATTTCTTTTTTACTGCTCATTGGAATGATTTCCCTTTGAGGCTTCAGAAACTTATTCTTGAGCACCTCCCATCTTTCCTGAGCTGATTTTGCCTATAGTATTTTAACCCTAGATTTCCTTTGAATTTTCTGAAATTTGCTTTCTCAAATCTAAGATCCATGTCAGATGGACTGTGTTGGTCTGACTAGAACAGACCACAGGGTGACAATCCCCACCCTCTGTGTCTATTAACCTACGAGCATGTTATTTTTTTCTGTAGGATCAAAGATGATATGCCTGAAAAAATGCATCCTAGGATCTCGAATCTAGAATAGATCTTAGAGGCCATGATGTAAAATCCATTCACAAACAAATAAACGAAGCAGAGGCAACAAGAATTAAGTGATATGCTCAGGGTCACCCAACTAGGGAACATCTGAGGCAGAATTTGATTCCAGGTCTTCTTGATTCCAAGTCCTGCGCACTATCCTCTACACCATAAGGGTCAAACACACTGCTCCCCAACATTCCCCAGTGCAGACAAAGCCAGATTAATATGTAATTGGCAAATGTTTAACAAGATAAACAAAAATATGGTAAAATACAAATAATGTAATATGTGGTTTTCTAAGTTAATAAACAGTCCACAGGGATCCTTAGGTATGGTTTAGTGGCCTTGCTTATATTTCAGTTTGACATCATTCTACTATACCATGCTGTGGGCACCAAGTTACATATGTAATTGGCCATGGAATATCTCAAATATCACTTTGGCCTTTAAGTTTCTGGTCTGTTTGTACTTTGATAAAATAAACTTTGGGTTTTTTAGTCCTTGAACAAAGTTCTAGAGTTCAAATACAAATAAACTCTCAAAGAGTTCAGAATGGGCTTTGAAATGGAAGGGATTTTTTCCCCAAAATATGGTTTAAAAGTCTGTATTTCTGCTCTTAATTTCCATGTTCTTTCCATGGACCACAAAGCTGAGCTGCTAATACTATGAGACCACTGATCATCAATTTGAACTCATAAATCAAAATCAGGGCAGGTCAGGAATGGAAGAATTAAACTTGGCTTCCTATGATACATAGCTCAATGATTTGGCTCTGTTTCTTTTTGGCTAAGTTAATTTGGAAGAATGCACAAACATATTTTCCGAGTGGGAACTCTTAGAAGAACAAAATGAATAACCCTAATAAGCCTGCTTTCTAGTCATTTTCTGTGACCAAAAGGCTGAATTTCTATAAGCATGTCCTTCTCTACTCCTTAAATCAATTAAAATTTCAATATATTTACTAGGTACTCATTATGTTGGGTTCTGAAGACATGAAGACAAATCTGAAGGAGTTACTGCCTTCAAGGAGTCTTTATTCTACTAGAGTATGTGACTTGTATAGAGATAAGTATGCATATGAAGCAAACAGAGGAATGTGAAGATACTGACCTACTTATAGTTCCTTGACTATGACATTCCATATCTCATTGCTACCATCTCTCTTTTCTGAGAATTTGTACTGGTCATTCCCTGTACCTGCAATGTCCTGCCCCCTTAGCTCTAACTCTCGGTTTTCCTGGCTTCCTTCAAGACTGAATTTAGAATCCTCCTTTTCAGTTCCCCCATCCTATCTGCAAAAGTCAGGACCTCTGAAAATGCTTCCCATTTACGTTGTTTACAATTAGGATTTATCCAGTCATTTACATGTTATCTTCCCATTAGAATGTGAGCCCATTGTGGGAAGGGACTGTTCATGCACTCTTTGTTTTTAGTTTTAGATATTTATTTTTTAGTTGAGGAACCAACTAAGGTGGTAGAGTTAACAGTCTAGCATTCTCCCCCAACAACTCCCTCCATAAAGATTAAAAAAAATAAGCCAGACTGAATCTTGGTTAGGAAATCTAAGAAAAAATTCCAGGGAGTCATTTTTCCAGCCCAGGTCAGGAGATGTCTGCAGATACTGGGGATAGGGTCAAACAGAAATAGTCATCAGGAGTCTTCCCACCTAGGAGCTGAAGAAGGGCCTTACTACAACAGGCTACCAGGGAAAAAAGAGTTCCCTCATCTCCATTGTGCAGGGATCAGAGGCAGATGCCAACTGGAAGCTCTGTTCCTCTTACTCGAGATCTGAGTCATAGAGCTAGTTAAGACTGAAAAAGGGATAAGTACCTGGGTGGTAGTGGAGGGCAGGGCCAGGAAGAGTGGGTATGGTCCAGGGCAAGGAACGGTATAAAAATATTCATAGTATCTTTTCTTTTATAGTGCAAAGAACTGGAAATTAAAGTGTTCTGCACCAATTTAGAAATGACTGGACAAATTGTTTATGAATACAATGGAACATCATTGGACCTTATATAAAGGATGAAGGGATGATTTCAAAGGAACCTGGAAAGATTTGTATGAACTGACACAGAGTAAAATGGGCAGAACCAAGAAAACAATTTATAGAATAACAACAATGAAAAACGTACTTTAGAACACTGATCAATCCAATGCCCAGCCAAGATTCCAGAGGCAACTGAGTGCACAGTAGATAGAGTACTGAACCTGGAGTCAGAAAAAGCTGATTTCAAATACTGCCTCAGACACTTACTAAGCTCAGTGACCTTGGGCAAATCATATAAAATTCATCTGCCTTAGTTTTTTCATCTGTAAAATGGGGCTAATAATATCACTGATCTCCCAGGGTGGTTATGAGGTTATAATGAAGTAATATTTGTAAACCTTAAAGCACTACATAAATTCTAGATGTTGTTTGTTATCATTCATGATGAAACTTGCTACCTTCTTTCTGACAGGGAGGTGATGGACTCAAGATGCAAAATGAAACAAACATTTTTAACAAATGTAGGAGTTTATTTTGATCAACTATCCTTGTTTCTTATTCTATTTTCAACAGGAATGGGAAGTAAATAAATGCAGGTTCATTAAAATAGAATTTTTAAAAATAATTTTATTGCTATCCTTTGTTGTCATAGCAACCAAATTCTACCCCAACACACACACTGCCCTTTATCCATTTATTTTTGCATTTCTTTGTATCATAAGAATGCATAATGCCTGGCATGTAGTAAGTATTTAATAAATGTTTGTTGAGTGACAGACTGAAATTAACCACCTTGGGGGCGGGCGGAGAGGAAAGGATGGGCCACTAGAATGCTGTGTACTTCACTTTACCAAGACAATTGCAGGGAAAGCACCTTATCTGAGCCCCATCCTCTATCCCCAGATTGGCCAAATAAATAACATTTGAGGACCTCCAACTAGATTTACATCCCCCGAACCAGGGAATATGAAATATGCCTGCCAAATATGGATTAATAAATCCCAACCATCTCATGCATTTTCATCACATAGCCTGAAAAATGAGGTCGATGGTGTTTTTCCTGGCCTAATAGGCTGTGTGAGATTAGATTTTGAGTTATTCCAGGAGATCAAGCATTTCACTTCCAGCTTGAAATACCACCACTTAGACTGAGGAGGAATTAAAGAGAATGAGAGGTGAGCAAGGGGGGGCATCTATATGTAATTTAATAATGCTTGGATCTCAACATTTGAAATCTTCTCTACTCAGTTAGGAAAGGTCACACACTGTTATTGACAGGTGGGGCATTACCCCCTTCACCTTGCATCTATAAAGTTTTTAGTTGTCTTCTGGGCTCAGGATACCGGATCTTCCCATCTGCCAACTCTGCTTCCTTTCAAAGAACATCTATTAATCATGTGACAAGATATGTGCTAAGATATGCAGAACCAAAAGAGATAGAAGACTGTTGGCTGTTTGCAAGAAGCTTCCCATCAAGTTGCAGAGATAAGCTAAACATAAGCAATTAGAGAAAAATTATATGGTGCTTCAAGCCAGAGTTCTTATCCTCAGTTTCATGAACTTATTTTAAATATTTGGACAACTGCATTTCAAATAATTGGCTTCCTTTATAATCCTATGTATTTTATTTTATGCATTTCAAAATATTATTCCGAGAAAAGTCCTGTACGCTTCACTAGGCTGCCAAAGGGGTCCATGACATAAAGAACCCTAGTACTAGAAAATAAAGGATCAAGTAATATGACACAGGATATATAGGTGAGGGAAGAAAATTTGCCAAGCACTCTCCTAGGTGCTGGTGCTACAAGTACAAAGAATGAAACAATCCCTACTTGCAAGGGGAGACAAGTATATGTAAAAATATAGGCTTCATAGAGTAAATAAACACACACATATGTATATGTGTGTGTGTGCTAATACAAACCCAAAATAGTTTGAGAGGGAAGGCACCAGCAGTTGGAGGAAACCAGCAAAGGCTTCATGGAGAAGATGATGTTTCCCAACTGTCGTGTTGTCTCTGGTTACTCTCCTTTTCAACCTGTCCATAGCTTTGCTGCCCAAGTCATCTTCTTATTGAGCAATTCTGCTCATGTCACTTGGTTAGAAGTCTCACCTCAGCCATAATTGACAATATTGTGATCATCTACTATTAACTTAGCGTCTCTTTGGAATGTGGGGCATGATTACTCAATTTTTTCCCTCCATTTGGGTCCTTTCTTGAACAAATAGGCCCCCAATAATTCAACTTGACTGGAATAAGAGTACATTTTTTCTGATATTAACAGAGTAGAATTACCTTAGTAAAACAAAAACCTAACATCCTTTGAAAAGAGAAATAATATTTGCAGTCACTTTGCAACCTCACAGGGTCGTTATGAGAACCTTATTAAGCCTTAACACTGCAGAAATGTGAATTGTAATGAATCTATAAAGGATAAGTAGCCATTTGCTATTATATATAGTGCAATGAAATGAACTGTAAGTTAAAATCTCATTTACTTCACCAATAATCAAAATATTGGTGAGTTTATAGGCATGGCCATTCTCCAATGAAGTAAATTATCAAATCCTTAATAGATATTCTTCATAAGTTTCTGTCATCAAAAAAGTTATCATCTATTTATCAGTATTCTTATGAAGAGCATGATCCAACTTAGATAGACTGGTCCTTGAGCAAGAATTTTCACTATGTCACAGGATAATTATTCTAAAAGCTTAACAGGACCGACCAGAATTTGTACTGTATCAGCATAGCCTCTGGAATTCCAAAGTCACCTTATCATCACCATAACATATCAAAAGAGAATTTTTACTGGAAGAATCTCATTCTATTAAGTGGAGGAAAAATATAAGGGTTGAGTGTGAATATATGGATAATTTTTTTTAATTACCAAGTTGCCAAGAAATAGAAAATGAGGTAAAGACTATACACAAGGTTGTTATGCAGATAAGGAAAAGAAAAATATCAAGACTGAAATTGGTTCTGACTCCCATCCAACTGGGATTCAGGACATTATATTAAAAAAAAAAACCGAATGGGTGTGGGAGTTGTGAATGATTGAATTCCAATACCTATTGACCCTTGTAGGGATAAAAAGACCCCATGAAAGGTCTTTTGGTAGGAGGAGGCAGATTCCAACGTTGTCACTACTGCAGCTGCCAAATACCCTGCAGATCCTGCATGTCGCCATGATCTCATCAGCATCTATCCTCTCACCTACCCCACCCTCTTATGTAAGCTCATTGTAGGCAACTATGAACTGTGTGTATGAACTGTGTGTGTACAAATGGATTAAGGCATCCATGTGTGTCTGCATTTCTCTGTGTAGTGTACAATTAGGTGTGTTTGTGGGAGCTAAGATTGATTAAGAGTCTTAGATAATAGGCTATTTCCTACAGTTAATCTTTGAAAATAAGAATTCCATGTTCACTGATGATTTCTCTTAATTGTTTCATTCTCTGGTCTCAAAGTATTGCCAAATTTGGGGCATGACTGTCTTTGACAGCCACATCATAGGTAAATATTTCATAAAAATCTGGAATCACATTTTAATATCCCTAGCTCTGACAGTCCCATATTCTAGGCTGCTGAAAATCTGTAACAGGTCAGAAAGCACAACTCTGAGTATAGTGCTCTCCACAGAAAGTATCCACATGGACCCTAACTAATAGTGACCCTAACTAACAGTACCATGAAATTCATTTCAATCCACTTAAAAGCAAATTTTTTGTCTTAAAGTTATTTAGATTTACCCCATGAAAGCTTCTGTTGTAGTAATAACTTTTTTATTTCTTTTAAAGCAATTTTACAGAATTTGTCGATGAGTTGCCACCATTACTAGGGATTGTGGATTAGCCACATAGGTGGGTCAGCGAATGGGTGGGAGTAAAGTAGCAGATTATAAATAACAAAATCAGAGTAAATTATGAAGGAAAAATTTCTAGAAACCAATGTTGAAAGACCCAATAAGAAGGTCCAACCCTTGCCTTCAAATATGAGAGATATTGTTACCCCAATTTTAAGGTGAAAGAAAATGATACCCAGAATAATAAAAAGTAACTTGTCCAAAGACACTCAATCAAATATTTATTCTACACCCAATATGTGCTAGTGTAACAGCAACTACCCCAACATACACAGGGGAACCCGCTATCATAGGTTCTTAGATCTGTATTCATAAAAGGAAAGGCAACTTTTGAGGGGTTAACAGTCACTTTAATCAAGCACATGTATCAATCCTTTAGTTAAGGACATACATCATTCACCTAGGTCAGGGGAGTCAACACCCTGAACCCCAAAGTAATCAATAGGCATAGCTTTCTCTGTCTGACAATAATTCAACAGACAGGTACAGCTGTCTGATCAGTTACCAAAAAGGAAGCACAGTACCTGGGTTCTCAAAGCTGGGGGCTCTTTAGCAGCTTCCCAGAGTCTTCACCTGGCACTCAAACCTTCTTACAAAAATTAAGCTCCAAAATAAAACCCCACCCTCACAGGATTTATACCTTTTTTAGAGCCAGAGGGCATCCCAATCCTTGAGAACCAGTGTATATTTTGCGTTCAAACAACATGGCCAGCCCATTGGAGTTATGCTCTCTGAAGCATAGTTTGAATGGTTGGCAGTTCAGCTCGAGTAAGAATTTCAGTGTCTGGTACCTTATCCTGTCAGGGTGACCCTGAGAATCTTCCTAAGACAATTCAAATGCAAGTGATTTGGTTTCCTGGCATGGCACTGGTAGACTGTCCATGTTTCACAGGCATATAACAATGAGGGCAATACAACAGTTCTGTAAAGATGAACACATCTTCAAGGTCAACAACTGTAGTGATGGTTAAGTTCTTCAATTTGAAAAGGCTACAAGCCAAGACCAAAGTGGAGGGAGTGTTTGTGCATGATTTTCTGTTTGCAGATGATTGTGCACTCAGTGCAGCCTCTGAAGCTGAGATGCAACAAAGTATGGATCAATTCTCTGCTGCCTTTGCTAATTTTGGCTTAATAATTAACACCAAAAAAGCACAGGTGCTCCATCAGCCACCATCAATCACCCCATCCATACATAGAACCATCAATTACAACAAATGGAGAAGTTTTGAATGCTGTGGATAAGTTTACTTACCTTGGTAGTGTACTTTCCAGGGATGTACACATTGACAGTGAGGTTGTTGTACACAGTAGTAAATATAAGTTAGTTTAGAAGGAAGGGCACTAGCAGTTGAGGGCAATCAGGAAAGACTTTTTGTAAGAAAGGATGCCTGACCTGCATTTTAAAGGAAGAAAGAGACTCTAGGAAGTACAAGACTAGATTAAAATCCAGCCTCTTTCCACTTCCTTATACTTCATGGTGGAGTAGAGAGTGTCAAACTTGAAGTCAAAAGGCCTGAGTTTAAGTCTCCTTTGCTGCTTCCTACCTGTGTAACCTTGGACCACTCTCACAGGCTACCACTCCCATGGTACACCACAGAGAAGCCTACTATGCAATTATAAGGCTCACTCTCCCATTGTCTTTCTCTTCCCAGTGCAAGAGAGCAAAAGAGCAGAGGATGGAGGGGGAATGTTAGGGACCTTTCTGGCCAAAATTTCAAAATAGGGCCGTTCTTGAGTAACTGTTAGTCAAAACAGAGTGAATAGACCACCTGCAGTGAAGATGAAGGGAACAGAAAGGGGAGGGGGGAAGCTCAATGATGTTTTGATTTCAAGTGAGCCTGAAACCCAAGAAGCCAATTCATGACCACAATGAGTTACCAAGGGTCGAATTAGAAGAACAGGAAAATGTACTAAAGTTTGAAAAAATAAGCTTGTGTGAATAAAAATAACTCAAAATTACTCAAAATATTGAATTATACTGTTTAATCTTGTTCTATATTTACTTAATTTGATATCTGTTGTTTAGTTCTTTTAAGAATTGTTTTATATATATAAATACAAACATCTACAAGTATGTATGTGTATACATTTATGTGTGTATATATAGTATAGAGATAATATTATTAGTATGATACCTAGATATAATGCTGGATCATGAGTTCAAGGGTCTAGGTTCAAATCCTGGTTTTGCAATTTACTACCTGTAAAAGCATGGACTTCACTTCCTCAGACTTCAGATTCCTTATCTGTACATAAGGAGATTCATTAGATTATCTCTGAGATCCCTTCCTGCTCCAAGTCTATGCTCCCATGATGAGAACTTCAGCATTTGTTATTGTCTAGATCTCTTATGAATCACATCTCTTTAAATTTAGATCATGTGATTTAAGAAACTCTTGTCTGCCTGGTAGTGGTGTACCCTAATTTCAGGGGGGTAGAGGACAGGAAGAAATACAAAGGGAAAAAAGATAAAAACTATCCTATGAACCCTAAAACGAAAAAACTAAAGTTTACATTGCCAGAGAGCATATCAATTTGGGTTCCATACGGCAAAATAGTGGAGGAACAGGACATTTGGGTTTGTCTTTAGGGTGACAAAACCTATTAAGGACATGTAGAGACTTACAGACTGAGAGAACACAGTTGTGTTTTGTTTTCCAACTGAATGCCCTTCCAAAAGGGAAAGATTCAGTTAATAGACAGAATATGTCCATCATAAGTCTCTCTCTTCATTATTAAGTCTCTTGAGAGCAAGGGCTAAGGAGAGAGGAGACACTGCAACAGCTGGGAGCATTTTATCAATTTATTCCCAGAATGATGATTACTGGATTTATTTGGCACATAGTTTTCCACCCGCTGGATCATAGTAAGTATATTTGTATTATAGCTATCCTTCTGTATGAGAACAAACCAGGAATAGAATTACAAAATCTCAGAGTTGGAAAAGACCTCCAAGGTCATTGAGTAAAAATCCTCTATCTGAACAAGAATCTTTTCTATGCTATTCTGGACAAATGGTCATCCAGTCTGTGCTTGTTTAATGGAGAACTCATTATTTATCAAGTTATCCCACCTCACTTTTTCTTCTACCTCCCTATAACCTCCACCCATTTCTTCTAATACATACATACATATATATATATATATATATATATATATATATATATATATATGAGAGAGAGAGAAAGATAGGAAGGAAGGAAGGAAGGAAGGGAGAGATGGAGGATACAAATAGAGGGGGGAATTGATAGATGGAGAGAGAGTTTATAAAGCATTTGCTATGGGCTAAGCACTGTACAAAGGAAAAGAAAGTTCCTATCCTCAAGGAGCTCACATTCTAACGGGGAAAAAGAATGCTTTGAGGGGATCTAGAAAATGTGAGGAGGGAGTAAAATTGAAATTCTTAAGTTTAGAAGTCAAGAATGATGCAGATAAAGTACAAACAAATCCCAACACACTAGGACTGTGTGTCCACAACATCATGACCTTAGAAAGAGCTAGATTTAGGGAGGATAAAGAAAAGGTGTAGTAACACCATACTTGCTTATGGATATCACATTTCACCTTCCCCTTTCCAAAACTGATAAATTCTCAGGAACAAGTGAAAAGTCATCTGAGATGTTCTGTGAAAAATAGATTCCCAAAGAAATAGAGATGCGAGAACTCCTGAAGGTACGAGTTGATTGGTTCCTTCACTAACCAGAGGGACAAGGGAGGTCTCTGTTATTAGCCAGTGATGCTTATAACATCCAAACCCAGCATGAGTCAAAGTTTAAAAATGAAGAATCATCAAGAAAAGGAGAGTGAAGAGACAAGAAAGTTGAGAGAAAAAAGTGAAAACAAAAGAGAGATGTGTGTAAGGATGTGTGGGGCAAAGCTACTTCCAGACTTTGACAGGGAAGTATCTACATCTGGGCCAGAGGAAAAAGCAGAGCCTATGACTTTGGCCCCGAGATGGAGCTTGCCCTGAATCTTTTGTCTTCCTACTCATCTACATGGGACCAAGGAGGTCTAGGGTCTGAAAATGTAAGAAATCCTCAACTCCAGAGTTGTTTGGCAATTGCTAGGAAAATATCTAATTTGTAAGTTAGCTGGAAAATCATATTTACAGAATACTCACTGTAAAGTACGTTATCTCTCTAGGAAGAAGAGTCCCAGAGCATTATTAACAGTCAGAGAAAGGAATCCTTTGCTGTAAAGAGTTTGGCATTTGGGGTTGAGAAGCTCCTACTTGAGAGATGAGATGTCACAATAGTTAAATAACTGAAGAAAAGAGGAGAAGAGAGGTTAGTATTTTCTGGTATTTTGAGGACAAATATAAGAGTTTTTCTTTCTTTTCTAAAAAAAAAAAAAAGGTTAGGCTTTAATTCATGAGAGCATGGCAAGAGACAGTGGAGACAAAAATCAAACAGTCACATGTCCAAAAAAATCTCCATGAATGCAAAGACTGAAGCCAGCAGGGGAATAGGCCCATCCAGCAAAGCCTGGGAGGTCAGCGTTGGCAGGAACAGTATGAGGACATTGCTTGAAGACAGCAGCATCCCTTTTGTGCTGGAGAAGTGTGAAAACCCTCCGCATATGTGCCTTAGTATCTTAAACACCTTTAAACATCTGCTACTTAACACCAGTAAGACCTTGAACATGTCCCTTAACCCCCATGAGGCTCGCTTTCCCCATATGTGAAGTATGGGGGTTAGAACAGACATCCTGAGAGGACTCTTCCACCTCTTGACCTGTGCACATGTGTCTTGATCATACTCGCTCCTTGCTCACACCTGCTTTTCTACTGGGGGACCACACAAGTCCATGATTTCTGGTTGAACTATTTTACCAGGCTATAGTGGTACTCAATCACAGCTTCTCTCCATCCATTCTACAATACAGACCTAGTGATCATCACACCCAGTGCTCCATTTTCCCATCTACAGGCTTTTGCATTGTTCCTATGCGTTGTTGTTGTCCTTGCTCAGTTGTGTCTGCCTCTTTGTGACTCTTTATGGGACTTTGGGAGGAGGGGCAATTAGGGTTAAGTAATTTGCCCAGAGTCACACAGCTAGTAAGCTTCTGAGGCTGGATTTGAACCTGAGTCCTCTTGACTCCAGGGTTGGAATCAATCCACTATGCTACTTAACTGTGCCCCCCCTCCCCCTCCACACACACACCTTGTTTTTCCCTTGTGGGTTTTCTTGGCAAAGATACTGCATTTTGCCATTTCCTTCTCCAGCTCATTTTACAGAAGAAGAAACTGAGGCATACAGGATTAAATGACTTTCCCAGGGTCACACAGCTAGTAAGTGTCTGAGGCCAGATTTCAACTCAGGAAGATGAGTTTTCCTGACTTCAGGCCTAGCACACTGTGCCACCTAGCTGCCCTAATACAGCTATACATGTGAATGTTATTTTTCTCCATTAGGATGTAAATCCCTGAAGGGTACTGATTGGGTTTTTTTGCCTTTGTATTCCAAGGGCTCATCACAGTTTCTGACACACAGTAGGTACTTAATAAAAGTTTGTTGGCTAGTTGATTGGTTGGAGGCCATGGCAACACCTTCTCCATCTTTCAAAAGATGTACTTTCACTTTGCCCACTTCTTGGCACAGTTGACACCATGCTTGTGGATGGTGGGGCAAACGTGACAAGTCCCCTGAGTGAACTCTTCATGAAAAGCCAATCAGACTTAGTATGGGGCTGGAAATGCCTGCTTGAGTATCCTCCCTTTGCCAAATAGAATATTTGAATATTATGAATATAGTAGCAGCTGACTGAATGTGACAAATACCTAATGAATAACCAATACAGTTAATTTACCTGTTTGATAGAGCATCTGCATCTCATCTCTAAGTGATTTCCAAATCACAATTTCAGATGGCTCACTCCTGGCTAGGATTCATTCATCCTCTGTAGGTTGTTATTGACTTCAGTCAGAGATGAGCAGATGCGGTGATCTTACCTACAGATTTTTAGGTATACCTCCTTTTTCTGGTTCTATATCCATCTATTTAATTACACTATAAAAACGGAAGTGATGATATTTGAAGGATGGTTTTCCAGCAATTGTTGGCAAGATAGCATCTTCATGCTCAGGCAGCTTTAAAAACAGGTTGGCTCTTCTTTCTAAGAAAAGAATTTGGTGAGCATCCCCTAAATATGCTAATAGGAGCTTGGAGACAGGTAGAAGGTAAAAATGGTCATAAGACTGTGCACGATTAGACAAGCCAAGTTAGCACCAAGAGACCAGGATGAGACTGAAAAGACAGAACTTGTTTGTGAATGATAAGAGCTAGGAGAAATGGTGATGGGAATGATTTGGATCCTGAAAGATCTCAGTAAGCTAGAATAAAGAGCTGTATCTAAAAATATGAAATGTAATAAGAGTTGAGTATAAACTCCTAGACTGAGAGTCAAGAAATCAATAAAATATAGAATTAGGGGTTTTCACTAGGCATATGTAAAGACCCTGGGAGTTTCACTGAAGTTCAAACTCAGTTGAAGTCAGTCAAAATGTACACACAGACTTTAAGAACCAATGTTATCTCTGTGCTTAGATGATTTTTGGATTGGATCTGTGATTCCATTGATATATGGAACTCCCAGGGAGAAAATTTTCAGTATCAACGTCGATTGGCATCTGCTTGGCAGTTTAGTCTTTGAGAACTGTCTGGGGCTTCTAAGATTAAGTGACTTGCCCATGGTCATACACCCAGTGTATGTCAGAGACAAGGCTCAAAGTCATGAAGAAGCTTAAGCATAGAGAGGTTAAATTACTTGACCAAGGTCAGACTCTGAGGCTGGCTGCCTATACTGCATCTCATTGTACGCACAATTAAGAAATTACTATATAACTTGAAGGTTTAAAAGTTTTCACAAACATAGTCTCATTTGATTCTCAAACTACAACTTTAGGTACTGAAGGTATTGTTATGCCCTCTTTACACATGAGAAAGCCGAGGCCCAGAAAATTTGAGCACATTATCTGTCATCACTTGGGAGAATAAGGGAATAAGCATTTATGTGGCACCTACCACGTGCTCAGCACTTTTACACTTATCATCTCACTTGATCCTCACAGCGACCCTGAGAGCTAGGTGCTCGTATTATCCACATATTACAGTTGAGAAAACTGAAGCAAACAGAGGTTAAGCGATTTGCTCGGAGTTATACAAATAGTAAGTGCCTGAGACCGGATTTGAACTCAGGTCTTCTTGACTCCAGGACTCTATCCATGGTGCTACCAGCTGCCTCTACATGAATAGTAAGAGTTGGAGGCAAGATGTGAACCCAAGATTCTTCTGATTTCAATATCTATCCTCTTTCTACTACATCACATTACTTCTATGAGGCACAAGAGGGTGACCTGAATGGACGATCCAGTGCCACTGACTTTTAGGAATTCCATGATATCTTTATCGGATTCATCTTTGCTGGAGTAGAAAATAGTAGTGACTTTTTTTTTTGTTTTCTTCACTTTCACTCCACAGTAAATTAATCTAAACATTAGTTTCAAAAATTTTCTACCATGGTGTTTAATAGAATCAAGCCACACTTGCCACTTCAGATCAATTCCCAAAATAATTCCACTGGTGCCTTGGTCAAGGAGCCACATGACTTTCCCTCAGGCATGTTTTTATTTATTGGAATTCTTAAGGCTGCCCCACACAAGACTGCTTCAGTTCTTGCTAATTTTATCATCCTGAAACACTTTTTGCCACTGTGGCCTCCTCTGATAAATCAGAAGGAGAAAGAGACAGCTCCAAATCTGGGTAATGGAGTTAATATCCCTTCCAAATCCAAATGCAAGCCAGATGTTTTTCATCCACCAATATTTGCTTCCTCAGTTAGACGTGCTACCCATATCATTACCCTTTCCTCCTGGCTGTTCAATTCTCATGGCTAATGAATATAAAACATCACTGACACTAGTTTGGTGTTTGTATTATACTAATTCCATGGTGACTTTCTGTAGTGAGAATTCTGTTTTTCTTTATTCAGTTGGCTTTTGGTTATGTTTTCAGTCCAGAAAGAGGAAATATATTAGGAGGAGAGAGGGATTTTACATTACCAAAAAGGAGGTTTGGGAGAGAGATAAATGAACTCTTCTGCCCTTTGCAGTTGGCCAACAATGGAAGCTCCTGTCGTCATGATGGACTGCCAAGCTTTGTGTTTGCTTTTCTCAGATACAGTTCCACAGCAAAACTTTGCCCTGAAATGGCACAGAGCTGCTCTTGTGAACCCCCATTGGAGCATGACCTGAGTCAGCAAGGGTAGGGGTCGATTTAAGGACCACAGAAACAGAAAAATGAGGAGAAAACCTTCAAAACTTCTTGGGGTTGAGATTCTGTCCATTAGCAGTATAAGCTCCAACTTCTCATAGCATCATAGGAGTCAGAGCAAGGAAAGATCTCTAAGATTATTTAGTCCATAGTCAGCAAACTATGGGCTGCAGGTCACATCTGACCTTCTGTTTGATTTTGTGTGTGTGTGTGCGCATTAGTATGTCTAATGTCCCAAGAATGAAAAGTTTTTACATTTTAAAATTGTTTTATTATATTCTACTCTTTCTCTTCCCCTCCATCTTATTGGTGACAAAATTGAACCACAAAAAGTCAAATTATCTATCAAGAATCACACACACATACTCACACACACACACACACACACACACACAATGCCTTCCTTATTGAAATCCACGGAAAGGGAATTCTGAGGTTAACACTGTAACATATTCCTTATTAATCTCCACTAGTCAGCTAGACATCCAGGGAATTTTCTTTCATATTTATAAGTAGCAATTGGCCCCCTTATAAATCTTGGACCTCTCACTAGTTCCCAGGTCCATTGTGCTATTTGATTCATTATCTATTCAACCTGACTCCTCACCAATACAATTCTGCCCAACTATGTAAATAGACATGACTCTTAAAAGCAAAAGCCCTTTAATGTGGAGTGGGAAAGTAAATAGTAATTGAGATATTGAACATTCTCTCTGTTTGTGGACTTAATGGTTACCAACTCCCATAATGCATAGATTCACAGCACCAGTGGTGAAGTTTAGGATTCAATTTATCTGTCTCACAAGTTCCTTTTTAGTCCAGTTTCAGTGAGACAAGCTAGAGAAGACTGATGCTTCAGGATAACACAGTGAAAATAACGATGGGGTTTGAATCCTATGGCCTGGCTTCAAATCCATGCCCTACCACTTATTACCTCTGTGACCTTGGTCAAGTAATTTAACCTTTTTGTCCCTCAGTTTCCTCATGGGGAAAAATGAAGCCATTGGAATAGATGTTCTCTAAGGCCATTTCAATTTATTTTTATGGTCCTATGGCTTTGTAACTCGGTAATGATCATACCATGGCTAGACCATGCTTCTTCTTCATTGTGTTCTGTGATCTTTGAAGTACCTTTCCTGACGTAGCTGATCTGCTTACATCTATGCCTTTCATGCATCTTCTAACAAAATATGGTTCGGGGAAAGAACACGAGCTTTGGCATTGCAGAATCTAGGTTCACACTCTAACTCTGCTACTCATGACCCGTGTGTCTTTAGGCAGATTATTTAACCTCTCTAGTCCTCAGTTTCCTCATCTGTAAAATGAGGGGATTGGGTTTAAATATCTATCCCACTCAGCTCTAAATCTACAAGCCTATGCTTCTTACAAATTTTCTAAGTCTATGCCCCCCATTCATTAATCATTGTATCACAAGATTACTGTATCCTTTCAAGTCTACACTGACTCCTCTTTCCTCATGTGTCTGCTGTTTCCTTCCTCTCCCTGCTCATGTCACATAATCTCACATCCACACACAATGCATCTCTGGGGTCTTATATCCCAAAACTTCCTCCAGTCAATAGCAACTCTGCCCATGTCAGAGCCATAACCGTGTACAGTACGTGGTTCAGTCATCCTTAGGAGAATTGCCACTGGAAACAGCAAAGTTGTGCTGAAAAGCATCCATTAAAGACAGAGGCACTCTCTGTCCCCCTATTATGTATATTTTGTGGCTCTGGAGCCTGGGAGGCCTGAATGTAATTCCCACATTATGGACTAAACTTCTCTCTTGATCTGTTTTACAAAATGTTTCTGAATGGGCAAAACCCCAAGAGCATTCAGCCTGAGTCTTTACTGCCATGATTGCTAAAGCCACAAACAGTTCCAGAGAAATGTTCCCTGAGTGGTTATGATTCATTTACTCTTAACTCATCACATTGTTGCTAGAGAGCTCTGGACTGGCTAAGCAATCCCTTAGGAAGAGTTTTTAATGAACCTTTGAAAGCCCTTGTTCCTACAACCAGGGCCTCTCATTTGCCTGAGGGTGAGCCTTTTATTGAGTTTGGTATGTCTAATTCTGGTTCCACCTTCAAACTAGAATTCCATATAACTGTGAGAATCAAAGAAAATAGTGCAGGCATCTAGGGTGAGCTTAGCAGACTTATTATTATTGAGGAAAGGACTTCATTAAACCACTTAATGATTTGCTGTTGTTTGAGTTTCTTGGCATAACGGAAAGAGGAGTTGGAATCCCAAAGACCAGATGATGACGATGACAATGATGATGGTGGTAGCGATGATGGTGGTGATGGTGATGATGATGGTGGTGGTGATGAAGGTGGTGGTGGCGATGACGGTGGTGGTGGCGATGATGGTGGTGGTGGCAATGATGGTGGTCATGGCGATGATGGTGGTGGTGGAGATGATGATGATGGTGGTGATGATGATGGTGGTGGTGATGACAGTGGTGGTGGCAATGATGATGATGGTGGTGATGATGATGGTGGTGGTGATGACGGTAGTGGTGGCAATGATGGTGGTGGTGGCAATGATGGTGGTCATGGCGATGATGGTGGTGGTGGAGATGATGATGATGGTGGTGATAATGATGGTGGTGGTGGTGATGATGATAACTAGCATTTGTTTTGTGATTTAAGGTGTGCCAAGTAGTTTACTTGTCTTATGTCATTTGATCCTCACATTAATATGAACAAAGTAGCTGCTGTTACTATTCTCAGTTTACAGATGAAGAAATTGAGGGTGAGGTTAAGTGGCCATCCCAGGGACACACAGCTATTAAGCACCTGTGAAGCTTTTGAGCTCGGGTGTCTTTGACCAAATCCTGTGCTCTATCCATTGTGCTACTTATCTTTCTCAGTTCTGAGTTTGAATCTACTTCAAGAATTATCACATGATCCTGGGCAAGTGACTCAGCAGCTCTAGATATCAGTTTCCTGATTTGGAAAATGGGATGAAAATACCAGGGTTTCTTTAATGATCAAATGAAATAATACCTGAAAACCATAGTACAAATATATAGTACAAATAATTATTTTAATTAATTCATTTCTTGTTGCTTTTTTCCTCTGATGGTTGTGTGGTTGTTCTATTCTGATGTCCAGTCACAGAATAGAGGTGACCATAGGTTTTCAAAGGCTATTTGGGTGCAGCACAAACTCTGACAGATCCTTCTAAGCTGGGAAAGCTCTGGGAACGGACTTTATGTAATAGACTTTATGTCAGTACTCTAAGAACCAGCCTCAATGTCAGCTTCACCTAACTAGAAACCATCTATTAAGCTGTCCAGCGTTCTGACCTGAATTAGGAGAGGAAGTACTTGCACAAATAAAATCACAAGTGTAGGAAACCAGGCAGTGCTATCTCCAATAACTCTTAAAATTCACTGCCAAGAGTTTGCTAAGGAGCTGCTATGACCTTGCTTTGTTCCTCTTTCTCAACATCCTCATCTGTAAAATGGAACAAATGTTATTCATTCTGTTTGGCCGTAAAGGATCATTTTGGGGATGAAAGAAGATACTGTGTGTGGAAATGTTTTGAAAACTAAGACACTCATTCATTCATCTTATAAATGTTTCTTATACACCAACTATATATGCCAGTCACTCAGCCCCTGACCTCAAAAATGTTGCTTCCTACTGGAGGATCTACAGTCTACTGAAATGTATGAAATTAAAAATATATATTATTAATATGATAAATATTAATATATGCTATACATACTTATATAAAACATACATTTAGGTATATACAGATGTATATAGAGTACACAGAGTATTGAAGTCAAGAAGTCATAAATTCAAATCAAGCTTCAGATACTTAGTGATTGTGTGACCCTAGGAAAGTTACTTCATCTCTGTATGCCTCAGTTTCCTCCACTGTAAAATGGGAATAATAAAAGCTCCTACCTCCTAGAGTTGTTGTGAGGATCAAATGAGATAATATTTGTAAAAACACTCAACCTAGTGCCTAGCACATTGCAGGTATTTAATAAATGTTGTTTCCTTCTTTCTATAAATTAGTATTTTACTAATACTTTGGTTTTGACTGTGTCTAGTGCTGACTATTTTTCAAATCTTCAGATAACCAAAGAGATAAGAAATCATCATAGAGAAGTAAGGGAAGGAGCTGACTCTCTGGCCTTCTACTCTAATTAGTCATTAGCTGCACCATGCCAGGAAACTGAATCGCTTCCATTTGAATTGTCTTAGGAAGATTCTGAAGATCACCTGGTAGGATAAGGGACCAGATACTGAGGTCCTTACTCAAACTAAACTGCCAAGCATTCAAACTCTGCTTTAGTGATCACAACTCCAATGGATTGGCCACATTGTTAGAATGTAAAATGTATGCTTGGTGAAAAGACTATTTTATGGAGAATTCACATGGGGCAAGAGATCACATGGTGCTCAGAAAAGGCAATACAAGAACATTCTCAAGGCCTCTCTTAAGAACTTTGGAATTGATTGTGTGACATGGGAGACACTGGCACAGTACTGCTAAACATGGCATGCCCGCATCAGAGAAGGTGCCGTGCTCTATGAGCAAAACAGAATTGAAACAACTCAAAGGAAATGCAGGATGCACAAATTTAGAGAATCAACCCAAATGTTCACATGGATTATTTGTGCCTGATCTGTGGTAGAGCATTCCAAGCTTGTATTGGTCTGATCAGTCACAGTTGGACACTCTGTAACTTGAGTCTAACATAGTGATGTCATTTTGGTCCTTTTTTGAGAATGAAGGGCAACAACCAACCAACCAGTCATTAACTACACCTGATATTGACTAAGATTTTGGCACTTAATCCTTCCAAAGGACCTTTTCCCTAGGAGAGGTATGTAGGTAAAGGTCTAAAGGGAGTTAGTTATGTTAGAATGTGGTGCAAAAGCCAAATTTTCGTGGTCAGTTCTGCCATAAATGTGATGAGGTATTTCAAAAAACCTAAAAATAAGAATTTCAAAGTTGATTTAGTTTGAGAACAGACAGAGCCTAGGGAATCTCCTTCACCCTGACTTTCATGCTCAATGACCAGCTCTCTGGCCCTACATTTTCAATAATATTCCTGGCAGTGAAAGTATTTTTCTGCCTTCTGTCTATATATATAGGCACATATATTTATATTTTTCCCTGTGGTTTGCATTAAATATTTGCTAAATATATTGCAAACTGTTATATGATCTGGTCAACAGCTTAAGACCTTTCTGAGGTTTTGCTCCCCCAACCACCTCTAGGAATTCCACAAATAAATCACCAACATAGTACAAACCTCCTAAGAAATGAAAGTCAGCTGTTTCTCATTCTAGCAGATGTGCAAAGGCGTTGTGGCTCTCAAGCATTTCCATCTCACTGTGCACTCAAATCACTTTGGTTTGGGGCTATACAAATGGCAGCAGGCTCTCCTTAACATTTGGTGGAGAGCCAAGGAAATGAAGGCACAGGGTACTAACACTCATGTCATTTTAGTAACATCTGTTAACCTTAATTGGAGTATTGATACTCTTACCATGCTACCTTCTGTTCCATGGCCAATGAGTTCATACATTACTGGAGGAATTGTATTATGAGAGATTGTGAACTGACAGCTCTAAAGTAGGAGGGGAGCTTATGTAGTTCACTCTCCTCATTGGAAAAACTGAGGCTCACAGAGACAAAACAACTTACCCAAGGTCATGCACTTTGTAAAAGATGGGCAAGACTTGAACCTAGTTCTTCTAACTCCAAAGTTCAAGTCATTCCATCGTATCATGCTGCCTCATTTAAAGTGTCATCATTTCTGAAGGTGACAGGCTAGCTTTCAGATAGCCTTCCATCTACTCTGTATATATCTTATAAATATCTAGGTATTTATATGTTTTCTCCCTACATGTACACTAAAATGCATGTGTATTAAGGGCAAAGACTTTTCTTTGGATTTTTTTTCACCATTCTTTATATCCTTGTACCTAGGTGAGTGGCATTTTTGAAAGATTTGTTATGTACTACAGTACATTAGAAAAAACATTTGACTTGAGGTCAGAATTCTACTAAACAGACATTTATTAAGCTCCTGGTATGTGCAAGGGAGTGTTTAGGGTATCCAGGTAGTGGAACTGAAGCTAAAATCCAAGTTGTCTAATTCTCAAGGGATGTTCAGAGAGGACCAGAACCTCTGGTATAAGGCCTTATCAAACCCTTTTCAATGCTGCTCATCCCCCTTAGGTGTCCACTTTTCACCCATCTCTTATCTGTGGCTCCAAGAAACTGTAGCATGCACAATGGCCACACACCATAAACCATCAGATTGGCTAAACCATGTTGAAGGTAATTGACAGACCTCAAACCCATTGAGGGGATGTCTACCCCAAGCATGTGGAGACTTCCCCCAGCAGAATGGCCAGATGGGAATAATTTGTTCCAATAGTCATGAAAGCAGCTGAAGCAGGCACTGTGAAGCATTTAGAGTTTAGTCAGGCATCAATGATGCCAAGTTTATCCGTTGCATTCTGAGTCATCACCAGTTGTCTTGACTTCCATCCTGCCGCTGGGCTTGATGACTCTGGAAGAGAGAGTGAGGCTGAGGACTTTGTGTAACTCTACCTGACTTAAATCTAATTCATGCTCAAATCAAGACATCACCCACCGTTTACTATTTTATCCCGACAGCATGATAGAATTGGTCCTCTTCGAAAATGAAGAATCAACAACTACATATGAAGCAAGAGGCAATATAGTAGAATGGGTGAAAGGGCTAGGTTTGATGTCAAGAAGGGTTGTGTTCCAATTCTGCCTCTGAAACATACTGGCTATGTGACCATTTAACCTCACCATGTCATAGGTAGCTCTCTAAGTAGCAGAACAGGGTGCTGATTTGCTTCTGTTGATGGAGTTTTCTCATCAGAAATCTCTACTCCATATAAATCCCAGGTCCAGTTGAAATCTAAATGGAAAATCTCGACCTGGATTCTTTTATCAGCTCTTCTGTTTACTGGCTGGCTGACCCTGGGGATGTCATCTACCCTCCCTGACCTTCAAGTTCCACAAATGTAAATGGCAAAAATAATCTCACACAAGAGGTGATAGTCAAGCTTGGCTTCAGAAAAGAGAAGACAAACACAATCTCTTTCTTTTCAGGAGAGTGATAGGGCACTATGAGTTCAGACTGTTGCATACATTGTTAGGCATGGTCACAAGTTTCCTGTTTTACTAAACTATTTGTTTTTAGTATGAAAGACAGTTCTATGAATTTCAGTATTATCAGGAAATGACAATTGTGTTAACAACAAAAACTGCCAGTATCAGTATACATGCACCAAGTGGACTGTAATCTTGAGAGCAGGACTTGCCTTCATCTTTTTTTTCCCTAATTCTCAGTGACTGAGACATAGCAAATGTTTAATGAACATTTGAGGGATTAAATTAAACTTATAAAAATAAATATAGAGGATTAAATTGAACTCTTAAAATATAAATACGTAGGCATTAATAAGCCAGTTCTGGCCTTATCTTGTTCTATTTGTGCCATTACCACTACTCCCTCCCCACTGGTAAATTGGGTTCCACCCCCTGGATACTTCCTGGCTTGTGATAGGACAACTTTAGCCTTTTGCTGGTTCCTGGTCTCTAAAGCACTCTAGCCATGGGACTACAACCATACCACACCTCCTTCAACTCTCTTATATGTAGCCTTCCTCCTTTAGATCTGAATGAGTTTCTCGTTGACTCCAGTACTCTTCACTTCACCATCCTTGCCCAGATTCCAATGATATACTAAGGGATGGGAGGGAATAAGTATTTATATAGCCCCTACTATGTGCCAGGCACTGTACTAAGCCCCTTACAAGTATTTTTTTTCATTTTATCACCGCAATGACTCTGCAGAATAGGTGCTATTATTATTCACATCTTCCAATTGAGGAAATTAAGGCAAACAGAAGTTAAGTGACTTGCCTGGGAACATACAGTTAGTGTCAAAGGATAGATCTGAAGTCAGGTCTTCCTAATTCTGGGCCCACTGCTGTATCTATTGAACCACCAACTGCCTCCAGGTACAATTCAGTTCCATTTCTGGAACCCTACTAATCTGTGCTTTTGTCTGTATTAGAGGAAAATGGCACATTTGACTAGTTCAAGAAAATATTTAATGTGTCAGATGAGTAATAAGTTGCACACACCACTATCCAAAGATATAATGTGGAGCAAGTAAACAAGGTATTCCAGTGGAACAAAATGAGTCTGTTTCACATGGTGGACATTTGCTCCCAGTCCCTACTAACTGTGCGCAGGGATGGATATATATTGAACAAAAACCAAGAGCTGTCTAACATGTGGTTTGGTTTTCTCCCCCACAACCCTGAGCCAAAATATTTAAAGCTGTCAAGTGTAAGCTGCCGTCTCTAAGAATTAAGACAAATAAGACAAAGGTTGATCATGACTCAATGATATCTACTTTCATGGTAACATTTCCCCTTCAAATCTGCCTGGTGGGGCTTTTCTCCAATATTCTATGCCTCCAGGCCCTCCCACCCACTGGTTCCTGTTTTTTAATTCCCATGTGGAATCCTGTGCATCTGGGGAGTACAGGATTTTATTGATGTAAAATAGGCACAGATTGGGGGGTGGAGGGGCAGTATTTTGAAATTGGCCAAAACCAGAGGAATTGGGGACAGAGTTTGACCTTATTTTGAAGTAAACTCACTGCCTTCCCAGAGCCCATTTCTTGTCACAGTTAGGTATCATCAACCCCAAATCCTCCAGATGGAAGAGTTTCAGTATGATATCAAAGACTTCAGTTGAATCAAAGAGGGAAGGAATTCCTGAGGTGAGGTGCATAGAAGCCTCAAAAGAAGTTTGATGTTGATACAGACACACGTGCAAATATGGTTATACTAATACAAACCAGAGGACCCAACAGTGGGGAGACCTAGTCCTTTATCAGTTTTTAAAAAGCTGGAAAGGGAGAAAGATCAATTCTGTTTGCAAATTTTGGCTGTCTTGTTAATCTGGAAAGACTTTGAGGAAGCAACATGGCAATGCGACTAAGGCATTCTTGGATTTGGATGAATTGGGTTCAAATTCCACTTCAGATTCACACCAGACATGTAATCCTGGGTAAGACAACTTTCCATCACTCTTGTCTGTTTCCTTATGGGTAAAACAAGGGATTTGGATTTGATGGTCTCCAAGGTACTGGCTACCTCTAAACCTTTGATTCCACTAATTCAATAAATACGTAATAAATGCTGGAATTGGGAAGAATTGAGTTCAAATTTTGACTCAAACTCTTACTAACTCTGTCCCTCCCTGAGCAAGACTCTCTCAGTCTCGGTTCCTCCATCTGTAAAATAACGGTAACAATAACACCTTCCTATCAGTTTTGTTGCAGGAATTAAATGAGATGACCTATGTAAAGTGCTCTGTAAACCTTAAAAGAGTATAGAAATACTATCTATTTTCTCTACTATTGCTACTCCCCTTGTGAGGCAGAAAATAAGTCTATAGCACAGGCCTTGCTCTCAAGATGCTATATTTTAGCTGAAGGCACATTCCTGAAAGTATGGAAAAGTCAGACTTTATTAAGAGTAATATAATTAAGTGCATAAAACTAGTGATTCAGAATAAGTTTAAAAGAAGTAGAGCCATGGTAAACTGGAATGTTTGAAAAAGGCTTTGTGAAACACATAGAATAGAAGCATGATTAAGCCCCTTATTTTAACTTTGTGTGTCTCTTTTTTGTGTGTTTCTTGTAAACAACATATTGATTGATTCTCTTTTCTAATCTATTTTTCTACCTGTTTCCATTTTATGAGTGAGTTCATCCCATTCATATTCACAGTTATGATTATTAGCAGTGTATTTCTCTCCATCCAATATTTTTTATTTTTCCTCCTCTCCCTTTTATACTGTTCCTCCTCAAAAGAAATTTTTGCTTCTCACCATTGTCTCCATTAATTCATCTTTTCTTTTATCCACTCCCCCATTCCCACTTCTCTTATCCTCTTCCCCTCATACTTCTCTCCTGGATAAGATATATTTCTGTACCCAAATGAGCGTTTGTGTGTGTGTGTGTGTGTGTGTGTGTGTTATGTGTTCTTCCATCTTTGAACCAATTCTGATGAGAGTGAGGTTCAAGTGTTGTCTACCTCCCCTTCTTTCTCTTTACTACAAAAGCTCAGGCACTTCTTTTATATAGGATAACTTGAGTCATTCCTTCTATCCTATCCTTCATGTCCCAGTGAATTTCTCTTTCTCATCCATCCATTTTTGAAGACAATTCCAATATAATTTACTCACCTCCATGCCCTCAGTATATATAGTCTCTTTCTAACTGCCCTTATAATGATAAAGTTCTTAGAAGCTACATGTATCATCTTCTCATGTAGGAATGTCAGCATTTTAACCTTAGTAAGCCCCATATGATTCTTTCATGTTCACCTTTTATGCTTATCTTGAATCTTCTGTTTGAATATCATTTTCTATTCAACTCTGGTCTTTTCATTAGGTATGCTTGAAAGTCCTCTATTTCTTTAAATATACACTCTCCCTAAAGGATTATACTCAGCTTTGATGAGTAGGTTATTCTTGGTTTTAATCCTACCTCCTTTGCCTTTCAGAATATCATACTCCACATCTTCTGCTCCTTTAACTTGGAAACTGCTAAATATTATGTAATCCTGACTATGAATCCATGGTAATTTGTTTATTGCTAACAGGTAGCAATATTCTTTTTTTGACCTATACCTGTGGAATTTGAATATAATATTCTTGGGAGTTTTAGCTTTTAGATCTCTTTTAGGAGATCTAAATTTTAGGAATAGTGGATTCTTTCCATTTCTATCTATTTCTCTGGTTCTAAAATATCAGGGCAGTTTTCCTTTGTAATTTATTGAAATATGATATCTAAGCTCCTTTTGTGGTCTTTCAAGTAGTTCAATAATTCTTAAATTGTCTCTCCTCAACCTGTTTTCCAGGTCAGTTGCTTTTTTGATGAAATATCTCACATTATCTTCTTTTTTATTATTTTGATTTTGTTTTATTATTTCTTGATATCCATGGAGTTACTAATTTCTACCTGCCAATTCTAATTTTTAAGAAGTTATTTTCTTCAGTGAATTTTTGTGCCCCTTTCACCACTTGATTAATTCTTTTTTAAATTGTTATTTTTTCAATATCTTTTATTTTACTAAGCTGTTAATTACCTTTTCATAAATGTCTTACATTATTCTCTTTTCCTAATTCTTCCTCTACCCCTTTCATCTTTTTCTTTAACTCTTCCCAGAATTCTTGTTGGGCTTGTCTCCAATTTGCATTTTTCTTCAAGGTTTTACTTGTAGTTGTGTTCATATTTTTGTCTTCTTCTAAGTCTGAGTCTTGATCTTCTCTGTCACTATATTTTCTTTTTACAGTGAAGACCCTTTTCATGGTTGTTTTTTGCTCATTTTCCCCATTCTTTATTGACTTTTAATTTTATGTTAATGTTGGGTTCTGTTCCTAGAGTGGGAGTGACAGAGACATTGTCTTAAATTTCAGGCTTTTTCATTTGTGTTTTCATAGCTAGTTCATAGCTAGTTCACTACTTTCATACTAGTTCATATACTCCAGTCTTTATCTAAGAAAGATTCCCTCCACCATTTGGCAGCATGCTGGCACTTCTCTTGGTCCTGGGACTGTCACCAGGTTCCTGCTTTCCTGTGGTCTCAGGGGATAGTTCCTGTCTCTGCTTTGAAAGTCCTGTGACAAGTCGTGCTTTCTTGTGATCAGCCATAATGACTCCTCTCTGCCCTGGAACTGCCACCCCGAACTGTGTATAGTCAACAGAGATACCAATCAGTGTCAGGCCCTGCCCTGAGTGCCAGCCAGCAAAGGGTCCCGCATAGTCTCCTTTTGACAAATTGTTCTACCACTTTACCATCTCGGGGCTAAGGGTTCCAAAAGCTGGTACTGCTGCTGTCGCAGCTACTTCAAAGGCCCACACTACCTATGCTGCCATGAGTGCTCTGGGTCAGCCCCAGTTTGAGCCTCACAGACCTTTCCTTCCGACCTCCTAAGTTGTCTTGGGTTGGAAAAATATCTTACCCTGACCTTTTGCTATCTCTGCCACTCAACAATTTGATGTAATGCATTATTTTAAAGTTGTTTGGAGGGGAATGTTCGGAGAGTTTAACTGAGTTGCTCCCTTTACTCTACCATCTTGACTCTGTCTCTCTCCATAACTCTTCCCCATGTCTGCAATGCAGTGGTGTGGGAGAGGCTAATAGGCTCCATGATTAAAACAATGTAAATGACAAGAACAACAATGAAATCTGAACAGTAATATTGACCCTGTGAGAAAGAAAAGAAATTGAGCCTCCCTCTTTTCTTTAATAGACATGGATACAAAACATTCTTTATAATGCAATCTTCCACTGACATGGTTATTTTTGCACGCTCTCTCTCTCTCTCTCTCTCTCTCTCTCTCTCTCTCTCTCTCTCTTTCTCATTTTTTGTCAAAAAATGTTACTCCCTAGGGAAGGGGGTAAGGGATATCCTTGAAAATAAGGGTGATACACAGACGTGCACGTATGTACATATGCTTATTTTCAGGGCCAGGCACTTAAGGGGAATTGGAATTGACTTCCTGTAGGATAGAGGTTTTTAAACTTTTTTGTGTTGTGGACTCTGCTAACAGTGTTGGTAAAAACCTATGAACCCCTTCTCAGAGTAATATTTTTAAATTCATAAAATTTTGTAGATTTACAAAGGAAACCAATTGTACTAAAATATAATCAATAAATTCAAAAAATAAAATAAAGGTGATGTGGAACACAAAAAGATTGAGATATTTTTAGAGGACAACTTTCAAATCATCCTTCTGGAACAAACCAGCTGTGTGTCAGAGCAAAGTCACCTGGAACATCTCTGAGCTTGTTTCCTCACCTATATATTGAAAACTCTCCTATCAGAATAGAATCAGAATAGAGAATCAGAATCAGAACACAGTTTAGTGGTTAGAAGGTCTCCCTTAGAGCCAAAGAATACAGGTTCAAGTCTCACTTTTGACAGACACTCACTCTCTCAGTGTCCCCCAAGCATCTCTCTAAGACTCTAAAGAAGTCGATTGTTTAAATTGGCAGAGAAAATTACATCATCTAGAATTTTCTCTACCAATAAAATTGCAGGTCCAATTAAAACCAAATCTGTAGGGTTTATTTCACCAAGTGTTATGAGGCACCAGTGAGACAATGCATATCAAGTACTTTGTGAAATTTTAAGTATCATATAAAGGTTCGCAAATATTATTTTACAGAGGAAGTCAAGTCAAGGGAGGACGCCATGTGGACTGGAAAGAGGTGGTTGAAGTCGTGAGTACACTGGGTACAATAAGGAGGTGACAGAGGATGAGACAAGCCCAAAACCAAGTGAGACAGGTCAGAAGGCAGATAGAAGTTGAGAGAGCTGGAAAGTCAGTTAAGGCATTATTAAGCACTGCAATACAAAACAGGAAAAGCAATCTCTTTTCCTAAGGAATTGACAGTCTAATGGGGGAAAATATACAAATATACAAAGAACTGCATACCCCCTCCCCAAAAATTCTATGTGCAGAATAATAGAAAATATCAAACAGAGGGAATTAAGAGGACTGAGAAAGTCTTCCTGTAGAAAAAGGGATTTTAGCGGAGACTTCAAGGAAGTCAAAAGACAGAGATAAGGAGGGACAGCCAGGGAGCTGTGAGCTGGAAGGATTTGTTTAAGGAATAGCAAGGAGACCAGTGTCACTGACTTGAAGAGTATATGGAGGCAGGCATTAGAGGGAGAGGGATGTAAAGTATACATCAGGGATCTGTACCAGGAATTCAGGACAAGGGGTAGTGGAGTAGAAGCTGTCTAGGCTTTGACAACATGTGATTTGTGGATGACAAAAGCTGAAAGCACAAGCATGTCAAACTCAGAACTGAGAGCCAAAAACATATCAACAGGCTATGATGATGGGCAGAGATTAATAAGATGAAATTTAATGAGGATAAAGGCAGAGTGCTAGGTTGGAGATTTAAAAAAAAAATAAAATCAGTGGTGGAAGGAAAAAATTGTGGGGTGGGAGTGTGAGGGAATAGAAAGGATGGGGGCACTAGGGATCTGAAATATTCATATGAATTAATAGTGCAACATGAAGACCAAAAAAGCTAATGCAATCTTAGGCTGCCTTAAGAGAGGCATAATCAGGGTCCAGGTTGCAGAGATCCTGCCAGACTCTGCCCTGGTCACATATGGAGTGTGGTGCTCGCTTTGGGGCATTATGTTTTAGGAAAAATATTGACAAACTGGAATACATTCCAAAAAGGGCACCCAGATCAGCAAGGGGGATTTGAAACTATGCCATAGGAAGATAACTATAAGGAAACAGAGATGTTGACCCTGGAAGAGAGAAAACTTTGGGGAAACATGATAACCCTTCAAGTATTTGAAAGACTTTTATATAGGGGAATTGTTTGCCCTGCTTGGTTCCAAAGGACCCAAACTAGGATAAATGGGTGGAGGTTGCCAAGAAGTGGATTTAGGAGTAAGATTAGGAAAAAAACCATCCAACAATCAGAGATATTGAAATACATCATAGGAGGCTGACTCAAAAAGTGTGATTGGGGAGGTCTAACCTGATCTAAGTACCACAGCAGAGGATCAGAAGCATCCAGGATATAAAATGAGGATCCCAGGTATCCGGGAACAGGATGAATATGCCACCGTAGTGCCCCAGGTCAGCTGTATATAGGGCAATTTGGACCTGGGCTTTTAATTGTGTTTTCCTGTAGACCTTCCAATCAGTAGAAAGCAGCCTTAGCATATAAATCCCTTTCACTCTTGGCAAATCAGATCATATGCATGTGTGCCGGGGATAGAATTGTAAAGTGAGGAAAATTGTCTACCTGGCAAACCCATAACTAAAATAAACTATCTGAGGAATCAAAGGCCTAAATCACACACACACACACACACACACACACACACACACACACACACACATCTTGCCACTTAATCTGCTTAAAATAAGTTTCAGGTTTTAATATTGACTCTTCATAACTGTACCAGGTCCACAGCATGGGGGCTGCTATTTCAATGGTGCCATTTCTTTAATTAATCTTGGGGGTCTTTGTAGTCTAGTTCCCTAGTGATCCTTTCCAAGGGACTGAGGAAAGGCTGTTCTGAGCTTGGCACAGACTGTATAGTGGGAAAAATCATGTAAAATGAGCCATCAAACATGGGTTTTTCACAAAGGGGACTGTTTCTCTATAATACCCACAAATGCTGAGCTCTTTCCAAAATGGAATTGATGAGAAACACTCAGGGTTGTCCACCTCCTGTTGATTGAAGAAAGTGCAAACTGTCTGGGAAATCTATAAAAACCACTGTCTTTTCTCAAATATCCATAGCAGTAGTTCTTCAAGTCCCATTGACACTATGTTTCCAACCTCCCTATATTTTAGTGACCTTTCAGGCTATTCTCATTTAGTTATTTATATGTTAGTAAATGATGGAAAGGAGCCACAATTCAACACAACTCTTTTAATCCAGAAACCCTGTTATATAGGCATTAATGGAGAGAAATGGGGATGTTAGCTTTGAAAAAAGAAACCAAAATGGAACAGAGAGAGGGCAGGATGAGAGTCTGATGCAAATATAGGAAAGGTTGTCACATGGGAAGGGAGACTAAACATGTTCTGTTCAACCTCAAGCAGAACGAGAAGCAGTGGGTGATGTTTGAAAAGAGGAAAATTGAAATTTGATTTAATTGAGTTTCCTAATAATTACAGCTGTCCAAAATGAATGGCTTGACACTGGCTTTCTTTCATGCCTGAAATACACTCCCCACTTCCCTCTGCCTCCTAGAGTTCCTACTACTTTCAAAATGGCAGCTCAGACGCTATATTCTGCATGAAACTGATGCCCACAAGTATAAGGGTCCTCCCTCCCAAACCACCTTGTAGTATCTTGTATAAATATTTGCATTTATTCTTTTTGTATTTTTCTGTACATTTGCATATGGATATACATATAATTATATACACACTTGTATCCCCCATTAGAATGTAAGATCCATGAAAGTAAGGTTTGTTTGATTTTTTTGGATATGTATTCCAAGTCTGCAGGTCCTTCAGACCTTCCCACTCAGTCACCTGTGCCTTGTTGTGGGGGCTGCTCTCTATTTCCAATCCCATACTGCCAGAATCTCTCTCACACAAAGCTGATGACCACCTCTCCCCAAAATATATTTATTTAATCACCTAATTACATGATTGTCTGCCTTTAAAAAGAATTTTAAAATTAAATAAAAATCAGTATTTTTTTAAATTGTCATATTCAACAATAATTATTTTCAAAACTTCATTGTTGGAAACTTTTTAAAAGCAGATATCAAAAATAGCAAAGTGCTTTCTGAAATTCTACACCAGTTTTCATAGAAGTGACTAGTATGCCAACTTTTGTCAGATGCAAAGATTACACACAAGATGGTTTCCCTCCTGGTCATATGAGTTCAGGGGGTCTCAAGTGGTTTTCTGTAGTATTTCTGAAGAACATTTTATTTGGTTTTTTTTTAAAGCACTTGTCATTTTTGAGAGTATTGATTTGGTTTATTCAACATAATAGATACATGATAAATGCTCCTTGATTTAATGACTAATTGTTTGATTGGCTTACCTCAGAAGTAACGGGTGGATTTCCCTTCATTGAAGATCTCCAACCAAGAAGCTAGACTACAATTTGTAGGGCATAGTGTAGTAGAGATTCCTTTCAAATATAAATTGGACAAGCTACTTGCTAAAGTCCCTTTCAATTCTCAGATTCTGTAATTCTATGATCCTTTCTTCCTTAGACACATGCCTCCTCTTAGTGACTGACGAACTTTCTCTGTCTAAAAATCTTCCAGTTCATTCATTCTAGAAGTTTCTAATTCTCATGCAAATTGATGACTTCAGAGATGAGAAACCAAGTAAATATAACTGAAAGACTCCCTGCCCCTCCCTCTACAACACCTGACCTTTTTCTTAGCATCATTGAACTTCCTTGATTCATAGATTATAAAGAAATGAAATAGGATATTTTTTCACTTATAAGGATTCAGTGTTTACTATGTGCCAGCCACTGTGCTGAGCACTGAAGAATGTAAGCAAGCAAGACAGTCTCTGTCTTCATAAAGCTTACTTCTATGCCTGTCGATTGAGAAATGGATGAACATGCAATGGTACTTGAATGCAATATAATACTACCACACCATAAAAAACAATGAGGAATTCCAGTAATTATGGGAAGCCCTGTATGAATTGATGCAGAGCAAAGAAAGGAGGAAAAAAGAAGAAAAAAAGCATGTATTGAGTACTTATGTTCCAGGTACTATACTAAGCTCTTTACAATGATTTCATTTGATTCTCACAACAATTTTGCAGTGTAGGTGCTATTATTACCCATATTTTATAGCTGCAGAAACTGAGGCAGACAGAGTTAAGCTAAGTGACTTGACCAAGGTCATAGAGCTCATAAGTATCAGAATCTGGATTTGAACTCAAGTTCTCTTGACTCCAAACCCAGCACTCCATCTGCTGGCCATCTAGCTTCCTCTAGAACTTAGGATCTTAGAAAGTTGCCCATAACACTGAAAGTTAATGGACTTTACCCAGGATCATAGAGCCAGTATGAGACAGAGGCTTGGAGGTAAGCTCTCTAATCACTATGAAATAATCAAAAAACCAAAGACGTTAGTTAAACTTTAAAAAAAGTAAAATTCTCCACAATCTGGCACCCCCAACCCCAACCAAAAAAAAAGTTAACTACTATTTCTAAATCTAAATTCCTATAAGCATTAACTCATTCAATTGTGAAAGATACAACTTTTCCATAATCAGCTTTATTATACCTGAAAGCAAATTAGTGGCATACAGTAGATATGGTGGTAGAGATCTCAACAGCTTGGTGCCATGGGATAAAAATTGAAAAGGACACTTTGGCTCCTATGGTGACTTGGTCACTTTCTGGTTAGATAGACGAGCAAAGCAGGGGTGGACAAAGAACTTACTTATTTAATATTTCTTTCTTCATCTGTAAAATAGGGATCCTGGGTAGCCAGGAGGGAACCCACTGCATAAGAAATAATTAGGTCAACCATTTCTGAGTGATGCTATGAATATTCTTGTCAATAGGGAACTTTTCTCTTTAACTTTGATCTCTTTGGAAAATATGGCATGTCAAGGCATTTTCTCAGTCAAGTTGTATGTATAATTTAATTACACATCAATACAACTTCAAATTGTTCTCCAGAATAGTTAGCCCAATTCTCAAATCTAGCAACAATACATTAGTATACCTGTTTTCCTCCAGTCCCTCCAACAATTTAGCCATGGTCATGTCAGTGTACAGAGGACTGAATGTGTTCATTGTCACTTAGGACTAGGGAATCTGAAAATATTTTGGCAATGTTTACATTTGTAATCTATTTATTTTTATTTCACAACATATCTCTGACATTTGGCATTTGAGGTCATTTTCTAACCCAATGTAACTGGGATGAGGTTCCAGAATTACACACTGGCCCCTTAAGAACTGTTGTTTCAAGAATTTGCTATTTATCTTCACTCAGGCCATTGTGTTAGTTTTTCATTAAAATGTGAAAAAATAACAGAGAAAATGGCCCTTCACCCTGATCTGTTCCTTTGAGTCAGTCCAGCATCTCCTTGATGATAACCTTAACACCAGATCCAAGCTCAAGTAATTCTGGACTTACAGGGGTCTCAGTGGGGTTAATCTTGGATTAATATCTCTCTATTATTTATTGGCATGATTAATTCTTAGTCACCATTTTAGCTAATTACCAATTACTAATTTGGTGCAAATATATGCAGATGTTGGACCTGAGAGCAAAGCAGGGTTGGACAAAGAACAGAATTCGAGTCAGATACAATAGCCACAGGGGAAAAAGTAGCCACACAAAAACATGACATCATCGTTCTAAGGATGAGAAACAAATTGTTTCCCAGTGAAGAGTAGGAAAAACTCCAAGAAAGTAGGAAGTCTAACTCAGTGCTCTAGGAGTACCTGGAGATTATTACTCTGTCCTTTTGATGGGAAAAATATGAAATTACATACGGAGCAAAATTGTGCATATCTTTTAACTCAGAGGTCCCACAAACAAGTTTATATCCAAGAATCTTAGTAATAAGAATAAAAATCTGTCTGTACAAAAGTTTTCAAAGGAGTATGATTTATAGTAGCAAAAACTTGAACACAGGTCATGTACTAGTAATTAAGAAATTAGTAGAAAAACTGTGGTATATGAGTATAAAAACTAATATTGCTCTGTAAGAATAACTGTGAAGGTTAGAACGAAGGATGGGAAGAATTTTCTGAAATGATGCAGAGTGAGATAAATACATTCAGAAGAAGAGCACATCCATGTAAATAAGGACCAACAGTAAATAGGAGCAAACCTTGGATTCCATACACTGGACTATATTGAGACATACTCTGTTAAATTGTATAGATTTCCTGTTCTTTGCCAGATTCTATCTGGAGTCGATCAATTTGAGTTCCTAGGACCAGAAGCCTTTATTTAGGGCTATTGATTGTCTCCCTTTAGAGGGTGTGGGCATGCGGTTTGGCTCTTTCTACAGGATGTCAAAGTGATGGAGGCTACCACCAACATGAACTGGTTGGATTAGATTTTTAGAAGGATGGAAGTAGGGAACCACCCCTCTCATACGCTTGTCTACAAAAGGGAACCAGGGAAAGAGACTGAAATCTATTTGTCCACTTACACATAGATCACAAAAGTAGAGTAACACGAACTTTCAGTCATAGACTACTAGGGTTATGTATTAGAATTGGAAAGGGACCTTAGACAGGACGGACCCCAACTCCTTTATTTTACAGAGGGGGAAACTGAGCCTGAGAGAGATTAAGTGACTTGCCCCAGGTAACAGCTCATAACTGTCTGAGGCTGGATTTGATTTGGCTTTGGTTAGTTTGTGTGTTTGTTTGTTTGTTTTGTTAGGGTTTATCACTGGGGAAAAAATATCCCACCATTGGACTTTGTCTATTCTCCTGCTCCCCTCACATTCCTCATGCTTATTTGAAATTTGATAGTTTGTCATTCCCTACATTCACTCTGAATTTTCCTCTTTCTGAGATTTTCCTCATGTTAGCCTCCCCATTTGAAATACCTTCTCTCCAGTTGCCCATCAAAATGCCAGTCATTCATCAAGCTCTATCTCAAATTCATCTTCCTCCATAAAGTCTTTTCAGATTGATTCTAAATGGACATTCTCTTCACTCTCTCCAAACTGCTATAGTGCTCTATACTTTTCTAATGAAACTTATGGTACTTTTCCTGTATCATCAATGTTTTACTTATACTGTATGAACTTGTGTATATCTCTTATCTCAAAAAAATATAAGACCTTTGAAGGGGGTTTGTATATTATTCATTTATTTTTTTTGTCTCACTGGGTACCCAGAACCCAGCACAAGACCCAGAGCAGAGTAAATATTAATCAATGAATTGAATGGAATTGAAACTGAGTTCATTTTCAAGAGATCTGGAGTGGTAACAGCGTTTGTTATTGCCAAAAAGGGGAATGTTTTCATTTCCAATTTAAATAAAGCCACTTTGTTCTTTTAATTGCTCTTTGTGTAGAATTACTGACAAATGTAATAGAAAATTTGTAAGTTAAAACCAAAGTTTCCAGTTGCCTTAATTAGCCTGAATGACACTCATGCTTGAGTTAAATGTTTAACCCCCCATATTTGTTTTTGTTAAACTTTGGATTAGTTTCCTGGAACCGAGAAATCACAGATTGGTCTTTGCATGAAGTAAAATCTCATTATATTGAACTGTTTGGGGGGAGGATGGGAGACCAAACTCAATTAATGAATTGTCTACATCATAAAACAATTCAATAATTACATTTTTGTCAAGAACTTACACTTAGCTTCCTGCTCCAATATCTCATCATGGTGTGCTGGTGATCCAGATTTCTCAAAGATTTGGCTAGAGAAGAATAAGTTCTGATAGACTCATCAAGCCGCAATGGTTTTGAGTCAAAGCGCCCAATGGACTATGCCATCCCTTGAGCAAGGACCATTCTAGCTAAGCTAGAAGCTTGACTACGAAATGGTGACTGGTTTTGCTCATGAAAACCCATCTGATAAAGGGCAAACAGCTACAATCTATGCTAGGTGAATGGATACTTACACTACTGAAACTGTAGGTATTAAAAAGGATGAAAGTACAACTATGTTATTAATAAAATGTTGCCTCACAGCAATAGTTCAGAATGGTTTGTAATTAGCATATCAATTATTTTCATGCAAATGGAATTTTCGTGCAAATAATAATCTCTTCTTTGCAAGTATTTTAATTTTATGTCTCCCAAGATCTTGCCTCCATCCACTGTCCTGTTCACATTATGCATTTCCATTATGTATGGGAAAAGCCGTTCTCAAACAGAGGTAGATTTAGTTCAACTCACAACTGAAGGAACACAAATTCTGAACCAATGGAATTGGAAGTACTATTACTCAACTTCTAGGAAGGAATTGTAGATGGTGACCCTCTTTCTTCCCAGCCTTTAAGCAGGGAACCTTTAAGCAGGGAGCAGAGGACATTTGGCTGGCTAAACCCTACTGTGTTAGAGAGGAGAGGAATATTTAATAACCTACAAGCATAGGGGCTTTCAAGGACATTTCTAGCTTGGTAAAAATATAAACTCATAAAAAATGAGAATATAAGTCTACAGTTCTAGAGATACAAGATACACAGGCATTCCTTTAGAGAAGATAGGGCTAGACTGGTATTAGAGCCTTAGGCTCTACACAAACACCAGGAAACATCTGAAGGGGAGAGACGTAGAACTGGATATCATCAAATCTCTCCCCACTACTTCAGGTCTATTCAAGTAAGACATAATGACCTTGCCTGAGCAAATTACACTGTGAACACTTTTCTAAGAGAAATGCGTAAAATATTCTAGAGAACAATTTTTTATTCTAATCATTTTTCAGTTGTATCTGACTCTTCATGGCCTCATTTGGGTTTTCTTGGCAAAGACACCAGAGTACTTTGACATTTCCTTCTCCAGCTCATTTTACAGATGAGGAAACTGAGGCAAACAAGGTTAAGTTGACTTACCCACACAGCTAATAAGTGTTGGAGGCCAGGTGTGAACTTAGGAAAATTACTCCAATCACTGTGCCATGTACCTCCTCTTGAAACAAAATTCTTGTCTAAACTAAAAGACCTTATCTACTCAGCTTATATAATAATAGCTCTTGTTAGAGCCTCTTGCAAAGATTCGTAAGCTGGCATTTATAAACTTAGCTTTTTTTGTTTTAATTATGCTAATAACTATTTCAATCTAAGTGGTTTCCTAACAATTTACTTTATACATTTAAAAAAACTATTCTGAGAGGTGGTCCATAGGTTTAACCAGACTTCCAGAGAGGTCCATGGCAGAAAAGGTTAAGGAACCCTCACCAGCCTGTTTATTGGCTACTCGGAGCCCTAAGGCTCTGAGACAGTATCATCTCTTCTTCATTCTAAACCCTAAGCAAAATCTCAAGACCACTAGAGGGTGCTGTTCTTTTTCAAGGGCAGAATCTGATTGAAATCAACGAGATGCAATCCTATTAACAACAGAAAAATACTTCCTCAGTTCAATCCCCTGAATTATTTTTGCCCACCTTCTTCAAACCTATTGTTTTGTCTGAAACTCGATGGGAAAGGGAGGAATTATTATATTCACATTCCACCAAGCAAAATGCCAATGATAATTGATGCTTAATAATTAAGATATCACCCTAGATTACCGTAATGATATGTATTAAAGAGAATGTACTTTATCTTAAAAGATGCCTCAGTACAGCTGCATGGAAGTCAACTCATAAAAATTCCTGTTCTTGCTAACCACTCTTATATAATGTTGCTTCAGAATATGGCAGGGCACAAGGGATCTGACTTCATGGGTTCAGGATTCTGTTTTCCTAGGCGGTCAGCAGGATGTTTGAACCAGTTTGGCCAGGATTGTTTCTGAAGAAGGGGAGACTTATTATGAAGAGTCAAAAGCTTTAGGATTTCCAAGAAAGGAAGGTGTCTGGGAATATATCAACCTCAATATAGTCTGACTCAGTTATTTCTTATCAAATAATTAACATTGACAAAGCATTTTAAGATTTGCTGAGGACTTTATATCTATATCTTATTTCATCCTCACAACTACTCTGGGAGGTAGATGCTATTAATATACCATTTTACAGAGAAGGAAACTGAGGCAGACAGAGGTTAAGTGACTTGTCCAGTGTCACACAATGAGTAAGAGGTTGAGGCAGGATTCTAGTTTGGGTCTTCCTGACTTCAAATTTCTATCCACTAGATTCACCTTTATAACTGATTGTACCTTATAACTTACTGATTGAATGAATGCACATGTTAACTTCCTAGGAAGCTAAGAGTGGCTGCTTCATATATAGTGTTCAGTCGGTATCTAACCATGCTCTGTCCTTTGTTTATACCCTTTGTTTAGTTTGTCCTGCCTTCCTTGTTCCACCTGATGAAATCCTACTGGGTCTTTCAAACCCCAGTTCAAAAAGGCTTTAAAAGAATCTGACCTTCTTATTCCAAAATATTAAAAGATCATAGATCTATACCTGGGGAGGGGATCTCAGAAATCATCTAGTCCAAAGTCTTCATTATACAAATAAGGAAAGGAGGTCCAAAGAAAAGAAACAACTTTCCACACATAACATAGCCAATGAATGGCAAGAGAATGTGTTTAAGCAAACTTATCCTGAAGAAATAGGGACTCAGGAAGTATTTGCATTGCACAAAATCACACTGAGAGTGGGTTTCCTTTAGACAGTAATGAATGAGTAATGATGGGATTTCAAGTATCAGTTGGAAAGAAATTTTGGTTTTAGGAGGAGTCTTTCCAGTATTTTTCAAAGCTATCTTCTCTGCTTATGTATAAAAGATATTTTGTTTCTACTTCTTCCTTACTTAGGAAAGTCAATCAAAATATTGAGTGAAATTTATGTGCTAATTTATTGTAGCACATAGAATTTGACTCAATGGGTTTTCCTTATATTCATTTATTCATTGATGTATGCATCCATTCATTTATTCAATGATCATATTCTTCTGTATCAACTATGTGTAGCAAACTGTGTTCAGTCCTGTGGAAGAAACAAAAATGACCAATCTCTTTCCTCCAGGAATGTATCTATTTTCCAAATAAATCAAAAAAATCAGTGAATATGGGAAAAACCTACTGAGGCAGATCTACACCATGTCCTGATCAGAAGTTTATGATGGAAAGAGCCTTGACTAGGGAGTCAGATAACATCATTTCAAATCCCAGCTCCATTTCCTACACTCTGTATAACTCTGGGCAAGTCATTTACCATCTGGGACACCTTTCCCTCTTCTGAAAAATGGAGTTGAATGAGATGATCACTGCAACTTCTTCTAGCACTAGACCAATGAAGAAGAATTCCATAGGTGATGCTGAATAGTGGTCAGTGAGTTTTCCTTGGACCCACAAATTACATGAATAAATTTGCAAATTTTATGCACTGTCTTTATGTGGTGGTGGTGCCTGCTTGTTTTTCCCTAAACCTCTCATCTCGTCTTTCTCTTAGAGTGAAAAGGCTATTAAGCTTGACGTGTAGGCCAAGCTGTGGAGATTTGTTACCAGTGTTGACATTCTAGACCTATATGTTTTGATGAATATCAAGATATGTTTTTTCTTAAAGTAAACACTGGTTGTACCCCTTCTCCCATCAGCATTGAATTTATATAACTAAGTCACGTCCACCAAAGTCAACATATCAATATATTCACAACTCTGTATATGGCTCTCATAAAGCAAAAGCAGGCCTTTTGCATTAGCTAAGATTGTAAACAACTGATCTTTTTTAAGGCACCAGAAATTTGGGAACCTATAGAATTATTCAGCAAGAAGGACTCCTCCATGATCAATTATGAGTTACTGTTTGTATGTTATTTTTCAATACAGGGGTTTCACTCCATAAGTTGCACAGCACCCAGTTATTCAAGACATGGTCAATGAATTTCTCCTAGCCTAGCAATTGAACCCTCTGGTTGTCATTCAGCTGTTTTTTGTCAATGGCCTTGAAATGTGTCACTTATTATAAACACACATGATGAATGAATGTTATGGTTAGGCAAGGAATTTAGTCATCATAGCTCTTGCAAGAAAAATAGCAACTCTATGATTTTAAAAAAACCAAATGCACAGCCAGTTGCTATCTAGGCTGCTGATGTCATTATGTGTTTGGATCATCATTTAAAAATGAGACTTTATTTTGGGTCAAAAGTAATGAATCTGTACATCTTATACTTAGGTCAACATGATGGCTCAATGGGGAAAGAATCACCAAATACCTTTTGTTAAAGGAAAACATCCTTCTGCTACCAGTAGGAAGAAATCCCATTCTCTTGTTCTCTTGTGAAGCAGAGGTAGAATTCACCTGAAATCCCTTGGCCTCCTTCTTTTCTTGCAATACAGTCTATGACCAAAACATGTGAACAAAAAAGATGAGCTCCGAGCACTAAAAAGCCTTCTATAGTGCCTGTCAAGCCACCATTTTCTAGATCACCTTTGCCATTATCAAATTCTAATCCCTAAAATATCCCTAAGATAAAAATAGGAAAGGCAAGATAGTCCTGTCTCTTAAGAAATTCACAGCGTAATTAGGAAAGACAATACATAAGTGAAAAATTGGCTTTAGAGCTGGATGGGAAGGCCCAGAAGTCCCAAGGATGCACCAATATGAGAAGTCTTGGGAGTCCTGAGATTGCACTCAGTAGGTCAGATGAAAGCATCAAGTTGTCCAGTGGGCACAGAGACCTGCAATGAAAGGGCAGATGCTAAGACCAGATGGTTTTCTTGTCTTACCAGTGAATAAAGAGAGAATATTGCCTGTGGCAATAGGTCTTTCCACCACGTTGATTGATTGATCAGCAGAGTCATTATTCACTCTCACATCTCTCTAAACTACAATCCTCTTCCTTTTCCTACTCATCCATGGTACTCCTTACCATGTGAGAATGCACTTGCCCAATCCCTGGACCTCCCAACAACCCCAAAACCATGGAAGCTAAGAGACTTTAGAAGGGACTCAATACTATTGTTTTTCTTATTTAGGCCTTTTCCCCTAAAACTGGAGTGAGATGCTGTTCCAAGAAGAGGAAAGCTCAGCGAGACTTTTTTCTCCAGTTCATCTCATTTTTCTGATGGAGAGTATTAGTATTAACACTCAAGCTAACAGGGACGAGATGAAGCCAAGAAGTTTTTTTAAAAGTACACAATGCTGAGGCATTTTTAATATGCTTAAAAAACAAAGGACTATTTTCATATTTGAGAAGGAATTTGGAAACCCAAGGGCCCTGTCCATTGAAATGACCCCTGGCCTGCGGGAAGTTCAGGGAGGATCCTGCTCAGCACAGTCATTCAGGAAACAGTCAGCCAAGAAGTTCGGAGACTTGACAGAACTTTTCATTGTTGTACTGCTGGCTGCTTGCACCAGGCCAGGTGGGGAGAAAGAAATACTTTATGTACTCCACCCCTATGGCTCTGATCCCTAGCTGGCAGCCTGCCTAATTGGTTGGGGATGGGCGAGTAGGTGGCACTGGTCTAAAATGGCCATCATCTATAGGCAATTTGCAATGATTCCAGGTCTGCCTGGGTACTGACTTCTCCAACTAATTAGACAAACAGTGATGAGAGAAAAAGAGAAATTAGATTCGCTTGTTTAAACTCAGAGACATGATGACCATTTGCTGAGAATGCAATATAGGGAATTCACATTAGATAAGGAGAAGACTAGATCAGGTGTCCTTAACCTTCTTTGTATGATGGGTTCCTGTAACCATCTGGTAAAGTGTATAGGCCACTTCTCAGAATCATGCTCTTAAATGCATAATGCAGAGAATTCCAAAGAAGCCAATTCCACAAAAATGAAGATGTCATTTTCTTTTCCCATCCAAATTTACAAGTTCCTTAAAATCAATCCCCAGAACCTTCTGTGGACTCTGGGTTAAGAGCCTTGGCACTCAATAAGCTCTAAGGTCTCTTCCAACACTAAGATACTATGAAACTGCTTCAATGGCTTAATCAAATCAAAGCTTTACTGGGGCTCACTTTTTCTTCCTCTGGTATGAGGCTAACAACCATTCATTGACCTCCTAAGCTATATAAGAGAAAAGACAGGAATAGCTAACTTTAGGCAGTTGATGTTCCATGAACAGATTTGACATTCAAAAGCATTTTATCCTCATTGAATCTACATTTCTTCCCAGGAACTAAGGAAATCATCATCGTAGGACTAGGTAAACTTAAGAAAAAGTAACAACTCACCCTTAAAAAGACAAAGCTCTGGGAGGTAGATAAGTAGAGGGTACTCTTGTTCTCTCTCTTTGGATAAGGAAACTACACAGTGCTAAAGGAACCCTATATATGACCTAGGTCACCAAGCTAGTAAGTGTGAGAAACAAGTTTAAAACCAGCATAATGGTACAATGGGAAAAGCAGACTTTAGAATTAGGATCAAGGTTCAAACCTATCTCTGATGCTCACTGTCAAGGTGACCCTGTGTCAGTCACTTAACTTCCAGTGGCCTCAGCAGGCTAGATGGTCTCTGAGGTTCCTTATAGCTTTAACATCTATGCCCTAGGATTCTATGAATTGAGGTCAGGACAGAAGAATCACTTCTCAGATGAAGAGAATAAGGTGCTTTTCATGGCAATCAGCAAGAGTATTTACTCATGGTAGTTGTGGGAAGACCATAGTTCCAAACGAATAATTAATCCTAGCAGTATCTTGGTCCATTAAGTGACTACTTACTTCAGAGACACAGTGTTCTTTCTTCTATCCCATGCTGCTTTCTCTAATTTGTCAGACCTGCTTTCAGTGGCATTGTTTTTGCTTTATATCTGAAGCAACAAATATACCTGAGCCTCTTCTACTTGGTACCTATGTGACATGTGTGCATTGGATAAGTCAGTTAACATCCCTGGGCCTCAGTATCCTCATCTGTAAACTGGGGGAGTTAAAGCAGATGGCCTCTGAGGTTTCTTCCAGCTCTAGTATGATAGAGGGTTGTTGTTAAAGGGTTATGTCAGCATCCCTAATGCATGTTGATGCTCAGATAACTAGGCATCTCTACAGATAACAGCTTCCAAAATAGCCCAAAACTCTCTAGAGATCATGGCCCCAATGACAGCTGACTCCAGCAGTGAAGTGGACCAGCCTCTATCTCTTGTCTCATATTGAATCAGGGCGAACCAGGCAAATTGAAGTTGGATGATGCCAGAGCCTGCTAACTTAGGGCAAGGAAATAGCCAAGGGAAACTATGACAAATTATAGCATGTTGCATAGCCCATTAGTCATGGCCAAGTCAGATTGACTTAAAGTTGGCCTTGTTAGGTTTTAGGATCTTTAATAGACAGTCATTGATGATGTGTGATGGATTCTCCTTGAACCATATCAGTGTTCCCATAGAGTCATTCAGATATGAGGATAAATCTGATTCAGACTCATTAGTTGGCCCAGAGAAGGGGAATATGTGATCCAAGAATAAACTAGGGAAGAATGATCTAGGGGAAATGATCCAGTAAAAGTTGCCTCACCTTCATCGAAGCACCCTGCTCTGAAGTCATCCAATGTCAACACTGTCTCTCTACGGACAAACAGAAACTTCAAACCAGCCACTCCTATGGTATGACTCCAGAATGTACATCATTCCCTACCAGATAAATACGTGGTGCCTTTCATTTGGATATATGTCTCATTGTTACACAACCTATGGAATCCCTCTATCCTCTTCTCTGTGTTGACATGGTGATGCAATGGTATGATATACTAGCCAAAATAGTTCATGTATTTGGAGGGTCCATTAACAGAGGGGCTGATAGAGGACTAGGAGGTTGTGAGTCCCGTAGTACTCTGCCTTGGAAAGACCCTATCTGGATATTTGTGCTCAGTTCTGGATACCATACTATATGAAGGACATTGCTAAGTCAAGGAGTGTCCATAGGTAGGCATAAGGATGGTGAAGATCATGTCCTTTGATAACTGACTGAACTGCCTAATGATGTTTGGCCTAAAGAAGGAGAAAGAGTGAGGGAAAGGGTATCTTTTTTCAAGTATTTGAATGGATGCCATGTAGAAGTAGCATTAGATTTGTTCTCATTGGCCCACTGGGTGGAAGGGGCAAGAGGGCACAAGTAGGCTCAATGCCAGGAAAATCTGCCTGACATTCATAGGTATGCAAAAGTGGAATGGGCCAACCCAGAAGGTAGTGGGTTCCCCCTCAAAGGGAGTCTTCAAACTGAATGACAACCTGTATGGGTATGAACCTAATACTTTTCTATTCATCTCTATCTTTGAAATTCTTTAATTCCTTTCTCTTCTTTTCCTCCTAGTTTTTCCCTTTTGTTTTGATTCTTCTTTCACAGCATGGCTAATGTGGAAATATGTTTATTATGATTGTACAAGTATAGTCTATTTTCAGATTGCTTGCCCATCTTGGGAAAGGAGGAGGGAAAGAGAAAAAACTTGGAACTAAAAATCTCATAAAACTGAATGCTGAAAACTATCTGTACATGTAATTAGAAAAAATAAAATACTATTAAGTGGTGGGGGGAGGAGACAAAAGACTGTTTGCTACACTATGCTGCTTTCTGCTATAACCTTTGCTATGTAGGCACTGAATGCTTGTAGATTAACTCTGACATTCCATATTCCTGAACACCAACTAAGTCCCTTCTTACTCAACACTGATAGCATCTTTTCTGTGACTTTATGAATTGAAGTTGGCATCCTTTATTAGCTGCCAGGAGAAATGCGGATGCCTTTGAAAACCCATGCCTTAACAGCTTGTAGTCTAGATTAGAAGCAAGAGAGAAAACACATTTGGCCTTTGCCTCTGGTCTCTGTCACACACACACACACACCTGTCTGTCTCTGGAAGCAGAGGGAACCCTAGGACAAAAGGGCTCTTGTGACAGTCAACAGGGACTTTTCCTGCCAATGATGAAAGAGTAGAGATGTCCTAAACTCACTTTTCTTAACTAATCCTCCAAGCACCTTGGTGAGGTAAGTGACCCTTTACTCCAGAGGAAATAGAAGACAGGTTAAATGACTTAACAATACCCCAGTCAGACCAAAGTTACATAGGATCCAAAATTCCCAATTCCCCTTTCACAACCCCAGCTACTCTGAGTCACACACAGAATGGCTCGTCACTTGGCCCATGGCTGTATCACTTAACCCATTCCACTGTCAAATGCCCCATCTTTGTCCAGTGAATTAGAAACAGATCCTCCATTAGGTGACTATCCAATGGGACCTCCAATGTATTGGAGATGGGGCCAACTCGCTAAAATGAGACTTTCATTGTCTTACATTTTGGTTCGGGTTTATTTGAGTTGGCTGCGTATCTTTAAATCATATCTGTTGCAGAATTGTGATAGGAAGGAATGTGACTCTGGGGGTTTGAGGGAAGAGGGCCTGGCCATGACCCAGAGATGACATTGGAGAGTTACTAAGGAAAAGAGAGATATGGTTCCAGTTTTCTCAGTAAATCCTTAAAGAGGTGGGTAAATAGGTCAGCTGGGAGTAAGATATGCCTGAGGCTCTGAATCATATACCATCTCTGATTAGGGTGAAGGTAAAAAGGAGAGGGCAGACTTTCAGGAAGGAGAAGTGTCATTCTTGGCTGTAAAAAGCACCTAGTCTCAACAACATTTGCCTGGGGATGAAGAGGGTGATAGAAGGGTGAAGTGGGTGGGCTTTCAGAGAGAAGCTGGTCTGCACAGAAATGCAGCCTTTTTTTCCAGAAAATATTTTGAGGAAGGTGAGTGGGATGACTATTTTCTGGCTAACAGATGGCTTTGAGTTAAATGCCTTTTTAGGATTTTATGTGTGTATGTGCGTAAATGACATCCTTTGTAAACATGTCTGCACATGTATATAAACATTCAGGGGTCTGAATTCTCTGCTCAGCCTTTAATGACAGCCAAGCCTTTGTTGAGGAGGTTGCATCTTCCTACAAAGGATAAGGACAGGCCTTTTATTGATGACCACAAAGCAAGTTTAGCTGGTGGAGGCTTGCCTGTTCCTTGGTTTAATTGCTTGGTTGGGACTTCTGGGGTTCCTATGAGACTGTGACTGTAGAAGGAACCAATCACTTTCTGTGGACATCCATGGAAACCTATCAAATACCCCTGGCTTTTCTTTCTTCCTTTTGCCTTTCTTCTGAAGAGATTCTAAGTATAACAGAACTATGAACATGGGGACAAGAGAGAATTTGGTCAGCAAAGAGATCCACCCCCTTCTCTCTCCTAAGGGTTATCAGTGACTACTTTGGATGAGAGACACATGGCAACATGGTATAGGAAAGTGCACTGACTGAATGGTTCTGGGTTCAAATTCTCTCTAGGATACTGTTTGTATGACCTCAGGCAAGTCACTTAGTATCCAGATATCTCAGTTTATTCTTCTGTAAAAAAGGGGTTTTGGATCAGATGGTCTCTGAGCTCCTTTCCCATTCTAGATCTGTGATGCTCTGATCTATGACCCTATGTAGTGCTTAATCCTATGTCCTGAGAATCTTTGCAAGACAATGTTGAGCTCCTGCTCTCTGACTTGGAAAGGCAACGCCATACCTTTTCAACCACTTAGAAGCCATGGAAAAGGGAACCATGTGATCAAGTGGAGCGTTTCTAATGGTGGCCTCTCTAGCAACCCCAAGTTCCCCAATTAATACAATATTTTTATTGGTCCAAACATATGAGTTCCTTCAGTTAAGGAATTCCTGGTGTGGAAACTCCCTCTTCCAATACAAAGCTGCTACTCTTGGCTAAAATTTAGTCTACTAATGATTATCTGGTGGCACTGAAAAGTTAAATGATTTGTTCATGGTTACTCCAATAACTTGTTACAGATGGAAGACTTGAATCCGGTTCCTCCTGGCGATGGCCCAGCCTCTTCTCCACTTAGCCATATTTCTTCTTTTATCTATAAGTATCAATGCACATACAACATGATTCTTTGCTTTATATCATCATTCTTTTGGAGAGGGGAGTTAATAAACAACTCATCTCAGTTTTCTTTATGATTGTATATATTCATTGAATGAAACAGATGAATGAGTAAATTGTGGTTAGTTACAATGGGAAAATAACCTCAATTATCATCACCTATTGGTAAAATGTCCTCATATACCCATGGAAGTTCTCATCTTCCTTGGATATCATAAAAATAGTAACAACCACAAGAGTAGTACAGTCAAAATGCTTTCACATTCATTTCTTCATTTGAGTCTCCAAACAAAGATAGTGAAGGTAAGGAAAATAAGCAGGAAGAGCATTGACTCTGAAGTCAAACTTGAGTTCAAATCTGGGTTCTGATGCTTACTGCCTGTGCCACTTCAGGCAAGTCACTTAATTTCTGTGGATTTCTGTTTCCCCATCCATATAATAAGGGGTGAAGACCAGAAAGCCTCAAAGTTCCCTTATAGCACCAAGTCAAGTGAACAGTATTCATTAAGCACCTAGTATGTGTCAAATATTTTCTATCCCTGGGAATATAAAGAAAGGGGAATAAAAGGTCTCTGCTCTGGAGGAGCTAACAGCCTTAAAGGGGAAGATCAAACACAAGCTCTGTACAAACAAAATGGAAATAGGACAGATTGGGATGATCCCAGAGAGAAAGAAGAGATTAAGGAACTGAGAAGCCTTCTTGTAAAGGGTGAGACTTTAGCTGAGACTTGAAGGAAGCCAAGGAAGACAGAAGACAGAGAAGAGGAGGGAGAGCATTCCAGGCATGGATGACAGCCAGGGAAAATGGTCCAAGTCAGGAGAGGAAGAGCGAGGAAATGTATGTCAGTAGATCAAAGAATAGGCTGTAAGAAAGACTAGGAAGTTGGGGGGGGGGGCCAGCCAAGGTTATGAAGAACGCTAAAGTCATATAACTGATCTATAATCCTTCATGTTGATTTCCTTTTTTTAACAAACAGAGAATCTGAGACTTAGAACAGTCAAAGCATTTGTGCAAGGATATACAGCAAGTAAAAAGCAAGGCAGCCCTCACATTGTGGTCTAAGATTTTCATCAATGTTCCTCCTATGATACCTTCATTAGGGACTCATACAATGGTGGAATCTCCTTGAGTCCCAATCCTCATCATGGGACAGATGAGGACATGGGCTCCAGGAGGTTAAATGACTTGCCTAAGATTAAACACTAATTAGCAACAGAACCAGGATTGGAATCCACACATCCCAACTCTGTGTCCAGTGGGCTTCCTGACACCTCCCTCTGCTCTCTCTGAAAGCCCATTTCTTGACCTCCCATGAGCACGAAGGGGTGTTGGGTGGCAGCACAATAAACTATAAATAACTGTAATAAACTTCTGCTATGAACTCTTTCTGGAGGAGTAGTTGTCTGTGACTACAACATAGCTTTGCTGAGAAAGTTATGGTCAGGTCACCCAGTAATAAAAGAACCTCATGATTTATAGATCTCACTAAATGTCCTCTGCTTATCTCTAAAGAAAGGGAGCAGAAACATTAAGAAAAATAACACGGTTCCTGTTGGTGACAAGGCAAGAGGTTGAAAATACTACTTGTTCTTTACCCAGCAGCCTCCTTCCAAGAGACCAGTTTTTAAGACTGAAGGGGAATCTACGAATGATTTTCATTAGTTGTAATTGAAAGGCTGCAATCCAGGAGCACAGTGACCAGATGTTCCCTATCTCCATTAGGTCAAGGAAAATAGCCTGAAATGGTTGTGGAAAGAATTTAAGCTTGCTCAGAGGAAGAACTAAGAGGCAGTGTGGTATATTGGATTGTAAGTTGTTCTTGGAGTTAAGAAGACACAGGTTCAAGTCTCCCCTCTGACACATACTGACTGTGTGACTCTGGGTAAGTCCTTGAATTTCCCAATGCCTACAGTCAACTCTAAAAATTAAAAAATGCAGAAAATATACTTTCCCCATACCTAATGGGGCCTACTTCCCCACCACTAAAAAATAATAGTAATAAACATTGAGGGTTATAGAAGCAGCATGATAATAGCACCTAGCTCTCGTTTGTTGCCGGAATCAAATGAGAAAATGTATATAAAGTGCTTTACAAACCTTAAAATGCCGTATAAATTCTAGTGATGATGATGATGAAGAGGAGGAGGAGGAGGAGAAAGAGTTTTAGATCAGGAGTCAAAAGGTCTGGATTCAAATTCTGACTTTAAGCAACTTTCTCATTTCATCTTTGTGGACCCCCATTTCCTTACCAATAAAATGAGCGGTTTGGATGACACAATGGCTATCGTCTTTTTCCAGTTCTCAATCCTATGTACTAAGAAGATTGCTAAGTTCAAAACACCAAGACAAGATAGGAAAGAGGGTTGTAAATATAATGAGAGGAATGCAGAATTTAGAATAAAAAAAATCTTGAATTTCAAATCTTCACTTTATTGCCCAATACCTTGAGCCAGTTGCTTAGCCTCTTGGGGCCTCAGTTTCCTCATGTGTGAAATGATGAGGTTGGACTTAGATGACCTCTGAGATCCCTGCCAGCCCTAAATTTATGATTTACAACTGCCTTCTCTGAAACACTTTAAAAATAGAGTTGATTTAGATGTGGTTCTAGCTGAATCAAGACTCGTCTATAACCTTTCAAAGGTCATTAACTTATAAAAAATGAGAAAGCTAACATAGAGGAGAGTGTGACACAGTGGGACTGAGATCAGGACTTAAAGAAGATCTTCATTCAAACCTTCTGGTGCTTATTATCTGGGACAGTAAGCAAGTGATTTCACATCTTTGGGTCTCAGGCCACTGTAAGTATAGATAGACAGACCAGGTTCTAAATTGGTGGAAGGAATTCCCATACTGACAAAAATCACACATCTTTGATGTAATAGCATAATAATAGCTGACATTTATAGACCACTTAAAGGCTTACCCAGCATTTTATATGTGTGATGTCCTTTGATCCCCTCAATGGGGCTACATATGCTATTATTTTAATTTTATAAATGAGGAAAATTGGTTCAGAAATTTCAAAACTTGCTGATGGTCACACAGCTATTATTCCATTTCCAGATTTTTTCTTCTGTCCATCACTTCAATGGGGAGGTCAAGGGTCAAGATGTATGGGGGAAAGGAGTATTGAACTGGAGCCAACCCCAAGGAGCATGCCTAGGGATAGGGCTGTCAGGCCATCTTATGGAGCTCAGATAGTTCTGAGTTTGTACCCTGACCACTTCCAACAAGACAAGTTTTGGACTCTTAATAAAGGTACCAAGTCCAAGAGCTACCCAAGGCACTCAGTTGCCACATAATACCTCCCTTTTACCCCAGTGGGAGAAAGGGATGCAACACCAAAGAAGAGTAACTAATGAGTACTAAGGGGCTGCTCTCTCAAAAGACTTTAAAGGGAGAAATAGTTCCTGCTCTTTCTCTCTTCTGAATGTTTGAGTTGGGACTTTGATAGCTCTCTCCTTTGGACTTTCGTGAGGAAGACAGGAACTGCTCACACTTGTGCCTAAAAATGACTCTCAAGGTTCTAGCAGCCTTTTTTCTTTGTATTTCTTTCCCTAATCAGGTAAACAGTGATATGAAATATGGATTTGGGGAACCTTGTAGCTCCCTTGGGAGATCAAGAGCTCTTAGACTCCTCAGCTGGTGCTGGATGCCCTTTAGAACGTTTCCTATAGATCTACAAGTCTTCTTAAAGGAAACCACAATGACCACAGAAAAGAGTACATGATGGTACATCCATTGATGTACTATCCAGAGAGCCAGGCTGTCCTCTCTCCCATTAAGGGAACTCTGGCCTCACATGGAGCAAACTCAATTCTCATAGAGCCTAGTCTTAAGAGAGAGAAGTCAAGTTGTTGTTTTTTTCCTTCCTCATTGTCTCTGGCTCACTCTGCCCCATCCCAGAGTAGAAACATGAGAACTATCTCTGAAACAAAACTTGGTTCATATATAGGAACTCCCCAAAAAGGAATTGACAGAATTTCTTTAATACCCTACAAAATAGATTGAGTATAGGTCAGCTATTTATTTCTTCCTCCTTAGAGACATATTAAGAACACAAAAGAGTCATATGTGTGTAGTGACAAATATTTAAAACACGCATAGGCATTTCACCTCAGATATGCTACCTGAGCATAGCTTATAGTCAGCTTGGCATACATGGCTTGTTCTCTTGACAGTGTTCACCTCCAGATGGAGAGTACACCATTTTGCTACAGCAGTTACTTCCCAGAGCTGGGGTGACTGACACTAACTTGGGAACCCAGGTAGACTCCCAGGGTAGTCACAAAACTTTCATCACTCTTTGGTGACCTATGCACTGAGAAACACAGAGAAGAGGTTGCTAAGGCCTTCAGAGCTAGCCTCAGGTTTACTCATGTGATAGGTACATGCTCGAGCTACCATGTGTGAATAGCCACAATAGCTGTGGATTGTGGGAAGGGAGAAAAGATTTCTTTCTCTTCTATCAGGGAAGTCCAAGCTTGGAATTCCAAGTTACAAGTTCAGAAGACAGGAAGATGATGAGAGCAGATGTTTCTTTTCCTTTTCAGTATACTGAATGGACTGGTGTTGCTGCTTAATGGACAATATTCTTTGATGCCACCTGCCATCTTGGGAGAGGATGGGAGTAGAACATGGGAGCCAAACATGAGCTTTTGGTTGCCAAAGTATTTGTCTCAGTGGAAGTGACCAGAGCACAGGTTCATGTCCTCCACAGGCCCTCCCCAAACATCCATCATAGGCTGAATACTAAACCATACTCTCCCCTCCCTGCTACACATGCAAATCCACTTCTCATACCCTAGAACTCAAAACAGAAAGTCTGCCCAACTCAAATAAAGCTAACTCAGAACCAGTTTCTTTCCATCCATGACCTATGTATCTCTTATCACTAATAGCAATGGCAGAGGTCATATAGTAAAGTGGATAAACTGCTAGTTTAGGAGTTAAGTTCCATCTGTGACACATGCTACCTGCATGAACCTGACCCTGTGTCACTTAACTTCTGATGCCCTACCCCTCAAGTTGTCTATGTCTCTAACTAGTTCAATCAGTGTTGATCTATATTGGTGGAGAGGGTTTATTCACTAGAGGTTCCTTATCCCTGTGAAATCAAAGATCCACACCCCCCTCCATTAGACCATGAGTTCCTTAAGGGCTGTGACTAATTTTTTTTTTGCCTGTTTTTGTATTCATTGTGGATCGCACAATACCTAACACATAATAGGAGCCTAATAAATGTTTTACTGGTTGACTGATCTCCCCTCTTAAGTGCAACAAAACAAACAATAGTGAAATGCTAATATGATAAATAACCCTTCAGTGCTCAATCTTTGTACTTCTGTCATAGAATCTTAGAGCATCTAAATATCTCAGAGATTATCTACTCTCTTCTGCACTTGAGGAAGATAGTTTCTACCTCCAGGGAGTTTACATCCTAATGAGAGAAGACACTATACAAAAGGGAGCCCAAGATGGGGAGATAGGTGAAGATATCCATTGGGGAGCAAAGGGATGAAGTCCAAAGAGCCTGGAGGGGAATGAAGCATTGTTGGCACAACCCCATCCTCAAAAAAGAGGTCCCTGAAAGGAGCTCACCAATAGGGCCAACATCGCACAGAGAGGTCCCCCACATTGAGGAATTTTCATGGGCAAGAAGGCAGCTGAGTTTTGGTGTTTGTTTTACCGACAAAATTTGGGTGTAAAAGAGGGATGTTTTGGGCAACATTGGTACTCAAAAACATTTTGTTTAGACAGACTGTGGATGGGATTGAGTCATGTTCAAGTCCAAAGAGAACTAAAGAAGCAGCTATTGGAATGTGGCAATGAGGAGCCATGAACTTTTGCCCTACGTTAATTACATAAATATTAGTGATACTATGTGGCACTTGACCAAAGCAAGCAATCCCAGTTCCCTGCTGATGGTACAAATCAGTTGCAACACATGAGAGCAAGAAGTATTAGTAAACAACAAAAAAAAAAAGACGATGTAAAACAGCTTTGAACTCAACTCTTATCAACTTTGTCTAAATAAAATGCCATTGGAAAGTGGTTGTTATCATGGTGTGTTTTATTTCCACCCACAGAACTGAAACTATCCACTTCTCCCTTGAGACCCACTCCCTACCCTGAGAGGAGGGTCCACCTCTGTACTTGCAAAAGGACCTTGGCATTCCTGTGTACTTCCATTGTTGTCTTCCCTTCTCAGGCTATTTCTAGTGGGGCAACCTGATGGGGGACCAACGTTCCCAACAAGGGTCTGAACTTTTCCCCGTAAGCACACATCAAAGGACTACACCAGGTTTCCAGGAAACCAAAGCCACAGAATTAATCTGGCACAAGCAGAATCCGTCCATGGAGCCCCAGTAAATCCCCATAAAGCAGAGTCCCTGAAAAAAAATGGGTCTTTCAGCAATGTGGCAATAACAACAGAATGAAGGAGGTGTCATTCCCACTATCCTGTCGGTTGATGGCTGTTTCAAAGATGCATTCAGTAAATTTACAGAATATGAAATTAGATAATAACTAATTACCAAAGGTAATCATTTTATCCATTTGTACAATAGTTATTCAATTATTAAACTATGTTCTGATGAGTGACAATAGTGAATCCACTTATTCAAATTCATACTGCGTATTTCCATTATACATAATTGTGACTTCAAGGAGTTCAAATGTGAATACATGAAGACCACTCTAGGGGGTTCATTATTTATCTTAATCGAGCCGTGGCCATACAAAATAAAAATATTTGGAGAATGAATTGTCCCAGGACCTTTCCTATCTGAATTCTATCCAATATAAGACCAGAACAAGAGGAATAATAGCTAACATTTGCATTGTGCTTTAAAGAAGACACAGCTTTTTATACATTACCCTTTTTGATCTTACAACAATCTTCTAAGGAAGCACTATAATTATACCCATTTTACAGATGAAGAAATTAAGACTCAGAGAGATTTAAATAGACTGCCCTTGATTACATAGCTAATCAATGCACAAATCAGGTTTGTAATCCTGGTCGGTCAGTCTTCCCTTCAGCATACCACTCCTTAGAGATGAACATTCAGTAAGTAACACTTTTCCGTCTTGGCCATTACCAGAACTAAGTTGTATCCATGTACCATTTAGCAAATAGAGGCCAGCTTTAAGAGTCAGAAAGGCCTGAACTCAAGATTTGAATCTGATACCCACTAGCTGTGTGACCATGGAGAATTCATGGAATCTCTCAGGAATTTCTCTAAGGCTAGAAGTCACAGGTTAGTAACCAATTTGTATTGTTCTAGTGGTCTATCCACTATACTACCCACTTGCCTGGGCAGGAAAGTGATAGATGTGTTTTAGTGAAAAATATCATTGAATTTAGATTTTTACTGTTCTTTGTTTTCAGTCATGCCCAACTCTTGTCCACCCCATTTGGGGTTTTCTTAGCAAAGATACTGGAGTGGTTTGCTATTTCCTTTTCCAGATGACAAAACTGAGGCAAACGGTATCCAATGACTAGTCTGGGGTTGCACAGCTGATACGTGTTTGAAGCCAGATTTGAACTCAGGAACATGAGTCTTCCAGACTCCAAGTCCACACTCTCTCCACTTCACCACCATGCTGGCCATTGAATTTGGAATTAGCATGGTTTATAGACAGAGGAGTAAATTTGGAGTCAAAGACCCTAAGTTCAAATTCAATTCCTCTTAGGTATTTGGACTTCTACTTTCACAAGGCTATGAAAAGAAAAGGGGGTAATGTATATAAATGCTGGATATCACGATGCTAACATATATCATTATATATTATAGATGATGAAAGGCATTGTAGTACAATGGAAAGCATACTGACTCTGCAGTTAGTGAACCTGAATTCAAATTCTACATCCAACACTTATGATCTATGTGATCTTGGGCAAGTTACAGTCAAATGCAGCTCCAGGTTTGTCTGGAATTAAATGTTCTTAGTGAAACCATGCTGACTTCTCTCTCTACTGGCTTACCTAAGTGCTAACAAGTTATCTGCTTAATGATTCGTCCTAGAATTTCATCAAGGACTGACATCAAGCTCACTAATGCAAAATTGACTGTAACATTTACCTTTTCATTAGGGGACATATAGAGATTCAAGACTGGGTGCATCATTGGATTATGAAACATAGGACTATGAAAAGAATCAGTGAGGGTTTTATAAGGTCGGAGAGTCAACTTCTTAAAACCACGACATGAAGGCATCATATCTTGCACATATCAGATTTAAACCCTCTCTTGTTTTGCCTCAGAAATATTCAGGAGACATTCAGGCACTCCAAGCAATATTTCTGAGATAGTAACAACTAATTTAAGGTTAGTTCCTTATTTTAAAAAGTCTCTTGCATAACCCCTTGACCTCACTAACCATGTATCACACATGCTAGAAAACAGAGTACCAGGTGTGGTGTGAATAGTATCCCAACTGTCTAGTTAAATCTGAACTATAGTTGTTTTCCACTTATACGGCATCTTTTACCTGTAGGTGCTTAGAATATTCTCTGTATATAAAGTCATTCGGCCTTCCTTGGAATATATTTGTGAGGGAGAGACGCAGCTGTGGAGGGAACTCACCTCATACGTGGGGGAGTTCAGAGACCCCATGGCTTGCCAAAGGTCACAGAACAAGGTCTCTTAGCTCCTCATCAGAAAAGCTATCCATTAGTTTGCACTTGACCTCTGAGCTCTAGCTAGAGAAATAAAGCAGATCTCTGAAAAGTAGGTGACCACAGAGATGGAGAAATGAGCTAGATGACTTCCTGGGGTTCACTTATGAGATCAAAACCTGATAAAGATTTATTCAAATTGAACTAGCCCCAAGAGCCAATTAACAAGAGGATTTTTAAAAAGATAAACTTGAGAGAAAATAAATATAGTTACAAGGGAGGTGCCTCTAGAAGTGAGAGATCCAAATAGTTTGAGAGTTTATTATGAGTACAGTGGCTGAATCCAAGAATCACTGTGGCTTATGGAAAGAGGCTTTGACAAATCGTCTCATTTTAGAATGTGCCTTTTCTTCTTGCATCATAAAGAGAAAGGGGAAGAAGGAAAGAAAGAAAAAAAAGAATTGATTTGATTTCCTTATCCAAACTTTACATTTAATACCTTTTCATTTATAAGTCTGATTTAAATAGAGGGCATGGGGAATTATTTTAAAAGAGAAAGCTCTTCACTCCCTGATCTTTCCCTTTCCACCCATTTTTACAAAATATTCTACATTGAAATTCAAGCTCTAACAATTATGGTGAGTTCTCTCTGTGTCTCTGTCTTTGTCAAGCACTTGGTGCTTGAGTGATACTATATAATCTCAGTTTTTCTCCAAGTACTTCTAGATCTAAAATTCAGTAATCCCATGACTCTGTTTCCATAATAGCATTTCCATTTGTTCTCTCCCCTTAAATGCACTGTCTCTTTCTGTGCCTCTGTCTCTGTCTCTCTCACTCTCTCTTTCTCCCTCACCATGTGCATGTTTTTTAAAAGTGGGAATTATCTTTCATAGGCCTCACCAAATCCATCTGTGTCCCTTGGCTCATTCCTGGAAGGCATCCTAAAGACATTTATAGGCCTCCCAGATGGTGTGAGAATACGCTAAACTCTGCCCTGACCTCCAGTTTGGGGTAAGTCACAAGACTACAGTTCTTCTATTTCCCTTACTAAAATCAGAAAAAAAAGCATCCCTTTCGTTGATGGTTCTGAAACTGTGATCAATAAAGGCCTCTATATGACCACAGTAGCAACATTGGGTTATCTGGAGAGGGGGGGGAGGGAGAAAAAAAGAAAAAGTCATTATTTCATTCAGTCCCTATTCTTGGGACAGGAATGACTTGATAGCTTTCCAAGCTTCCTCTTGACTTAGCCATGCCTAGCCTAGTGACAAATGACCACAAGTTCTTGTTTCTCTTGTTTCTTCTCTGCTACTAACAAACTTGGTGACATCTGGCAAGTCACTTACCCCATCTCCATGGTCAATCTCCATCTGCAAAATGGAGTTCTTAAGACAAGCCTGACCAACTCCCAGAATGCAATTCAACAAACATTTTATTAAGTGACCTTTAGGGACCAAGCACTGTGCTAGTCACTGAGGATACACAGCTTCAAACAAAACCATCAAGGATCTTACTTTCTATTGGAAAGTACACAAGCTAGTAAATAAAAAAATACATATACACAACTATATAAAGATATTTCAAGAGATATTTCAAGACAGGCAGAGGAGCTAGCAGGGAATTGTGGGAAAAAGGAAATGAAAGTAAGTGAGAGCTGAGCTGAACTTGGAAGGAAACAGGACTCTACAAGTTGCAGGGAGGTGAAGATGGAGGATATTCCAGGAATGGGGCACAGGTAGCGCAGAACCACAGTGACAGGAACATCATGCGTGAGAAATGACAAATGGGACAGTTTGAGTAAAACAGAGACTGCTTAAGTGAGAATTATGTGAAATAAGAATGAAAAGAGAAATGGGAATCAGACTGTAAAGGGTTTTAAAAGCCAGGATCATTGTAGCAGAAACAAAAATGAAGTACATTGGTTTGGATAAGAAATGTCATTATACCACCCCCTTATTTCTCCCTCCTTACTCTAGCAAGAAAAGGTACTGCTTCCATCTCTGATTACTACAACCACTATCACCACCATTTACTGATCTAAGGGAAAAGAGGAAGAGAGGGGGATAAAGAGAGAAGAGAAAAAGTCATATTTTCAAATCCGTGTTTATTTGTCCTCCACCTTCCTTCTCAATCTCCACTGCATTGAGATTACTGGTCACTTGTCCATTCTTGAACTCATCCCCTTCCTTGGCATGAGCGATACTATATAATCATGATTTTCTCCAAATATTTCTAAATCTAAGATTCAGTAATCTCATGACTCTGCTTCCCTATTATCATTTCTTCCATTTTGTTCCTTATAACTTTTTTCTCTAGGTTCATTCTTTGACTTTCTGCTTTTCTCCCTTTATGCTCTTTCTCAGACAATTCATCTGTTATCAGTTTCAGCTATTACATTCTGATGATCCTATTTGTTTGCTCATCTTAACTGCCATCCCATATCTCCAAATGCTTGCTGAATGTTTCAACCTGGATTCCAGTTTGTCATGTCTAAAATGGATTTCATTTTCTTTATCAAAGTAATTGATGTTTTTAATTTTCCTCTCTAGAGAATCTGAGGACACGAGGCCACATGTGGCCCTCTAGGTCCTTAAGTGTAGCCCTTTGATTAAATCCAAACTTCACAGAACAAGTCATGAAAGAATTTGTTCTGTAAAACTTAGACTTAGTCAAAAGGCTGCATCCAAGGATCTAAAAGCCACATGTGGCTTCAATGCCACAGGTTCCCCACCCCTTTTAGTCTCACTTTTGACCAGTGGTACATTAGAACCCTTTTATACCTTCTCTTGGGAAATCAGGAAATGCTATAAATCATTTGATTGTCTAGACTTAAGAAAATGGAGAAAATTTTAATAAGGCTGATTATACATAAAAGTGCGTATTTCATACATGTGTTTTTTCTAGTTGTTAATCATTGATTAGTACATCCTTGCCTTTGATTTACCTCTTTTTTGCATATATCCCACATCTAATTACCAAATCCTATTTATATTTCCCAATTCTTTCCTCTCCATCTCTATTGTTACCCATCAAATCTATATCTTTGTTACTTAATGCATGAAATAAAGGTGACCAGTCTCTTAATTGTTCTCCCTTACATCGATCTGCCTTTCCTCCTGTCCATCCTTTGACTTGCTATGAAATTAATTTTCTTCAAAAATTAATCAATTGCATAATTATCAAGGACTTCCTATTTCCTATTGTATCAAGTCAGTATTTTGTTTCCTTAAGTCATATATGATCTGGGCTCACCTTACCTATTCAAATCCATGTCCCACTGCCTTCCAAAATGATCCCTTTGATCCACTGCACCCATGGTTTCCTCACTGTCCCATTAACACACTAGCTGCATTCCCATCTCTATATGTTTGGGATTTTTTCCCTTTTTCTTTCTTCCTGCATATCCTTGCAAAGCCCAACTTAACCCTCACTTGTCCTATGTGTCCTTCCCTCAGGATTCAAGCCTTCACTGGTTCCTTCTTTATATAAACTCTCAGTCACATTTGACCTGGATGCACTATGTAATTTATCTCTTAACTGTTGTTTATGTTAATATTTATTAATAAATTTAAAAAGAGCATGAATCACATCTTCTGTTTTTCTCATATTTATCAGATGATCTAGCGTAGTGCTAGGTACATCATAGCTGCTCCATAAATACTCCTTGCGCTATTGGTCCTAATAATCTGTTAACCTTTTTCTGCCACTGTTTGTTGCATTTCATTATAGCCTAACAGTTAGCATTGTGCTTGGGACAATGTAGGTGCTTAATAAATGCTTGTTAACTTGACCTTTCAAAGTGCTTCAACATCCTTTAGTCAATTAATCAATAAGTATTTATCTCACTCCATCTTTTTAATAGTTCTATGAAGCAAATAGAATATTTTATTGATGAAGTAAACTGAGGTTCAGAAAAACTAAGCAACTTACCCAATAACACAGAACTACATAGAAGCAGAACCATGGCCAGATCCCTAACTCTTATGGCTCCCAGACCAGTGTTTATTCCAGTGTACCACAGAGACTAACACATGAAGAATGGACAGAGATGTTAGAGATTCTTTAGAAAGCCCTACCTACTTGTTGCAGCCATTTCTGAGTTCAGCTGTCTTCCTAATTGACTAGTCCAAGGATGGGGGAAGGGATAAGAGCTGGAAGAGAATGTGCTTTGATTTCTGTGGTTGGTTATCATGGCCTCTGAAACACAAGAAAAGAATTGTAAATACTGGTGTGTCAGATGTGATAACCTTCTGGAACTGTGTCTAGTTCATAGAGTTGATATACAAGGTCTGAGGGTAAACATCATACTCCCTTATATAGAATTGTGACAGAGATATGGTCTGGAAATTATTAGCTAGCCTTAAAAATATAGATTTATAGATCTCTGGACATCCCAACCCCCTCATTTTAAACTTGAAGAAACTGAGGACCAGGGAAGTTTATGGAATTTTCATAGTCACATAGAAAGTAAACAGAGGAGGCAGTTTGAATGCAGACCGTCTGAATCTAGGTCCCAAACTCAATCCAGTACATCACAATTCCTTCTTTCTCCTCTCCACCCCAATCCCTCCTTCATTTTTGGATGAAGAAATCTTAGCCCAATAGTCTTGGAACCAAAAGAAACTAGATTTATCTGCATAAAATTATTCAGGCTCAAAGTCTTAGGCCAGTAGAGAACTCCTATGTCTACTTAATCCTTTACATCAAGGCTCATTCTCCCTCCATAAAGTCCCTTGTGTCCTTGTGTCTGTTTCTTGCTCTCCACATAGCCACCACCTTAATTCTGGCCACTATTTTGTCTTTCCTAAATTACCACAGTAGCCTCCTAACCTACCTTAGTACCTGCAATCTTCACCATCCACTCCATTCTATGAAGCTCTCAAAATGTCATCCCTTTGCTCAAAAATTGTCAGTGGTTCCAACAATTGTTTCTGTCATTCAAGGCTCACCTCATAGAAATACAATCTGTTTATTTTCCCAGCTCCATGACATCTATCCTAAGTTTCACCAAACAGATTTATTCACCATTCTCATATATTCAGGACCTGCCAGTAGGTATCCCTTTGTATGATTTGGGTAGATCCATATAGTCTGGATCTGACAATAGCTTCATTATCATTGCTATGATACACCAGCTGCTTGCTGTCTTTTACAAACTAACAGATTATGAATGCCCCCGGAATTACCAAACAAACTGCACATACTCTTAAGAATTCAACAAATAAACTGTCCAGCAACTGGAGCATCATTGCAGATAGACATGTGGCCCTCCCACCTGGATGGAGCATCCATCCTTCAAAAATCAAGAATGACATTTTTTGTCAATGTCACCATACTGACCAATCACAATCTCCAAGTGTCAGACCTGCTACTAGAAGAGTCTCCAAAAGTGGTTATGGAAGATAAACTTACATTCCAATGCCTTCATTTACTTACAAAAAATGCAGTCATTTCATGATTTTGATCAATAGTCCAAAGAGCATCCAATACGAAAACATAATAAAAGAATGATGATTTGTCTTCAGACTATTTCCCTCTGAACTCCCTCCACTCCCCAAAATCATTGGGAAATACATGATAACACTGATGATGACAATTTTTTAATAACACTTCTTTTCATACGCTGACTCATTTCAACCTTACAATAATCAGATGAGGTGGCTACTAGAAATACTATCATCCAAAATTCACACATTGGGAAACTATTGATTTTCAAAAAGGACCAGTGGCTTGCACATGTTCAATCAAGTATCAGAATGAAGATTTGAACACATGTCTTCTTAACTCCCAGTCCAGCACATTATCCATGTTTTTTTCATCATTTCTCGCTTCCCTAAATCTGGTGCATGCTGGATGTGCCTTAGATCAATCAGGTCAGCCTTGAGTTCTGCCCATTCACCACAGTGACAAAATAAGAAGAAAAAGTCAACTGGTGTTCTATGCCACTTGTGCCAGCCTGGACACCATTCCACTCCATCTTATCTAGGTTCCTCTCAACCCACAAAAAAGGCCAACTGGTTATCTAGACACACTCTTACCTCTTAATACTTGACCCCTCTAATTACTCTTGAGGTCTCTACTAGATGCAGCTGTTCCCTCCAATCCTGGTCCCTCAGTAGTATCTCCAGAGAATTCCTTGCCCATCATATACCTCTCACCTCCTTATGTTGTCTTGGATCTTCATTCTCTTAATGACCATAGATCCAGACCTGGGAGTTCCAGCTCAGATCTCAGAGCATCTTAGACTTTAGGGGTACTCTCATCCAGAGGACCTTAATTTCTCCTTGTGTCATGGACCCCTGTGGCAGTCTGATGAAGCCTATGGACCCCTTCTGAGAATAAAATGTTTAAATAAATAAAGGAATGTTCAGTTTCAAGTAGTGGTTAGTGAAAATAAAGATTTTTTTTTCCACATCCAAGTTCATGGACCCCTCTGAAATGTAAGGAGTCTATGGGCCCTGGATTAGGAATTGCTGTTCTATTCGAATCCCATCTTTTTACAAATGAGGAAACCAAGACCTAGAGAGATTCAGTGATTTGCTTTCCCAGGCACTAAATAGCAAAGGCAGAATTCAAACCCAGATTCTGTGACTCAAAGTTCAGAATTCTTCCCCCTGCAATCTACTATCTACCACGCACTTGCTACCGGGGTGATTTCTCTTCTTTCTCTTCTGCTTTAGCACTTTGCTCAGGTCTCTCATGGCATGGGCCCTGCCTTGGATCTGAGTTAGTTTGAGACTTGTCTTAGCCCCCTCACTAGAGGGGGGGGCCTGAGCCACGACAATAACCCATTCTGCATCTGGTGCCTGTCTCCTGATTCCTCTGGCCTTGGTTTTCCGGTACCTGAGCAATCTAATAATATCAGCGCTTCGTGGGGATTAATGAGTGTTCAGAAGGCCCTCAGCTCCCTGGCCTCCCCCAGCTGATCATTAAGCTCCAGGAAATGCCCCATGTCTAAGTCATTACGGTTTAGCCACATCTTATATCCAGCTCCTGTCTTCCAATGGCTCTGAATTATGAGCCAGATTGGGGTATTTACTCAGAGAGGAGAGCACAATGGAGGCTGCTTGGTTTCTGCTTTCTTGATTAATACACAAGGGATATCCCAGGGCATTGCAATGGGGGGATGACCTTCGTTACTAGGGGAGGTCACTGCAAGGCTGATCCCACTGACCATGTCTGGGTATGTTTGGGGAAATACTTAAAGGAAAAGATCAATTCTATGTGTTATATGTCACTTATATAGTATTGTATAAAATACTATATATTATTATAAACATTTATAATATTTGCTTACACATACATATAACATGTGTACATTTTATAAATACGTATTATAAATATGTATATATACGTATTTGTGTACTCAGAGTTAGACTTACTTAATGGTGGCACCCCTGCATTAGAGTTACCCTGTCTATAAGATTTCGCAGAATGACCTTCTTCCATCATTATGAACTGGTCTTCCAAAATTCTCGTTCATTTTATCATGGATACAAAGAACAATGTTGGACTTGAAATTAGGAAGTTCTGGGTTCAAGTCCTGTCTCAGATACTAACTTTGTGATAGTAAGCACTTAAAATCTCTGAGCCTTAGTTTACACCTCTGTGCAGAGGGGAGGATATTGAAAGCACCTAACCACTAGGGTTATTGCTACCATCAAATGAGACCATAGGATTATAGATTTAAAGCTAGAGCTCACCTCAGAGGGCTGCTTACCAAATCTCCCTCCCTCTCATTTAACAGATGAGGAAACTGAGATCCAGAAGGGTTAAGACTTATCCAGAATCACGTCCCATGATCTACTTCCAAAGCCAGGGCTCTATCTTTCCCCATCTCAAACTTCAAAGCTGATGTATGTAAATATCGGCTGTCATTAATAATACTCAGGGCCTTTCATTACCTCACCTGATGTCATAGTACATCAAGAGTTAAGTTGTATTTTGCTGCTAAGGAAACTGAGGCACAAAAAAGACTAATTTTTGCACATTAGAAACAAAGTTACCAATGGAATACCAGAAATACTAGACAGAGATCCTCACTGGTTTAAGCAATTAGAGCTAGCAATATACATTTGGGTCACATACACAGCAGCGGTTATGGTTTTCTTTTTTAATGTTCATAATATAATCCCATGAAATAGTAAATTCCCCCTCACTGGAGGTCTTCAGACAGAGGCATCATCACACCTTTGGGAAATTGTTAACATTTGATTCATGTACAACCCATGAGTCAACAGCAAAGAGATGAGTTGAGTACAATCTGGGTAACTTCCCTCTAATAACAATCAGATTTATTCCCCAGTCATAAATTCCTCTGAGAACATCTGAATATAACTAACCTGCATAGGACCTTCTCCAGGGACATTTAGTACCTCTAACCTAAAAGTGGCAAGATCCTAATAAATATTGGTACAGAAAGCATATTTAATGGAAATTATAAAGAAAAAGAAGCAAGACTTGTTTCCCAGTCCAGAGAGCAAGCGCCCCCTCTCTACCTCCATTAGTGGGTGGGAGCATCCCTAGTTCCAATGGAAATACAACTCACAACACAAAGAAGGAAAGTCCTGTGATGGCAAGTGGAGTCAGGGAGCTTTAGTAAAGTTGATAATCCACACTTCATCTGATGGTCTCTATTACCCAGTTTTAGCTCACTCCCTTATTTGTGCTAGTGTCCATCCCTGTTTCGAGTTCTGCAACATACAATCTCTTCCCGGTACTGATTGATCAATTTTGCTTGCCTAAGCCAAGCCTAACTCAGATGGCTCCATAGTATTCACCCAGCAGTCTGCTCACAGCACCTACCAAGGGCATAGTTTGGTATCACTCTATCTTTCCAGTTTGACATCACAAGGTAGCACTTCACGTACACTACATGCCAGACAAACTGGAAATTTGCTTTCTCTCATACACATTGAGGCCTTTCCTTCTATGCCCTTCCTTCCGCTTCTCTCCATGCTTGTACGCCCTCTTTCCTGCCCCGTTTTTGCCTATCCTATAGAACCACCCTAAATGCTACCCTTTCCATGAAGTTTTCTCTACTTACCAGTCATTATTATCTCACAAGGCAGCTGGGCTGTGCAATGGGTAGAGCACTGGGTTTGCAATCAGGAAGACTCATCTTTATGAGTTTAAATCCAGTCTCAGATACTTATTAGCTGTGCGACCTTGGGCAAGTCACTTACCCCTGAATGAGCTAGAGAGGCAAATAGCAAACCACTCCAGTGTCTTTGCCAAGAAAAACCAGTATGCATCACAGAAACAATTAAACAACCACAAAATTATCTTGTACACATTGAACTACACTTACCCTTTGGTTTGCTCCTCTCACGAACTCTTTCCTTATTTGTGTGTGTGTGTGTATATATATACACAT
>CM053769.1:496745531-496763947 GCA_028658325.1 Potorous gilbertii
CTTTCATGGAACTTGATTTTTTAAGTATATGACCATTAGCCCAAATGTTAATATCATAGTTAACAAGAGACAACGTGGTACAGTGTGTGTGTGTGTGTATGTGTGTGTGTGTGTGTGTGTGCGTGTTGTGGGGGTTTGACAAAGCATAGACTCTAGACTCAGAAGACTTGGCTTCAAATTGTACCTCTAGTACTTCCAATGTGTGACCTTGGTTAAGTCACTTAATTCTTTGGGCTTCAGGTTCTTCAAGAGAGGGAGTTGTCCAAGATTGCTTTCGTGTTCTAAGTTTATAAACCAAATCCTTGAGAAACAGGGAGCAATAATTAACAAATCCATGAATTATGATTAAAATTTACACTTCTCTTTACCAAAGTACTTGTTTACTGAAAGAAAGCAGTGATTTTTTTTCTTTTTGGCTGTGAACCCTACCCTTTTTGAGTGCAAAGGTTAACTGTTTCTCTTTTTTTTGACCCCTGATGTGAAATGTGAAATGTGTGGAATCCAAACATACTTGAAAGAAACACAAACATGGGTTTTTTTAATTTATTAATAGATTTAAGAAAAATGGATTTGGGAGAAGAAATAAGTATAATTCATGAATTTGTTAATTGTTCTGTCCCTCTACAGACCTCCATCTGTTTTGGGCTTTGGCCATACCATGAACACTGAACCTTGGCTTTCCTCCCAGAGATGGTCAAGATCTGGGTTTGGGGCTTACACACTGCTGGCTGTATCTCAGAGAAAAGAGTGCCATCAATATGACATGTGATCCTTTCTCCCATATCTAAAAGCACTGACGCTAAGGACAGGCAGAGCCAACATATGGAGTAGGTCATGTCAGAACTTGAAATTTTACAAATAACTTATGTACCAGCTTTGGCATGAGATTTTACAACCCTCAGATGGTCAGACCTGAGAGAGAGTTTTCATTCCTTCTGGCCTTTTTAAATAGCCAAATAAGAGTTTTATTTCTTTTTTTCTTGGTTCTCTAAGAAAAAGCTACATCTTTGATTCATTATGCCATTCCAAAGTGGGAAAACCTCTAATTTTATTAGAATAAAGAACTCTCAGTTAAGGAAACTCCTTCTACCAATACAGATTGGGTACCTTCTCTGAAATTATATAGTCTATAAATATATGGTCTATATGCTCTGAGGCATTTAGTGACTTGCCCATAGTCAAACAACCAATATGGATCAGAGACAGGATTTCAATTCATCTTTGTGATTTCATTGCCAAAATTCTACCCTTTCCATCCCAAGATACAGAAATAAAAATGAAAAAGTGAGTTCTTGTATCTCATTAGGTACATGTAATCTATACCATGTGACTCATACATTTTGCTCTTTATTTACTCTATGGTATTCATTGTGGTGGTCAAAATCATCTTTTTTCCTAGGAGTATGAACATCATATGTTTCCTGTAGAACTTTGGTTATAATTCAAAGCAGTCATTTTTCTGTGCCTTAACGTTACATCAGTTGCTACCCACAGGGAAAATAGTAACTCTAACTTAGCACTCTCCAAGGGACGTGAACAGAAAGAGGGAAATGCTTATGGGTAGACTTACCTCTGATCTTTTCAGTTCAAGAAAAATGGACCAAAATGTCCAGATCATTTTAGGGTGTGTGTCTTAATCTTTACCAGGTCAATAATTAAAATACTCTTGGGAAAAAAATGATGCCCATCATTTAGGGAATGACAACAAATTGTGTCCATAAATGTAATGGAGGATTACTGTGCTAAGAAATAAGAGCTACATGAAGTCAGCAGAACCACAGTGACTATAACAGTGTAAATGGGAAGAACAAATTTACCACCTTGAATATCAAACTCAGGACTTTAGATTTTATTCAATAGATATTGGAGGTAGTGTGATATAGTAGATAGGGCATTGAGATTCAAGTCATGAAGATTTGGTTTTAAATCCTGTCTCAGACATTTACTAGTTAAGTGATTCTGGGCAATACATCTAACCTCCCTGTGCCTTAACTCTCTTTGTGGTAATATATATAAAATTATTAATATAATATATTATATAATACCACAAAGAGATAAAAGAATGAGAACCAGGGGGTACACATTAGTTAGGCAATGAATGAATGAAAAAGTATTGTGACAGAATACTGTTATATTGGGGACAGTTTCAGAGAAACCTGGAAAGATTGGTATGAGCTGATGCAAAATGAAGTGAGTGGAACTAGGAGAAAAATTTACACAAAAACACCAAGGTCATAAAACCAAACAACTTTGAAAAGCTGAAGAACTCAGATACATGCTACGATTCCAGGAGATATATGATGAAGAATCCTACCCACCTCCTGACAAAGAGGGGATGGCCCCAGATTGAGACATGTATATTTTTGGACATGACCAATATAGGAATTTGTTTTTCTTAACCATGCATATTTGTTAGAAAAATTTTGCTTTTCTTTCTTTTTTCTTTCTGTAAATGCAAGAGTGGGTGAGAGGGAGAGAAAATAAATTTTTATTAAAATTTACAATTAAAAAAATGAAGTGGGCTTAGTGATCTCTATGTTCCCTTCCAGCTCTCAATCTAGGATCCTATAATGCAGACTTTTTAAGCAAGGAGCTGATATGATTGGAATTGTGCTTTAAAATTAATTAATTAATCTCATGACTAGTAGAAATTAGATAGGAAAGAGGCTGGAGACAGAGGAATTAGAATGCTATTACAATAGATCAGATGAAATATAACGATGGCCAGAACTAGGGTAGAGCCATAGGGAATGGAAAGTAGAGAAGAAATGCAAGGGAGAAGATATGACAGGATTTGATAACTGATTGCATGTCAGGAGTGAAGAAGAAGGAAAAATCCAAGATTACTGAGGTATTGATATTGGGTACCTTGGAGGTATGGATGCCAGTTATATAGATAAGAAGACTGAGAGGGAGACTTGGGTATGAGAGAAGATGAAGAGTTCTCCTTTAGATATGGTAAACTGGAGAGGCTGGCAGGACCTCTAGGTGAAGATAATCAGAGATGGATGGAAATGCTGAACTGGAGCTCAGCATAGTAACTGGATCTGAGGATAACAGATGAGAAAGTCATCTCAGTAGAGGTTACAGTTGGAGGCGTGGGAATAGATGAGATCATAAAGGGGGGGGGGGAATAGAGAGAAAGAAGACAACTCTCCCCAGGGAGAGTTATATTTAAGGAATGGGAAGAGGGAGAGAAAAAAAAGAAAGAGAAAGAAAGAAAGGAAGGAAAGAAGAAAAAGAAACTGGAAAGGGAGTGTTAAGAAAGGAAAAAAACTAAGATGATGGGAGCTGAGGAAAGACATTTGGAGAAGCAGGGGCTGGTCCATAGTATCAAAAGCAGCACAAGAATGAGGTAGGGGCTATTTTGTCTTCACATTCTTCTAAATGGAAGTCAGCTGCATTGGCATGTGGCAGCATCTTACTCTTACCATCAGTGCCTTAAGATAAAGGAGGACATGCAAGCCTTAAATACGTGACCAAATATATCCTTTCTCCAAGGCATTCATCCCAGACATTTGTAATCATCAATCCCATATCCTGGCCAGCCTCATTTGTCTTTATCTATCCCTCAGCAACCAGCACAAAGATTGTATCAATCTCTGTTTTGACTTTAGTGGAGAGGTGAACTTATCAATGTGGGCAGTTACATAATACAGCATATAGAGTGCCAGTCCTGAAATCAGGAGGACCTGAGTTCAAATTTGACCCCAGACACTTATTATCTATGAGACCCTGGCAAATCACTTAACCCTGTTTGCCTTGCAGCTCATCTGTAAAATGAGCTGCAGAAGGAAATGGCAAAGCACTCCAGTATCTCTGCCAAGAAAACCCTAAATGGCATCATATAGAGTCAGACACAACTGAAATAACTCAATAGCAAGGTACTCATCAATTTGTGTCACTGTTCAACAGATCAGATTGTGATTCATTCATGGATTCTCATTCTGTACAATTCTTATTAATGGACAACCCCACCCCTCCAAATCCTCCAAATACCTTGGTCATCTTGGATTTTTCTGACTTATTCACCCCTGACATCCAATCAGTTATCAATGTGCAGGAAGACTTCTGGTTATTTTCACATTATCTTAATATATGTAGACTTTCCATCTGTTATTTCTTACACTTGATACCTCAACTATCTATGTGACCTTGGGCTAATCACTGAACCTCTCTTTGACTTAGTTTCCTTAATCATAAAGTGAAGGGATCAAATTAGAGTCTACGACTCATTCCAGCTCTAGATGAATAGACATATGTTACTGTGACTTGTATACCTCCTTTTCTGGTTACATGTATTATGTATCTACAAATATATACACATATGCATATAAAAACAAATATGCATATTCATATATATTTATATAAAATACTTTTTGCCCTACTCCTTATAGATATCATCTTTGGTAGTATGCTGATGCCTACTTACATCCATTGTGCATTTTTCCATTGGCTTCCAGATCATCCGCAATTTTTGTTATCCCAAGGTCATGGTATCACAAGGAAAATACTGGAGCCAAATGGATGAGCAATTTACAATCAAGCCAACTTGTTATCATTGGAAAGGTCTTTAGAATCCACATGGCTCAATCTCATCATTCTAGAAATGAAGCCTAGAGATGTGAAGTGCGTTGCCCAACATCCCACAAGATTTGAACTCATATGTACTAGACTTTTCTTTATCCCCTCTCTCCCCAAGAGTTACTGCTCTTATCCTCTTGTAGTTACTGTCAAGTAATTTCAGTTACTTGAAATTTATGTTGCATATACTTTGGATGTACTTATCTGGTAGATATCATCCCCTGTCCTTCACACATCCTTCTCCCTGCTCCCCTCCTCTTCCTCCCTTAGGATACAAACTCCTTGAGGAAAGATTATCTTGTCTTTGTCTCTGTTGTCCTTTCACTCCAAATGCAATTACTAATCATTCCACTGTTCACTGCCACCTTATTTTAGGATGAGAAATCTAAGGCTCAGAAGGGTGCTGAAGGTGGATATAAAAGAAGAAATGGATTTTGGGTTTTCTAAGACTGGTGCTCACTCATTAATAATAAGCAAGAAGTCACACTACGTTGGACTACTTTGTCTAGAATAGTGAGTGATTCAGAGATGTCACTTGTATTGCTACCTAGTGCCATTTTGGAAAAAAAATAATCAAATGGAATTCATTAACAATCTACAATTCAAGACAGTTCTTACATTTAGGATATTACAGAAATACAAACTGGATGTAATAGAAAACCACAGAATGAAACTATCCTTCATTAAGTCACCCTAATTGGCAATTCCTACCTCTTGAAAGGGTGCATACCCTGGCCATGAACTTCCTTCAAATAGGAGTTCAGGCAAGGGATTTGCAGAGAGAGATAGAGAAGAACTCTAGATGACATAAAAATCAAAAATATGAGCTATTTATTTCATAATTTTATGCTAGGAGATATAAAGGCGGTGGAATCATTCTATCTCTTAATTTCTTAGCAGGATTTTTACTTTTTAGTTTTACTTTTTAAAATAGTCTATGTTTACTATTTTTAAAAAACAGATATTTAAATATTACCTTATGCAAAAGCAGAAATTTGCTTATAATTTGGCAATAAGTGTTTTAAGGGTTACATTAATTTGTTAATAATTTGTTTACAATTTTTTACAATTAGTGTTCTGAGATTTACGAGCTCTATCTCATTGTATCCTCACAAAGATGCTGTAAGATATGTACTATAGAAATTTTTTTTCTCCATTTACAGATTTTACAAGAAACTGAGGCTGAGAAGAAATAATTTCTCCCTAGTCATGAAGCTAGGAGGTTTTGGAGATGGAATGTGAACAGAGATGTAGCATGATACAATAGAGAAAAAAGTGGAGTCAGAGGATCTGAGCTGGGATCCTGACTGTTATTTGTGAACCATGAGACCTTGGACAACTTGGTTAACTTCTCTTGGCCTCAGTTTCCTCATCTGTAATAAAATGAGGAGTCATTTTGAGCTAAGATTAGTTCCCTTCCTTTCCAGCTCTAGATTTAAGATGCCAGGTCTATCCTGACTCCAAGATAGCTAGAGGCAAGAGTAGGTAGAATTCTGGACCTAGAATCAGGAAGATCTGAGTTCAGATACAGCCTCAGAAACTTACTATATGGCTCCAGTCAAATCATTTCGCCTTTGTTTGCTTCAGTTTCCTCACTTGTAAAATAGGGATATAAATAGCAATAAATAGCACCTACCACCCAAGGTGATTGGGTTTTTAACTTTTTTTTTTACGTTTTAAGTTCCAAACTATATTCCTTCCTCCCCACCCCACACTAGCGAAGGTCACTATTTGGCACAGATAGACAGACAGACAGACACAGACAGACAGATAAATAGATAGATAGATGTATAAACCCATACTATGCATCCTTCTATTTTCTTTGAAGGTAGAGAACATCTTCCTTTATAGGTCTTCTGTAGTTGATTTGAGTATTGGTAATACTCAGAATAACTTAGTCATTCATGGTTGTTACTTGAACAAGATTGCTGTCACTGTATAAAACGTTCTCTTGCTTCTATTCATTTTACTCTTCATTATTTCATGCAAGTCTTTCCATTTTTTTTCTAAAATCAGAAAGTTCATCATTTTTACAATGCAGTAATGTTCCAGGGAGCTGTGAGGACCGAAAGATAATATTCATGAAGAGGTTATAACATATAGCACATTTTAAGTACTTAATAAATACTTGTTTCCTTCTTTCAAAATCCATGTTCTTTCTCCCACAGCAGAGTGCAAAGTAGTTTAAAAATAATAAGCACAAAAAATAACTCATTAGATTCCATGTCCCATTCTTCCCTTTTTCTTCTGAGCATTTTTATGGATGTTATATGATCACAGATTTAAAGTTAGAAGAGATCTTAGAGGTCCACACACTAATTTTACAGATAAGGAAAGCCCAGAAAGGTTAAGTAATTTGAGCAAGGTTGGGCAAGGAGTAAATGATAGAACCAGGATTTGAAACAAGTCTTTTGACTACAGATCCAGTGCTCTTCCCATAGTATGATGAGGATGATGAAGATGAGGACGATAATGATGATGATGGTGATGATGATGGTGGTGGTGGTGGTGGTGGTGTTGGTGATGATGATGATGATGGTGGTGGTGGTGGTGGTGATGATGATGATGATGATGATGGTGGTAGTAGTATTGGTGGTGATGATGATGATGGTGGTGTTGGTGGTGTTGGTGATGATGATGATGGTGGTGATGGTGGTGGTGGTGGTGGTGGTGGTGTTGGTGGCGGTGGTGTTGGTGGTGTTGGTGATGATGATGATGATGGTGATGATGATGATGATGGTGGTGGTGGTGGTGGTGGTGGTGGTGGTATTGGTGGTGATGATGATGATGGTGGTGGTGTTGGTAATGATGATAACTAATCTTCATATAGTGCTTTAAGGCTCACAAAGCACTTTATAAATATCCCATTTTATCCTAACAACAACCCTGAGAGATAAGGGCTATTCTTAACCTCATTTTACTGTGTTTGTTTCTTTTCCTGATTCTGCTTTCTTCTCTTTGAATGACTTAATTTCATTTCTATATGGTCTTCCTATTTGTCGTTTTGATAGTGAAATAATCCTCCATTCTTTTCATATACCACATTTTGTTTATCTTTACCCAAATCACTTGAATCTTGGGTTGTTTCAAGTATTTTGCAATTACAAATAATGTAGCTAGGAATATTTTTGCACAGATGGATTTGAGGCCCAGTTCTAACTTGACAGTGTTACTGCTTTGTGACTCACTGACTAAAACACTTCTCTAAATTTGAGGAAGTTTGGCATGATAGAGTCATGCTGGACAGATAGAGTACGCACCATATGTGTGCACCAAATACTTATTGACTGACTGATCAGATGTGTCTGTTTTCCCCTTTAACACTTAAATAAATAGGTCCACACAGCTGGGCTCATTTACCCTTGTTCTTTTCACATTCCTTGGCATGGTAGTCACTTCTGTGTCATGGGTTACAGACGTCATGATCCAATCCTCAGTGGATCTCCTGAAAAGGGCATTGAACCCAGCAAGATGTCATCATTCCTACACTCTTAGAGAACCCTTCATTTGTTTCAAAGAGCTCAAGTGCCATCTCTAATGACACCTTTCCTTATTCCTGTCCCTTTTTCCCCCAGGGTTGGTTCTATCTTCTTCTTGAAAATTACTTTATATAGGCCTTGTATTTACCTTTCTTTGTATGTGTCATATTCCCATCACCACCACCACCACTTCCCAGGAAAATTTAAGTTCCTTGAGGACAATGATCTTTGTTGTCTCTAGTGCCTTGCAAATAGCAGATGCTTGTAAAATTTTGCACTTTTTGCATAAATTTGCAAGTAGCAGATGCTTCTAAAAATTTGCATAAAAATTTAATTGAACTACATGGGATATGTAACAAAGTAAAGGTGTTTATCTTGGGGTGTTTAGTATGTTTTGTTCTTCCTTAATAATGCAGATATCTTCAGAGGCAATATGGTGTAGCAGATAGAGAATGATCTTGGAGCCTGAAATTATATTATTGGAAAATCCCAATTTGCCTGAAATCTCATCCTTATAAAGATTAACTCTGTTTTAGCTACACAGCACCTAGTCCTTTCCCTCAGTCACTTCTCCCCTCTGAATAGAGAGCTGGAGGGTGGAGCAATCCCCCCAACACCTTTCTCTATGAAGGACTCAAACCTTTTCATCAGAGACTTGGCGTGTACCATTATGCTCCTTAGCCAGGTACTACTTCATCTTGTTGTTCAGTCATCTTTCAACCATTTCCACTTCTTCATGACCCCATTTAGGGTTTTCTTGGCAGAGATACTGGAATGATTTGCCATTTCCTTTTCCAGCTCATTTTACAAATAAGAAAAATGAGGCAAAATGGATTAAATGACTTGCCCAGAGTCACTTATTAAGTGAATAGTAAGTTCTGGTAAGTGTCTGAGGTCAGATTTGAACTCAGGAAGTTGAGTCTTTCTGACTCCAGGCCTAGCCCTCTATCCACAGCACCACCTAACTTTACGTTGGATTCAGAATTAGCCTTATTTCAAGTTCATCTCCTTTGCTCATTTATCCCCAAAACTGAATTCATTATCTTCCTCAAAAGAACACATTTAGAGGTTTCCCACCTCTCTGACTTTGTTCAGGCTTTTCCCTCTACTTGGAAGGCCCTTCCCACATCCCATACCTCCAACATCCTTCAAAGTTCAACTCAAATGCTACCTCCTCCTTGATAATGTCCCTGATCTTCTCACCCAAAAGGAAAAGTCCCTGATATTCTGAGCTTCCATATTACTTTATAGGGTTGTGTGGATGTGGATGTGTCATGGTCATGATATCTATAGCTATAGATAAATATGTACTTTTTACATGTATGCATATATATATATTTTTTTACATGTATGCATATATATATATATATATATACATATATATATATATGAGAAGCAGAGCATGAAGAAAGCCAGAAGTCCTTCTCTGAAGACTCATTCTGGCTGGGGGACCTGGAGCAAGTCCCTTAGCCAAAGCATCTTTCCAAGACTAAGAAGAGATATACACACACACATAGTATATGTTTATGTTATATCAATATATAGCCATATGAGGATTAATTGAAAGAACTTAGGACATTTTACCTGGGGAAGAGGAGATTCAAGAAGAACATGGTAGTCAGTCTTCCAGGATATGAAAGGCTGTCACCTTGATGAGGTATTTTGCTTACTCCTAGAGAGCAAAGCTAGAAGTAATGGCTGAAAGTTGCAAATAAAAAAATTGAAACAATTCAAAGAAAGATTTTTCCCCTTTGGGTTCAAAGATATGATTTTAACCTGACAAGTTCCAGCTTTCCAAAGTGAAAAGGACTGCTCTGAGAGGTGAGCTATCCTTCATTTGAAGCTTGCTAGTGAAGAATTCACCTACCTCTGTACTGAGTATGGTACAGACTGGATTCTCTTTCAGGCAAGAGTCTTCCTGTTTGGCTACATAGGGCCTTCCTGCTCTGTGAACTCTGGTAACTTTCCTCTGAATGCATCCCATTCTGCATTATGTTTCAAGCATTTGTATATCTGCCTTATCTCTTCTAGTGTACAAGCTCTTGGAGGGAAGATCCAATTTTATTTTCATACTCCTCAAAGCATGCTAATAAGTTTATAGACATAAAAATGCTCAATAAGTATTTACTGTATTAAAAAAAATCCTCCTTGAATACCTATTTTACATGAAGCACTAGGATGAGCATTGTGATTATAAAGATGCACATATAAATCATAGTTCCTATCATCTGAGATCCAGAGAACATAAGCCATGTAGACATGCAGTTATAACACAAGGTTCTGTGTGCTGATTGCCAGGTTATGATACATACAAGTGCTCTAGGGGGAGGGTGGATGGGATAATCCCATCATTTCTGGATGGGGTTATCATGAAAACTCTGTGGCACTTGTGATGGGTCTTCAAGGATGGGCATTATTTCAATAGGCATAGATTAATGGGAAAGACATTCCTGGAAGGGACAATCACATGGGCAGAGGTGGGAAGGAGCCAGACAAGGAATTGTGAGTTGATTGTTCAGTTCACCAAATCTGTATTTGACTTTTCAACATCTAATCCATTCTCCATCTAGATATTTTGAGCTCATTCTTCTGGATCTGATCACAGAATGGGCAGGATTCCAAATGGAGTCCTAACACTGTCTACTCTTCCTAACAACATTCTCACTTAGGCACAAATGAAAAGCTTAGTCAGATGGGTATGATAAAAGGATTGCGGCATCAGGAAGGCCTGGTTTCTTTCTGAGAATTCATTGCCAGCTCATAGAGTGACCTTCCTCAACCTTCATATCTCACTTATTATTAGAAAGGGAACTCACTTGGCTGTGAGCAGTTTTCTCTCAATTGAAGATATACCAGATCCCATATTGTGTTAATATCCATGCCCTGGGCCTCTTGCTCTTTCTTTAAAAGCTTTAGAAAATCTATAACAAAAGTACAGACAATCAAAGTATTTTATGTTTCATCTGGTGGAAATTAAATTCTTTTCATAGTTCATCTGGCCAAAACATATATATATATATATATATATATATATATATATATATGTACACACACACACACACATACACACATATATTCCCAGGATTTCTGAGGCCGCAGAAGTGCTGGAAGGTAATAGATTTTGGTCTGCCCAAGGTTAGGCCCACTGGCTATGGGAACTGTACTGTATTAGGGCTGCCAATTCCAAGAAGGAAAGCAGGAAGGCTAGCTAGAGAGGGTCAGGGCAGCCAGCTGCACCCATCGCCTGATTCAGTTCACAGTGTTTTTATCAGCATCAAATCTTTATGCTCTCAATTAGATGTGATGCACAGAGGTGGGATGAGACAGAATTCCAGAGTCACCAGCAATTTTAGGGACCTCCATTAATAGACAGTTGTGCTGATATCCCTTTGTGCCCCAGAGACTGCCTCCTACCATTTCCTCTTCACCTTCTTTTGCTCAGTCAGTCTCTTCCTATTCAGAGGCTCAGTAATTTGCCACATAGATTTAGAATTTGGCTGGGCTAACTCATCACAGCTCCCCAAAATGATATTTCTGTATAGAGGCTACAGAACACAGTGCACTAGCACACTTTTCCTTCCCCTGCCCCAAACATATTCTCAGTCCCAACAATTCCCCAAACATTTTTTGTGACTATGACCACAGGTTTGACACTGACTGATGTTCCTCCTCTGGTCCATCCTAATGTTCTCTCAATACATCTGTTCTTCCATCCACAACCTCCTTCACACAAGATTATGTGACTTTCATCTCTCTCTGTCTCTCTGTCTCTCTCTCTCTCTTCCATTCTTCTCTCCTCCCTTCCCCTTCATTTCTCTCTCTCTGTTTTTGTGTCTATCTCTGTTTCTTTCTCCCTCCTCCCCCTGATCTCTCTGTTTCTCTCTGACTCTTTTTCTATCTCTCAAACTGAGTCAGGAAAAACTCATTCTCTACATGAGGTAATTCTTCCCAATGTGACTCTGGGCAGATCCTTTGGGCTCTCTGAGTTTACCTGTCAATGAGATGAGGAGTTTGGACTCAAGAGCCCCTCGGATCTCTTCCAGCATCAAATCTAAGACACTCTACGACTTGGAGTTCTAATACCAACTCAGCCGCTAACTTGGCATGCTATTCTAGGCCGGTTTTTTAACTGCTTTGAGCCTCCCCTTCGACATTTGTAAATGAAAGGTTGGATCTGGTGGTGTCTAAGGGCCCCCTTTATTCTACCATGCTGTGGGCCTTTTGGGGACCAATATTCTTTGTGCTTTGTAGACAAGAAAACAGAAGCCCATTTGGTAGGAGAGAGACAACCAACTGAGCTGGTCTGGGAACGGTAATACTCAGTGTCCTGGAACAAAGGACAACAGGCTGAGGTTGAAGGTCAAGCCCTGGTTTTTCTCTTTTAGGATGAAAAATCCCCTTTTATTAGAAAATTGCTGTTGGAAAGAAAAAAACTCCCCATGATTGAGAGTAGCCACCCTATAACTTGATCTGAAGTGGAAGAAAGTAGTGCCAAAGTCTCTGGACCTTTAAATCTGTTTCCATCTTCAAGTATTAGCTATTCCCAGTAAACACCATGCACACAATCAATCTTTTAGACTGCTTATGAATAGAAATATTTCTATTTCCGTTTTTTGTGAGTTGCACTTTCCAACAGCTGATTTTAGTGGATGTTTCTAACACCAATTCAGTGCCCACACCACACAGGAAAGGGCATGCCATGAACTATCTCAGGAAGAACAGGAAAAGGTAGTAATATTGGGGAGAACACAACCAGCTGCTGCATCAGAGTCACCCTGTGAGTAGTGTCCCATCTTCATGGGGTTGGTAGCTATTGATATATTTCAAATCCTGTTGACACTAAAATTTAGAGCTGGTGAGATGATGGTATGGCCAATCAGCTCTCTTAGAGATGCCAGGTTGAAGTTGGATCTCAGGAGGAGCCATCCTTCATGTGAGACTCTGAAGCTTCAGAACTACAAAGAACTCATTCATCCAGTAACAAGAGATGCCACAAGTACAGGAATCATGGTGTGTCCTTCCTGAAGCGGGCATTGGATTGACAAGTTCTGTAGCTCACAAAGAATACACAGTTCCAAGGAGTAGAAGAAAAATGCCTCAGACAAATGAGGGCTGAGATTCAGTTTAGAGGGAGCTTAGAAGACTGTATATGATTTCTGTAAAGCTAAAGTGTTTTTCAGAAATCCCAATGTTTTGTTGTTTGTCCTTCCTTCTCAAAGAGAATCAGTGACATCAGGATGGTGATGTCTTGACTTGTGTGAGAATGGGATTTAAGTGAGGTAGGATTGTAAAGCGTCATCGGCTTCATTCTCTCCTCCAGAGTCATCAGAGTCCAGTGGCAAGACATAAGTCAAGATGACTGGCAATGGCCCAGCACTAAGTCTTATGTACTGAGCAAGTTGTTCTTATTCTCACTTCCATAGGAGATCTCATCACAAATCCTGACTGGTCAGAAGTGAAGGACTTTATTGAGAGGGATATCTGAGCATATTTTGGGTAGATAGCTTTGAGCCCCAAACCAAGGGTCAGAGTTTGGGAAACGATTATATTTTCTCATTCATATCTTTGGAGAAGAAGCCGTACTAAACATAGCTGAAGTTTTTCGAAAATATCATTGCTCCCTTGAACTCCCTGAGCAGAGGACCACCACACTCAACGTTGATGCAAATTCTGCTTGTTTAAGATGGCAGTGATTATTTAGGTTTCTGAGATCCAACTTGTTCAAGTCAGAATGTCTAAGCAAAGGACCAGTGAAAAGCTCCATCTCCTCCAGTTAGATCCAAAAAGAGAAAACCATTAGTTTCCAGTGAAGCTTGACTTATACCAAAACATTGTCTCTCCAATGTCAGATTGTCCAAAAGAATTCTCAGACGGAACCTCAAGGGGAAAAAAGTGTTTTCTCATGCTGGGATTTGGAGAACATACAGCACATAAAGGAGTTATAAAAGAAAAAAAACTGAATCAGGCTAAGAATCCTAAAATTACATTCCAAGACAAGTCTGCCCAGATGGAAAGACCCAAAATTTCCCAAATGCTCATTAGCCTCCAGGTGCTATCAGTGAATTAAACAATGAAGTCTTGAAAAATAAAAACACAGCCAACAAGGAGCTATTTTTAAAAAAGCATTCAGCCCTGTTCCTTGGAGAAATTTTTCCTTTTTCCAATTCCACTTGCTCTTAATACTACCTCTTGTTATTCCAAAATACAGGTTTCACACATCTGGTGAACAATCAGACCCTTGTGAAACCTGACGATTTCCTTTGGGATTATGGTATAGCTTCATCCTATCTCTAGCCAGCACCAATGAATGACACTCAGTTAATACAGCCAGGACCTTTCCTGTTTTTGTATTATAAATCAGTGCCCCTCAAAGGGGACAGGAAGCTCATAAGTCTAATAAGAAATGGCCTCCTCTGTACGAAATACTGCCAATGCAATCATGCTCAGCACTGATGTGGACAGATAGCATCGAGCTTATGATTAGAATTGGAGTTAAGCAAACAAGACTTTGGTAATGTGGAATATGGAATTATAATTAGATTAGAGACAGAGCGACTCAGAATGTCTAATATCTCCAAAATGTGCTCTGCCCTGAAGCGAGCTCACTGTATTCAGGTTCACTGTGTAACTGTGTTGGACACCATTAAATTCTATTGAATTCAATGAATATTTATTTAAATTTATTTAAAAGTAGTTCTGCCTCCTTTATATAAGACACTTTATACAAAGTGAAAAATATGACAATCCTTTTCTTCAAGGATCTAGTAGGTGCTAAATGATTTTTTAAAGGATACATTGCTTTTTTAAAAAGTTTTTATGAATGTCTTTTTGAGGATTTTCTTTACATTTGTTTGCCTATTTTCCCTAGTTTTTAACTCTCCCTAGTTTTCCCCAATATCTCCCCCTCTTCATCTTCCAGAAAGTTTCCTATGTAAGAACTAGTATTTTTTAAGACACAAAAAAAGAAAAAGAGGAAAAATTAACACAACCAATCAATACATTGAAAAAGCCTGAAAACACAGGCAATGAATAACACTTGTGGATCATCTAGCTCCATGAAATGGTGGGTCAAGAGCATACTCTCTTTTCTCTGCATTCAAATACTGCTTGATCTTTATCATTTCACTATGTTCACTTTGGATTTGTGTGTGTGTGTGTGTGTGTGTGTGTGTGTGTGTGTGTGTGTGTGCTGTGTCTTTCTTTCCAACTACATTGTTGTAGTTGTTGTTTATGTCATTTTTCTTGACTCACCCTGAATCAGTTCAGATCCATACCTCTCTGTATTCATGCTTAAGTGATATTGGTTATTGACTACTTCATTATATTCTGCAGAGAAAAAAGGGATAATCACATTTATAAGTAGATAAGACAGAAGGCAAAGAAAACATCAGAACAGATTATTCCAGGAAAATTGGAGGATAGATTTCCCCTACTTCCAGCTGAAGGATGAGGGAAGAATGTGGTACCTGAGATGAGCCTGCAAGAAAGAGAAGATTTTGGAAAGACAGAGAAGGGAGTGAATTCCAGGCATGGAGGGTGACCCATGCAGATACACAATGGTGGGAGATAGAATATAAAGTTCAGGAATTAATTAGTAATCCAGCACAACTGGAAATAGAGTATAGGAAATAGAAATAAAGAGACAAAAGGAGGGTAGAGGAGGATTGTGGAGGATCTTGGATCCTAAGGTCAAAAGTTTAAATTCACTTGGCCCACGAGGAGCCACTGAATACTTTAGAGTGGAGAAGAGACATGACCGTAATAGTGATTCAGGAAAGTTTAGTTAGACAGCAATAGAGGAGATAGTGGAGAATAGAAAGATTGGAGGCAGGAAGACCACTTGGAATGTTACCATATAACAGTCATGAGAAGTCATGAATCCCTAATCGGGGGATGCCATCATGGGAGTAAGAAATTTTACAGAGGTAGAATATTGGCAGTGTGTGGTTGAGGAACAGGGAAAAGTCAATTGTGACTACAAGATCACAGGCCTGGGTGGCTCAGAGAATGGGGAGTTATTCAACAGAAATAGAAGAGTTAAAGGAAACAGAAGGTTTAAGGAGATGATAAATTCAGTTTAGGACATGCAGAGTTTGGAAAGCTAGCACAACGTCCAGGTAAAGGTTATAACAGGCAGTTGCAAATATAAGACTGGAGCTCTGGGGAGACATTGCAAGTAACACATATTTGGGGGTCCTCTGCAGAGAGGTGATAATTGAAGTCATGAGAGTGGATGATACAACCAAAGAAAAGAATGCAGGGAGAGAACAGAAGAGGACCTAGGTCAAAAACTTAAGGAGCCCTCGTGTCTGAAGAGAATGAGGGGCCAGCAAAGAAGAAAAAGAAGAAGCCATAAGACTGGCAAGAGGAAAAGCAGGAATGGCCCTAAAGATCACCTAATGAAACTGCGTCATTTTCAAGATAAGGAAACTGAGTCCAAGAAAAGGGAAATATCTATAATCACACAGTTAGTTCATGGCAGAAATAAAGATAGTAATCCTGGTTTCTGGACTGATGGTTAGGTACTCCGTGCTTAAACCACAATGTCTTTCATGGGGTATCAGTCCTCAGGAAATTCTGTGACTAGAGTTGTTTTCAGTCAAAATAGGCAAAGAGTCCACTTCCTGTTGGCAAAATCTCATCAGAAATCAGAGAAATGACATCCGAGCACAGGCAGGGAAGTCATTTCCTGTCTTAAGTGTGACACTTCTAAGGCGGTTCAACTGAGGCAGTTGAGGGTAAACAAGACCTCATATGGAATGGTCCAAACAAAAGCTGTTTCTCTCATTTCCCCTCTCCTCAGCCCCCTCCCAAGCCCCACCCATCCTACTCTGGGCTGCTTCTCTGGCTGGCCCCAGTGCCCTGACTCAGTCAACATCCTTCACATGCTCAATATAGAATCATAGGCTTTGGAGATGAATCACCAGGTGTAGCCCTGGTGTGTTACTATAGGAGAAAGAGTACTGGATATGGAAATAAGATTAAGATTTGGGTATTAATTGAATCTTCCCTCCACTGCTTCCTTACCTATATGTCTCTCTTATCTTTTCTTTTTCCCCTTCCTTCTCCTTACCGTCCCATCTCTTTTCTTTTCGTCTCTCCTCTCCTCATCTCTTCTCTCTTCCCCTCCTCTCCTTCCATATCTTCTCTAGAAACAAATTATGAAACTTGGGTTGGAAAAAATTACCTTCACAAATACAAAATTCAGTAGGCAGGTGCAGAAAGCTACTAGCCTGAAAAATTGGGGAGGCAGGTTAGTGTACAGCAAATGTATTGTGATTCAATGGAATGATATGGTAGCCAAAAAATGGTTCAGTATTAAACTACATTAAAACAGACATCATGTCCAGGATTTGGGGACCTGATTAGGCCACATCTGAAGTGTTGTTCTCAATCCTATACATCATATTTTGGGAAGGATTTTCATAAGTGAGAGAGTGCTCCAGACACTTAAATCAATAGTGTAGCAACCATGGCAACATGGATGGTGAAGGGCATCAGGGTCATTCCCTGTGAGAAACTGAGAAAGAGCAAAAAAAAATAATAAGGGAGATGTGGTAGCTCTTTTCAAGTATTTGAAAGACTGTCAGAAAGAAAAGAGATGAGATTTATAAGACTTAGCCCCAGAAAGCAGGCTTATATATGAGTGTGGTGAGAGAGGGTGAGGTGGGGGAATGAGTAGAAATTACAAAGAGTCAGATTTCAGCTTGATATGAGGAAAATCCTTCCTACAAGCCAAGCTATTCCAATGTAGAATGATCTGCCCCCCTGGAGGCAGTGGGTTCCACATTATTGGAAAGTTTCAAAATCTGGATGACCACTCTTGAATATATTGTAGAAAGAATTCTTTTTGAGAGCATAGGCTGGACAAAGTGGGCCCTGTGAGTTGTTCCAATTTGGCAATTCAGTGAATTGTGAGAAAATCAAACCCAATGCATCTCTCCCCTTACAACTGATTGGATCCACAGCTTATCTTATATTGCATTATATATGTATTATATAACAATTTATAGTTTCTGTGTTTGCCACCAAAGGACCATTATCACTAAGTACAGAAAAACTCGGGGCAGAGCCAAGATGGCGGCATAGAAAGACTCACATTTGCTAGCTCCGAACCCACAGCCCATGGATTTCCTCTAAAAAGAACTCCTGACAAAATCTGGAACAGTGGAAGCCATGCAGAAACACAGTGAAGGAGATTTCCATTGCAGAGAGCCCTGAAAAACCGATCCCAAAGATCCATCGAGTCCTGGACGGGAGCAGAGCCCTCCCCTGCCCTGCCCTGGCCGTGCAGCACTGAGAGGAGCGAGCAGATCCAAGCAGGCTTCAGGGACTGGAATCTCCAGCGGCCAC